>CM042142.1:105736871-105746871 GCA_023376005.1 Doryteuthis pealeii | reverse complement strand
ACGCGCATGCACGCACTGCACTTATAAACAATATTGCAAACATGCATATCTTCTTATTATAATGGAGATTGTGGTTTGTCTGTCTGTAACCGAAACTATATTACTACTCAAGTCACAATTCTCTTTGTTATTTACATCACATTCTCCATGATTTTATTTTTATCTAAACCTCAATTATTAATAAAATTAATTTACATCATTAAGACTGTTGACGATTATCTACATACTAATAACATGCAATTATATTTATATATATACAACAAAATAACAGATTACAGTGTGAATAGAAAGGCTAATTTGCATATTAATCTTAAAAATTTGAGTTTAAATAAATATATGCTTAGTATTATTGATTTCTAATTGTTTGGTTTTATCTTATTGAATATGAGCAAAAATCTCGGGGATAAATCTTAAAAGAAATCCATTAACAAGAAGAAATAACTGTAATATTATTATTTACTTCCTATTTTAACTAAATAGTTAAATTAGGAAAATTTACCAATGAAAGAGGGGAGTAATGGAAAATTATGGAAGAGTTAGTTTCAAAGTTGTTCTATTTTTCAATCATACCCCCTCTGTTCCAAATCTTTTTAACTGCATTCTTATTCAGTTTCATTAGCCTTTCTAATTTAATATGATATTTTATTATATTAAAACTTAAACCCGGAGGGTGCATATATTTGCTAGTATATATTATGGAAACATACCAAGAACCATATAAGCACCCATAAGGACAGGAATACACACGCACATAGAAATATTAATTGATTAGGAAAAATTGTGTGTGGTTAAGGAATTCTTACCCGGTGGTACATGAACATGGACTTTAAACAGTTTTCTACTGAGCATGCGCCGCACGCCATCGTCTGAACTGAATTTAAACCAGGCGGCGCCATCTTGAAAAAAAATAAAAGAAATAATTTCATCATTTAAAATTGTAATTTAAAAATTGGGACCATATGACCTTTAGGTACCCCTTCCGCGATCTCGACTCACAAGGACACTTTTCTCATTTGCACCATCAACATCCGGTTGTTTGTTAGGGGTTAGGGTTAGCGGTTAGGGTTAGGGGTTAGTTTTATAATTAAAAAAACCCTCTAAAAATCGTCTGTTAACAATTAACCGGATTTTGACGGTGTAAATGGAAAAAATGTCCCCACGAATCGAGATCGCAAAAGGGGTGCTTAAAGGTCATATTGTCGGAAAATTACTAGGTAGAATGTATTGTTGAATAAATATAATCAAATCAAATACGGATATCTTGCCCTTGTTTATTGTTTTATTCTCTTTTTTTTCCTCCAATTTTCGACGAGGATGAAATTAAATTTCGAAATATCAACAAAATCAGCAAAAATGTCTTTCTTAATCAAACGTGATAACATAAGAGTATAATTTAAAATTTTTTTAGCTTTAACCATCAAGCTTTTGTTTAACCGTTTTTACTAAACCAAATTAGTTATATAAATTTTGAAATTAAAAAATCAAAGTAGAAAGGGCGGTAAAATTAACAACTGCACATTTCAATTGGTCTATAAAATTTAAGCAAGGCATAGGCATATCATTACAAAAGTTTTATGCCATGAAATGAGGCCTTCCTTTGCTTCAAAGGGTTCTAATATAGAGAAATTTAATATGATGACATGATAAAATTTGCTATTCTCACAATCTTGACTATTTCATTGTTATTTGTACAACGTTTCGGCCGATATACCTTCCGGCCTTCTTCAGGTATTTCTTGTCGGACTCGGGAACCTTCTTTTCGAACTCGGGAACTTTCTTGTCGTATTCGGGAGCCATCACGTCACGGAACATTGAACCTAACCCTTTATTTATTCCACGAGGGTATCCTGTTCTCATTCCGCTAACCATAGCTGGGGTAGGAGTTGTGTTAATTAATTATTTTTCTAACAGCTTTCACTCGGGTTCCAGAGATAACTGTCACTTAGAACTGTCTTAACCTAACTGCCTTATCCACTCGACCATGTGTCCAATTGGACAATTGAGTGTGAATTTTGGGAACTTATAAACCTAATGTCTTGATTTGGCTAGAATATCTACCTATTTTACTTATGTATGATTTTTTTGTCATGACCCACTATTAGTAACCAGTAGATTTTTTAGAGGAGTGTTCAAATTACAAAGGTAGCTTATATTAAAATCACAATGTAAGGTAAAATTTTGAAATATTAACAAAATCATCAAAAACGTCTTTCTTAATCAAACGTGATTACAAAAGACTATAATTTAAAAAAAAAGAAACTTTAACCATCAAACTATTCTTTAACCGTTTTTACTAAACCAAATTAATTATATAAATTTTGAAATTAAAAATTCAAAGTAGAAAGACGTTGATTTTTGGAACTCTGATGAAAGGTGCTAGTTGCGTAACGGTTATCGCCGTAGGAAGTACACTCGGCTATCCGAGTTCAAATCCTGAACGAGATTGTTTGCATTTCACAGAGCGCCAATACCATTGGGAACGCTATGAATCCAACTATTCTTCCTCCAGCTATGGGTAAATAGTAGAGCATACTGGTCACTTTAACCTGGGAGAATGAAAACGCTGAATTCAAACCAGTAGTAAACCTGGAGAGAGACAGAGAAATAGGACCCGTCAGAATATTCCAAGACATGCTAAATTAGTAGCGTCTCCATGACCAAGTCAGATTACAGGACCAGTGACCAGTGACTAAACCAACTTAAAAACTTAGCCAAGAATGTTGATTACCTATCTATACATATCTATACATATATAAAGGGCAGTTGTGTATATGTGTATGTCCGGAGGAAACTTCGAAAATAAACCGGGATCAACCGAATGTTAAACATTTTTGCCGTCTTGAACAGAAAAGAAAAAAAAAAGCAAAGAATAATCGCCGAAATAGCTTGTAGTAAAAAATAACCCTTCTTTCTCGCCATCGTTTTTTCTGTCTTTTTTGTTGTTGTTTTTTCGACGCCAATTTTTAAAAAATCGATTGTCCTTCGCTACAGTGTCGAATCAACTGACAAATTGGCATGGGTGATCTTTCCACTTTACAATATCATAACATTAGTTCAGTCGGTAGAGCGTTCGGCTAGAAACCACAAGGTTCCTAGTTCGATACCGGCCCTCGTCAACTCAGCGTATGAGTAGCACAGGGATCTGTGCGGTAAAGTAAGGAGCTGATGATAGGTGTGACGCTACACCTCAGACGCAAAAACAATCTCCTCTATCTAGCGCCAGTGAAGAGGGGATAGACTCCCTCGCTGATTGGCTGATACCGACTTTAGGCCACCCCGACGACTTTACTTTTTTATTTTATATTATAAATTGAATTGTAGATTATATATTATCATATATTATGTATTACTATCTCTTTTCCACAATTGATGTTACTTATATACTTACAAGTATACTTATATCATACTTATATCATAGCCTCTAGCTTACTTATATCATACACTAAATATAACAACTATTATAGTAGAGAAGCAAAATGTCTTACCGACAATAAAGCGTTATTTAAACGTGCCATCCATTGTACTGGTGGGAAACAACTCAATGCTGGTCTGTTAACAAAAAGTGCCTGAAAAAAGAAAAATGGAGAAAAAAACATTACTTGAAATCTACAGGTTATCACAGTATTACAACGAGCATATTGAAAATAATTGGTTTTTTTTCAATGTTATTTTGTGGTAGTATTACATACCCACATTGACATCGCGTATATAATTGTTGAGAGTGAGAGTAGCAGATAAGAGAGTTTTTCAGAGAAGAGAGAGAGAGAGAGAGAGAGAGAGAGAGAGAGAGAGAGAGAGAGAGAGAGAGAGAGTACTATTACATACCCACATTTACATCGCGTATATTATTGGTGAGAGTGAGAGTGAGACAGATAAGAGAGTTCTTCAGAGAGAGAGAGAGAGAGAGAGAGAGAGAGAGAGAGAGAGAGAGAGAGAGAAGAGAGAGAGAGTACTATTACATACACACATTGACATCGCGTATATTATTGGTGTGAGTGAGAGGGAGACAGATAAGAGAGTTCTTTAGAGAGAGAGAGAGAGAGAGAGAGGAGAGAGAGAGAGAGAGAGAGAGAGAGAGAGAGAGAGTACTATTACATACACACATTGACATCGCGTATATTATTGGTGTGAGTGAGAGGGAGACAGATAAGAGAGTTCTTTAGAGAGAGAGAGAGAGAGAGAGAGAGAGAGAGAGAGAGAGAGAGAAGAGAGAGAGAGAGAGAGAGTACTATTACATACACACATTTACATCGCGTATATTATTGGTGTGAGTGAGAGGGAGACAGATAAGAGAGTTCTTTAGAGAGAGAGAGAGAGAGAGAGAGAGAGAGAGAGAGAGAGAGAGAGAGTACTATTACATACACACATTGACATCGCGTATATTATTGGTGTGAGTGAGAGGGAGACAGATAAGAGAGTTCTTTAGAGAGAGAGAGAGAGAGAGAGAGAGAGAGAGAGAGAGAGAGAGAGAGTACTATTACATACCCACATTTACATCGCGGTATATTATTGGTGGAGTGAGAGTGAGACAGATAAGAGAGTTCTTCAGAGAGAGAGAGAGAGAGAGAGAGAGAGAGAGAGAGAGAGAGAGAGAGAGAGAGAGAGAGTTCTTCAGTGAGAGGAGAGAGAGAGAGAGAGAGAGAGAGAGAGTACTATTACATACCCATATTGACATCGCGAGAGAGAGAGAGAGAGAGACAGACAACAGACAGACAGAGACAGAGACAGAGATACTATTACATACCCACATTGACATCGCGTATATAATTGGTGAGAGGAGAGTGAGACAGATAAGAGAGTTCTTCAGTGTGTGAGAGAGAGAGATATGAGAGAGAGAGAGAGAGAGAGAGATAGAGAGAGAGAGAGAGAGAGAGAAAGAGAGAGAAAGAGAGAGATGTTATTTCATTCCTTCTACTTTCCGAATTATGCAAGCTGTGTCAGTGGCATTGAGGTTCAGTTTAAAATCATTATCATCATCATGTCACGCAAGCAGCACGGGTATCCATGATTATTTCTCGCCAACCTTCCCTATTACTCATTGCCCCTAGGAGGTCCTCCATGCAGCATCCCGAATCCTCGTATAGTTGGTCAATGTAGGTCCTTAGTGGGTGTCCTACGTTAGCATGTCCATGTGTTGGCCAATGCTTCAATATTAATAGAATTTCAATACTTAGATTAGTGATTATAATGAAGTAATAATTCTTACAAACTTGCCACTCGGAGAGGAATCTCAGCTATGTCGGTAAAAATAGGAAAGTTTATTTTTTCGTTACAAAACTTATAATCCATCTATCTATCTATACATATATATATATTTACCAACCCCTCCGCACGAGCAGACAAGGTCAATTTCTTAAGCGGAGTTTAACAGGTTTGAATTCAGAGTTTTCCTTCTCCTAGACTGGTTACCTAACCAGGGTTAAAGAGCCCAGTCTACCCTGCTATTTATCCATAGCTGGAGGGAGAATTGGATTCATACCTTTCCCAAGGGTATTAGCGCTATATGAAATTCAAACAGCTTCGTCCAGGAATTGAACTCGGGTCGACGAGTCCATTTCCCATCACTCTAACCATTAGACTACGCGCCTCCAAATCTATACATATATAAAGGGCAGTTGTGTGTATATGTATGTCCGGAGGAAACTTCGAAAATAAAACAATTAATGACAAAGTAAACATATATATGCACATTAAATATCACCAGAACTTGGTTTTTGAACAAAAATAATGAAGATTTGATTTATATTTGGAAAGATATTTAAAAATTAAAATTTGAAAAGTAACAGAAGGGAAAGTCATTAGCGTGTTATTTTGTTTATCTTTTTTTGTATGTTTTTTTTTTTTCGCTTTGAAATATAATATTGATTGATTGAATTAATTGCATCATTCATATCTTTTTTTTTTCAAATTGTAAATCATTGAATGGAAATTTCTTAGTACATTGTTATATATTTCCGTGGGGATTTTTATGGTGCAACCAACGAGGATCTCACTCGCGATAAGTAATAATGGATCTGCGAGACTAACTGCGAGACTAACTAAAAAAAATCCCCCCCTCTACCCAGGCGACACCGGGTAGCCACTTCTAGTGCGTTAATTAAATCTGTTTGAAAATTATTAATATTAGATAGAAATTCTTGAAACCATATAAATATGTGCAAACTATTTGTATTAAGAACGGTTACTTGAAGCTATGAGAATCTATTATAGATTATCATTTTATTCTTTAATAAGAGCAAGTATCCCCGGGGCTCCAAGTATTCTAGCTGATCTTAACAGTGTTGTGGTCTGAGTCGTCTTGATTCCTCCTCTGATTTCTAGTTGCCCCAGTCTCTTTTCCAGGCCTTTGGAGGCTGTTCCAACCGCACCAAGTAACGATTGGTATCACCTTCTTGTTCCACAGCCGGTTCGGCTCGCTGGCAAGATCCATGTATTTGTCCATATTTTCACTTTATTATCATTTTCACTGCTTTTGAGTTTTTTCATATCAGCGTTAGCTGGTGGTATTTGACTGGAGTCTGAGTGACAACAAGTCCCCAGCACTTTTCTGTGTATTTTAACCGATTGCAGCAGTGTTTCAATCCTTCCTCTGATATCGAAACTTTCCAAACCCTTTTCTAATCCTTTTGGGACTGTTCCAAGTGCACCAACTACAATTGGTATAACTTTCACTTTCATATTCCATAACTTTTTCAGTTCTCTGGCAAGGTCCAGATATTTGTCAATTTTTTCATTTTCCTTTAACTTCACCCTGTGATCCGCTGGCACTGCAAAATCCACCAGTTGACAAGTTCTTTCTTTTTTGTTAATCAACACTAGGTCTGGTCTTCTTGCTGGGATAAGGTGATCCGTTTTAATTTCAAAGTCCCAGAGAATTTTGTGCGTTTCGTTCTCAAGAACAGATTCTGGTTTATGCATATACCATTTTGTTGTGTGGTCAAAATTTAATTTCTTGCATAATTCCCAGTGGATCACCTTCCCAACCCAGTCGTGTCTAGTTTTGTATTCTCGTTGTGCTAGTTTGCTACATTCGCAGAGTATATTATTATTATTATTATTATTATTATTATTATTATTATTATTATTATTATTTGACGCTTTGCGAGTTTTTCAGACCACCGTTAGCTGGTGGTCTTTCAATGGATTCAGAGTAACAACAAGTAACAACAGGTTTATTTTCTCGTTATAAAACAATTAATAATTTGTCTTTTATTCTGTCTAATAGGCTATGATTGGTTTATTAAATCTCTTCAGCGACACAATCAAACACGAACAAAACGACAAAGTTGTCCATCTGCGGTGCGGCAAGAAATGTTTGGTTTAAGTTCCGACACATCACATCTGTAAAGTGACTGTAATATTTCCGCATTCAACTCTCCTATTGTCTAAACGAAACAATCTTGTGAGAAAAAAACAAATAAACAGATTAAGACACTCTAATGACATCCGTATAAACAGCAGTAAATCGATGGCAGGAGCGATTTATTGATTATTAACGTATCGATCTGATGCGCAATTCCGTGGACACGAGAATGACTACTTGACAAAAGAGGATTAAGTGGTTTATTGCTTTGCAGGTGCTGCTGGAAGCAGATTCAGGCAAAATCATCCGTGTAGATTTATGTGCGAGAAGAGAGAGGACATAAATCTATTTATCTATCTATACATATATAAAGGGCAGTTGGTGTGTATCTGTATGTCCGGAGGAAACTTCGAAAATAAAACAATTTACAACAAAGTAATTATATACAACACATTAAATATCACCAGGGCTTGGTTTTTGAGCAAAACTAATGAAGATTTGATTTACATTTGGGAAGATATTTAGAAAATCAAATTTGAAAAGTAACAGAAGGGCAAGTCATTTGCATGTTATTTTGTTTATCTATTTTTTGCATGTTTTTTTAAAAACCTGATTGAATTAATTGCATCATTTATATCTTATTTTTTAAAAATTGTAAATCCTTGAATGGAAATTTCTTACTATATTGTAATATATTTCCGTGGGGATTCTTATGGGGCAACCAGCGAGGATCTCACTTGCGATAAGTAATAATGGATCTGCGAGCCTAACTTTAAAAAAATCCTCCCCTCTACCCAGGCGACGCCGGGTAGCCACTTCTAGTACATATATAAAGGGCAGTTGATGTGTATGTATGTACACGTGTATGCATGCATGTATTTATGTATGTATGTTCAGATGAAACTACGAAAATAATACAATAAATGACAAAGTAAATATATACACGCATTAAATATCGCCAGTTCTTGCTTTTTAGGAGTTAGAGTCGAAGGTTTTGTGTTCCGACTCCACAGCCTGTTGATGGGCGAAAATTATTTTCTTCTTGCGTAATGTTCCCATTCTTATCTCTCAAAAGCAAACGATTAGATGCAACTTTTATGCTTGTCTAAATATTTATAAACATTACTTAGGTGTTATCTGCGTTATTCGGACTATTGTCCTCATCTACATTGTTATCTGTACAACGTTTCGGCCGATGTGCCCTCCGGCCTTCTTCAGGTATTTCTTGTCGGACTCAGGAATCTTCTCGGACTCTGGAACCTTCTTTTCGGACTCGGAACTTTCTTGTCGAAATCGGGAGCCATCACGGAACTTTGAACCTAACCTTTTATTCAGTTCACGGGGGTATCCTGAAGGTTCCCGAGTATGACTAGAGATACCTGAAGAAGACCGGAGGGCACATCGGCCGAAACGTTGTACATATAACAATGAAGATGAGGACAATAGTCCGAATAACGCCGATAATACTAATTACTTAAGTGATAGTAATTGTCAAGGTCCAATCTATGTATCAAATAAATGAAAAAATACATGGATCTTGCCAGCGAGCTGAACCGGCTATAGAACAAGGTGACGATTATACCAATCGATACCTGGTGCGCTTGGAACAGCCTCCAAAGGCCTGGAAAAGAGACTGGGGTAACTGGAAATCAGATTAAGAATCAAGACCACTCAGACCATAACACTGTTAAGATCAGCTAGAATACTTGGAGCCCCGGGGGTACTTGTTTTCAAGTGACTATTCTTAATACAAATAATTTGAACATATTTATATGGTTTTATATGATTATCTTTTTACTCTTTAATAAGAGCAAGTATCCCCGGGTATTCAAGTATTCTAGCTGATCTTAACAGTGTTGTGGTCTGAGTGGTCTTGATTATTCCTCTGAATTCCAGTTACCCCAGTCTCTTTTCCATGCATTTGGAAACTATTCCAAGCGGGTCAAGTAATGATTAGTATCATTGCCACCTTCTTGTTCCACAGCCGGTTCAGCTCGCTGGCAAGATCCATGTATTTGTCCATATTTTCACTTTCTTTTATATCATTATTATCATTATCATTACGAGGTTTTCACACCTGCCGTAGCCGGTGGTTTACTGGAGGCTGGGTTACAGCAAGTCTCAGGTCTCCAAGACTCTTTTGAGTATTCTAGCCAATCCCAACAGTGCTGTAGTTTGGGTGGTCTCGATTCTTCTTCTGATTTTTAATTCACCCAAATTCTTTTCCAGAGCTTTGGGAACCGTTCCAAGGGCACCAAATACAATTGGTACAACATTCACCCACATGTTCCACAGTTTCCTCAGTTCTCTGGCAAGGTTCACATTATTATTATTTTCACTCTTTTTGAGTTTTTCACATCAGCGTTAGCTGATGGTATTTCACTGGAGTATGAGTGACAACAAGTCTACTCAGATCTCCAGGACTCTTATAAGTATTCTAGCCGATTGCAGCAATGCAGTGGTCTGGATGGTCTCAATTCTTCCTCTGATTTCCAGATCCCCCAGTCTTTTTTCCAATTTTTTTGGGGACCCTTCCAAGCACATCAACCACAATTGGTATCACTTTCACTATTATTATTATTATTATTATTATTATTATTATTATTATAGTAGCAGTTATCGCTACTGAAAAGCATAAAGGTGCTTGAAAAAGAAGAAAAAACTAATGTGTGCATTAAATAACCCAAAAACGGTTGA
>CM042142.1:105719371-105731871 GCA_023376005.1 Doryteuthis pealeii | reverse complement strand
GAGTCAATACCATTGGGAAATGCATAAATCCATCTCTTTTCCACTCAGCTATGGACAAATATTTAGGTATAACCGCTGGTAGGTATTTATCTAACCCGTTTACCAGAGTTTGGATGTGACACAAGGTCGTAAGTATGGGGTATCCAACAAGGATTCTGTAGAAATGGATTTTCGAGACACAGTTGCTAACCATTACACAATGATGGGACGCCCAGTCTGTAACCGAAACTATGTCACTGCTTACATCACAGTCATTTCAGGAATTAAGTTTATCAATGAATATCTCATTTATAGTCAGTATCATTTCTACATTAAAAAAAGGGTCGGCATTAAATGACCCACTGAGGTTGATATGCCGTAAAACAAAACAAAACAAACCAAAAAAAAAAAAGAAAATTCTATGTAAAACTAACTAATTGTCAGATTTTCACGAAAATTTCGATACTCATTTACCTTTAGATGAACTGATGTTTAAAATAGTTTTTTTTCCTAAAATATATTAGGGGAAATATTTTTTACTAGGTCGATCCCCACCCTTGTTTAATTTTATGAAATCCGAACAAAATATATTTTATTCGTACGATTTAAAAATTTTCCTCTAAAGATAAGAGTCTGAATAATTAAACCAGAATTTTTAGCCGTGAGCACACAAAAAACGTCTCATTTGTGGACTGTTTGGATAATTTCAAACAGTTTTTGTTAAGTTTTTAAGGGTCATAATTGGCCAGTTGATTCTAGGTAGAGAGTCTTCCAATTTGGTTCCTTTGGTAATCCTCTCAGGTAGAGAATCCTGGTTCCTTCGTCGATGCCTGCCAGTAAACTGAGAAAGAATCAGCGCTTAAGTAATATATCAGCCACGCAGTATGGCCAGCGATTGGCTAAGGAACAGACCACATGATCTCACTTAGTCTATAAGTATAGGCAGGGAACTGGCACACACCTTATATGCACAAACATTCCAACAGTTTTTGTGTTACGTAATGGGCCTGACGTAGAACCACAAGAGTAACCTGATATGTAAATTAACAAGGAAAGTTTCTAGCAAGAGTTTTGAGTTAGATGAGAATGGAAAAGTTTAAATGATGATTCAGCATAGACACATAGTTTCATTGAACGAACCAATGAGGCGTGGCAAAGTGTCAGGGAGGAAGGGTGAGGGGCGAGAGAAAGATTTGAGCCTGGGAGAAGATGCTGAGAGAGAAGGAAATGAATTTCCTACTCTTGGCAGTTGTGATTTTAGCAGAAATAAAATTATCCGAAAAAAAGAAGTGGCTTATGTTATTAGTAAAAACTCTAAATGGCACAAGGCAAGATATCCCTCAGCTCCCCCAAGTTAATTTCCAGACTCCAGACATCATAGAATTGTCAGTCAACTGAACAGCAGCCCAACAACCAGGATTTCCCAGTGTAATACCAGACGAGAGAGATAAGTATACAAATATTTCTACTGTCAACACATCAACACATCCTTCACTCCATTCGAAGTAAGAGCCGTAATTTAAGCAACGTGAAACGTCATCTCTTCATACCGACAAGAATAGCGTAGTGTTAGATAAGCATTAACCCGTAGAAAATATTGATCATAAGTATTTGAACAAATACATTCTTTTTTTACTGCCAAAATGTTACATCTGTACGTACAAATAAATGAGGAATATTGAATATAAAAGTGTATATATATATATTTATATATATATATATATGGTATTTGTGGAAAAAGTGACACCAGTGAAAATGGTCATAGTGGTTAGTTGATTCAAGTTTCACGATGATAAGGCAGCGATATAATAAATATAAAGTGCTCAGTACGTTAGTAGAGCAAATTTATTAACATAAATATACACGGTAATAACCTACTCGAGTTTCACCATAAGGATCTTCAGGGTTCCGCCCTTTTCGAATTTTTGAATTTAAAACCAGCGTTCTTCGACCGCGGACCTATAATCAACCGTTTATCGCGAAAAAAAGACACACGTGAAATCGACTGCAATTAATCAATATCTTGATTGATCCAGTGGATTTAACCCTGAAGATCCTCATGGTGAAACTCGAGTAGGTTATTACCGTGTACATTTATGTTAATATATTATATATATATATGTGTGTGGTGTGTGTGTGTGTGTATAGTTAGGCAGCATTTCTTCTTTAAGGCATATATTATTGAACAATGCAGCTAATTTTGTCTGCAAATTTTGTCCCTTGTCCTTTCAAATTGCCGGATTGTTCTAATGATATCTGGTGAAAATTGGCTGATATATTTGGCATAGGTATTTTTCAAAGTACTTTCCGCCCTATCGCGTGCCATCTTCAGGGTAATTCTTTAACCATACAACAATGTTTGCAGACAAAAAATAGCTGCATTGTTCAATATATATATATATATATATATATATATATATATATATATATAGACTACACTATATGTCTTGATGAAGCCTTTTTTTACCTAACCGAAACATTTTTACGTTGAATTCATCAACTGCAAATAAATTTATCTTTCGCAATATTCTGTTTTTTCTTATATATATATATATATATATATATATATATATATATATTATATATATATATTTTGATAAGTAGATCTTAATAGACTTACCGAGAGGAAGAGAAGCGATTTGCATGTAGAGGTCAAGTAATAGATTCCCATCGGCATCTGCAATATAATTGCCTTGGCATCTGTCATAGTCGGTAAAAAATACGACAGCACCAGAATTCTGTAACGAAAAAGTGAAAAAAAAAATAAAAAAAATAAGAAAGAAGAAAAAAAAACAAACAATGAAAAGATAACAGTAGAGTTCTCGTAATATATATATATATATATATATATATATATATATATATATATATATATATATATATAGTGTACAATACATTTCGTTCTACCAATGGTTTCTGGGCGTCATTTTTAATGACTGCTCGTCATCAGGAATTTTCACTTATGAGAATACATGGACTTTGAAAGATAAATCCCAAATGGAAAATCGTTTTCATTCTTACTGGACTCTTGCTATTGTTCAAGTGGTTACCCAATTAATTATTGCTTAACTTCGGTGATCTAGCGTAATGATAATAAAGGCATCTGTATATAATAGTAAAGCTATTATATATATTTACCAACCCCTCCGCACGAGCAGGATGTGACACAAGGTCAATTTATTAAGCGGAGTTTAACAGGTTTGAATTCAGAGTTTTCCTTCTCCTAGACTGGTTACCTAGCCATGGTTAAAGAGCGCAATCTGCCCTGCTATTTGCCCATAGCTGAAGGGAGAATATATGGATTCATACCTTTCCAAAGGGTATTAGCGCCATGTGAAATGTAAACAGCTTCGCCCAGGAACTGAACTCGGGTCGACGAGTCCATTTCCTACGACTCTAACCATTAGTCCACGTGCTTTGTCTTTTTACCCCTTTGAAATGATTTTGGTTTTGCGCTCGACAAAGATGAACTAGATAGATATTTTCTCAAGAATTGTTATCTGAATAGCTCACTACGGTTATCAAAAAAATGATTGGGAATTTCCAATTTTTCACTTTTTTTTTTTTTAGATAAATAGATAAACCGACCTGCACTGAGCCAAGCTCTTCTTTCAAGGCAAGAGATCGAGGGCCGGGGACTTCGGTTTTTATCACGGGTCGGGCAGGTTCTTTGGCTGAACAGTTCAACATCGGTCCATCTTTTATGCCAGTCACTATAAAGAAAAAAACAAAAACAATAATAATATTCATATATTACCAAAAAGTGCATTATTGTTACCTAATCTATGCATAGATTATTGTCAACCCACTGTATTTCTGAAGGGATGGCCCCTTTTCATATCACGAGCGGGACTTTCCATGGAATATTACAGAAAGCCCGCGAAATACATGAAGTCACGTGGGACCAAGTTAACCCTCAGTTCTAGCTTGGGCGTCAGGCAGAAAGCATGTCTGCCTTAGCTGAGCTCAAATGCACACGCCCGTTGTGTTAGTTAGAAGGAGAAGTTTAAGCAATAAACGTTTAAAGAAATAATATGGTGTTCTTGCTTGATGAATGTCTTGGCAAAAAGACTGACCAAGAAGAAGAATGCATCAAAGACAAACAGCCAACAAGAATCTAGAAATAGAATTCAACATGGAGAGAAAGAATAGAAACGACTAGAGATCACCAAATGGCCAAAGAAGTAAGTAATGCAAAATGCATATGCATCTCTCTGTCTACCTATGTCTATCTCTCTCCCCTCTCTCCAGTAAAAGAACACTTGTGTATATACCCAACATGGGTATATGTGTATGAGTATGTAACATTATTTTTGCACACAATATCCTGGATAGAGCATTTATATCTAAGTTAGTGTAGCGTGGACATGGAATCAACGGCGCTTGGTTATTGACAGTTTCTCACCTATGCAATTATTCAAATCAGGTGATCACCCAAAAATGTAGTATATATCAGTTTAAAAACAAACGAGAAGTCTGGGAAAACCAGCTAGTGTAATGGTTAGAATACCTGCCTGTCGGCCTGCCAGTTAGGGTTCGAATCACACACAGAGCAGTTTCCTGTCTATAATTCTGCTGATGAGGCATAATATGCCGAAATGTACATACAGAGATCGACTTTTTCTCGATTTGTTAACGCCTTACATTTGAACAGATATGCTCGCCTAATTCATTAATTATCAATTAATTAATTTTCAATTAGGTATGACTTGAATTAAGCACTTATTCTCCCAAAAATTGTCGGCTATCGCCATCTTAAACAGACTGTTTACTTTCATATATTATATATATATATATATATATTATATATATATATATATATACGTTAGTCTTTTTTGTATTGGAGAATTGGAAATAAAATGCTCGATTACATAAAAACTGTATTTATTTATTATAGTGTACAATACATTTATGGTGCAATTGTTACCATTGGTTTCCAAGCAACATGTTAACCACTTTCCTTCAAGACAACGTGTTTGTTCTAAGTGGCTAACATGCTGCTTGGAAACCAATGGTAACAATTGCATCTCAAATGTATTGTACACTATAATAAATAATATATATATATTATATATATATATATATATATATATATATATATATATATGTGTGTGTGTGTGTGTGTGTGTGTGTCTGTGTGTAATCAGTAGATGGTGGCGGGAATGAGTCTAAGCTGAACCTTTTTTAATATCGAAATATTAGAATGGGTATATTACAGGTTCAGAGCTCAGTGTATAGTAATTGGGTAATTATATTTAATTATATTATTATATCTCTATTAATAACAGACATTCGCTCTTTATTTGTCTGTAACAAAAACTACGTCACTGCTTACGTCACATTACCCAAAATTGTAATAACATAGAATAAATACACTCAAAATTTGAACATGCAACATTAGACAGTTCTCATTGTTTTTTAAAACAAGTTTTAATAATTACATGACTGGTATTATATATCTATATATAGTTTGTTTTATTTTAATACATATTTAAAGTTTACATTTCAAATTGTTTTATTTTTTAATCCTTTAATGAATTTGATGATTTTACTTACTTTGGGTACAAACTCTCAGACATTGAATTTTTAACTCCCACCCTCTCGGGTAATATATTTAAAAAATTAATTTTTACATCGCCCAGATGGTGTTTTTTTATTTTGCTAGTAGGGAATAATATATTTAATAAAGAAAAGGCTGAAATATCACTCATATTACCAGTTATAAATTTATTTAAACCGATATCTCGTATTCGACACTAAGGAGTTCTTCAGACTGCTATATCAGCAAGAAATATATATATATATATATATATATATATATATATATATATATATATATATATATATATGTGTGTGTGTGTGTGTGTGTGTGTGTGTGTGTGTGTGTGTGTGTGAGGTATCCAAAACTTGGTAGTAAGGGATGATTCTATATGTGATTTCTAAGACACACTGTATTATTATTGTATGATCCAGTATGTACAAATACAGTGAATCTTTAAATCACTACAGAGAGCTCAATGTATAATAATCTTTTTAGATTATATACAAAATGTATACATTTGGTAAAAAAAAATTTTGAGGGGGAAGAAGATTCTACACTGATAGAATTTTTCTGTTATGCAATTCAAATTATTGATGATTATCCATCTGATGAGACTTGATTTGGGGAGCTTTGTTAAATCAACTTAGCTTTATAAAGGCCCCAATTTTGGTCGAAATAAATTTATTATTGAATAACGGTGTTGAGTTTTTCCTTCCTTTCAAAGATATATATATATATGAGTAAAGAAATAACAAAAGACTTAGAGATTTAGCCTTATAGTCTATTTCAGGGAGCTTAGACAAATAGTCTAAATCTCCAGACTCATCAGATGCGAATGATCTCTTTTTTTCCCTCAGAGCATCATCATAGAATGATTTATTGTTTTTAAAAATACTATTGTTAGCTGACAGTCTATTGATTCTGATATTTATAGAATGAGGGATCTTATCTAGTATGAATTTGGGGTGGTTAGAGTTCCTATTCACATATAATGGTATTTGAACTTCCTTATGGAAAGGTAGGAAGTTATTCGTTTCTAAATTAAGTGTTATATCTAAAAAAATTAACTATCTTGCAGTTTGGTTTAATTTCAATTCTTAGTCCTAATTTTTGGAAGGTATTAACTATTTTTTTTCGAGATTCTTGACGTTAGGGGGCCGTTACTATAAGGGACTAGGATTAGTCCGGCATCACGGTAGAGGCCTATTTGAGATGGTGGGACTATATTACCTAATGAGTGTATTATATAGATTCCAACTAAATCGGATAATTGAGCTGAGTCGTAGGCTCCCATCGGTAAATCAAAATTATTGTTTAATAATAATTTTAATATATATATATATATATATATATATATATATATTATATTATATATATTTGTGAGTTTGTACTCAATTTCTTATGCCAGTCCTATTATCATTAGTTTCATGTATTTTTACAAAAACATAGAATTACAATAAGATGAGACATTGTATGTTTTCTTCAATACAATGTCTCATCTTATTATTGTAATAAGGTTGGATAGGAATAATTGATAGCCATATAACTGTGTGTAAATTATTTGTATCAAGAATAGTTACTTAAAGCTATAATTGTTTACTGGGGATAACTATTAGTAACTTGAAACCATATGACTGTTTGCAAACAAATAATCATTACTAAATAGAAATAGTTATGTGAAACCATAAAATTGTGCATAAATTATTAGATATGAATACTTGATACTGTATAATTGTATGTTAATTATTTGTACTAGTACAAAATAAAAACGCCCTCCGGGCGATGTAAAAATACATTTTTGAAACATATTCCCTAAGGGGTGGGAGTTAAAAATTCAATATAAGCGAGTTTGTACCCTAAGTAAGTAAAATTATCAAATTCATTAAAGGATTAAAAAATAAAACAATTTGAAATGTAAACTTTAAATATGTAAGTAAGTAAAGTCGTCGGGGCGGCCTAATGTCGGTATCAGCCATGCAGCGAGGGAGTATATCCCCTTTTCACTTAGCGCTNAGACCAAGGAGATTATTTTAGCGTCTGAGGTGGAGCGCCACACCTACCATCAGCTGATTATTTTACCGCACAGATCCCTGTGCTACTCATACGCTGAGTTGGTGAGGGCGGGTATCGAACTAGGAACCTTGTGGTTTCTAACCGAACAATACCAGTCATGTATTTATTAAAACTTGTTTTAAAAAAACAATGAGGACTGTCTAATGTTGCATGTTCAAATTTTGAGTGTATTTATTCTATGTTATGACGATTTCGGGTAAGCAGTGGCGTAGTTTTTGTTAAGACAAAAACCGGAAGCGAATCTCCATTATTAATAGATAAAGAATTGTCACTTGAAGCTATAATTGTTTACTAAGGTATTCATTAGTTACTTCAGTTTAAAGAATTGTGAAATAGATCACTAATTAGGACGGAGCCTATTCTAGTAGTGACCACCCCAAGCGGTGTTTAACAGGTTTGAATTCAGAGTTTTTCTTCTCTTAGACAGGTTGCCTAACTAAGGTTAAGAGCCAAGTTTGCTCCACTATTTACCCATACCTGGAGAGAGACAAGCGAACAGAGAAAGAAGAAGAAGCCGCGGCGAGAGGGAGCATTAAATCACTACAGAGAGCTCAATGTATAATAATCTTTTAGATTATATACAAAATGTATACATTGGGTAAAAAAAAATTTTGAGGGGAAGAAGATTCTACACTGATAGAATTTTTCTGTTATGCAATTCAAATTATTGATGATTATCCATCTGATGAGAGACTTGATTTGGGAGCTTTGTTAAATCAACTTAGCTTTATAAAGGCCCCAATTTTGGTCGAAATAAATTTATTATTGAATAACGGTGTTGAGTTTTTCCTTCCTTTCAAAGATATATATATATATGAGTAAAGAAATAAAAACAAGAAGACTTAAGATTTAGCCTTATAGTCTATTTCAGGGAGCTTAGACAAATAGTCTAAATCTCCAGACCATCAGATGCGAATGATCTCTTTTTTCCCTCAGAGCATCATCATAGAATGATTATTGTTTTTAAAAATACTATTGTTAGCTGACAGTCTATGATTCTGATATTTATAGAATGAGGGATCTTATCTAGTATGAATTTGGGTGGTTAGAGTTCCTATTCACATATAATGGTATTTGAACTTCCTTATGGAAAAGGTAGGAAGTTATTCGTTTCTAAATTAAGTGTTATATCTAAAAAAAAAAATTAACATCTTGCAGTTTTGGTTTAATTTCAATTCTTAGTCTAATTTTTGGAAGGTATTAACTATTTTTTTTCGAGATTCTTGACGTTAGGGGGCCGTTACTATAAGGGACTAGATAGTCCGGCATCACGGTAGAGGCCTATTTGAGATGGTGACTATATTACCTTAATGAGTGTATTATATAGATTCCAACTAAATCGGATAATTGAGCTGAGTCGTAGGCTCCCATCGGTAAATCAAAATTATTGTTTTAATATATTAATTTTAATATATATATATATATATATATATAATATATAATATATATATATATATATAGGTTTGTACTCAATTTCTTATGCCAGTCCTATTATCATTTAGTTTCATGTATTTTTACAAAAACATAGAATACAATAAGATGAGACATTGTATGTTTTCTTCAATACAATGTCTCATCTTATTATTGTAATAAGTTGGATAGGAAATGGATAGCCATATAACTGTGTGTAAATTATTTTTGTATCAAGAATAGTTACTTAAAGCTATAATTGTTTACTGGGGATAACTATTAGTAACTAAACCATATGACTGTTTGCAAACAAATAATCATTACTAAATAGAAATAGTTATGTGAAACCATAAAATTGTGCATAAAATTTATTAGATATGAATACTTGATACTGTATAATTGTATGTTTAATTATTTGTACTAGTACAAAATAAAAACGCCCTCCGGCGATGTAAAAATACATTTTTGAAACATATTCCCTAAGGGGTGGGAGTTAAAAATTCAATATAAGCGAGTTTGTACCCTAAGTAAGTAAAATATATCAAATTCATTAAAGGATTAAAAAAAATAAAACAATTTGAAATGTAAACTTTAAATATGTAAGTAAGTAAAGTCGTCGGGGCGGCCTAATGTCGGTATCAGCCATGCAGCGAGGGAGTATATCCCCTTTTCACTAGCGCTAGACCAAGGAGATTATTTTAGCGTCTGAGGTGGAGCGCCACACCTACCATCAGCTGATTATTTTACCGCACAGATCCCTGTGCTACTCATACGCTGAGTTGGTGAGGGCGGGTATCGAACTAGGAACCTTGTGGTTTCTAACCGAACAATACCAGTCATGTATTTATTAAAACTTGTTTTAAAAAACAATGAGGACTGTCTAATGTTGCATGTTCAAATTTTGAGTGTATTTATTCTATGTTATGACGATTTCGGGTAAGCAGTGGCGTAGTTTTTGTTACAGACAAAAACCGGAAGCGAATCTCCATTATTAATAGATAAAGAATTGTCACTTGAAGCTATAATTGTTTACTAAGGATTATCATTAGTTACTTCAGTTTAAAAGAATTGTGAAATAGATCACTAATTAGGACGGAGCCTATTCTAGTAGTGACCACCCCAAGCGGTGTTTAACAGGTTTGAATTCAGAGTTTTTCTTCTCTTAGACAGGTTGCCTAACTAAGGTTAAAGAGCCAAGTTTGCTCCACTATTTACCCATACCTGGAGAGAGAGAGAGAGAGAGTAGGAGAGAGAGAGAGTGTGTGGTTAGATTCATACTTTTAGCAAGGATATTAGCGCTATGTGAACTGTAGCTCTGTCCAGGATTTGAACTCGGGTCGACGAGACCATTTCCTACGAGTCTAACCATTAGACTATGCGCCTTACTTGAAATCATATGACTGTAAACAAACGATTACTGTTAAATAGAAATGGTTACTTGAAACCATATAATCATGTGTAAAAAAATGAGTGTTAGATAGAAATACTTGATATCATATAACTGTGTGGTAAAACTCTTAAGATACAAATACACAAAAAATGTAAATATAAATTTATAATGTACGCGATTTCCTAACCTCTCGGCATAAAATAACACAACATGGATTGACATGCCGTTAAAATCAATCAATCAATGAAATTATTCATATCTATACTTCTGTATCTTTTTCTCATCCACCCTTCTCTCTCTCTTTCTTTCTTTCTTTCTTTCTTTCTTTCTCTTCTCTCTCTCTTTCTCTCATCCCCCTCTCTCTCTTTCTCATCCTCTCTCTCATCCTTTCTCATTCACTCTCTTTCTCATTCACTCTCTTTCTGATTCTCTCTTTCTCATCCTCTCTCTCACTCACTCATCCCCCCTCTCTCTTTCTCTCATCCTCTCTCTCCCCCTCTCTCTTTCTCATGCTCTCTCTCTCTAATCACCTCCACATTCTCTCTCTTGTTCTCATCCTCCCGCTCTCTCATTCTTTCTCTCTCTTTCTCTTTCTCATCCTCTCTTTTTCATCGTCTCTCTTTTTCATCGTCCTCTCATTCTCTCTTTGTCATCCTCTTGTCTCTCATTCTTTATTCTCTCACTTTTTTTTCATCCTCTCTCTTTTTCCTCCCTCCCTCTCTCTTTTCTCATCTCTCTCTCATCCTTTCTCATCCTCTCTCTTTCTCATTCTCTCTCACTCTCTCTCTCTTTTTCTCATCCTATCTGTTTCCCCTCTCTCTCTCTCTCTTTCTCATGCTCTCTCTCATCCTTCTCATCCTCTCTCTTTCTCATTCTCTCTCACTCTCTCTCTCTTTTTCTCATCCTATCTGTTTCCCTCTCTCTCTCTTCTTTCATGCTCTCTCTCTCACCACCTCCTCATTCTCTTTCTTTTTCTCATCCTCCCGCTCTCTCATTCTTTCTCTCTCTTTCTCTTTTTCATTCTCTCTCTCTTTCTCATCCTATCTCCCTTTCTCATCCTCTCTTTCTCATCGTCTCTCTCTTATTCTCTCTTTTTCTTATCCTCTCTGTCTCTTATTCTCTCTTTCTCTCTCACTTTTTTCTCATCCTCTCTCTCTATTTCCCCCCCCCTTCTCTCTCTCTCTTATGGAAGTGAAAACAACCGATAGGTCTAAAATGTGAATTCCTTGACAAAATTTGTGGATTGCTATCACTGAGCAGCTTTCCGTGTCTTAGTGGAATCATTGTCTATTGTGAATGAGAGAACTGTCCAAATTTTACCAATACTAAAACTATCAACCCGAAACGAGTATTTCCTGTTTCTACAATTGACTTTCCTGCACAACACCCCCCGCCCCGTTGAAGTGGGTCGGTCGAAATAATCACATTGTAAACAAACGGAAGAACATTTGGTTCTGACGTCATTTAGCCAAAAGCTGTTCAAACACGTGTTGATGCAGCAAATTTAAATCACGTGCAGTGTTCGAATGGCTTCAATTGCACAATGGACAAAAAATAAAAATAAAAAAAAGGATATTAGAGATATAGTTTAAAGAATAATTTAAAAATAATGAAGAAAAGAAAATCTCCATATCCGTTTTATATTCCAAGAATATATATATATATATATATATATATATATATATATATATATTATATATATATAAGTTAAAAGTGAGGAAAATGAATCCGACAGTATGAGAATGAACAAGATGGAATGAAAACACCACACAATGCTGTTAAAGAGAAAACAATTTATAACATAATCATTGATCAATATTTCGATTTTACAAAAATCTTCTTCAGAGCCCGTTTATCTCCGTAAAATCGAAAATATTGATCAATATCAGCTATGATTATGTTATAAATTGTTTTCTCTTTAACAGCATTGTGTGGTGTCTTCATTCCATCTTGTTCATTCTCATATATATATATATATATTATATATATATATATATATATATATGGCTAAACTTGCAAATCGGTCGGAAAATTAAAACATATTACAGGGTGACCCAGAAAAAACAGAACCCAAATTATTGATTTATTTTCCCATTAAACTACCCC
>CM042142.1:105696871-105714371 GCA_023376005.1 Doryteuthis pealeii | reverse complement strand
ATCTGTTGACTTGGAAAACACATTTCATTTTTACTACTACTTCTATTACAACAACAACAACAAATAATAATAATAATAATAATAATAATAATAATAATAATAATAATAAGAAGAAGAAGAAGAAGAAGAAGGGACTGAAATAAAAACGGATCACCTTATCCCAGCAAGAAGACCAGACCTAGTGTTGATTAACAAAAAAGAAAGAACTTGTCAACTGGTGGATTTTGCAGTTCCAGCAGATCACAGGGTGAAGCTAAAGGAAGATGAAAAAATGGACAAATACCTGGATCTTGCCAGAGAACTGAAAAAGTTATGGAATATGAAAGTCAAAGTGGTACCAATTGTAGTTTGTGCACTTGGAACGGTCCCAAAAGGATTGGAAAAGGGTGTGGAAAGTCTGGAAATCAGAGGAAGGATTGATACCATCCAGAACACTGCACTGCTGCAATCTGCCAGAATATTCAGTCCTGGAGACCTGAGGAGACTTGCTGTCACCCAGACTCCAGTGTAAGACCATCAGCTAACGCTGATGTGAAGAAGAAGAAGAAGAAGAAGAAGAAGAAGAAGAAGAAGAAGATAGGAAAGTGGAATAGGTCTTGCCAACATAGAGGCCACAATCCAAGGACTGGAAGAATACACAAAACGAGCAAAGAAAGATTACTTATAGCAGCTAATAACAGCAGATACAACATATGGACAAACAGAAAAACAACGAAAACTAGAAAACAAAGATGGGAAGAAAAACTATTATATGGAAACTTCAAACAACAAATTGGAGAAGTTGCACATGAAAAGAGTTGGACATGGATAAGAAGAGGAAACCTCAAGAGAGAAACTGAATCGTTAATAACTGCTGCAAAAAATAATGGCATAAGAACAAATTATATCAAAGAAAAAATTGATAAGACACAACAAAACAGTAAACGTAGACTGTGGTGACTGAGATGAGACCATAAACCATGTATTAAACGAATGTAGCAAACAAGTACAACGGGAATACAAAGCTAGGCAAGACTGGGTTGGGAAGGTGATCCACTGGGAATTATGCAAAAAATTAAATTTTGACCATACAACAAAATGGTATATGAATAAACCAGAATCTGTTCTTGAGAATGAAACGCATGAAATTCCCTGGTATTCGAGATAAAGACGGATCACCTTATCCCAGCCAGGAGAACAGACCTAGTGTTGATTAACAAAAAATGAGAACTTGTCATCTGTTCAACTTTACAGTTTCAATAGATCACAGGGTGAAGATGAAAGAAAACGAAAAGATAGACAATTACCTAGACCTAGCTAGAGAATTGAAAAAGCTGTGGGATATGAGGATGAAAGTGATACCAATTGTAGTTGGTGCCCTTGGAACGGCCCTAAAAAGCTTGGAAAAAAGACTGGAGGAACTGGAAATCAGGGGATGAATTGAGACCATCCAGACCACTGCATTGCTGCAATCGGTCGGAATACTCAGAAGAGTCCTGGAGACTTGAAGAGACTTGTTGTCACTCAGACTCCAGTGAAATGCGATCAGCTAACGCTGGTGTGAAAAACTCACATGATAATTTTGCATTTCCAGTAGATCACATGGTGAAGATGAAAGAAAACGAAAAGATAGACAAATACCTAGACCTTGCTAGAGAATTGAAAAAAGCTGTGGAATATGTGGGTGAAAGTGATACCAATTGTAGTTAGTGCACTTGGAACGGTCTCAAAAAGCTTAGGAAAAAAACTGGTGGAACTGGAAATCAGTGGAAGAATTGAGATCATCCAGACAACAATGGTAGATGCGGCACTAACAGGTACTACCACTCCGGGTAAGAGTGGACCTGGGAGTAATGGTGATGAAGGGGTATTCTACACTCCCCAGAGATCCAGAATTGAAACTTCATCATAAGATACAGTTTAGCGTATCTAAAAAATAAGACCCTCAGCCACCGCTTTCTAGCACATATTGAAACTTTGCCATTCATCATCATCATCATGTCGCGCAATTAGCACGGATATCCATGGCAATCTCTCGCCAATCATTCATTGGTCTCGGGGGGTCCTCTGCACAGCATCCAGTATCCGTGCAGAACTGGTCAATGAATGTCTTTGCTGGACGGCCCACACTGGCGTGCCCATGTGCTGGCTTCCTCGGCAGTACGTCACATAAGGGTTCGTCCTTGCTTATTCAGTAGTGTCCTGCGTGTCTTGTTCGTCATACTCAGATAGTTTGGGTGATATGGACAGGTGGCCGTGCAGCTGTTTTCTCGTGAAGTGTTGTTTCCACATTTTGTTTAGGATCGCACGCAGCATTCTTGTGCAGCCCCCATCTAGTTTATTCTCTAACCAAAGTGGAGTGTTGCATGTCATGGACTGCTCAGCCACCAAGAACCCATCCTTAAGGGTCACTGCCAACAAATGGCCCCATTGGGGGGGGGGACTTTAGCCCTCTGCAGAGGTGCAGTCGGTGTATTCTTCTTACCCAGCAGACAGGGCCATATTAGTGTTGGGTTGAAATATTTAACAGAATAATAGTAATATCTATTAATAATGGAGATTCGCTTCCGGTTTTTGTCTGTAACAAAAATTACGTCACTGCTTACGTCACATTACCCAAAATCTTCATAACATAGAATAAATACACTCAAAATTTGAACATGCAACATTAGACAGTCCTCATTGTTTTTAAAACAAGTTTTAATAAATACATGACTGGTATTATATATCTATATATAGTTTGTTTTATTTTAATACATATTTAAAGTTTACATTTCAAATTGTTTTATTTTTTAATCCTTTAATGAATTTGATGATTTTACTTACTTAGGGTACAAACTCGCTGACATTGAATTTTTTACTCCCACCCTCAGGCAATATGTTTCAAAAATGTATTTTTACATCGCCCAGAGGGTGTTTTTTTATAATTTTGTACTAGTAGTAATAATGATAAACACCACGGTGACAGATTTACGTATTTTTGTACATCAATGAAAATTCTCAATTTAAGTTTTGACTAGTTGACACCGAGTAATCTTAACAGTATGTATTATTACAGAGTGTTTCATTATCTTACATCGTGTCGATTCCCTCTTGAGTTATCTGCCCTTATTGCATAATTTCCTTTAGGAGTGGTTTTATCACAGATCTTGAGAAATGATAGTGAGAGATTACATCAGACCTGTTGATTCGGAAAACACATTTCATTTTTTACTACTACTACTACTACTACTACTACTACTACTATAATAATAATAATAATAATAATAATGATAATAATAATAAACCAGAAACTGTTCTTGAGAATGAAACGCATAAAATTTTCTGGGACTTCGAAATAAAGACGGATCACCTTATCCCAACCAGGAGACCAGACCTAGTATTGATTAACAAAAAAAAAACAGAGAACTTGTCAACTGGTACATTTTGCAGTTCCAGCAGATCACAGGGTGAAGATAAGGGGAAACGAAAAGATAGACAAATACCTGAGCCTAGCGAGAGAATTGAAAAACCTGTGGAATATGAGGGTGAAAGTGATACCAATTGTAGTTGGTGCACTTGGAACGATCTCAAAAAAGCATGGAAAAAAGATTATAGGAACTGGAAATCAAAGGAAGAATTGAAACCATCAAGACAACACTGAAGATGCGACCCTAATACGTACTAATAGGTCAGAGTGGACCTGGGAGTAATGGTTATGAAGGAGTATTCTACACTCCCCAGAGCTCCAGTATTGAAACTTCATCATTAGACACAGTTTAGCGTATCTAATGAATAAGACCCTCAGCCACCGCTTTCTAGCACATATATGATAAAAGGGTTGGGGAGTTGCAATATAGACAATAGGATCGGTACAATCATATAGGTGCTAGGGCTTGACGTGGCCAGCCGATTGATCGGAAAGGGCCTCTTCGATTGCCCGTGTCGCCTAAAGTGGAGTGTTGCATGTCATGGACTGCTCAGCCACCAGGATTCTGTCCTTAAACATCCATGGCCATCAGATGGCCCTATTGGCGGGGTATCCCTTTGCAGAGGTGCAGTCGGTGTATTTTACTGTCCCATCCGACAGGGCGATATTGGCGTTGGATTTGAATACGTGAAAAAACATAAACTTTGTGCAAAGCAATGATTATCAAGTAGGAATAGTTACTTGAGGCTATTTGAATTTGATTGTGTATTTACGATGTTATTGTGTATAAATTATTTGCCTTAGAAAACTCTTGAAACTCAATAACACAGTGGACATGATTTGTATTATAAAGGGATACTTGATATAACTGTGAACAAACACATGATATTAGGCAAATAAAAATTGCAATTAATATAAACACCGTAGAACATTACGAGTATAGTTATGATTACACTATGGAGGCCCAAAATTGACGTAAAATGCGTTTTTGACAAAATGAATTTACCCCCCCCCTACAGAAAATAATTTACCAAAAATCAGGGAATAATTGGATTTTAATGAAATTTTTAGTGTTTATTTATCAAAGAATGGTCTTTATAATGCATTATTTATTTTATTTCAAAATTTTCTCATTTTTTTCAGGTCACTTAATTTTACCCCCCTTATGTTGGGGGCGTAACATTTTTGCGAGTTGGTCGCGAATGTTACATTAAATTTGTAAAAAAGCCATTTTAAAACAGCGTCTCAGACCGAAAGCGGTAGAAATTGACCTAAAATCGTTTAAATGTTTTTTTTTTAAATTGTATATGTAATGATATTTTTCTTTGTTTTAATGATGGTCATTATGTTACTACTTATCGTTTTAGACAAAAGTTTGACCTTAAATAATCGATTTAATTAATTTTAATTTGTTTTTAAAACAAAAAATCTGTCGCAAGCAGACGAATTTTGGTCCATCCTAGATTACACTTATTTTCAAATGAAATCAAATTTCACTATTGAATGACCCATAAAAGTGTTGCCATGCCGTTAAACAAATAAACCAAACAATCGATTTTAATGAAATGAAAACACGAATCAATTCTTTCAAATGGATAAATTCTCACTATCGATTCATGTCTCGTTAAACCAACCAATAATAATTCCTCCATTAAAGTGAGACGAGTCTCGAACAAGATTCAAAGGAGACTCGTCTCACTTTAATAGAGGAATTACTATTGGTTGGTTTAAAAAGATAGAGAAGTAATCAAATACAAACAAAAAAGAAATATCTAAAATATGAAATATGTGAAATGAAAACATCCTAGTCCAGGATTTAAACTCGAGCCGTTGAGTCCATTTCCTACTGTTGTATACTCTCTTTCCTTTTTACTTTCTTACTTCTATACTTCTAGCGTCTGGACTTCGTCTTGGGGACTTCGTGTCTGGTCTTCCATTGGGGATTTCTCTTTATCAGAAGCCCTGTGTCATTGGTAGTTTTTAGATAATAACACAAGACTTCGATTTAACTTAGATCATATTTTATTCTGAAATGCCCACCAGACTA
This sequence comes from Doryteuthis pealeii, assembly GCA_023376005.1. Classification (NCBI taxonomy): domain Eukaryota; kingdom Metazoa; phylum Mollusca; class Cephalopoda; order Myopsida; family Loliginidae; genus Doryteuthis; species Doryteuthis pealeii. Next base: position 105,708,936 of record CM042142.1, on the reverse strand, counting down.
CCTGCGCAGATTGAGTCGGCAGCGTGCATAACACGACTTACCACCGTCGTGGTTCTGGCCGATCTGACTAAAATCTCTTTCTAATCTAAACCGGAAGAGGGTCTTCTCCACCGATTCTCACGGTATCCACCGGAAGGAGGATCGGGACTGAGGTCAAGCCTTGTCATTCAATCCTTCAAGGCCACCGGCTGAACTTATAACAGCCATTTTGGTTTCTACACTACTGTACATAAGTATTAGAAATCTAATAATTATGTAACACTACAACGATACCCATTGCACATCGCTCCCTCCCCAAAAGTATAAATATAAACGTTCATTGAACTCAATTCCTTAGTCATAAAATAACCCTAGATGGGTTGATATGTCATTAAAATGAATCAGTCATTTGTCCAGTAAATTAAATCCACAGATTAAAAAAGAATCTTTTGTGCAAATCTTACAAATAAATAAACCCTGCCAGCCTTGAAAATCCGCTTTTAAAATATTGGCTTTTATTTTAACCTGAAACATGCCACTTTCTGTCGGTGGAAAAGTCTCGATGAATATATGCATATGTTTATGTGGTTAGTTTGATTTTACGGCATGTCAACCCTCGTTGGGTTATTTCATTCTTTTTGTTTTTGTTTTATCCATTCTTGTTAAGTATTCCATTTATTTTAATTCGATTTAACTTAGATCATATTTTATTCTGAAATCCCCACCAGACTACCTGCACAGATTGAGTCGGCAGTGTGCATAACACGACTTACCACCGTCGTGGTTCTGGCCAATCTGACTAAAATCTCTTTCTAATCTAAACCGGAAGAGGGTCTTCTCCACCGAGATGAATATATGTATATGTTTGTGTGGTTAGTTCGATTTTACGGCATGTCAACCCTTGTTGGGTTATTTCATTCTTTTTTGTTTTGTTTTAGCCATTCTTGTTAGGTATTCCATTTATTTTAAACTCATTTTTTTTAAACATTTTCAAACTATTTTTTTTTTTATCTATCTGACCCACAGATGGGATCCTAGCAGGTACTACCACTCCAGGTCAGAGTGGACCAGGGAGTAATGGCAATGAATGGGGTAATCCACACTCCTCAGTGCTCCAGGACTGGAACCTCACCACCAAAATCAAGTTTAACGTTATACTCGGGGCATAAATGTTTATATGTGTATGCGGGTTGATGATGGGAATTTATTGATTATTGTTACTGTATAACATTGGAGGAAGAAATAATAATATCGATTGAAAATGTTATGAGATGCTGACAGTTTAAGAAGAAGAAGAAGAAGAAGAAGAAGAAGAAGAAGAAGAAGAAGAAGAAGAAGAAGAAGTGGGAAATATTGAGAAATAATTTTGCATCTTAGTTCGAAGACGATTTTTGTTGCTATGGTGATGATAGCAACGCTCGGAAGAAAGTGTTTTGATCAATGAAATTGGCAATTCGATAAAGTCGATGCAATGCGGCTTAAGGGTGAAAAATACTCATGCCAGCTGTTGTCTTACTAGCCGAAAGACAACAGATAGATAGATAGATAGATAGATAGATAGATAGAAGACCAGATTAAACTGAAATAAACTTAAGTGCCAAAAATTAGATGAACAGATTCAACTGAGAATATATATATATATATATATATATATATATAATATATATATATATATATATGGCTGACTTCTGAAGACGGTCGGAAAATTAAAACGGAAAGTTTTTGGTGGTCCCCAATGGACAGTTTAACTACAGTCTATGAATTATCATTTTGCGAATTGGGTTACGGTTTTAGGGGATTAAGGTCGTTTTTAATTACGTATTGCTTAAAAAAATAAACAACAAAAGACCCAAATTTCTATACATTTAATTAACCATTGAAATTAATTATTGAATCTATTATTGAGACAGTTTGTGTTAGTATTGCAATGTATAATTTCAATTAAACTTAGTTTTAAAAAATATTTTTCAACACTAAATGTATAGTAATTTGGGTTAATTTGGGTTTTTTGTTGTTTATTTTTTTAAGCAATGCGTAATTAAAAACAACCTTAATCCCCTAAAACCGTAACCGACCCAATTCGCAAAATGTTAATTCATAGACTGTAGTTAAACTGTCATTGGGTACCACCAAAATACTTTCCGTTTTAATCTTCAGGTATTTCTTGTCGGACTCGGGAACCTTCTCGGACTCGGGAACCTTCTTTTCGAACTCGGGAACTTTCTTGTATTCGGGAGCCATCAGGTTAGGTTCAAAGTTCCGTGATGGCTCCCAAATACGACAAGAAAGTTCCCGAGTTCGAAAAGAAGGTTCCTGAGTCCGAGAAGGTTCCGAGTCCGACAAGAAATACCCGAAGAAGGCCGGAGGGTATATCAGCCGAAACGTTGTACAAATAACAATGAAGATGGGGACAATAGTCCGAATAACGCAGATAGTAATAAAACACACAATCTCCATTATAATAACTAGCAAATATATGCACCCTCCGGGTGCAAGTATTTAAGTTTTAATGTAATGAAATATCGTATTAAATTAGAAAGTCTAATAAGAAGCTAGATAAAAAGATATGTAACAGAGTGGGGGCATAATAGAAAAATAGAAATGAAACTTACTCTTCCATCACTCCCGTCTTTCATTGCTGAATTTTACTTATTTAACTATTTAGTTAAATTAGGAAATAAAGAATAAAATGACAGTTATTTTTTCTTGTTAATGGATTTCATTTAAGATTCATTGAAGAGATTTTTGCTTATATTCATTAAAATAAAACCAAACAATTAGAAATCAATAATACTAAGCACCTATTTAATAAAATCACATTTTTAATATCAATATGCAAATTAGCCTTCCCATTCACACTGTAAACCGCTATTTTTTGTATATATAAATACAATTGCATGTTATTTGTATGTAGATATGGACAACACTAATAAAAAGGTGAAGCAATTTTATTAATAATTGAGGTTTAAATATAAATAAAATCATGGAGAATGTGATGTAAATAACGAAGGGAATTGTGACTTGAGTAGTAATATAGTTTCGGTTACAGATAGAAAAACACACAATCTCCATTATAATAAGATATATTTGCGATTTGAAGGATAGAGGTGTGACACCAATTATTGAATGGGATATCCTAAGAAAATCAAATGTGTGCAGATCTCTAAATGCTACCTTTGTCTACAAGAAAAGTTAAGTATAATTAGGTTCCATGATAGAAAAAAAAACATCGTCCAGTATTTGAGCTTGGATCTTCATGTCCATTTTTTACAGCTTACGTCACAATATTCTCAATGATTGCGTAAGTCTATTTATGAGTATTTAATTTATAGTCAATATTGTTAATACATAGAATAAAAAAAACTTGTGTTATATACACTCCAAATTTGAGTAAGCAATTCTAAAAATTGTTTCTTGCCCTTTTTTTTCAGTAACAAGAAGTTAACTAAAAAGTTTACAAATAAATTAATACCGACGATTTTTGTGAAAAATTTATGTGCAAAATATTCAAAATAATTATTTGATTGATAATTAATAGACGCACGCAACATTTTATTTGAGGTGGACAGAACTAAGTTTCTATTTCAAATTGTTCTTTTTAAATTTTTTTTTTTTTTACTCCTTTAAAAAATTAATGTTTTTGCTTAGGTATGATACAAACCCTCTGACATTGAATTTTTACCCCGCCCCCAGGCAATATCTTTCGAAAATTAATTTTTATATCGCCCGGAGGGCATTTTTTGTTGCTAGTGTATATAATGATAGATACGTTTTTTTTTTGTTATTTCTTATAACTCTAACATCAAAAAGGGGAACCCCTCTGATTGACTGATAAATTATTTATCTATTTGTTGATGTACTAGAAAAAAGAAGACGCGGTTAGAGTTAGGCTTAGGGTTTAGGGTTAGGGTTTAGGGTTAGTTTAATGGGAAAATAAATAAATAATTTATCAGTCAATCAGAGTGGTGCCCCTTTTATGTTGGAGTTATAGGAAATAACCTTTTTTTGTCGGTTATTTGGTTGGTTGGTTGGTTTTGGGACATGTCAACCCTTGTTGGGTTACTTTATGCCGAAGTCTGATCAAAATTTGTGGTCTTCAATTATAAACAGTAGAAAAATGTATCTTTAATAAATAATTTTTGAAGAGTTTCATTATCTCAAACTGATCTATTTGACCCGTAGATCGACCCTAATGAACACTGCCACTCCGGGTGAAAGCAAACCTGGGGAGTAATGTTAACAAATGGGTGACCCCCCCCCCCTGACCGTCCCAATCTCGAAAGACGCACCACCGGATGCAGTTTAATGTCATACCGAGGTCACGCATTTTAATCGGAGGGATCTTATCCCCCACGGCAGTGGTGAAATCAGCCTAATTTAGGCCCCGCTGGTAGGTTGATATAAATAGGTCAAGTTCTCTCTCTCTCTTCTCTCTCTCTCTCTCTCTCTCTCTCTCTCTCTCTCTCTCTCTCTCTCTAAGTAAATTATAACAAAAGACTTAGAATTTGCATCTGATGATTTGGAGAGTTAAACACCTTGTCTAAGCTTCCTGAAATAGACTATAATGCAAAAATTCTAAGTCTTTTGTTATATTTTTACTTATAAATTTGCTCTGTGACTCTAACAATAAGAGCACACATTGAGCTCTACAAACTGCGACATTTAAAAAAACAAAAAAAAACTCCTATGTCGTAAGGAAGATTTCTTCTCCGAATTTTTGGATTATATATATATATATATATATATATATATATATTAGAGATAGATAGAGGCTCTTCACAACGAATGAACATGCTACTATCAAACACACTCGCCTACCCGGATTTTAACAGCATGTTAAAACTATAACACTTGAACATTTATAACTCTTCTATAATGCTCCTTTCTAATAATGTATCAACAATTTCTTCAAATAATAAATTTTCTCCTGAAGATGATCGAATAGTTGAGATTAAACAACAAACAAGAAATATTCCTGATTGTCTTATAATAATTTGTTCACACTATATATATATATATATATATAATATATATATATATATATAGTATTAAGGTGTATATAAAATAAAAATATAAAGGTGTATATAAAAATAACCTACTCAAGTTTCACCACAAGAATCTTCAGGGTTAATTGCAACGAATTAATCAATATCTGATTAATCACTATCTTGATTCATTGCAATTAACCCTGACGATCCTTATGGTGAAACTTGAATAGGTTATTTCTATATATATATATATATATATATATATATATCTTAATACTAAATCTGCTCTACTAACTTATTGAGCACTTTATATTCGTTATAACACTGACTTATTCGGTTATCGACCGTCAGTATTGCGATTGGCTCAATATTTTAGAGAGAGAGAGAGAGAGAGAGAGAGAGATAGAGAGAGAGAGAGAGAGAGAGAGAGAGAGAGAGAGAGAGAGAGAGAGAGAGAGAGAGAGAATTAAACACTATATGTAGGTATTTACTAAGCTTAACTTAGATGTGGTACAATACCCAAAGTATGGGGCGCTCAGTGAGAACTGAACTCATTGACAATGGTCTGAGAATCTGTATGTATGAATGTGTGCGTGCGTGCGTGTGTATGTGTGTTCTTTTTCATTTTCAGCAAAATTCAGTCGACACTTGTGAACCAATTTAATCATAAAAAAGTGAATGGTTTTCGCAAAAAATCATTGAATAAAAAAAAAAAGTAACCTAGAAAGCAGACGTTGCTGATGGCATCATCATCATTAACCACCCCATCCCCAACAGCAGCAACAGCACCATCATAATAATTACTATTCACTTCATCGACAATGTGAGTGATAGTAGCGAACATTGGATGATAGGGAAGCAGCTGGGATAGCGAACAATGAGAAGACGAAGAAGGGTTAAACGAATTCCTTCACACATCATTTTTTTTTTCTTTTTTTTTTTTTTTTTTTTCTTTTCTTATTTAGTCCTGTTGTCGCAAAATTAGCTTTGCCTGGCAAATATCTTAATCGTTTGATATTTACTAAAAAAAAAAAAAATCTTCATACAATGATTGCTATTTACACAGTAACATTGCAACCAACAAAGTCTTTATCAGATGAGGACTCTGGTTTCAGGCAATGGTTTCGGGGCCGAAGCATCATTACCACTAACACAGAGCGTCCCAGCAGTATCTCATGATACCACCAGACTTTGTCGGTTTGATGTCACCTTGTAGGGTTGCCATATCCACGCTGATGCGGTTAGAGCTTTATCCTGGATCTTTTTAATGTATTTCCTCTTGTCTGGTGGAGAAAGTCCAAGTTTAGACAAAAATGCCAAGGTTGAGTTGGTAATAGATCCCCGGCATCCGACTTCGATAGGAAATATACCCGTTATCCATCCGTTTCTGACGCATTGTTCTCGTAAATCTTCATATTTTTCCAACTTACGCTGATGTGCCCAGTCAAGATTTTCCTCAAATGGAACTGTTAATTCAACAATAAAAACTTTCTTTTAGTCAAGGTTGGGTTTGGTTTGGTTTGGTTTGTTTTACGGCATATCAACCTCGGTGGGTCATTCAATGCCGACAAAGTTGTGAAATAAATTCATTCTTAATGCATAATACAATTTTGTTTATAAACTCATGTTTTTCAATTTAACCCATAGATAGGACCCTAACAAGTACTACCACTCCGGGTCAGAGTGGACCAGGGAGTAATGGTGATGAAGGGGTGCTCCACATTCCCCAAACCTCCAAAATTGGAACCTCACCATCAGATAGAGTTTATGTAGACCCTCAGCCACCGCCTTCGAGCACCCATATGAAAAGAAGGATCGGGGCTTGCCATAAGGGCAATAGGGTTGGGGCAATCATATAGGTGCTAGGGCTTGACGTGGCCAGCCGATTGATCGGAGGGGGCCTCTCCGACCGCCCGTCTAGCCCAAGAAAAGCCTAGTGGAATATTGCAAGTCATGAACTGCTCATCCATCTGGGTTCTATCCTTAAGCATCACGGGTCGCCACCCACGGCCAACATGTGTCCCCATTGGGGGAGTCTTACCCCTCTGCAGAGGTGCAGTCGGTGCATTCTAACTCTAAATAAGTATTTGATTCTCCAATAGGGTAGGTCGATTTTTCACTTTTTTCAAAATATCAAATTGTCCATCTATGCGAAAGTTGTGTGCTTGTATACTGAATACTGATATCCTCGTTTTCTAAAGGCTAAATTTGGCGAAAACGAGGATTTTTAGAGCATTTTAGTAGATGATCTTTGATGCTATTTCCTCAAACAATGGTGCAGGTAAAAGATCTAATTTTTGGTATCAGTATTCAGTATACTAACACAGAACTTTTGCATAGATGGACAATTTGATATTTTTTTAAAGTGAAAAATCGACCTACCCTATTCTCCAATCACTACTATCTTTTTTCTTCTTTTTAATGAAAACGTTTTCGGCAATTTTCTCTTTCGAACATGGCACCCAGTAATCTTTGAGAGTAAGCTATTGCTTGATTTCACCCCCATCTACAGGGACAATACACCTCCATAACCGTAGTTTATACATTGAAGCATTTTTTTGGTTTTGGGTTTTCTTTTTTTTTTTAGATGAAAATACTCAATACTGAGCCGCACTGTCAGAGAGGCTTAGAATACGTTGACTGAAATAAAAACTTACAATGAACGCGATTCCCTAACTTCTAGACATTAATAACTCGAGAAAGGTTGACATGCTTTTAAAATCATAGAATATGACACAAGGTTACAAGTACTGGTGGCATCCAGCGGTGATCGAACTCGCTATTCAGTAGTAATTAATTTGCGAGACTAGCTTGCTAACCACGATTAAACGCCTATCAATCAATGTATTTATAATGTTAAATTGGAAGCTTACTCGCTAAAACGAATAGGTACTCAGAGATGCTGATAGGTACGCGTCTTGTATCCCTGACGCATAAAAATCTAAAAGGACGCAGTAAAATCATATCCGTGCGTCCCAGTGTGTTTTTTCTTCCCTTATCATTTCAAGTCAACTGTAAATACATTTCAATAGTTTCTTGGAAACGAATTACACAGGATAAGTTACAAGGTAGGAGTTAGACGGCTTTAGTTGTTTCCCCAGACCATACAATCTATTAAGAAACTTTAGTTAGGACCCATCAAATTTCCCGGAGATTCATTCGAATCAAATATTTGCGTCCTAGGACACAATAAATCAAGAAGCTAGCAACATCACTGGGTACTGCAGGTGATGCAATGCCTAGTGAGCTAGGCTATCAAACTATTGGTAATGAGTTCGAATCTTACTGAATGGCTCATACGAGCCCCAAAATAAGTTAACCTTACTAAATGATTAATTGCTAAAACGAATCTTGATCTTTTTCTTTAAGCGTATAAAATAGATATCTAGCTGAAAATACTTTCTTTTTTTCAGTGACTGTTTATCTGACCATCGGAATATCAAGAGTTAAATGTCATCATTTTATGTTTAAAAAAATTCTAATGTCACCCGTTGCGAACAACAGATAAGTGAAGGGTTAATTTGAAGTGTGTGAAGTCAGCATTTATGGTATTTTGTTTTTGTTTTGTTTTGTTTTGTTTTACGGCATATCAACCTCAGTGGGTCATTTAATGCCGATAAAGTTTTGAAATAAATTCATTCTTAATTCATTACTCAATTTTTTATAAATGTTTTTGTATTCAACCCATAGATGGGACCTTAACAGGCACTATCACTCTGTGTCAAAGTGGACCAGGGAGTAATGGTGATAAAGAGGTGATCCACATTCCTCAAACCTCCAGAACCGGAACCTCACCATCAGATAGAGTTTAATATTAATTCTTATCATTTTAAAGTTTGAAATTGAAATTTCGGTCGATGCATCTTTATAGGCGCTGTGCCAAATTTTATATACCCATGTCATGCCAGCTCGCCACCATGTCGTTGAAGAAACGCTGAAGTTCGTTGCAAACTCCCTACACCGCTTGCGAACGTTTTTTTATCCATGCACGGCTCGCCATCACATCCGTTAACTGGCGATGAATTTCAATCGTTTTTATTGCCTTTTGCGTTCAAAAAACTGAACATAACTTGCGCGAACTTCACCTTGCATCAAATCGGGAGCTCATCAGAATGACAAGTAAGACAAGACTTAGCGAGAGTTTGATTTTTTTCATCTATATCTAACAGGTTCTTAGACGAGAATCAAGTGAGCAGCAAATCCCGATGCACTACACTCTTATTCCTCTCTGTATATTGAAGCTATAAGCGGTAGTTTCTCAGTCGGTAGAGTGTTCGGCTAGGAATCAAACAATGTTCTGGTTCGATACCGGCCCTCGCAAGTTAGCGTATGAGTAGCACAGGAATCTGTGCGGTAAAGTGAGGGAGCAGATGGTACGTGTGGTGCTTTACATCGGATGCTAAGATAATATCCTCTGTCTAGGCGCTTAAGGAAAAGGGGGTAGACTCCCTCGCTGTCTGGCTGATACCAACATTAGGTCGCCCTGACAACGACTTACATATCATTAAAAAAAGTACCTACATTTACTCTCCCCTTTCTGATCTCTCTCTCTCTCTTCTCTCTCTCTCTATATATATATATATATAATATATTATATATTATAGGGGCTGGCCAAGAAGTCACTGAAGGAACGATATATATTTTTTGATTATAAGAATTACGTAAGATAGGAAATCCTTACACAATATACATAGTTTGCCATAAGTCATGGGTGTAAGATAGGAAATTAGACACGTCGAGACGTGTTCAAATTTGGAGCGATGCTATTTGCATTTCCCATTTGCGCTAATTATATATATAGTATATATATATATATATATATATATATATATTATATATATACACACATCAGGAAAATTGAAAAAAATCCGACGGTATATAAGTATATGAAAAATTGAAAAACAAGGTGTTGTTCTGGTTCCAACGGGAGAAATTTAAATATGTTATAAAAAAGAGCTCCGCAAAATGGATTATATTTTAGAAAAAACTTTTTATTATTTTTATCTTACATTTGCGACACGTGTTTCAGATCTTCTGATATTCTTCTGCAGGCTTTGATCAATTCAGTATCTAATTCCTCCCTTTCTGTTGGTGGTGGAGTATAGTGTAATTTTATTTCTAGCATTTGTGTTTTTAAACAGGTGTTTTTGTTTTTTGGGTGGCTGGGTAATAAACTTATAATTTTAGATTCTCCGTTATTTTATGACTCTTTTATTAGGGCTGCTCTGATATAGTTCATCAGATGTCCATTTGATATGACAGTTGTGTGTGTTTGTGATTTGTTTTTTTGTTCTAAAGGATTTTTGTGCTTTTCTAACTTAATTTTCTACTTTTTGGTGTGTGTGTGTGTTTGTGTGTGTGTGTTTATGTATATGCGTCTGTGTGTGTTTGTGTGTGTGTGTGTGTGTGTTGTGTGTGTGTGTGTGTGTGTTGTGTGTGGTGTCTATATTTACCTTTCAAATTATGTGTTTATGTATATGTGTCTATGTTTACTTTTCAATTCAACAACAAGAAACTATATAAAAACTCGGAACATATGGGAACGAGAGTGCACCAACTATGTTCTCCTAACCCTAGTATTGTAGAAGAACACCTATGTGATAAAATGAAAAGAATACAGTAACATATCAAAATGAACTTTATAAAATCATGTAAAAGATATTTGGATGACTGTTCTATATTCTGGAAATGCTCATGGAGTGACATTAAATACAACAAAACTATGTACAAAACCTACATCCAAAAGAACTACGATTCCTAGATATCATGATTAAAAATGTGTTACACACTGGAACCGCAAAAACACAAACACTTGTTATTTTTAGGAAAATATAAGAGACGTTTATTTCTCCGGTTGTGTACAGCTGAGAGTCGTGGGGGCAGGGTTACGCCAATGTGGAGCCTTCGGGAGTTATCTTGAACCTGATCGCCGTCTGCCTGATCGATCTGAACGGGCTTCTTTTATTTGTAATCTGACCTCCGGTGTCACGTCTCCTTGTTCTTGACAACGCTACGCATTTTTTTTCTGTAAACACGACCTCTTCGCCATGCGGTTGTTTTCATTGGCTAAGGGCTACGCCTAACAGATTGTCTGCACTGAAATCAAATGACAAACATCCCCTGCATTTTTCAGTGCAAAAGGTCAGGTCGGGGCCACATCCTGTTTTCGTTTCGCAGGCCTGCACCTGGCCCCATGCACTTCCTATTCAGCCCGGTCCTTGGGTGCACGCGATTCAGACAATATATTACAAATGTAAATGGCCAAATTATCACAGATATTTACCAAACCCACAGACACACAACAATATTACATTTCAAAGCCACCACCTAAGAACTGCATAAAATCATCCCTTATGCACTTGCACGTAGGTATACACCATAGTCACGGATAAAAAGCCCCAACAAATCCATCTAAAAGATGACATAAAACTTCTCGAGAGAGGCTACCCCACAACACTAAATTAACAAAGAATTCGTATTAGCGGACAAATTACCAATTAGACAATTAAGAACCCTAAAAAGCATAACAACGAATGTCTCAACATATTACAAAAAACACCCGAAATCTTCACAAATATACTACGCAACTCGAAAAACAATGAAACAATTAAAATATATTAAACACAACAAAAATAATTAAAGCAAGAGACGTCAAAAAATCTAAAACAAATATTAACTTCACCAAATTTGGGATACAAACTACACAGGGTGTCTCAAAATGCGGAAACAGAAGATGTAGGGTATGCAAACATAATCCATAGAAGGAACAACCTATACATTCAAAACCCTCACGCAACTTTCAAAATAAATAAAATCTTGACTGCACCTCAAAATGTAGTTTTACAATAATAGAATGCACCTAACTGCAAGAAAATATACATTGGATGCACATCATCACTAACAAAAGTCTCACTACATAAAAGCAACTATTAGATTAGCTAACAATAGAAAGCTATACGTATCGAAACATATCCACAAATGTAATCAGGGAACATTTAAGGGGATGCCTATATATCAAACTGATGACGATATGTACTCCTAATTAAAGAAAAACATTTAATAGATAAATACAAACCCGAATTAAATCGGACATAGCCA
>CM042142.1:105689371-105691871 GCA_023376005.1 Doryteuthis pealeii | reverse complement strand
TTATATAATGGTTCCGCAGCACAACACGCACTAATAGAATCACAATTCCTTCCAACCGAATATGTTTTGTTTTTTCCGCCAGGATCATTTGGTGAACTCACATAACAACCGTTGGCTTTCTCTGACCCCACAAAAGTACCGATAGTGATGAAAAGCAAACATCCAATCCACATCATGTTGTTTGTGGTGGTCATTAGTGATGGCGCCAGTCATCTTCCCACATGACCTCAGACTCAGCACGAAGACCAACATAGTGCCTGAGGGAGGTAGTGCTGCCCTGGATCAAAATGGTAGTTGCTAGAACACCCTAGGTCTCTGGACTCTGCGCCATGCAACACAAGCTGGAGAACCCAGTGTTGGCTGTTAGAACATTTCTGCGACCACATCACCCCTAACATCTGGCCACCTAAGTCACCAGATTGAAATCCCATTGATTATTATGTGGGGCACAGATGAGCGAGATACCAACAAAACTCTGTGCAATCCCAGACCGGAACTGAAGTCAAGGGTAACGGCAGCAATTACCAATTTAAACAAGGAGACCATCGGAAAGTCTTGCAGGAGATTCCGAAACCGTCTAGAGGCTATGGTTGAAAACAATGGCGATTTCTTTGAATAAATTTAATCTAGTATTCTAAGAATTTTTTTTTTGTAATTTTAGTAAATCTTATTATAATGGAGATTGTGTGTCTGTCTGTATGTAACCGAAACTATATCACTACTCAAATCATAATTCCCTTAGTTATTTACATCATATTCTCTATGATTTGATTTGATTTAAAACTCAAATATTAATAAAATTGTTTTACATCATTAAGACTGTTGACCATATCTACATGATATTTTCCACGTACCCCACTTGTACGGGTCAGGCACAAAGGCCCTATTTATGTGGGACCACCCACAAGCCGAGACTCATGGGGTGGCAGGTGAAAAATTGCGTCGATCCCGTCGGCATTCCCCCTCAAGGGGGGCGCCTCAGGCGCTGGGCAATAAACCCAGCCCTGCCCCTTTAAATCAAGGGGGCAGGTGTTGCCTGGGGGGATAGCCCCCTGGGATCGACGCCGTTAATTATATCAATGGTCCAGAGGCCGAAGCCACTGTTGACCATATCTACATGCTAACAATATGCATTTGTATTTATATATACGACAAAATAACTGTTTACAGTGTGAATGGGAATGCTAATTTGCATATTGATTATAAATATTTGATTTTAGTAAATATGTGCTAAGTATTATTAGTTTCTAATTGTTTTGTTTTATTTTTATAAACATGAGCAAAAATCTCTTCAATAAATCAAAAAAGAAATCCATTAACAAGAAGAAATAACTAACTTTATTCTTAACTTCCTATTCTGACTAAATAGTTAAATTATGAAAATTTAGAAATGAAAGACGGAAGTGATGGAAGAGTAATCTTCAGTTGTTCTATTTTTCGATTATACTCCTCTTTGTTTCAAATCTTTTTTATTTAGTTTAATTAGCCTTTCTAATTTTATATAAGATTTTATCATTTTAAAACTTAGATACTTGCACCCGGAGGGTGCATATATTTGCTAGTATATCTAATAAAGTTAGTTGATATTTTCATTTTTGCGTAATATAGACGAAAATTTACTAATCGCAGCATATATATATATATATATATATATATATATATATATATATATATATATATTGTTTGTGAATAAAAAGGCCTTAAATACCATGGGTATCGTGATTATGGACCATTTCCACTCGTAGTTATCTGGGGATACCCATGAGTGGAAATGGTCCATAATCACGATACCCCTGGTATTTAAGGCCTTTTTATTCACAAATAAATTCGCTCTGTTTATAATAATTAAACATTGAGCTCTCATACGTAACATGAACTCAACAACAAACTACTGGTAGAGAATAGGACCAGCCTAGAATCACCTCGTACCAAGAAACTTGGTACTCCAACAAAAAGTATATATATATATATATATATATATATATATATATATATTGTAGATAATATGGGTGTTATTTTTTAAGTAGACAGTGCTTAATATCATTGATATACCATTTATATTTGAGTTAAGGTACGTGGACATGGAGTCTTCGTTACAGACGTCGTCTATACGATCTTCAGTCCCAAAAAACTGTCAGTAACCAGGTGTTGACTCCATGTCCACGTAACTTATATATATATATATAATATATATATATATATATTATATATATATATATTACTTTTACTTCTAAACTCTACCGGTGTGGAAATAAAACCCAGATAACTCAGTTTTTCAAAATAAAATAAAAATTCTAACTGATAATCAGGGAAAAAAAATTAAAAGACCAGCACACCTGTACTTTCTGAAAATAATCATTAGTATCGTATGTAGTGGCCAAAAGAAGAAGAAAAAACACCGAGTTTGCTAAGTTATATATGTAGAAAGTGCTCAATACGCTAGGTAGAGCATAATCAAAAGGACCTACAGGAGTCAGACACTATCTACCTAGGTTTCCCC
>CM042142.1:105644371-105684371 GCA_023376005.1 Doryteuthis pealeii | reverse complement strand
CCCTCATTCATATGGCCGAAGAGAGGCAAACATTATTGTACTTTAACGAAATGTATGGAGAAAAAACCAGATGGGAACTACACAAGGATGTTGCATGCTGTCTAGGACAAATTCTAGAAAGATCACCCCCCCCCTCTAACTGAAAATACACCTGCCCAAGCCAAATCTTTGCTGCATATTCTGGAGCAGGCAGAAAGAACAATTGGTCTCTACATGAACTCAGATAAAACAGTTTATGTGTTTTAATCAAGATAGTGCTATCTCTCCATTAAATAAGTCACTGAAATTAGATTTAGTTCATATACATCAGTAGCAATATCTCATCTACTGAATACGATGTTAATATATACATGGTAAAGCATAAAATGCTATTGACAGGTTGATCATATAGAAATTTGATCTCTTTGATAAGATAAAGCAAGAATTTTTACCAGCTGTGTTAGTGCTATTGTATAGCTGCACCATTTGGACTTTAGCAAAATGCTGGGAGAAAAAGCTAGACAAGGATGCTGCACGCTGTCTTGGACAAATCCTAGAAAGAGCACTCCACAAAAAACAAAAACAACTGTACAGCCACTTACCTCCTATCACACAAACCACCCACCGCCCTGTCGACGGACTCAGAAGAATACACCGACTGCACCTCTGTAGAGGGGTAAAATACTCCGATAGAGCCACCTGTTGACCGTTGGTGGTGACCCATGATGCTTAAGGATGGAATCCTGGTGGCTGAGCAATCCCTACTTTGGCTATTACTTAGACTAGACGGGCGATCATTCAGCTGGTCACAACAAGTCCTAGCACCTATATGATTACCCCAACCCTATTGCTCTTATGGCAAGCCCCAGCCATATATTAATTATATATCTTAATCAGTAAAAATCAACTGCCAAATTTGGTGTGTCTTCTAGTTAAAAGAATATCAAGGTGTATGCAAGATTTCGAATCTGAATAATATCTCGTTTCTGAGTTATAAGTCGACACTTACATACCATACGTTTTTATATATATATATATATATATATATATATATATATATATATATATATATAAAGGAAAAGTTGACTTACCGGTGAATTTGGCGACGAATATTTTAATGCAATGAACACACACGTGAAATCGACTGCTATTAATCGGTGTCTCGATTAATTCAGTGGATTTAACCCTGAAGATCCTTATGATGAAACTCGAGTAGGTTATCTCTTGTACCCATTTTATAATATATACATACATATATATATATATATATATATATATATAATATATATATTGGACTCCTGGCCGGGATAGGATGATCCGCTTTATCTCGAAGTCTCATAGAATTTTACGCGTTTTATTCTTAAGAACAGATTCTGGTTTATGCATATACCATTTTAATGCATGGTCAAAATTTTATTTTTTGCATAATTCCCAGTGGATCCCCTTCCCAGCCCAGTCGTACCTAGTTTTGTATTCTCGTTGTGCTAGTTTGCTACATTCGCTTAATACATGGTTTAATGTCTCATCTCTGTTACCTCACAGTCTACATTTACTGTTTTGTTGTGTCTAATCAATTTTTGCTTTGATATAATTTGTTCTTATGGCATTATTTTTGCAGCAGTTATTAGTGATTCAGTTTCTCTCTTAAGATTTCCTTTTCTTAACCATGTCCAAGTTTTTTTCATGTGCAACTTCTGCGATTTGTCGTTTAAAGTGTCCATATGATTGTTTTTCTTCCATCTTTGTTTTCTAGTTTTCGTTGTTTTTCTATTTATTCATATATTGCATCTGCTGTTATTGGCCGTCATAAGTTAATCTTTCTTTTTTGTGTATTCTTCGAGTCCTTGAATTGTGACCTCTACACAGTCCTCTGTGTTGGAAAGACCTCTTCCACCTTCCTATCTTAATACGTATAGCCTATCTCTATCGTCCCTAGGGTGTAAAGCCTTGTGCATTGTCATTAAGCTTTTAGTTTTTTGGTCAATTTGTCTGAGTTCTTTTGTCCATGTTAAGAATGTCCCAGAATATCTTATAATGGAGACGGCCTAGGAATTTATTCCTTTGATGAGATTTCTGCTGCTGATCTTGGTATCTAGGAGTTCTCTTGTTCTCCTGGGGTGTTCTTTAAAAAAAATTATTTTCATCTCTGTTTGCTTGATATTGTCTGCTTTTAAAATTCCTAAGTATTTATAACTTTCTTTTAAAAGCGATTTTATTGGGTCCTTATTTGGTAGTTGTATTTCATCCATTATTTTTCTTTCTCCCTTTTTTATTACTAGTATAGCAGAAGCGCTTATCTGGTGGAATCCTTGATAAAGAGTCCGTCCACAATGTGAATCCTTTGGTTACTAAAGTGTCCTGAGTTACTGGTAACCATATAAGTCCTTCGTGATTATTGGTAAAGATCCCGTCAATCCTATGTGCCTCCCCAACGGTGCAGTTTGAGTTATGACCAATATGGGGGGTTTAAGTATCTTATCAGGCCAGTCATACTGGCAGTGATTGGTTAGAAGAGTCAATCACGTGACCTTGGCCAGTCTATAAGTATAAGCGGGGATCTAGCACACACCTTATAACTAAAAAAATTCCAACATTTTCCGCTTCTGAATTTCATTTCTACAACTTGGCTATACATTCTAATGGTTTGTACCGGGGCTTTTAGCTATTTTTCATTTTTTGCAATTTTTAAATATCATCCATGTACTTAGTGGTTTATTTATTTCCAGTTGATCACAGTTAGTGAATTTATATCCACCTAAGTATATGATTTAGTGGCAACATTGCTATAATAAATAGTAGTGGTGATAGCGAGTCTCCTTGGAAAATACCTCTTTGGGTTTTTTTTTTCTCCCAGGGATTGCCTTCCTGCTTTTAATTGGATTCTCCAGTTTTTCATAGCTTTTTTGATGAAATTTATGATGTTGTTGGATACTTTGTACATTTTTAAACATTCTCTAATCCAGGTATGTGGAACCATGTCGTAGGCGTTTTTGTAGTCGATCCATGCCATTGCAATATTTTTGCGCCTATTTTAAACTTCTTTAAGGATTTGTTGATCTATATAAAGTAAGTCATGTGTTAAACTTTTTTTTCTCTGCAGCACCCTTTCTGTTCTTCTGGGAAAAGTTTACAATTAAGTGAAAAGTATATTTCTTGTTTTATTAACGCAGTCAATATTTTACACATCATGGGTAGACAAGTTATTGGTCTATAATTGCTAGGGATGTTTTCTTTTTGTGGGTCTTTCTGAATTGGAGTAGTTATTCCTTTTGTCACCCATTCGAGCACATTTGTTTCCTGTAGACATCTGTTCAGTTGTTGGGCCATTCTCTCGTGGATGGAAGTGAATTTTTTTTCACCAGAATCCATGTATGCCATTATGATCTGGTGTTGTCCAGTTTGCCATTTTTTGAGTGTTGATCTAAGGGGAATTATGTGTATGCTTGCTACAGGACCCTTCTCAATTTCCAACATTTCATTTTTAAAATCACTTATACATTTTTGTTGTTTTGTTGTGTTCTTTTTTCTTCCCATATATTAATCCAAAAATGTTTTGCTTCTGTTGGATCTGGTTATTCCTCTTTGTTTGTTTTTACACCTTACAGGTTTTTCCACACTACATTTAACTAGTAGTTTTTTTTACTAGAACCTAGTGACATCAAGTTCATCAGGCCTCCAGGACTCTTCTAAGTATTGTAGCTGATATTAACGGTGCTATATTAATAGGCACACACACACACACACACACACAACACACACACACACACAAAAAACACAAAAAAACACACACAAATAGATGGAAATGAAAATCGGTTTGGGAGAATGAGTAAATATGATGATGCTCTTATAGTGAGAAAAAGGGATTTCGGTAAATAACATCGGAAAAAGCGTATTTGCTAGCTGAGGTGTATTTACAAATACGAAATTTTCAAATCTAAGTAGAAATTCTTATTATATGAATTATTACTACTACATCTGTCCCATAATAGTTGTTACATTTAGTGTATGAAATCTATAAGTAAATGTAACAATTATTATGGAACATAGCTAATTAAATACAAAATTTTGAAATATATTTAAGTGAAAATTTTAATTATCTGATTTAGTACTACTGTATCTGTCCCATAATAGTTGTTACAATTTTCTTCCCATATATACTCCAAAAATGTTTTGCCACTTTCTTAAGTGTTGATCTAAGCGTAATTACGTGTATGCTTGCTATAGAACCCTCCTCGATTTCCAACATTTCATTTTTAAAATCACTTATACATTTTGTTGTTTTGTTGTGTTCTTTTTCTTCCCATATATTACTCCAAAAATGTTTTGCTTCTATTGGATCTGGTTATTTCTCTGTGTTTGTTTTTACACCTTACGAGTTTTTACACACTACATTTAACTAGTGGTTTTTCACTGAAATCTGAGTGACAGCAAGAGTTATTTCCTCTAAGTCTAACATGATTAAAGGGGAACCACTCTTGACTGATAAATTATCTATCTATTTATTGATCTACTAGGAAAAAAGAAGAAGGGGATAGGGTTAGTGTTTAGGGTTAGGGCTAGGGTTTAGGGTTAGTTTAATGGGAAAATAAATAAATAATTTATCAGTCAAGAGTGGTTCCCCTTTGATCATGTTAGTTTTATAGGAAATAACCGACAGCAAATTTCCTTAGACCTCCGGGACTCTTCTAAGCTGATATTAACGGTACTGTGGTCTGGATAGTCTCCACCATTCTTTGAATCTCCAATTCCTCCAGTCTCTTTCCCAGATCTTTGGTGACAGTTCCCAGAACACCAACAACAATTGGTATCACCGTTACTTTCATGTCCCACAGCTTTTTCAACTCTCTGGCAAGGTCCAGGTATTTTTGTATATTTTAGCTTTCTCATTTTCACTCTGTGGTCCACTGAAAACGCCCGAATCTACTTCACGACAAGTTTATTTGTTAATTAACGCAAGAGCTGCTCTTCTGGTCAGTATTTGGTAATCTGTTTGTGTCTAAAAGTACCAGAGAATTTCATGCGCCTCATTCCCTATGACAGGTTCTGGTTTGTTCCTATACCATTTGGTACTGTTTTCCACCCGGAGTCTGTTCAATTGAACACAGTAATTCCTTTCACCCTCAGCACAGTCTCTACCAACTGAGCATGTTACTCTCACTTCCTGACACCCCAAACACAGTAGTCGTCGAATTTCACTTCTGTCTCAAACACTTGCTTTTTTGCTGACTCCCAGTATCAGCCACTGTCCATTTTTATCATCGATCGGCTACCCTTTATACAAATTCCGACTCGTCTCATCCGGGTCTCTGGTGTATGACACAAGCGATTCTTTGCCGTTTATGTCGGGGAGATTGGCCATGCCCATTAAGGTAGCATGGTCAAAATTGAATTTCTAGCACAATTCCCAGTGTATCACCTTTCCCACCCAGTCGTGCCTAGTCTTATACTCTCTTTGTGCTTGTTTGCTGCATTTGCTTATCATATGATTAACCGTTTCGTCTTTGTCTCCACACATTCTACATTTGCTATTCTGTTGTGTCTTATCTATTTTTGCTTTTATATAATTTCTTCTGGTGGCATTGTCTTGTGCTGCGATTATAAGAGATTCAGTTTCTATCTTTAGGTTTCTCCTTCTTGGCATGTACATGTCTTCTAATGTGTTATCCCTTTAGTTTGTCGCTTGAAGTACCCATATTATTATTACTAGCAAATATATGCACCCTCCGGGTGCAAGTATTTAGGTTTTGATGTAATAAAATATTGTATCAAATTAGAAACTATTTAGAAAATTATCAACTGAGGGGTATAATCGAAAAATAGAACAGCTTTAGATTTAACTCTTCTATCATTTTGTTTCACTCCCGTCTTTCATTTTTCCTAATTTATCTATTTAGTTAGATTATGAATTATTTAATAAAATTACAGTTTCTTTCGTCTTGTTTATGGATTTCTTTTAAGATTTATCCCCGAGATTTTGCTCAGATTCGTTAAGAGAAAACCCAAACAATTAGAAATCAATAATACTAAGCATATATTTATTAAAATCAAATTTTAAATATCAATATGCAAATTAGCCTTCTCGTTCACACTGTAAACCGCTATTTTGTTGAATATATAAATACAATTACATATTGTTAGTACGTAGATATGGTCAACAGTATTTATAAGGTATAACAATTTTATCAATAATTGAGGTTTAAATAAAAATAAATTCATGGTAAATGTGACGTCAACAACTAAGGGAATTGTGACTTGAATAGTGATTTAGTTTCGGTTACAGACGGACAAACACACAATCTCCATTATAATAAGATTATTATTATTATTAGCTTTTTCTCCTTTTTTATTGTTGTTACTTGCCATCAACTAGAGTAGCGACAAAAAAAGCAACTAAATTAACAGGAAAATAAAAAATAATTTAAAAAAATAAAAAATTAAACAAAAATTAAAAAGATGAAAGAAAAGATTAGCAAAAAATGAATAATAATAATAATAATAATAATAATAATAATAATAATAATAATAATAATAATAATATCAAACGCTGGTGTGAAAAACTTAAACAAAAAAGATTCTATGATTTGCTTAATAGTATCACAAGGCCGGATGTAAGGATTACTTACACAAGTAGACGTCTTGAAGTCTAAAAAGTAATTCAAGGGAGATAACTCTCATATAATTTTACTTGCAGGGGAGGTAACTCGTTTTCATGAATGAAGAAAGTATTAGGAACGGATATTTTAAAAGATTCGTTAGATTTAGAGTAAATTATATTTCCAATAATTTAATTCCTATTAAATTATTAAAATATATTATTGGCCTAAAAGAAATCTTATCAAAAAATGTATTTTTAAAAGATTTTTGCGGTTGGTTAGAAGAAACTGGGAGACCAGAAAAGACTTGCTGTCACTCAGACAGTGAAAAACCACTAGTTAAAAGTGGTGTGTAAATCACGCAATAATAATAATAATAATAATAATAATAATAATAATAATGATAATAATAATAATAATTGGAACGGTCCCTAAAAGCTTGGAAAAAAGACTGGAGGAACTGGAAATCAGAGGAAGAATTGAGACCATCCAGACTACTGCATTGCTGCAATCGGCTAGAATACTAAGAAGAGTCCTGGAGACCTAAGGAGACTTGTTGTCACTCAGACTCCAGTGAAAGGCCATCAGCTTACGCTGGTGTGAAAAACTCACATGTAGAGAAATAATAATAATAATAATAATAATAATAATAATAATAATAATAATAATAATAATAATAATAATACCAGACCAAGTTGTTCCCAACAAGAAGAAAGGAACGTGTTAACTAGCAAACATCACTATTCCACCAGATCACAGAGTTAAAATAATGTAAAGTGAAACACTGGATGAATATCGGCACATTATCAGAATGAATAAAAACAAAATGTCTTCGGCACAAAATAACCGAACAAGGGTTGATATGCCGTAAAATTCAACCAACCAACCTCATATAGAGAATGGGGGAACTGGAAATCCACGGAAGAATTGAGACTGTCCAGACCCCAGCCCAGAGATCGGCTCGAATACTTAGAAGAGTCATGGATAAGCTAAATAGACTTACTGTCACTCAGATTTCAGAGGTAATCACTGGTGTGATAAGCTTGCAAGCTCTACAACAGAAATACGTGAGCTGAACTTTGTAAATAACTAAAATATTTGATCTGAGACTGAGTTACCAAACAGATCGTTGGCTGCTAAACAAAAACTACGTCACTACTTACGTCACATTACCCAAAATCGTCAATACATAGAATAAAGAACAACCTATGAAATAATAATAATAATAATAATAATAATAATAATATCTAACGCTGGTGTGAAAAACTTAAAAAAGATTCTCTAATAGTATCACAATAGGCTACAGTCCCAAGCCGATTATCGTTCAGTTGTGTCGGATGTAAAAAGTGGCCGCATAAATTGTCCTTTATTATTAAAATGATATCACCTCAAAATTCCAATTTTTTTTCGCGCATAAGTTTTTTTGCCTCAAGAATTAATAAAATAAGTTTTAAGTGATTAAAATACGTATAGAACGAAAATGCTCCGAATTCAATTAGCCATGAGATTACAGATTTTATCTGGAATGTAACATCAGCTGGTGTTCTGTGTTTATGAAATAAAAAAAATTAATTTAGAATGACCCTCAAAACACCCCCCCCCCAAAAAAAAATTCCTAATA
Source organism: Doryteuthis pealeii (assembly GCA_023376005.1). NCBI lineage: Eukaryota > Metazoa > Mollusca > Cephalopoda > Myopsida > Loliginidae > Doryteuthis > Doryteuthis pealeii. The sequence goes on along the minus strand of CM042142.1, from coordinate 105,676,178 downwards.
ATATGCTTTAGTAACTAAAGCAAACAATAATAATGCTTTAGTAACTAAAGTAAACAATTTTTTTTCTTCGGGAAAAATTTCAAAATATAATTTTCAATTAAAGAACTGGCTTTTTAGAAAAAAATTTTTTTTTTTTAATGAACCTAAAATGCGTATGACTTTAGCCCCCCTACAGAAAATAATTTACCAAAAATCAGGGAATTAATCGGATTTTAATGAAACTGTCAGTGTTTATTTATCAATGAACGATCTTTATAATGCATTATTCATTTTATTTCAAAACTTTCTCATTTTTTTTCAGGTCACTTAATTTTGACCCCACCTTTATGTTGGGGGCGTAAATTGTTTGGGTCATTTTCGATACTAATTACAGTATAAATAAAGAGATAAAAGACCGAACTTATGATAGAAACAACAAAAATTTACGCGATTGCGAAATACTATTATTTTTTTTCTTTTTCTTAAAAAAGCAAATTCGCTTATTACTCATTTTTATTTACGTGACTTGTTGTCACATGATGCGAAATACTATTATTTTTTTATTTTTTCTTAAAAGCAAATTCGCTTATTACTCATTTTATTTACGTGACTTGTTGTCACATGATGCGAAATACTATTTTTTTTTTCTAAAATGCAAATTCGCTTATTACTCATTTTATTTACGTGACTTGTTGTCACATGATGAGTCCACGTTTTCAATGATACAATTTTATGCTTTTTGGAAGGTAAAATGCACATAAAACATTTTTTGTCGCTAACAACTGTTGCTTCTTCTTCGCTGGAGGTGGCCATTTTTACTTATTCAATATTTCGAACACACGATTCTTATTCGCTTATTCTGTTTTCGGAGCTACTCCATTTTGCTTCGTATTTTTTACAAAGTAGTCCGTTTAAATTTTACTTTTCGCATAATATCAAGATATGCCACCGATTGCGAAAACTTTTTATTAGCCTTTTTTTGATTTTTGATTAATATTACGCTAAAATTATTACCGCTAATTGTTGAGCATCGTAACTCGAAAACTAAGCCCTTTTTGACGTCTGGGACTGTAGCCTACAAGGCCGGATGTAAGGATTACTTACACAAGTAGACGTCTTGAAGTCTAAAAAAATAATTCAAGGGAGATAACTATCATATAATTTCACTTGCAGGGGAGGTAACTCGTTTTTATGAATAAAGAAAGTATTAGGAACGGATATTTTAAAAGATTCGGATCTAGAGTAAATTATATTTCCAATAATTTAATTCCCATTTTCAAATAATGGGAAAATTTATTAAAATATATTTAAAAAATTGTATTATTAGTTTAAAGGAATCTAATATCTATTAATAATGGAGATTCGGTCTCTATTTTTCTGTAACCAAAACTACGTCACTACTTACGTCATATTACCCAAAATCGTCAATAACTGGAATAAAGAAGAAACCAATGAAACTATTTTAAAAATTGTATAATTACTTTAAATGGAAAAAAAATATTTGCGAAATTTGTAATTAATTTCAAAAATTTTTTTTTTTTTACTCCCACCCTTTTTTTCCGTAATAATGGGTAAACTAAAAAAATTACAAATTAAATACGTACGATTTTGTGTAAAATCTACGTGTAAAATATTCAAAATAATTATTTAATTAATAATTAATAGATGCGTGCAATATTTTTATTAAAATGCATTGATTTTCGTCAGATGATCGAAGTTAAGCAGCGATGAACATGTGCAGTAATTTGTTGGGGGACCGATTAACAAAACGGTAGGTAATTTGATTGACTTGGTTTGGTTTGTAGATCTCAACTACGTTTTCTCAACAATTCTACACTTTCAGTCCAACGTCACTTTCTTGCAATTCTGTTACCCCCGCACGAGTTCGCCTTCACGAAATCGAAAATCTTCGCCCAGACATTTGTTTTTATAGTCACCCACCCCCTCCCACAACGCCTCTCACCTCCGGTCTACACTCTATATAATGAGAGTCACTCTCGAGCGCCATTTTTTCTTTGGCCACCGAGGTAAGTGAAATTTCCATCTTTTTATTTTATACTATTTTGGTAGTTGGGTTAAGACAGTTCTAAGTGACAGTTATCTCTGGATTCCAGGTTCAATCCTGACAGGTGGCAGTTACATAGAATAATAATTAACACAGCTCCTACCCCAGCTATGGTTAGCGGAATGAGAACAGGATACCCCGTGAACTGAATAAGGGTTAGGTTCAAAGTTCCGTGATGGCTCCCGATTACGACAAGAAGGTTCCCGACTACGACAAGAAAAGTTCCCGAGTTTCCGAAAAAAGAAGGTTCCCGAGTTCGACAAGAAATACCTGAAAAAGGATGAAAGGGGCATATCGGCCGAAACGTTGTACTGATAACAACGAAGATGAGGACAATAGTCCGAATAATGCAGATAATACTAATCATCAAGCCCCATCTCAAACATTTCAGAGAAATTATTTTATTTCATTCTTATTTCAACTGCAGTAAACAACCTAATGCCTGTGTACCAGACTGATTGTGGTGTACGATCTGACTTACCTCCGGCGGATCTCAACTGTTTGGCTTCTCAGGTTTTGCTTGAACCAAACTAAAGAAACGTAGCCGCCATTGTCGGGCGGCTTTATAGGGGACAGTCTCATTCTTGGCGTGAGCGTGGGGGCACTTATGCAAATTATGCCCACGAGAACAATAGAATAAAAGGAGCTCGTCGTGGGATGTGAGCAGTAGCAAAATTCGGTACAAAAGGGGGACTACTGTGTGATTGTTGCAGGCAGAAGGACTGTTGCAGGAAAGCGATTACCGTGGTGGCAGAAAGATTGTTGCAGGAAAGCGATTATCATGGTTGATTACAAAGACTCAAGACTAAAAGCATTTATACTGAGTAAATAAAAACACCGCCGATATCTAAGTTCATCATTTTGCGAAGCATAATAAGGATAGTGACAATGCTTTATCGAAACATAACAATAAATAAAGATGTTATGAATGTTTATAATAATGGAGATTCGATCTCTACTTGTCTGAAACGCGCGTGGTCTAATGGTTAGAGTCGTAGGAAGTGGACTCATTAACGCGAGTTCAATTCCTGGACGAGCTGTTGGCATTTCACATAGCGCTAATACCCTTGGGAAAGGTATGAATCAAATTCTCCCCCCAGCTATGGGTAAATAGCAGGGCAGACTGGACTCTTTAACCATGGCTAGGTAACCAGTCTAGGAGGAGGAAAACTCTGAATTCAAACCAGTTGAACTCCGCTTAAGAAATCGACCTTGTGTCGCATCCTGCTCGTGTTGGTAAATATATACTTGTCAAAAAAAACTACGTCACTACTTACGTCACATTACCCAAAATCGTCAATACATAGAATAAAGAACAACCTATGAAATTAATTTTAAAAAAATTGTATTATTACTTTAAATCAATCTAATATCTATTAATAATGGTGATTCGGTCTCTATTTTCCTGTAACCAAAACTACATCACTACTTACGTCACATTACCCAAAATCGTCAATACCTGGAATAAAAAAGGAACCAATGAAATTAATTTTTTTAAATTGTATTATTACTTTAAATGAAAAAAAAAAAATATTTGCGAAATTTGTAATCAATTCAACATTTTTTTTATTTTACTCCCACCCTTTTTTCAGTAACAAGGGGTAAACTAAAAAACATTACAAATTAAATACCTACGATTTTGTGTAAAATCTACGTGTAAAATATTCAAAAGAATTATTTAATTAATAATTAATAGATGCGTGCAATATTTTTTTTGAGGGAGGCAGAACTAAATTTCCATTTCAAATGGTTTTATCTACTTTTTTCTTTTTCACTCTTTTAATAAATTTGGTGGTTTTACTTGATGATACTTCTGATATTGAATTTTTAAATAGCCTCCCACCTTAGGCAATATCTTGTTAAAATCAATTTTTACACCGCCCTGGGTTTTTTTTTATTTATTTTTTTTGATAAAAAAATAATTTGTCCACAGATTGCACAGGTATGTCAAGGGAGGTAACTATGAGTGAATTAAATGTGGTTTATAGAGTGACCTCCCTTATTTGTTTCGATTTCTGTATGTTAGTAGTATATTTTATAAAACACCAAAATCGACAAATAATCGTAGCGAGATTTCTGAGATATTAATATGATTACATTGGTATAACTTAGAGATTAAAGCAATTTCCAGTCCAATTTGTAACTTTATAACAATATTGTAGAGTCAATATATAATTCTTGGTATTTTGTTGGAAATAATTATAACATAAATCTTTATAAATAGTTGGTATCGAGCTTAATGGCAGCTGAAGGCTTTTATGTGAGCGTATATGTGACGTATAATAGCATTTAATATCTTGAATTTTACAGTTATCATCATCATCATCATCATCATCATCAAGGCGTGCTGACAGTGCGGATTCCTTTGACTTTCTTATCCAGTGTACGCATAGAGCTGATGAATGTACATTTTTTTTACTGGTTGGCCAACACTGGTGTGTCCATGCGTTGGAGTCCATAAGTTAATGTCGCTTATGTGTTCATCTTTACATTTTTTTAGCAGTGTCCAGAGTTTCTTGTCCGTCTTACTTGGATGGTTTGCAAGAAGGGCGGTAAGTGTCCATACAACCGCTGTTTTGCAGGCTTCTGCTTCCCAAAATTGTTCAAAGCAGCCAAACAACATCGTGTAGTTTTCATCTAGCTTTTTCTAACCGGGTGTTTCGCTAACGTCCATGTGGTGCAACTATACAATAGTAATGACACGTTTACAGCTTGGCAGAATTGCTTCACACACACACAGACACACACACACGCGCGCGCTTGTGCGTATGCATATATATTTGTGTATATATATATATATGTGTGTATATATACATATATGTGTGTGGAAGATATATATATATATATATATATATTTATTTATATATGTATAATATAATGTATATAAAATATACACGTTCTAAGATATATATATATATATATATATATATATATATATATGTGTGTGTGTGTGTGTGTGTGTGTGTGTGTGTGTGTGTGTGTGTGTGTGTTTTGTTAAACTCCACGGACAATTCTTGTCGGACGAGTTTCTGTTCGATCCTTTCTAAATGTATGGCCATCTTTTTAATATCCGGGTGGAATTGGTGTAGGAATCCCCCGAAGGTTTTTTCACGAGCGTTTTCTGCACGACTTTGTGCCATCATCAGGTGTGGAACTCTGGGAATGTTTCCGTTGTCTCGTTTTTAAAACAAGCAGTAGCAGTAGGAACATTTTAACTGAAAATACGCTTTTTGTTTATCATTTAGTTAAAGGATTTTAGTTTCGTCTGCTTGTTTCGTAACCGCAGTTCTGATTGGCTGATTATAAAATAGCAGATAAAATCACTAATCTCATTGGCTAATTTAGAAACCTATATGCGAAAAATAACTCTTTGGTGATTTTATCTTAATCATTACGTAAAAGTTATTGAGCAATCTTTTACATCCGACAGAACTGAACGAAAATCGCTTTGGAACTGCGGCCTATTTCCGGTTTCTTGTTCTTCTTATGGGAATTTCTCATCAGAAGTTTCATCATGGCATAACCACTTTATAAACCCACAATTTGAAAAAAAAAAAAAAAAAAAAAAAAAAAAAATGAACTAAGTATTTCATCGGACCCCAGTCAGGTTGTTACAAGAAACTGAAGCCCTGCTGGTGTAGTCTTTTCTAGAAAACAATCAAAACTATTTAACCTTTTTAGTATTTTCTAAAAAAGAGACATGATGAAAAACAAAGATTCTAGTATCATCTTCAGTGTGTTATGATAGAAAGATAAATCTTTAACTTTTATCCACAAACTCACCACAACTCTATGGGAAAATTCTAAAGTACTCAAAAATAAAATAACCAGTCTGATTTTTAGGACTCCCCAGTGATAGATTGAAGGTGGGTTTTAGAAGAGAGAGAGAGAGAGAGTGTGTATAACAACTATAGAGTCTAGTGTCTACAAAGCAGCAAAAAAGGGTTTATATGTGATTTTTATGAGGGTCCATAAGCTATTAAATGATCAGTGAATGATTTTTTTTTTATAATTTTGAAAATGTTAAACTGTATATAGATAGGTTTAATGAAGTTGAGGGCCTATGGACCACTACAAAGTCTCAAAACAGGTGCATGAAAATATCTTGATAATCGTGTTATGAGGCGATTCAAGATGCCAAATATTGATTATGGTTCTACTCTTTAAAAAACAGCAAGTAGGTATGTTTTATTTATTTTAACCTGTTTAGATTTATAAATATTAAACAGGCTGTACCACATTCATCGTAAATTTATTTCATTCTATTTTTACCTATTTATTCGTTTATCTATTTATCTATTTAGTTTTTGTTAAAAAATTTTTTCAATTTACCGCTAGTTTCACGTCCTCCCAATGAACAAAAAATGTGTCAACGCTGCGTAGACCTGTTTAAAAGTCAACAGCCAATCCGGTGCTCAGAAACCAAGGTTTATGTTGGCAGAACTTGATGAAGCCAGTTTAGCTGCTAGCGTTGAGACAGATGTGTGGCGCACTGGGGAGTGATTGTTCCCAGTAGGATCAAGTTGATGAGGGGGTATTATGTTGAAAGAAACGAAATTCCCCAAATGAACCAGCCATAACATAACTGATGACGCAACACAGCATCCTATTGAAGAAACATATTTCAAAACATCCATACAAAAACAAAAATAACATGTTTTCTGATGGCTTCAAAAAATTCCTTAGACATAATGTCCGAGATTTGGAGATTCGTATGTTGCAAAAGACACAAACACACATATATATATATATATGTGTGTATACATATATACATAAGAAAAATCTGGGAAGGGCCTGCTGGTGTAATGGTTTGAGTCTCTGTCTGTAAGCTTGACAGTCAGGGTTCGAATCACACACAAAGCGGTCTTCCTGTCTATAGCTCTGCTGATGAGGTCTAATAGGCTGAAATGTACAGACAGTGATTGATTTTTCTCGATTTGTTTAGCCTTACATTTGAATAGGTATTCCCGCCTAATTCATTAATTATTAATTAATTAATTTTCAAAAATTAGGTACATATTCTCCCAATATATATATATATATATATATATATATATATATATATAAATATTATGATAATGGTACACGGTAATAACCGTGTACCATTATCATAATAAATTTGCTCTACCAACGTATTGAGCACTTTATATTTGTTTATATCGCTGCCTTATCATTGTGTGAATCTTGCATCAACTAACCATTGTGACCTGTTTCACCGGTAAGTCACCTTTTACACAAATAGCATATATATATATATATATAATATATATATATATATATATATATATATATATATATGGATTGTCGTGGTCGATTTCGGGTGATATACGTCACACCAATTTTCAAAACAAAAATAACGGCTAAACAACACCAAATCCTTTTACATCAATGTTTTCTCGCATTTATTTGATTTACTTTTCTAACACAATCATCATATTATATATATATATATATATATATATATATAATATATATATATATATATAGATAGATAGATAGATAGATAGATATATATTGAATTTTTTGATATTGAATTTTTTATAGAGGAATTATATATATAATTGATAATTTTGAATCATATTACCACGACCAGACAACTCGGCAAACACCATTTGTGACATCCGGAGCACTGGACAGCTGTTTCGACCTCCTTTTGGTCTCATCAGCAGTGCATACCACAATCTCCACCACTAGAGATTGAACCAGTGGACCACAGCGTAAAGAGCGTTAAGTCCCCGCTCTTCACGCTGTGGTCCACTGGTTCAATCTCTAGTGGCGGAGATTGTGGTATGCACTGCTGATGAGACCAAAAGGAGGTCGAAACAGCTTTCCAGTGCTCTGGATGTCGCAAATGGTGTTTGCCGAGTTGTCTGGTCGTGGTAATATGATTCAAAAATATCAATTATATATATATATATATATATATATATATATATATATACCCAGTAAATTTATTTAAGTTAAATGCGATTGATCATGGATCCCTCGAACAAAAAGAAGATATATATTGTGGAACGTACTCAATAATTCAACAAGTTACGAATCCACGTGCAAGACTCGGGTTTCAAGAAGACTAGTAAGTTTCAAGACGTAAGCCTTCAGCTATTCCCCAAGTAAGTAATAACAAGGGACATATATGGTAAGCGAGCTGGCTACGACATGACTGCTCTTATGAAATATATCTCCTACCGCTCAGGGCTACTAGCGCTTGTGCACATGTACACTCTGGCGCGTGGACGAAACGCTAATACCCTTGGGAAAGGTATGAATCCAATTCATAACATCGGGCGATGTAAAAATAGATTTTTTAAACACATTGCCTGAGGGGTGAGAGTTAAAAATTCAATGTCAGCGAGTTTGTACCCTAAGTAAGTAAAATCATCAAATTTATTAAAGGGTTAAGAAATAAAACAATTTAAAATGTAAACTTTAAATATGTATTAAAATAAAACAAACTATATATAGATATATAATACCAGTCATGTATCTATTAAAACTTGTTTTAAAAAACAATGAGGACTGTCTAATGTTGCATGTTCAAATTTTGAGTGTATTTATTCTATGTTATGACGATTTTGAGTAATGTGACGTAAGCAGTGACGTAGTTTTTGTTACAGACAAAAACCGGAAGCGAATCTCTATTATCAATAGAGATGTCAAACAGGTAAAAACAAATCGTCATTTGATGAAAATCTCAGGAAAAAAATTGAAGAGCTATTAGCATTTATATTTAATCTTAACCGAAGTTTAAATTTTTGAGTGGACATTTTGTTTTCAATGTTCTTTCCTTCGCGTAGCTTGTCTTAGACAAGCAACAAAGAATAGTTACCCACCCACCCACCCCTCTCTCTCTTTGTCGCCCCCTATCTCTCTCACTCTCTCTCTCTCAATCATTGGGAAACTTAAAGGACTAGACTTAACAGGGATATCTTTATACTAGCGACACCTGTGGATATACCAAACTATGATGATTTGATTATTACTACGTTTGATATGTTTACTTAAGAGCTATTGCAAAAATAGTTCAATATCTAAAATATATAATAATAATCTTTATTTAACTCTCAAACTCTTTCTTAAAAGGGGGTCGTAAAATATTTATATTGATTTGCTGATAAAATCAGGGATGAGGCTCGGGAACCTTCTCGGACTCGGGAACCTTCTTTTCGAACTCGGGAACTTTCTTGTCGTAATCGGGAGCCATCACGGAACTTTGAACCTAACCCTTTATTTAGTCCACGGAATGAGAACAGGATACCCCCGTGGACTAAATAAAGGGTTAGGTTCAAAGTTCCGTGATGGCTCCCGATTACGACAAGAAGGTTCCCGAGTTCGAAAAAAAGGTTTCCGACTCCGAGAAGGTTCCCGAGTCCGAGAAGAAATACCTGAAGAAGGCCGGAGGGCATATCGACCGAAACATTGTACAAATAACAATGAAGATGGGGACAATAGTCCGAATAACGCAGATAATACTAATCTTCAAGCCTCATCTCAAACATTCAGAGAAACAGGGATGAGGCGTTTAAAATATCTACATTAACTTGCCGACAAAAAGTGACAAAAACACGACTCGGAAAATCTCTCTCTCTCTCTCTCTCTCTCTCCTCTCTCTCTCTCTCTCTCTCTCTCTCTCTCTCTCTCTCTCTGACAGAAGGGCTGAGCATACATAAAATAACGCTAGAAAGTTGATATATATATATATATATATATGTGTGTGTGTGTGTGTGTGTGTGTCTGTGTGTGTTTGAGAAACATTTTTCTTTAATGCAGATACTATTAAACCGGATAGACATCTGTCTCATTAGTTTTTCCTCGGTCCGTTCAAGTTGCCGGTCCAATTTTTTAACATCAGCGTGACGTTTCTTAATGAGTACACTAAATTTTCCCCCGAGTTCATTCACCGCTACGAACTGCCATCTTCAGGAGCGAATATATAATTGTGTGTTGTTTCCGAGTTCTATTTAAAAACAAAAATGTGAACTTGAATGAACAAGTAGTAGTGGGAGTAAGTAGGAGGGGGGGGGGGTTCACGGTCGCAAATTAATCTTAAATGGTAAAGGGTCTCGTATAAAACGGACATGAGCTCACTAGCAGCTGTAACATATATACCTATGTATGTATTTATCAGTTAAATTCTACAAGGTGGCTGATGATGGTTCAGTGGTTAAGAAACCTGACTGATGAAAATTCGGTCGGGTTTCGATCCCAGCCGGTGGTAGCCTGTTAAGTCTAGTTAGGCGACTTGATACGTCGAAACATGGTGTCTGTGGATGACTATATATATATATATATATATATATATATATATATATATATATATATATATATATATAATATATATTAATTTGAAGGCAATTACAATGCGTATAAAAAATAAAAACAAAAAGATGTTATTTTTGTCTTATCGATTTCGAAGTATAAACTTCATCATCGATAAATCGATAAGACAAAAATAACATCTTTTTGTTTTTATTTTTTATACGCATTGTAATTGCCTTCAAATTATTAATATGTTATAACATACTTAACAATGCTTCAAGCAAATTACGAATTACTTTTATATATATATATATATATATATATATATATATATATATATTGTGAAAGATCTGTTTAAAAATGTCAACATGGAGGGTATTCTCTCCTTTTTGAGGGAAATAAAATTATACCATAGAATATAGACATGAAACAAATCAATACCATACAACATAATCCCCAATAATGCTAACACATTGTTAAAACCAATTACTAAAAAGTATAAATATAAATACACGATATATATCACTTCTTAACCGTTAGGCATGACATAACCCCAGACAGGTTGATATGCTATCAAAATCAATAAACAAACAACAACAAACAAACAGGCACCATATATATATGTATATATTGTGATCTACATACAGTAATGAGCCGGGTTAGCTCAGTCGGTAGAGCGTTCGACTAGAAACCACAAGGTTCCTAGTTCGATACTCAGCGTATGAGAAGCACAGAGATCTGTACGGTAAAGTAATGAGCTGACGGTAGGTGTGGCGCTCCACCTCAGACGCTAAAATAATCTCCTTGGTGATAATGAAAAAGGGATAGACTCCCTCGCTGATTGGCTGATACCGACTTTAGGCTGCCCCCGACGACTTTACTTTACTTTACTTACATACAGTAAGTAGGAGGGGGGGGGTTCACGGTCGCAGATTAAATTTAAATGTCAAAGGGTCTCATATAAAACGGTATGAGCTCATTAGCAGCTGTAAGATATATACCTATGTATGTATTTATCATTCAGTGCGGCTAGACCTAGCAGGACATCCCAGGATGCCATCCTCCCATGCAACACCTGCCACCTCGATATAAGTGGGAAGGGTTGGGTTTATTGCCCAATGCCTAAAGCGCCCCAAAAAGAGGAATGCCGACGTGTGTGTGTGTGTGTGTGTATGTGTGTGTGTGTGTGGTTGGTTGGCTGGATTTCAACCCTTGGGTTATTTTATGCCGAATACTTTTTTAAAATTTTGTTTATCCTGATTGGGTGTTCAATTGTTTTTTAATTCATTTTTAGACTCATTTTTATTCATTTAACTCATAGATTCGACGAAACTGTGCTGTATATAGATCACTATATATATATATATATATATATATATATATATATATATATATATATATATATATATATATATATATATATATATATATATATATATATACAAGTACTACCACTCAGGCTAAAGAGTAGAACTCAGTCCACGTGAGGAGCCACGCACAAACCGAAAATCATGTAGTGAGTAGTGTTAGAAATTACGTGTATCCCGCCGGCATTCCTCTGTTGAGGCGGTTTAGGCACTGGTCAATAAACTCAGCCCTTCCAATTTAAATCGAGGTGGCAGGTGTTGCACGGGGGATGGTACCCTGGGATGTCCTGCTAAGTCTAGCCGCACCGATGAGCCATGATACGGCGAAACAGTACTGTATGTAGATCACTATATATATATATATATATATATATAACAAGTACTACCCCTTCGGCTAAAGAGTAGACATGGGAATAATGGCAATGAAGGGATATTCCCCACTGCCCAGAGCTCCAGAACTGGAACCTCACCACTATGCAGTTTGGTATTATACTCGGGACCCTAAGACACTCAGCCTGTTTGTATTTCACTAAGCGCTAATATCATTGGGAAAGGTATGAATCCAGCTATTCTCCCTCCAGCTATAAGTAATAAATAGGACAGACTTAACCTTGGTTAGGCAACCAGTCTAAGAGAAGAAAAACAGTGAATTAAAACCTGTTAAACCCACGTCATTTTTAACACTGCCCACCGTGTGATTTTCGGTTAGTGCGTGGCTTCCCATGTCAATCGGACTTTGTGTTCAACTGACATGGTGGGATGTCAGTAAACAGCTACCTCCGGTTTTGATTGCTTCATACATATTTATTTTATAGAAAGCTTAGTAAAAAAAAAAAAAAAAAAAAATAGAATATACTCTATATATTCTATACGTATGGAAATTGAATAAAGGAAAAAAAAAAAGAAATAAAATACGTAAATAAATGTTTTGTTCCTTTTTTAAATTTTTTTTTAAAGGCTTTCACAAAGACAAGATCATTTCTGTTGTGGCAAATATATTATGAAAAGACGTAGATAGCAAAAAAAAAGTCAACATTATTTGTTCATAGGACAATGAAGCCAGCTGTGCGTAAATATGATTGCCACCAGATGTTATGGACATGGCGATGTAAGAAGAGTTCGTTTCTCTTTTTTTTTCTTTTTTTTTTCAAGTGAGGCCTTTAATTGATAGATCATTTAAACAGCTGTACATAGATAACATAATGTAAATTAAAGAGCGTTTTACGTATTGTGAAATTAACATCAATAAAGGTGTGATCAGAAGGGACTATTGTTGAAATCAAATTGATTGGGATCGCCGAATTGTCTGATTCAACAAACGATTAATGATTAAGATATAATATATATATATATATATATATATTATATATATATATATATATATATATATATATATATATATATATATATATATATTATATTATATTATATATATTATATATATATATATATATATATATATATATATATGCGATCTAAAAACATACAGAAATGGTCAGAGTTTCTTTCCTCTTATGCTAAATGTCAATAGCCACATACATAAAGACACACACAAACACACACAGATACACACACAGAGATACACACACACAGATACATACATTGGTTTGTTTGGTTTGTTTGGTTTGTTTTGTTTTATGGCATATCAACCTCAGTGGGTCATTTAATGCCGATAAAGTTTCGAACTAAATCAATTCTTAATGGATAATACAATTTTTTTTATAAATACATTTTTCTATTTAACCCATAGATGGGACCCTAACAAGTACTACCACTCCGGGTCAGAGTGGACCAGGGATCAATGGTGATGAAGGGGTGTTCCACATTCCCCAAACCTCCAAAACTGGAACCTCACCATCAGATAGAGTTTAACGTCATTCCCAGGACATGTAGACCCTCAGCCACCGCCTTCTAGCACCCATATGATAAAAAGGGGTTGGGGTTTGCCATAAGGGCAATAGGGTTGGGAAAATCATATAGGTGCTAGGGACAGATACATACACACACAGATACACAGACACACATACACACACACATAGACAGACAGACAGACACACACATAGATACACAGACAGACAGACACACACACAGATACACACACACACACACACAGATACTCAGACACACATACACACACAGAGACACACACAGACACACACGCACGCACATACACTCACACACACAGATACACAGACACACATACACACACAAATACACACACACAAACACACATACACACATACACATAGAGACACACATACACACATATACACACAGAGACACACACACATACACACAGAGACACACATACACACACACAAACGCACATACACACAGAGACACACATACACACACAGGCACACACATACACACACACATACACACAGAGACACACATACACACATACACACAGAGACACACATACGCACACAAATACACATACATAAACACACATTCACACATACACACAGAGACACACACATACACAACACACACACACACACACACACACACGCACACATACACACACAGATACACATACACACACAGACACACATACACACACACATACACACACACACATTAGCCCTGTCAATAGGGGCTGTAGAAGACACCGATTGCACCTCTGCAGAGGAGTAAGCCCCCCCCTCCTACCAATAAACCACCTGTTGGCCGTGGGTGGCGACCTGTGATACTAAAAATGTAATCCTTGGGGATGAGCAGTCTACTTCAATTAATTGAGCTTTTAATTGGGCTCGACGGGCGGTCGACCCTATCCAATCAATCGACTGCTCATGTCACGCCCTAGCACCTATATATATTTTCCAACCACCTCAGCACGAGCAGGATGTGACACAAGGTCAATTTCTTAAACAATGATTACCTGATAATTTCTCATATTTGTCAGTTGAGGCTATAGAATACACCGACTGCACCTCTGCAAAGGGGTAAGACCTCCCCCCACCAATAAACCACCTGCTGGCCGTGGGTGGCGATTCGTGATGCCAGGAATGGAATCGACTGCTTACATCACGCCCGAGTATCTATATATATTTACCCAACCCCTCCGCACAAGCAGGATGTGATACAAATTCAATTTCTTAAGCGGTGTTTAACAGGTTTTAATTCACTGTTTTCCTTCTCTTAGACTGGTTGCCTAACCAAGGTTAAGTCTGTCCTACTTATTACTTATAGCTGGAGGGAGAATAGCTGGATTTATACTTTTCCAAATGGTATTAGCGCTTAGTGAAATACAAACAGGGTCCTGAGTATGATACTAAACTGCATAGTGGTGAGGTTCCAGTTCTGGGATGTGGGGAATATTCCTTCATTGCTATTATTCCCATGTCTACTCTTTAGCCGGAGTGGTAGTACTTGTTATATATATATATATATATATATATATATATATATATATATATATATATATATATATATATAACACTTGAACATTTATAACTCTTCTATATAACTCTTCTATAATGCTCCCTTTCTAATAATGTATCAACAATTTCTTCAAATAATAAATTTTCACCTGAAGATGACCGAAGGTCGAAAATAGTTGAGATTAAACAAAAAACAAGAAATATTCCTGATTGTCTTAAAAATAATTTTTGTTCACACTATATATATATATATATATATATATATATATATATATATATATATATATATATATATTATGAACAAAAAGTAATAAGACAAGCAGGAATATTTATTGTATGTTGTTTATTCTCAACTAGTTTCGACCTTAGGTCATCGTCAGGAGAAAATTTCTTATTTGAAGAAATTGTTTATAGATTTTTTGAAAGGAAGCATTATAGAAGAACTATAAAAATTGAAGTGTTTTTGAGGGTTTGACATGCTATTAAAATCCGGGTAGACGAGTGCGTTAGTAATAGCAAGTCCTTTTGTTCCGTGAAGAATCTCTATGAGGTGGGTTATTTTTTAATGCGCTTATATATGTGAGGGAGGATTCATGGGAGTTATGTATATGACTATATGTGTATACATATAAATGTATGTGTGTGTTTACATATATGTGTGTGAATGTGAGTGTGTGTATGTATCTCGGTACTGTGCGCGTGACTTCTAGATTTTTAATTGGGTCATATATATATATATATATATATATATATATATATATATAGTGATCTACATACAGTACTGTTTCGCCGTATCATGGCTCATCGGTGCGGCTAAACTTAGCAGGACATCCCAGAGTACCATCCCTATGCAACACCAGCCACCTCGATTTAAATGGGAAGGGTTGAGTTTATTGACCAGTGCCTAAAGTGCCTCAAAAGAGGAATGCCGGCGGGATACACGTAATTTCTAACACTGCCCACCACATGATTTTCGGTTTGTGCGTGGTTACCCACGTGGACTTTGTGTTCTACTCTTTAGTCGGAGTGGTAGTACTTGTTTATATATATATATATATATATATATATATATATATATATATATATATATATATGGTGATTGCCGCTTCTTTACAGAATAAGGCCTTTTCTACAAGTATTTCAGTTGTGAGTAGTTGTGAGCACGCAGATGGCCCACGGATCCAGCTTGTTTTTTCATGTACCCTGTCACACATGAAACCCTTGACATACAGGTCAATCTTCAATATGGGCAATGTTTCCATGGTGTGTCATATGTTGCTTCAGGAGGGAGGGCTCGAGTCACCTTAACTCAAACTTCTTACAGCTACCATCGGCCTGTCTTTCCATGAGGATGTGTATCCAGCCCACCCCCTTCTGTCAATTGGTCCTTATCGATGTCGGCCCAATATTGAGATGCTCCCTGTGACGGTGTCAGTACGTAGTTTGGTGTTTCCCAGACTCATGATCAGGAAGTGTCCAGACATTCCAGGTCGCTAGTCTTTGCCTTGTTTTGTGTTGTAGTATTTTATTGTTTTCAGCCCAGCTAATGTGGACATCCGTCGAAACGCTGGTTTCTGGCCAGCTTGGTAGGTGAAAAGATATTTGTTTAGGTCACCTTTCCTAGACTCTTCATTCATCCACAACCTCGCAGAGACATGTTGCTGTTCAATCAGCAAGGTGGTGACGTTAAGCAGTTACGAGTCACATCTGCGTGCTTCTGGCACATCATGCCTGCACAACTCACCATTCCTCAATCACTCTGAAACTTGTAGAAATATCTGCACGTTTTTTGTTTTACATGTTGTGCGCTTGTGCGACACGCACCGCATGCTCTCCTTCCCCAAAGACAAGTACCAGTGACAAGCCGAGGCAAGATGACTGGCAGACTTTGGGGAACGCAGGTAGATGATCTGACGAGATCTACGGGTCCACCATACCGTAAAAAAAAATATATATTTTTTCTCTTTTTTTTAGATTTTCCTAAGTTTTGACTTAGTTTAAGTCCACAGGTACCTTTTTCTATTAGAAAAGCAAAAGCTTATGAAGTAGATGCGAATATTTTACAACAAACCAAATACACTGGAATTTAAGAAAAAGAAATATAAATACTTAGCTTTCTATAAGACTCTGCCATGGCACGGCATTGTCATTTCAACTTTACTGACTTATTTTCACACAACCAGTGCCTTAATAATGAGAGAGGGTGGGGGCATTGGTTTGGATTCTAGCCATTAAGCGAGAGGGGTGAAATTTATTTATTTAAAAAAATATATCTCTGTAAAGATGAAAGTAAATTAGGT
This sequence comes from Doryteuthis pealeii, assembly GCA_023376005.1. Taxonomy (NCBI): domain Eukaryota; kingdom Metazoa; phylum Mollusca; class Cephalopoda; order Myopsida; family Loliginidae; genus Doryteuthis; species Doryteuthis pealeii. Next base: position 105,658,822 of record CM042142.1, on the reverse strand, counting down.
GCAAAATAATGAAATGTAAGAAATATTACGACAAAACAAATACACCTGAATTTAAGAAAAAGAAATATAAACACTTAGCTTTCTATAAGACTCCGCCGTTTCGTCGTATCTATGAGTTAAATGAATAAAAATGAGTCTAAAATTGAATTAAAAAACAATTGAACACACAACAAGGATAAACAAAATAAAAAAAGTATTCGGCATAAAATAACCCAAGGGTTGAAACCAACCAACCAACCAACCACACACACACACACACACACACACACACACACACACACACATTTACAGACAGACAGACAGACACACACACACACACACACACACACATACCCTTCAAAGGTATATATATATATGCTCCAAACCCCCTTCTGGTTAAGCTCTCTGTTAAAATTGACTGTCGGTCGCAAACCAAACTTAAATAGCAAGGCTCTCGTATAAAACGGGTATGAGCTCTCTAGCGGCTGTGACATATATATCTATGATGGATAAGAACTCTAGCTGATGAAAAATCGGTCGGGTTTCTATCCTGGCTGGAGTTAGCCTGCTAAGTCTAGCCAAACTGAGGAGACGTGATACGTCGAAATACGGTATCTGTAGATAACAAAATATATGCTTCCAATCCCTTGTTGGTTGAGCTCTCTGGTACAGAAAAAATTGACTGTTGGTCGCGAATTAATCTTAAATGGCAAGGCTCTCTAGCGGCGGTAATGTATGTATTTATCAGTTAAATTCTACTACTTGCCTGCAGGGAGCTGATGACCTAGTCGTTATATATATATATATATATATATATATATATATAGTCATCCACATACAGTCCTGTTTCACGGCTCATCAGTGTGACTAGACAAGCTGCTTCAGGTTGGGATCGAAACTCGACTGATTTATCTGCAGTCAGCCATCTTACCACCACGCCATCTACACACCCACTTTTTTAGAAATGGGATGTTACTGTTATAAACATACTAAGTCACCGGGAGTGCTCTTATCCGTTATGAGGAGAGCTATGCAATATATATATTATATATATATATATATATATGTGTGTGTGTGTGTGTGTGTGTGTGTGTGTAAAGATGAAACTGGAAGTGAATCCGACGGTATGTTAAAAGAATGAATAAAGGAAAGAAAGAATAGAAAGGATAAAAAAGGATAATTTTAATCAATATCACTTACACGTGTTTCGGCCAGGAGTTTATCTATGTGTACAATATATAAACTATTATTATTTTTTAAATAAACAAATGAAATGAAATAATAATAATAGAAAAAATGTACAAGTGTTCTGCACTTTTTTCCTTTATTCATTCTTTCAACACACACACACACACACACACACACACATATATATATATATATATATATATATATATATATATATATATATTGTGTGTGTGTGTGTGTGTGTGTGTGTGAGGAAAATGGGATTTGAATGAATCCGTCAGAATGAGGTAAAATAAGGAATGAAAGAACAAAACTCAGACAAAAATGTGTAGTATATTTCGCTGGAACTTTAAGTTCGGCTTCCTCAAGCCTTTATTGAATCATTAGGATCATAATGTATCACTTGCATGATCCTAATGATTCAATAAAGGCTTGAGGAAGCGGAACTTGATGTTCCAGCGAAATATACTACACATTTTTGCCTGAGTTTTGTTCTTTCATTCCTTATTTTACCATATATATATATATATATATATATATATATATATATATATGGTCATCCACAGACACGTGATTCGACTTATCAAGTCTCTTCAGTGTGGCTAGACTTTCTGTAAGCTACCTACAACCGGAATTGAAATCCGATCGGTTGGTCAGTCCGGCACCTCAACTATTAGGCTGTCTTCACTTACAGAATGGGAAGGGGATTTTAACTGTTTTAATACACACATCGCTTTGTGTGTAAAGGCCGTCACAGAGTGCTCCATTCCTTAGAAGAGCGTTGCGTATATATATATATATATATATATATATATATATATAATCTTATTATAATGGAGATTGTGGTTTTGTCTGCATGTAACCGAAACTATATTACTATACAAGTCATAATTCCCTTTGTTATTTACACCACATTCTCCATGATTTTATTTTTTTATTCAAACCTCAATTATTAGTAAAATTGTTTTACATCATTAAGACTGTTAACAATATCTACATACTAATAACATGCAATTGTATTTATATACAACAAAATAGCGGTTCACAGTGTGAATGGGAAGGCTAATTTGCATATTGATCTTAAAAATTTGATTTTAATAAATATATGCTTAGTATTATTGATTTCTAACTGTTTGGTTTTATCTTATTGAATATGAGCAAAAATCTCGGATAAATCTTAAAAGAAATCCATTATCAAGAAGAAATAACTGTAATATTATTCTTTACTTCCTATTTTAACTAAATAGTTAAATTAGGAAAATTTACCACTGAAAGAGGGGAGTAATGGAAAATGATGGAAGAGTTAGTTTCGAAGTTGTTCTATTTTCCGATTATACCCCCTCTGTTCCAAATATTTTTATCTGCATTCTTTTTAGTTTCATTAGCCTTTCTAATTTAATATAGTATTTTATTATATTAAAACTTAAATACTTGCACCCGGAGGGTGCATATATTTGCTAGTATATATAATTAAGTTTGCTATATTTACAAATGAAGAGTGTTTGATATCGGTGATTGGCCGTATTTAGATCAAAGAAAGGTAGACACAGAGTCAAAGATGGGATGGCTGACACAAACATTACAAAACAACGATATCTAAGAATCCTTCCTGAATAGCCAAAGAAATAACTCAAATATTACCGAACAAGTATATCTGACTATACTTGCTGAATTACCGAAAAAATAACACACACATTGTATAACACCGATATCTGACAATACTTCCTGAATTGTCGGACCCTATTGCCCTTATGGCAAGCCCCAACCCCTTTTTATCATATGGGTGCTAGAAGGCGGTGGCTGCGGGTCTACATGTCCTGGGAATGACGTTAAACTCTATCTGATGGTGAGGTTCCAGTTTTGGAGGTTTGGGGAATGTGGAGCACCCCTTCAACACCATTGCTCCCTGGTCCACTCTGACCCGGAGTGGTAGTACCTGTTAGGGTCCCATCTATGGGTTAAATAGAAAATATATATTAAAAAAAATTGTATTATCCATTAAGAATTGATTTATTGCAACATCTATAAATACTATCCTCACTGAGGTTATCTCTCCTCTTTCTAGCTGATGGTGTAATTTTTACAAATACGAAATTTTTCAAATTTAAGTAGAAAATTCTTATTAAGTGACATTAGTTACTACTTGAGGAGGAACACGGGATAGTCCCATAATCGCCGGTTGTTACATGGAGTGTATGAGAATCTGATAGTTGAGTGAAATGGTTAAGCAATATTGTTTATGGGAAGGGTCTAATGGAAACACTATCATGTAATTTTTTGAAATATATATTGAAGTGGATAGATTTGTTAGATTATGTCTGTAGTCTTAAGTACTACTTGGATGTAAGTCTGTCGGCCATAATAGTTGTTACAATTTTCTTGCCGCCATAGTATTACTCCAAAAATGTTTTGCCAGCTTTCTTGATGTGTTGATCTAAGGCGTAATTAGGTGTATCGCTTGCTATATTGAAGCCCTCCTCGATTTCCACTTATTTCATTTTAGAAATCACTTATACCATTTTGTTGTTTTGTTGTGTTCTTTTGTCTGTCCCATATATGTACTCCAAAAATGTTTTGCTTTGCTGTTGGATCTGGTTATTACTCTGTGTTTGTTTTTACCCTACGAGTTTGTTCCACACAACATTTAAGCTAGCTGGGTTCTTTCACTGTAAGATCTGAGTGACAGCAAGGGTTATTTCCTATAAGTCCTAACATGATTAAAAGGGGAACACTCTTGACTGATAAAGGATTCATTTATCTATGTATTGATTAACTAAGGATAAAAAGAAGATAGGGGAAGGGTTAGTGTTTAGGGTTGAGGGCTAGGGTTTTAGAGTTAGTTTAATGGGAAAGTATAAATAAATATATTTTATCAGGCAGGAGAAGTGGTTCCCCTTTGATCATGTAGTTTTTATAGGAAATAACTGGAGCATGAATTTCCTTAGACCCCCTAGGACTGCTTCTAGCTCTGATATTAACGGTACTGTGGTCTGGATAGCCTCCACAATTCTTTGAATCTCCCAATTCCTTTCAGTCTTTTTTCCCAGATCTTTTGGTGACATAGTTCCAAGAATAACGCATCAACAATTGGTATCAAGCCGTTTATCTTTCATGTCCCACAGCTTTTTCAACTCTCTGGGCAAGGTCAGGTAGTTTTTGTATAATATGTTTTTTAGGCTTTCTCATTTTCCACGTGCTGTGGCCACTGAGAAATACCCAAAGATCTACTTCCACGACAAGTTTGTGATTTTGTTAAAGTTAACACAAGAGGCTGCTCTTCTGGTCAGGATTTGGTGATCGCCGTTTGTGTCTAAAAGTACCTGGAAGAGAATTTCATGCGCCTCATTCCCTTATGACAGGTTCTGGTTTGTTCGCCTACACGCATTTTGGTAGTGTTTTCACAACCGGAGTCAGTTCATTGAACACAGTAATTCCTTTTGGCCTCAGCACAGTCTCTACCTAACTGGAGCACGTTATTTCTCATCATTCCTGACACCCCAGAAAACACAGTAGTCGTCGATTCACTTTCTGTCTCAAACACTTGCTGTTTTTGCTGGACCTCCCCGAGGTTAGCCACTGTCGCGTCTTTAATACATCGCTCGGCTATCGCTTTTTGCAAATGTCCGACTCGTCTTTATTCCGGGTCTCTGGTTGTATGTCACATAGGCGAATTCTGTGTTGCGGGTTTATGTCGGGGGGATTGGCCGAGTGCCCATTAAGGTTAGCAATGATCAAATATTGAATTGTCTTGCAGCAATTCCCAGTGTATCACCTCCGCCACCCAGTCTGGCCTAGTCTTTAGTACGTCTTTTGGTGCTTGTTTGTTGCAATTTTGGCTTAGTCATTTGTAGCGTTAGTTTGGTTAATTCGCCTGGTGGAGTTGTCTGGCCCGCCTTTTAAGGTTTTGATGATGCCCGCTAGGGCAGCATATAGTATTTTAAAGCGCCGGTTTCAAGCCTTTTCGCTTGCTCGTCTTTTGTAAGTTTCAGCAACTACGAGCCATGGGGTCAGATTCTATGCTAAACGCCTTCTCGTGGGGCTCCGCCCCCCTTACATTACTGTAGTCCCTCACAGCATGGTATTCTAAGTCTCATGTCTGTGCTTTTTATTGTATTTTTGTATGCATTCATGAATGTGTCTAATCTTTATTTGTGTTACCGCTCTTTTGTATGTACTCTTTATTTGAACGTTTTGTATTCTACTGTTATCCATGTGCTGTGTTTTTAAAATGTTTGTCTATTAACCTTTGTCGGAGTCATTTGTATCCAAAGTATGGTTGAAAGACTTTAAACCATCCTTATAATATGAGAAAAGCCGTTTTCGTCTTTGTCCTCGCACACATTCTGACATTTGCTATTCCTTGTGTCTTTTATCTATTTTTTGGCTGTTTGATATAATTTCTTCTGGTGGCCATTTGTCTTGTGCTGGCGATTATAAGAGGGTTCAGTTTCGCTAGTCTTTAGGTTTCTTCTCCTTCTTGGCATGTTACATGTCTTCTAATGTGTTATCCCTTTATGTTGTCGCTTTGAGAGTACCATATTAGTCTATTACTAAGCAAATATATGCACCCTCCGGGTGCAAGTATTTAGGTTTTATTAATAAAATACTATATTAAATTAGAAAGGCTAATGAACTAAAAAGATGTAGAAAATTATAACGAGGGGGTATAATCGGAAAATAGAAACAACTTTACGATTAACTCTTCTATCATTTTTACTCCCTCTTTCAGTGGTAAATTTTCCTAATTTACTATTTTAGTTAAAATAGGAATAAAGAATTCACTTATTTCTTCTTGTATAATGGATTTCTTTTAAGATTTATCCCCGAGATTTTTGCTCATATTCTTAAGAAAAACCAAACAGTTAGAAATCATAATACTAAGCATATATTTATTAAAATCAAATTTTTAAATCAATATGCAAATTAGCCTTCCTTTCACACTGTGAACCGCTATTTTGTTGTATATAATACAATTCATGTTTAGTATAGTAGTATGGTACAGTATTTATAAGAAGTATGATTAACAATTTTACTAATAATTGAGGTTTAAATAAAAATAAATCATGGATGTGGTGTAATAACAAGGGAATTTGACTTGATAGTATTAAGTTTCGCGTTACATGCAGACAAAACACATCTCCATTATAATAAGATTATATATATATATTATTATGTATTAAGACTTTTTTCTCCTTTTTTTAGTTGTTGTTTTCGTATCAATAGAGTAGGCGACAAANAGTAGCGACAAAAGCAACTAAATTAACAAGAAAATAATAATTAAAAAAATAAAAAATTAAACAAAAATAAAAAAGATGAAATAAAAGATTAATCAAAATGAATAATAATAATAATAATAATAATAATATCTAACGCTGGTGTGAAAAACTTAAACAAAAAAGATTCTATGATTTGCTAAATAGTATCACAAGGCCGAATGTAAGGATTACTTACACAAGTAGACATCTTGAAGTCTAAAAAATAATTCAAGGGAGATAACTCTCATATAATTTTACTTGCAGGGGAGATAACTCGTTTTAATGAATGAAGAAAATATTAGGAAAGGAACGGATATTTTAAAAGATTCGGATCTAGAGTAAATTATATTTCCAATAATTTAATTCCTATTTTCAAATAATGGGAAAATTTATTAGAATATATTATTGTGCCAAAAGAAATCTTATCATAAAATGTATTTTTTTAAATTTTTGCGGTTGGTTAGAAGAGTCTGGGAGACTAGAAAAGACTTGCTGTCACTCAGACTTAAGTGAAAAACCTCTAGTTAAAAGTGGTGTGTAAATCACGCAATAATAATAATAATAATTGGAACGGTCCCTAAAAGCTTGGGAAAAAAGACTGGAGGAACTGGAAATCAGAGGAAGAATTGAGCCCATCCAGACTACTGCATTGCTGCAATCGGCTAGAATACTCAGAAGAGTCCTGGAGACTTGTTGTCACTCAGACTCCAGTGAAAGGCCATCAGCTTACGCTGGTGTGAAAAACTCACATGTAGAGAAATAATAATAATAATAATAATAATAATAATAATAATAATACCAGACCAAGTTGTTCCCAACAAGAAGAAAGGAACGTGTTAACTAGTAAACATCACCATTCCACCAGATCACAGAGTTAAAATAATGTAAAGTGAAAAACTGGATGAATATCGGCACATTATCAGAATGAATAAAACAAAATGTCTTCGGCATAAAATAACCGAACAAGGGTTGATATGCCGTAAAATTCAACCAACCAACCTGATATATCCGTGTTAAGGCATATATTATGAAGTTGGTATTTTGTTTATTATCGCAGTAGTAGTTGGTGCGTCGAATAGCAGTCGTCTTCCAAGCAGTCGTGGTGTAGTCTGGTGAGTAAGTTTAGGTTGGTAGGCTTAGGTGCCTGTGCCAACACAGTGTCGAATATTTATACATGACACTGTCCAATCAGATTATAATGAGGGAGTACCAAGGTATTTAAATATTCATTACATCACAACCTCATATAGAGAAAGGGGGAACTGGAAATCCAAGGAAGAATTGAGACTGTCCAGACCCCAGTCCAGATATCGGCTCGAATACTTAGAAGAATCTTGGATAAGCTAAAAAGACTTACTGTCACTCAGATTTCCGAGGTAATCACTGGTGTGATAAGCTTGCAAGCTCTACAACAGAAATACCTGAGCTGAACTTTGTAAATAACTAAAATATTTAATCTGAGGCTGAGTTACCAAGCAGATCGTTGGCTGCTAAACAAAAACTACGTCACTACTTACGTCACATTACCCAAAATCGTCAATACATAGAATAAAGAACAACCTATGAAATCTATCTCTCTCTATATATATCTATATCTTATTATAATGGAGATTGTGTGTTTTTCTGTCTGTAACCGAAACTATATTACTACTCAAGTCACAATTCCCTTAATTATTTACGTCAAATTCTCCATGATTTCATTCTTTTAAGCCTTCAGTTATTAATAAAAATTGTTTTACATTATTAATACTGTTGACCATATCTACGCACTAATAACATGCAATTGTATTTATATATACAACAAAATAGCGGTTTACAGTTTGAATGAGAAGGCTAATTTGCATATTGATATTTAAAATTTTATTTTAATAAATATGTGCTTGGTATTATTGATTTCTAATTGTTTGGTTTTATCTTAAGAAATATAAACAAAAATCTCGTGGATAAATCTTAAAAGAAATTTATTTACAAGAAGAAATAACTGTAATATTATCCTTTACTTCCTATTTTAACTAAATAGTTAAATTAGGAAAATTTACCAATGAAAGAGGGGAGTAATGGAAAATGATGGAATAGTTAGTTTCAAAGTTGTTCTATTTTTCGATTATACCCCGTCTGTTGCAGATCTTTTTATCTGCATTCTTAGTCAGTTTCATTAGCCTTTCTAATTTAATATGATATTTTATTATATCAAAACTTAAATACTTGCACCCGGAGGGTGCATATATTTGCTAGTATATATAATGGGGATAGATTGCATTTCTGTCTGAAACAGAAACTACGTCACGGTTTTCGTCACAGATTCCACAATAATCTAAAGCATTTATCAATGAGAATCTAATTTATAATCAATATAGCTTATACACAAAATTTAAAGAAGGACATTAATTTATATACATTATGAAATTGTCGTTTTAATATCCGATGGTCTAGGCGATTTTTAACGAATCTTTCAATAAATGCATGTTTAGTTATATACATTTTTACCTAGTTATTTTTATTTTGGTTTGTATCTATAATTATTTAATCTATAAAGTTTTGCGAGAAATTTATCTATAAATAAAATATAGCCACTTATTTATGTATCACCTTAAATTCTTACCTGCGAGATTTTGTCCGTATCTGATAATGGAAGCAGATACGGACAAAATTTACGGTAACGAAAACATAAACTATTAAGATAATAGAGCTTTTAAGTTATAAGATAATAAAAAGTATCTTTTTTACTCATTCATTCAATTAAAATACAATTTGTAGAATTGTGTAAAAATATTTATTTTTAAATCTTTTTTCTTTGCATATCGGTTTGTTTATTTTTTTAAAAAGCGGTGTAAAAACAAAAAATGACCCCTCTATTATTATGTACCTGTTAATATAATATTTCCTTACTCTAAACTAAATGTTTGTTGACGTTTGAAAGCAATTTATGGAAAATAGTGATAGATTTCAAGTTGTGGATAAATTTTTAAACTAACATTCGTTCAATTTTAATAAAATTTTGGAGAATTAAGTAATTTAACAAAGATATTTTCAAAACAAGACATTGTTTTCAAGAACTCAGTTGATGCATTTTAGGTAAGTAATTGATTTAAAAAAATGTTATTGTCATGTGAGTTTGTTATTTAATTTATTCTTCAATTCTTTCAGTTTAGATTTATTAAAAGTTTTATTTTATTTAAGGAAGGAAAATAAGTTATTTGCGGAGATATATTTCTTTCGGATTTGACTTCTAAAATGTGACATGGACGTAGACAGAAACGTTTTGTTTATCTATTCTTTGTTTTTTTTTTGTTTGTTTTTTTGTTTGTTTTTTGCTGTTTTTTTTTTTTACTGATCAATTAAAGAAATTTATTTATAACTTTTAGTCAATATATTTGTGGTAGTAAGCAAACAAACACGGTCGGACTTGTAGAAGCTTTATTCTACATAGTGGTAGATTTTTGACCAGTTTATATAGTTATTAGAAGGGTAGGGGAGGTAACTCAGTTACTTATTACAATATTTTAATTTTGTATTTGCAAACTTTTATTAATGTAACTGTAACACCTTTTTTTTTTTAAACTTTGAAAAAACGTAAACCTACCAACTTATTTTTTGTTTACATCTTTTACGCTGGAAAGAATAAATTTTGTTTAAAAATTGTATTTTTTATTATTCAGTGTAGTGTATTATCTATTTAATAAATAAAACACTGAATAATAATTTTTAAAAAACACCCTTCCTTTTATTTTAATTAATTTTATTACGATAAAAAGGAAGAGTGTTTTTTTTTATTATCATTCAGTGTTTTATTTATCAAAATAAAAGGAAGATTTTTTTATCATCTTCACTCTACAGATTTATCTATTAAAATAAAAGGAAGAATTTTAAAAATATTTTGGTATTGTTGTTTTTTATTACTTTAATTAATTTATTAATTTTACTTGGACACTACCCCTCTAACATTGAATTTTAACTCCCACTCCCCTCAGGCTATATTTTTCAAAAGTTTATTTTTACACCGCCCGAAGTGCGGTTTTATTTTACTAGTAATAATAATAATAATAATAATAATAATAATATCTAACGCTGGTGTGAAAAACTTAAACAAAAAAGATTCTATGATTTGCTAAATAGTATCACAAGACCGAATGTAAGGATTACTTACACAAGTAGACATCTTGAAGTCTAAAAAATAATTCAAGGGAAATAACTCTCATATAATTTTACTTGCAGGGGAGGTAACTCGTTTTTATGAATAAAGAAAGTATTAGGAAAGGATATTTTAAAAGATTCGGATCTAGAGTAAATTATATTTCCAATAATTTAATTCCTATTTTCAAATAATGGGAAAATTTATTAAAATATATTAAAAAAAATTGTATTATTACTTTAAATGAATTATTATCTATTATCTATTAATAATGGAGATTCAGTCTCTATTTTTCTGTAACCAAAACTACGTCACTACTTACATCATATTACCCAAAATCGTCAATAACTGGAATAAAGAAGAAACCAATGAAATTAATTTTAAAAATTGTATTATTACTTTGAATGAAAAAAAATTTTTTTTACTCCCACCCTTTTTTCAGTAACAAGGGGTAAACAAAAAAAAAACATTACAAATTAAATACCTACGATTTTGTGTAAAATCTATGTGTAAAATATTCAAAATAATTATTTAATTAATAATTAATAGATGCGCGCAATATTTTTTATTAAAATGCATTGATTTTCGTCAGATGATCGAAGTTAAGCAGCGATGAGCATGTGCAGTAATTTGTTGGGGGACCGATTAACAAAACAGTAGGTAATTTGATTGACTTAGTTTGGTTTGTCGATCTCAACCACGTTTTCTCAACAACTCTACACTCTCAGTCCAACGTCACTTTCTTGCAATTCTGTTACCCTCGCACGAGTTCGCCTTCACGAAATCGAAAATCTTCGCCCAGACATTTGTTTTTATAGTCATCCACCCCCTCCCACAATGCCTTTCACCTCCGGTCTACACTCTATATAATGAGAGTCACTCTCGAGCGCCATTTTTTCTTTGGCCACTGAGGTAAGTGAAATTTCCATCTTTTTAATTTATACTATTTTGTTAGTTGGGTTAAGACAGTTCTAAGTGACAATTATCTCTGGATTCCAGGTTCAATCCTGACAGGTAGCAGTTACATAGAATAATAATTAACACAACTCCTACCCCAGCTATGGTTAGAGGAATGAGAACAGGATACCCCCGTGAACTGAATAAAGGGTTAGGTTCAAAGTTCCATGATGGCTCGCGATTATGACAAGAAGGTTCCCGACTACGACAAGAAAGTTCCCGACTACGACAAGAAAGTTCCCGAGTTCAAAAAGAAGGTTCCCGAGTCCGAAAAGAAGGTTCCCGAGTTCGACAAGAAATACCTGAAAAAGGATGAAAGGGCATATCGGCCGAAACGTTGTACTGATAACAACGAAGATGAGGACAATAGTCCGAATAATGCAGATAATACTAATCATCAAGCCTCATCTCAAACATTCAGAGAATTTATTTTATTTCATTCTTATTTCAACTGCAGTAAACAACCTAATGCCTGTGTACCAGACTGATTGTGGTGAACGATCTGACTTACCTCCGGCGGATCTCAACTGTTTGGCTTCTCAGGTTTTGCTTGAACCAAACTAAAGAAACGTAGCCGCCATTGTCGGGCGGCTTTATAGGGGACAGTCTCGTTCTTGGCGTGAGCGTGGGGGCACTTATGCAAATTATGCCCACGAGAACAATAGAATAAAAGGAGCTCGTCGTGGGATGTGAGCAGTAGCAAAATTCGGTACAAAAGGGGGACTACTGTGTGATTGTTGCAGGCAGAAGGACTGTTGCAGGAAAGCGATTACCGTGGTGGCAGAAAGATTGTTGCAGGAAAGCGATTATCATGGTTGATTACAAAGACTCAAGACTAAAAGCATTTATACTGAGTAAATAAAAACACCGCCGATATCTAAGTTCATCATTTTGCGAAGCATAATAAGGATAGTGACAATGCTTTATCGAAACATAACAATAAATAAAAGATGTTATGAATGTTATTAATAATGGAGATTCGATCTCTACTTGTCTGAAACGCGCGTGGTCTAATGGTTAGAGTCGTAGGAAGTGGACTCATTAACGCGAGTTCAATTCCTGGACGAAGCTGTTGGCATTTCACATAGCGCTAATACCCTTGGGAAAGGTATGAATCAAATTCTCCCTCCAGCTATGGGTAAATAGCAGGGCAGACTGGACTCTTTAACCATGGCTAGGTAACCAGTCTAGGAGGAGGAAAACTCTGAATTCAAACCAGTTGAACTCCGCTTAAGAAATTGACCTTGTGTCGCATCCTGCTCGTGTTGGTAAATATATACTTGTCTGTAACAAAAACTACGTCACTACTTACGTCACATTACCCAAAATCGTCAATACATAGAATAAAGAACAACCTATGAAATTAATTTTAAAAAATTGTATTATTACTTTAAATCAATCTAATATCTATTAATAATGGTGATTCGGTCTCTATTTTCCTGTAACCAAAACACATCACTACTTACGTCACATTACCCAAAATCGTCAATACCTGGAATAAAAAAGGAACCAATGAAATTATTTTTTAAAAATTGTATTATTACTTTAAATGAAAAAAAAATATTTGCGAAATTTGTAATCAATTTAACATTTTTTTTTTTTTACTCCCACCCTTTTTTCAGTAACAAGGAGTAAACTAAAAAACATTACAAATTAAATACCTACGATTTTGTGTAAAATCTACGTGTAAAATATTCAAAAGAATTATTTAATTAATAATTAATAGATGCGTGCAATATTTTATTTGAGGGGGACAGAACTAAGTTTTCATTTCAAATGGTTTTATCTACTTTTTTTCTTTTTCACTCTTTTAATAAATTTGGTGATTTTACTTGATGATACTTCTGATATTGAATTTTTAAATAGCCTCCCACCTCAGGCAATATCTTTTTAAAATCAATTTTTACACCGCCCGGAGTTTTTTTTTTTTTTTTTTTCTTAACAGTTTTGATAAAAAATCAGTTATCTACAGCTTGCACCGATATTTCAAGGGAGGTAACTATGAGTGAATTAAATGTTGTTTATAGAGTGACCTCCCTTATTTGTTTCGATTTCTGTATGTTAGTGGTATATTTTATAGTAAGTAAAGTAAAGTCGTCGGAGCGGCCTGAAGTCGGTATCAGCCAGTCAGCGAGAGAGTCTATCCCCTTTTCAATAGCGCTAGACCAAGGAGATTGTTTTTAGCATTTGAGGTGGAGCGCCACACCTACCATCAGCTCCTTACTTTACCGCACAGATCCCTGTGCTACTCATACGCTGAGTTGGCGAGGACCGGTATCGAACTAGGAACCTTGTGGTCTCTAGCCGAACGACAAATAATCGTAGCGAGATTTCTGGGATATTAATATGATTAAAATTGATATAACTTAGAGATTAAAGCAATTTCCAGCCCAATTTGTAACTTTATAACAATATTGTGGAGTCAATATATAATTCTTGGTATTTTGTTGGAAATAATTATAACATAAATTTTTATAAATAGTTGGTATCGAGCTTAATGGCAGCTGAAGGCCGCTTTTATGTGAGCCTATATGTGACGTATAATAGCATTTAATATCTTGAATTTTACAGTTCATCATCATCATCATCATCATCATCATCATCATCAAGGCGTGCTGATAGCACGGATTCCCTTGACTTTCTCTTCCTCTCACCAATCGTTCCTATCAGCAACCGCTCTTGGTAAGTCCTCTAAACGACATCTAATATACGCATAGAGCTGATGAATGTAATTTTTTTTACTGGTTGGCCAACACTGGTGTGTCCATGCGTAGGAGTCCATAGGTTAATGTCGCTTATGTGTTCATCTTTACATTTTTTTTAGCAGTGTCCAGAGTTTCTTGTCCGTCTTACTTGGATGGTTTACAAGAAGGGCGGTAAGTGTCCATACAACTGCTGTTTTGTAGGCTTCTGCTTCCCGAATTTGTTCAAAGCAGCCAA
>CM042142.1:105639371-105641871 GCA_023376005.1 Doryteuthis pealeii | reverse complement strand
TAATTCTTTGCTAAATTCACTTGTCATTATTATCTTCTATAATTATCGAATTTATGCGATATTCGCATTGTAATTGCCTTCAAGCAAAAATATAAATATTAATATATATACTTTCTTCAACAATGCTTCTAAAAAATAAGCAAACATCCCCAAAATCTATATATATATATATATATATATATATATATATATATATATATATAATCCTTTGTTAGTATCGGAGAAATGATAATAAAGTTCTCAATTACTTCTGTAAGAGCTGTATTTATTTATTTGTTTATTTATAGTTTACGATACATTTAAAAGTCCGTTTTACCAATGGTTTTGGAGCATCATCTTTAGGTGATTGGTCGTCATAATAAAGGTGATGTTCCGAAACCATTGGTAAAACGGACTTTTAAATGTATTGTAAACTATATATATATATATATATATATATATATATATATATATATATATGCTTAATTGGAGTCGTACCTAATTTTGAAAATTAATTAATTAATAATGAATTAGGCGGGAATACCTATTAAATGTATGGCTAAACAAATCGAGAAAAATCAATCTCTGTATGTACATTTCGGCCTATTAGGCCTCATCAGCAGAGCTATAGATCGGAAGACCGCCCTGTGCGTGATTTGAAACCGGACTGCCAAGCTGACAGGCCGATCCCATAACCTCTACACAAACGGACTTCTTAGATTTTACGACTTGTTTAGAGTAGGTTAATATTCCTCTTCTAGTGACTTTTATTACACGACGATATGATAAGTTGTAAACACGGTTTGTTTAGAATGGCTTTTTGCCGATAATTTTTGGGAGAATAAGTGCTTAATTGGAGTCGTACCTAATTTTGAAAATTAATTAATTAATAATGAATTAGGCGGGAATACCTATTAAATGTATGGCTAAACAAATCGAGAAAAATCAATCTCTGTATGTACATTTCGGCCTATTAGGCCTCATCAGCAGAGCTATAGATCGGAAGATCTATAGATCAATAATTCAACAAGTTACGAATCCACATGCAAAACTCGGGTTTCAAGAAGACGAGTAAGTTTCAAGACGTAAGCCTTCAGGTATTCCCCAAGTAAGTAATAACAAGGGACATATTTGGTAAGCGAGCTGGCTACGACATGACTACTGCTTATGAAATATACTTCCTACCTGCTCAGGGCTACTAGCGCTTGCGCACATGTACACCCTGGCGCGTGGTCTAATGGTTAGAGTCTTAGGAAATGGACTAGTCGACCCGAGTTCAATTCCTGGACGAAACTGTTTGCATTTCACATGACGCTAATACCCTTGGGAAAGGTATGAATCCAATTCTCCGTCCAGCTATGGACAAATAGCAGGGCTGACTGGGCTCTTTAATCTTTGCTAGGTGACCGTCTAGGAGAAGGAAAACTCTGAATTCAAACCTATTAAACTCCGCTAGTGAAATTGACCTTGTGTCGCATCCTGCTCGTGCGGAGGGGTTGGTAAATATATATACACCCTGTCCGAAGCTACTAATCAAATAAACTTTGATAATTCAAATTTGGTTTTAAAAAACAATGATCAAATTTTAAACATCTTCTTATAATGGAGGTTGTGTTTCTCTGTCTGTAACCGAAACTATATCACTACTCAAGTCACAATTTCCTTTGCTTATTTACGTCATAATCTCCATGATTTTATTTTTTTATTTAAACCTCAATTATTAAAAAAAAAATGGGACCATATGACCTTTAGGCACCCTTTTTGCGATCTCGATTCATAAGGACATTTTTTCATTTACACCGTCAAAATACGGTTGTTTGTTAACAGACGATTTTTAGAGTTTTCTTTTAGATTATAAAACTAACCCCTAACCCTAACCCCTAACAAACAATCGGATTTTGACAGTGTACATGAGAAAAGTGTCCTTATGAATCGAGATCGCAAAAGGGGTGCCTAAAGCTCATATGGCCCAAAAAATGTTTTATATTATTAATACTGTAGGCCTTATTTACATACTAATGACATCCAATTGTATTTATATATACAGTGTGAACGGAAAGGCTAATTTGCATATTGATATTAAAAATTTGATTTTAACAAATATGTGGTTGGTATTATTGATTTCTAATTGTTTGGTTTTATCTTAATGAATATGAGCAAAAATCTCTTCAATAAATCTTAAAAGAAATCCATTAACAAGAGGAACTAACTTTATTCTTTACTTCTTTTAAGGAAAATTTAGCAATGAAAGACTGGAGAGATAGAAGATTGAACATTAATGTCAAACATTATTGATGATAAACAATAAACGTTTCTGTGATTTCTAAATATTTTGGAGACCTTACCTTTGTGATTACCCTCGTATTTGTGGATAAATTATAAGTACACGATAGAAATACTTGAAACCATATTACTATGTGCAAAGAAAAGAGTATATGTAATTATGTAATAAATAAAACAAACTTTATATAGATATATAACACCAGTCATGTATTTATTAAAACTTGTTTTAAAAAACAAT
>CM042142.1:105631871-105636871 GCA_023376005.1 Doryteuthis pealeii | reverse complement strand
TCACTTCTTACCGTTAGGCATGACATAACCCCAGACGGGTTGATATGCTATCAAAATCAATAAACAAACAACAACAAACAAACAGACACCATATATATATGTATATATTGTGATCTACATACAGTAATGGGCCGGGTTAGCTCAGTCGGTAGAGCGTTCGGCTAGAAACCACAAGGTTCCAAGTTCGATACTCAGCGTATGAGAAGCACAGAGATCTGTACGGTAAAGTAATGAGCTGACGGTAGGTGTGGCGCTCCACCTCAGACGCTAAAATAATCTCCTTGGTGATAATGAAAAAGGGATAGACTCCCTCGCTGATTGGCTGATACCGACTTTAGGCTGCCCCCGACGACTTTACTTTACTTTACTTACATACAGTAAGTAGGAGGGGGGGTTCACGGTCGCAGAATAAATTTAAATGTCAAAGGGTCTCATATAAAACGGTATGAGCTCATTAGCAGCTGTAAGATATATACCTATGTATGTATTTATCATTCAGTGCGGCTAGACCTAGCAGGACATCCCAGGATGCCATCCTCCTATGCAACACCTACCACCTCGATATAAGTGGGAAGGGTTGGGTTTATTGCCCAATGCCTAAAGCGCCCCAAAAAGAGGAATGCCGACGTGTGTGTGTGTGTGTGTGTGTGGTTGGCCACGCACAAACCGAAAATCATGTAGTGGGTAGTGTTAGAAATTACGTGTATTCCGCCGGCATTCCTCTGTTGAGGCGCTTTAGGCACTGGTCAATAAACTCAGCCCTTCCAATTTAAATCGAGGTGTCAGGTGTTGCACGGGGGATGGTACCCTGGGATGTACTGCTAAGTCTAGCCGCACCGATGAGCCATGATACGTATGTTATATATATATATATATATATATGAGGAAAATGAATAAAGAAAAGAAATGTAAATGGATAAAATGAATTTAATCGATATCACATTAATCGATATCACTTACACATGTGTTTCGGTCAGTTTATGTGTGTGAAAATATTCTTCTATGTGTGCGAAATATTTTCACACACATAAACTGACCGAAACACATGTGTAAGTGATATCGATTAATGTGATATCGATTAAATTCATTTTATCCATTTACATTTCTTTTCTTTACTCATTTTTCCTCATATTGTCGGATTCAATTCCTTTTCCATTTTTACACATATATATATATATATATATATATATATATATATATATATATATAACAAGTACTACCCCTTCGGCTAAAGAGTGGACATGGGAATAATGGCAATGAAGGGATATTCCCCACTGCCCAGAGCTCCAGAACTGGAACCTCACCACTATGCAGTTTGGTATTATACTCGGGACCCTAAGACACTCAGCCTGTTTGTATTTCACTAAGCGCTAATACCATTAGGAAAGGTATGAATCCAGCTATTCTCCCTCCAGCTATAAGTAATAAATAGGACAGACTTAACCTTGGTTAGGCAACCAGTCTAAGAGAAGAAAAACAATGAATTAAAACCTGTTAAACCCACGTAATTTTTAACACTGCCCACCGTGTGATTTTCGGTTAGTGCGTGGCTTCCATGTCAATCGGACTTTGTGTTCAACTGACATGGTGGGATGTCAGTAAACAGCTACCTCCGGTTTTGATTGCTTCATACATATTTATTTTATAGAAAGCTTAGTAAAAAAAAAAAAAAAAAAAATAGAATATACTCTATATATTCTATACGTATGGAAATTAATAAAGGAAAAAAAAGAAAGAAATAAAATACGTAAATAAATGTTTTGTTCCTTTTTTAAAATTTTTTTTAAAGGCTTTCACAAAGACAAGATCATTTCTGTTGTGGCAAATATATTATGAAAAGACGTAGATAGCAAAAAAAAGTCAACATTATTTGTTCATAGGACAATGAAGCCAGCTGTGCGTAAATATGATTGCCACCAGATGTTATGGACATGGCGATGTAAGAAGAGTTCGTTTCTCTTTTTTTTTTTCTTTTTTTCAAGTGAGGCCTTTAATTGATAGATCATTTAAACAGCTGTACGTAGATAACATAATGTAAATTAAAGAGCGTTTTACGTATTGTGAAATTAACATCAATAAAGGTGTGATCAGAAGGGACTATTGTTGAAATCAAATTGATTGGGATCGCCGAATTGTCTGATTCAACAAACGATTAATGATTAAGATATAATATATATATATATATATATATATATATATATATTGAATTATATATATATATATATATATATATATATATATATATATATATATAATTATATATATATATATATATAATATATATATATATATATATTATATATATATATATATTGCGATCTAAAAACATACAGAAATGGTCAGAGTTTCTTTCCTCTTATGCTAAATCTCAATAGCCACATACATAAAGATACACACACACAGACACACACAGATACACACACACTCACAGAGGCAGACAGACAGACTGACAGACAGACACACACACTCACACACACACACACACATACAGACACACACACAACACACACACACACAGATACACAGAACACACATACACACACAGAGACACACAAACACACAGACATACATACATACACATACACAAACACATACACACACAGACACACACGCATGCACACACACTCGCACACAGAGACACAGAGACACACAGACACACACAAATACACACACACAAACACACAGATACACATACGCACAGACACACACAGACACACACAGACACACATACACACAGACAAACACACATACGCACATACACACAGAGACACGCACACGCACACGCACATACACAAACACATATACACACAGACACAGACACAGACAGACACAGGCAGACAGACACACATACACACACACACACACTCACACATACACACACAGATACGCATACACACACACACACAGACATACACACATACAAACACACAGACAGATACACACATACACGCACACATACACACACAGATACACATACACACACAGACAGACATACACACATACAAACACACAGACACACACACACACACACACACACACACACACACACGCACATTAGCCCTGTCAATTGGGGCTGTAGAAGACACCGATTGCACCTCTGCAGAGGAGTAAGCCCCCCCTCCTCCTACCAATAAACCACCTGTTGGCCGTGGGTGGCGACCTGTGATACTAAAAATGTAATCCTTGGGGATGAGCAGTCTACTTCAATTAATTGAGCTTTTAATTGGCTCGACGGGCGGTCGACCCTATCCGATCAATCGACTGCTCATGTCACGCCCTAGCACCTATATATATTTTCCAAACCCCTCAGCACGAGCAGGATGTGACACAAGGTCAATTTCTTAAACAATGATTACCTGATAATTTCTCATATCTGTCGGTTGAGGCTGTAGAATACACCGACTGCACCTCTGCAAAGGGGTAAGACCTCCCCCCCCACCAATAAACCACCTGCTGGCAGTGGGTGGGGATTCGTGATGCCAGGAATGGAATCGACTGCTTACATCACGCCCGAGTATCTATATATATTTACCCAACTCCTCCGCACGAGAAGGATGTGATACAAATTCAATTTCTTAAGCGGTGTTTAACAGGTTTTAATTCCCTGTTTTCCTACTCCTAGACTGGTTGCCTAACCAAGGTTAAGTCTATCCTACTTATTACTTATAGCTGGAGGAAGAATAGCTGGATTTATACCTTTCCTAATGGTATTAGCGCTTAGTGAAATACAAACAGGATGAGTGGGGCCCTGAGTATGATACAAAACTGCATAGTGGTGAGGTTCCAGTTCTGGAGCTCTGAGCAGTGGGGAATATCCCTTCATTGCCATTATTCCCATGTCCACTCTTTAGCCGGAGTGGTAGTACTTGTTTATATAATATATATATATATATATATATATATATATATGTGGTGTGTGTTGTGTGTGTGTGTGTGAAGAAAGGAAGTAAATCCGACGGTATGTAATATATCAAGAAAAATGAAAAAAACACAGGTTTAAATGGGTTAAGTGGTGAGTTTATTGTCCGACGCCTGCAGTGTTTCGATCTATTAATTAGATCATCTTCAGGGCATAAGATAAGAAATTATTTATCACAGAATAATGAGAAAAGCGAGTGGTAATCCTTGTCATTCAGTCTGTTTAAAAAATTTCTGAAGTTTGAAAAAAGTAGACGGTTTTGAAATATGACATCAAATATTCTATTTTATGGTGTGAGTATGTAGCGCTGTAAGTGTGTGTATTGAAAGGAAATATTGTGCATTTTTTCTTATCTTATGCCCTGAAGATGATCTAATTAAAAGATCGAAACACTGCAGCGTCGGCCAATAAACTCACCACTTAACTCATTTAAACCTGTGTTTTTTCATTTTTCTTGATATATTACACACACACACACACACACATATACATACAGGCTTAATTTCGCTAGGATGGTCAGCTGTGTACTGTGGCCGAGGCGATAAAAGTGTTTCACTAGTGTTTCACTGTGTCTGCTGAAGTCCCGGTTTCGATTTCTGTCGGAGGGAAATCGTTAGTATATACCGCTGATGAGACTTAATAAAGTCGAAACAGTCTGTACGGTATTCTACACACCGAGCCATCCTTTGCCGGGATTACACTTGTCAAGTTCATTTTCTATAAGAAAAAGTATCGAATTTTTATGCGATACATGCGTTGTAAGTGCCTTCAAGTAAAATTTAATATATACTTTATCCAGCAACGTTTCTAAAAATAAACAAACATCCAAAAATCTTATTCACTTCGCCGAACGGCACACGGTCTGTTTGTTATTATTCTCCCAATAACACCCCCTTACCTATTATGGTAGAGGCGTGTAGAGTATCACTTGACAGGCTTAATTTCGCTAGGATGGTCAGCTGTGTACTGTGGCCGAGGCGATAAAAGTGTTTTCACTATTGTTTCACGTGTCCTGCTGAAGTCCCGGTTTCGTTTTCTTGTGAGGGAAAATCGTTGTATATCTTCTCTCAACAACAACAGA
>CM042142.1:105617055-105631771 GCA_023376005.1 Doryteuthis pealeii | reverse complement strand
TGTATTATACTTGCGATGTGGAGTACTTATATTATAAGTTCGATAACAGGTCTGTATTAGGTATTCGTGTACAGGACGCGTGAGCCATCCTTTGCCGGGATTACACTTGGTCCAAGTTCATTTTCTATAGAGAAGAGTGTTATGCCGAATTTTATGGCAGATACATGCGTTGTTATATAGTGCGCTTCAAGTAAAAATTTAGATATATATCTTTAGTCCATGCAAATAACGTTTCGAAAAATTAAACAAACATCCAAAAAATTCTTATCACTTTCGCCGATCAGCGGCAGCACGTCCTGTGTGTTATTATTCTCCTCCAATACACGCCCCTTATCCTATTATGGTAGGAGGCGTGTAAGTATCACTTTGAACAAGGTGCTTAATTTTCGCTTAGTTGATGGTCAGCTGTGTACTGTGTCGAGGCGATAATAGTTGGTTTCCTAGTGTTTCGCAACTGTGGTCTGTTGGCGTGGAGTCCGGTTTTGATTTCTGTCGGAGGGAAATCTGTTAGTATAATACGCGCTGATTGAGACTTATAAAGTCCGAAATCAGTCTGTAGTATTCTACACACCGAAGCCATCCTTTGCGGGATTACACTTGTTCAAGTTCATTTTTCTATAAGATTGAAAAGTATCGAATTTTATGCGATACATCGGTGTGTAAGTGCCTTTTCAGGTGAGGTAAGTTGTAGATAGATTTTAGTGCTTTCTTTTTATTCAGTCTTAGAGCTGTTTCTTAAGAAATTAGATCGTCATAGATCTAGTGTTTAAGTATAATATTTTGTTTGTATGTTAGTCGTGTTTTCGCCGACGGCACAGTCTCGGTGTCTGTTGTTTTGTGATTTGGAGTTGTTCGTGCGCGTTGTGGTTCGGGTTTGTTTTATGTTCACTCCGGCATTATTAGACTACGCCGTGTGTGGGTTGGTGCGGTTATGGGTGCTGGGTTTTGTGGGTGGAGGGTGTGTTGGTTTGTGGGGTGAGGCTGGGGTGGTTTTTTGGTGTGTGTTGGTTGGTGTGTGTTGTGTTGGTGCGGCCGGTTGAGAGTTGGGTATTATTGTGTGTGGGTAGGTGGGCAGTGTGTGTGGGGAGGGTGATTGTGTACGTGTATCTTGGGTCTGTAGATTTGGTTTTTCTTGTGTGTTGAGGTGGTGATTGTTGCGTGTATTGTTTGCGTGTTGTGTAGTGTACGTGTGGTGCTCGGAGTGTGTGATAGAAGGAGTTTGTGTGGTTGGTTGGCATGTAGTTGGTGGTTCATACTGGTGTGTGAGCTCTTGTGTTCTGAGGATTGTTCGCTGTGGTGTTGGGTGGTGGTGGTGGTGTCTGAGTGGTTGCTGTTTGTGTTGGAGTGGTGAGTATCTGTGAGGGTGGTAGAGTTGATTGTATCCTTGGGGGTGGTGGGGGTTTGGTTATTGTTGCTGGTTGTTGTGGCGTGTTGTGGTTGTGAGAGTGTTATGATAAGGGAGGTCGTGTGAGGGTTGATACTAGTTTGTACTGGTATTGGTGGTGAGTACTCGCCTGACCCGGTGTCGGTGTGTCAGTGCAGCGTCGCTTTGTTGTGGTGCGCGGGATTTACACGTTTGGTGTGTGCTATATTGTCGAGTGTGTGGTCTTATTTTTTCTGTGGGTTGTGGTAGAATGATGAGTGTCGGTGTATTTGGTGTGTGGGGTCGTGTTGGTCGTGGAGTTTTTTATGTGCGATTTACTGTCGTTGGTGAGATGGTGGTTCATAGTAAAGAGAGTGCTTAGAGTATGAGTATATATGAGGTTCTTAGAGTATTCTTAGGATCGCTGGTTTGTAGTTTGTGGGGTTTTGCGTGGTATGGGTGGTGTTGTTGTGTAGTGAGAGTGGGAGGGGGTAGTGGTGGAGTGTGCGTGATGCGGATTCTATGTGTTTGGTGTTGTTTCGGGGCTCGCGTGATCGATTGGGTGCGATCTAGTTGCGGTTTTATGGAGCTAGGTGGGCTAGAGACAGGGTCCCATTGGGTAGCGTAGTGAGTATTCGCGTGAGTTTGACTCTATTATCGATCTGCGAGCGGTTTTTGTGGTGGGTGTGGTTTGGGTGGGGGTTTTTTTTGGTTTTTGAGGGTTTTTTTGTTTGCTGTGGGTGGAGTTTTGTGTGGCTGGTGGCGTGTTTGGCGGTGGTGGTGAGGTGCTGTGTCTTGTGAAGTATTTAGAGTTGTGTTGGATTGTGGTGGGGCTGGTTTATGTGTGGTTATCTGGTGTAGTGCGTGGTTTGGTACGATTTTGGTGGTTGCCGTTTGGAGTATGCTTGTCTTCAACAGGATGGGATTGCGGGGCTGGGTTGTGTTATTTATGAGGAGGGTGGTGGAGTGTTTCTCTAAGTGGCACGTGTGGTCGTCGGGGTCTAGGGTGGGTCGTGATGTTGGTTGGTGGCGGTGTTGGTCAGCTGATTTTATTTGTGTTTTCGGTTTGTGCGCGGGGGATGCGGTGTTATCTGTGGGGTTGTTGTTGGGCCACTGTGACCTTTGTGTTCTCTCTTTAAGCGCGGAGTGGTAGTACTTGTTATAGGTGCTCATAGGTGTGGTTTAGGTGGTTGTTATATTTATGTGTGAGGATGGTGGTGATGGTGTAGTGATGTGTGTTGTAATCTATATAGGTATTATAGTTTGTTTGTGTCTTATGATAGTTTGGGGAGTTTTTGGATGTCGGGTTCGCTCTATGTCGCGTATTTTTGGTTTCTTTGAGGTTATTTAACTACTTTTGTGTCGGGGTTGTTGAGTGTTTCGTGCGTTTTCGAGTAGGTCGCTCGTTGTTGATGGATCTCGTTTGTGATAGTAAAGTGATAATTAGAGAAAAAGATTCTTGGTCTAAATGTCTAAGTTGGATTGCGGCTTGTAGGAGTGTGGAGTGAGGAATGTGCGTGACGCTCTGATCTGCTTTCTCACGGTTTGCGGTTGCTGGGAGTGAACGTGAGAACGGAAGGTCAATTAGAAGCTGTCCTTTGGTGGTGTGTTGTGGCATGTTAGGTTGTGGCTGGGTTTGTTTTCTGGGTTGTTTTGTGAAGATGAAGTGCTGCATTGTTGGTTTAGTTTCAGTTTGGCGTTTGGTTGTAGGGAGTCTTGTGTGAGAGAAGCGGGAACGGGCTATTGTCGCGAGGAGTGTTGAGGACTCGGTACTGCGTGATTTGGGGGCTGGTTTGGCTGATGGTGTGTTGTGGGATGACTTCGGGTGAGTCATGAGATGTACTGAAGTGTCAGAAGAGAATGTGTAGTATTGGGTGTGGTTGGGCGAGAGGTCTTGTTCGTTGATTAGGCTGTGCGATAGAAGCCTATGGAGCGGGAGTTATGTGACAGCAGTAGGCTGTCTGAATATAGAATGGTGTGTCTTGCGGACAGAGGAGTCTGTTGAGCTGAGCGCTCCGAAGCAGAACACCACAGTCAGGAGTGACCGGTGTAGTACCGCATGTGAGATGCATTAGTTAGATGTAGGAGTTGATGCGTGATGTGGGTTGTCTTCGGGTATGTGCATAGGGCAAGGACGGTTCGCGTGGTGTAGTATGGAATTTGACCGGTAGATGTTTAGAGGTGTTGGTAGTCTGTTAAGTGAGTAGGTAGCTTCGAATCGTGTAGCGATATGTTGTATGTGGCTCGGGCGTGCTATAGTGAAGATAGGGTTGTCTATGGCTTACGATAGAGCTTATGTGGATTTGATCGGTCTGAGTGGGTTTATTTGTGGCTGTGTGGTGGGTTTTTGAGAGCGTACGCCTTGCTGAGTTTACAGTGCATGGCTTTCCCTATGAAAAGGTGTATGAGGTCTCAGCGGCTATATATAATTATATGATTATTATATATAATATATATTACTAGTAGTTAGGTTTGGGTGATGTGTGTGGTGGGTGTGGTTTAAGATAGTTAGAGTGTATGTGTTGGAAGTGTTTAGTTATATGATGTTGTTGATATAGAAGGTGTTGCAGAATTTTCATGCTCAGACTTAGCCTGTGAGTGCTAAATAATGTCTGGTGTAGTCTATATTGTTCTTGGGGCGCAAGGGCATAGTATAATAGTGTCATAAGTTGTCCGGGTGAGAGTAAGTCACTAACCAGAGTGATATGGAGATATCGTGGTGGTCGGCGGGTGATTTGTGTAAGATAAAAAGAATTTTTTTAAATTTCTGAGAACATAATACATTTTGCGGACCTTCTTTCTTTTTATATATATATTAATATATATATATATATATATATATATATATATATATATATATATACCCATGATGGATAAGAACTCTAGCTGATGAAGAATCGGTCTGGTTTCTATCGTGGCTGGAATTAACCTGCTAAGTCTAGTCAAACTGAGGAGACGTGATAGTTCGAAACACGGTGTCTGTAGATAACAAAATATATGCTTCCAACCCCCTTGTTGGTTGAGCACTCTGGGGTAGAAAAACTTGATTGTTGGTCGCGAATCAAACTTAAATGGCAAGGCTCTCTAGCGGCAGTAATGTATGTACTTATCAGTTAAATTCTACCACTTGCCTGCGTGCTGATGACCTAGTCGTTTTATATATATATATATATATATATATATATATATATATATATATATATATATATAGTCATTCTGATACAGTCCTGTTTCACGGCTCATCAGTGTGACTAGACAAGCTGCTTGGGATCGAAACGACTGATTTATCAGCAGTCAGCCATCTTACCACCACGCCATCTACACACCCACTTTTTTTAGAAATGGGATGTTACTGTTATAAACATACTAAGTCACCGGGAGTGCTCTTATCCGTTATGAGGAGAGCTATGCAATATATATATATATATATATATATATATATATATATATATGTGTGTGTGTGTGTGTGTGTGTGCGTAAAGATGAAACTGGAAGTGAATCCGACGGTATGTTAAAAGAATGAATAAAGGAAAGAAAGAATAGAAAGGATAAAAAAGGATAATTTTAATCAATATCACTTACACGTGTTTCGGCCAGGAGTTTATCTATGTGTACAATATTTAAACTATTATTATTTTTAAATAAACAAATGAAATGAAATAATAATAATAGAAAAAATGTACAAGTGTTCTGCACTTTCTTTCCTTTATTCATTCTTTCAACACACACACAGACACACACACACACACATATATATATATATATATATATATATATGTGTGTGTGTGTGTGTGTGTGTGTGTGAGGAAAATGGGATTTGAATGAATCCGTCAGAATGAGGTAAAATAAGGAATAAAAGAACAAAACTCAGACAAAAATGTGTAGTATATTTCGCTGGAACTTTAAGTTCGGCTTCCTCAAGCTTTTATTGAATCATTAGGATCATAATGTATCACTTGCATGATCCTAATGATTCAATAAAGGCTTGAGGAAGCGGAACTTAACGTTCCAGCGAAATATAGTACACATTTTTGCCTGAGTTTTGTTCTTTCATTCCTTATTTTACCATATATATATATATATATATATATATATATATATATATGGTCATCCACAGACACGTGATTCGACTTATCAAGTCTCTTAAGTGTGGCTAGACTTCCTGTAAGCTACCTACAACCGGAATTGAAATCCAATCGGTTGGGTGTCAGTCCGGCACCTCAACCATTAGGCTGTCTTCACTTACAGAATGGGAAGGGGATTTTAACTGTTTTAATACACACATCGCTTTGTGTGTAAAGGCCGTCACAGAGTGCTCCATTCCTTAGAAGAGCGTTGCGTATATATATATATATATATATATGCAATTCAGTTTGCTATATTTACAAATGAAGAGTGTTTAATATCGGTGATTGGCCGTATTTAGATAAAAGAAAGATAGATACAGAGTCAAAGATGGGATGGCTGACACAAACATTACAAAACAACGATATCTAAGAATCCTTCCTGAATAGCCAAAGAAATAACTCAAATATTACCGAACAAGCATATCTGACTATACTTCCTGAATTGTCGGACCCTATTGCCCTTATGGCAAGCCCCAACCCATTTTTATCATATGGGTGCTAGAAGGCGGTGGCTGCGGGTCTACATGTCCTGGGAATGACGTTAAACTCTATCTGATGGTGAGGTTCCAGTTTTGGAGGTTTGGGGAATGTGGAGCACCCCTTCAACACCATTGCTCCCTGGTCCACTCTGACCCGGAGTGGTAGTACTTGTTAGGGTCCCATCTATGGGTTAAATAGAAAAATGTATTTATAAAAAAAATTGTATTATCCATTAAGAATTGATTTATTTCAAAACTTTATCGGCATTAAATGACCCATTGAGGTTGATATGCCGTAAAACAAAACAAAACAAACAAAAACATGAATTGTCGGAGAAATGACACAGGCAGTAGAGAACAAAATTATTTGACTACCGTCCCTGAACCGTTGCAGAAATGACGTAAATATTGCAGAACACCGATATCTGACTATCCTTCCTGGACAGTTCGGCATTAAATAACCCCAAAAGGGTTTATATCACGTAAATCAACACAACAAGCAACCAACCATCATTATCCACACACACACACACA
This sequence comes from Doryteuthis pealeii, assembly GCA_023376005.1. Classification (NCBI taxonomy): domain Eukaryota; kingdom Metazoa; phylum Mollusca; class Cephalopoda; order Myopsida; family Loliginidae; genus Doryteuthis; species Doryteuthis pealeii. The sequence continues at coordinate 105,625,268 of CM042142.1, read as the reverse complement.
CACACACAAATATATATATAATATATATATATATATATATATATATATACATATATATATATATATAATCCAAAAGTCCAGAGAAGAAATCTTCCTTACGACACAAGAGTTTTATTTAAAAAACCTGTCGCAGTTTGAGAGCTCAATGTGTGCTGTTAATGTTAGAGTCACAGAGCAAATATATAAGTAAAGAAATAACAAAAGACTTAGATTAGCCTTATAGTCTATTTCAGCTCTTAGCTCCCTGAAATAGACTATAATGCTAATCCTCTAAGTCTTTTGTCATTTCTTTACTTATATATATATATATATATATATATATATCTTATTATAATGGAGATTGTGTGCTTTTCCGTCTGTAACCGAAACTATATTCCTACTCAAGTCACAATTCTCTTAGTTATTGACATCACATTCTCCATGATTTTATTGTTACCTAAACCTCAATTATTAATAAAATTGTCTTACATTATTAATACTGTTAACTATGTCTACATACTAACAACATGCAATTATATTTATATATACAACAAAATAGCGGTTTACAGCGTGAACGGGAAGGCTAATTTGCATATTAATATTAAAAAATCGAATTTAATAAATATGGGCTTAGTATTATTGATTTCTAACTGTTTGGTTTTATTTTAATGAATATAAGCAAAAATCTCTTCAATGAATCTTAAATGAAATCCATTAACAAGATAAAATAACTGTCATTTATTCTTTACTACTGCTCTTTATAACTAAATACTTAAATTAGAAAAACTAACAATGAAAGACGAGAGTGATGGAAGAGTAAGTTTCAGTTGTTCCATTTTTTTTTTATCATACTCCCTCTGTTTCAAATATTTTATTATACTCCCTCTGTTTCAAATCTTTTTATCTGTATTCTTATTTAGTTTCATTAGCCTTTCTAATTTAATACAATATTTTATTACATTAAAACTTAAATACTTGCACCCGGAGGGTGCATATATTTGCTAGTATATATAAAATTGTGTATGTTATGTTCTTGTGAACATTGTTTGTTTGGTCTTTTGAAGCATTGGAAAAAAAGAAAAAAAACAAGAAAAACAGAACAAAAATCAGAACTTTTATATATTCAACCGTTGCTCTGTTCCTGGTTTAATCTATTCCGATATTTCGGGTGAACCTTCACCCTTTTTCAAGGTATGTCAGATGGTGCGGAGAAAAAAAATGAAATGTTGTATATGAGGGCAATATATATATATATATATTAATATATATATATATATATATATATATATATAAAATTCGAAGGCAATACAATGCGTAAAAAATAAAGACAAAAAGATGTTTTATATGTCTAATCGATTTCAAAGCAAAGCTTTATCATCAGAGTTCAATTTCAGAAATGACGTGATTATGTTTTTTTTATTTGTGTGGTTATAATTTCTCTTCTTATTTCCTTTTCCTCTCCTTTTTTTCCTCTCTTTCTTCTTCTCCTCCTTTATGAATGGGCAAATAACTGTAATTTCTTATTTCTCTCTTTCTTTTTTTCCTTCTTAAAAGTTTGTTGAGAACAAGGCTGACATCCGGTAAGATGCTGCAATGTGTTGCGACCGTGTGGGCATGTCATAATTTCAAAAACAAAAATGAACAAATAAATAAAAACCGTTAATAGAAAATTTTTTTTTTACATACTTAGCTTTTGTTTCGCTTTCACCTTTCATTTCTTATTCTTTCTCCCTCTCTTTCTTTTTTTTGTGTTATTTCTCTGTCTATCTATCTATCTATATATATATATATATATATATATATAATGCAGTTTGCTATATCTACAAATGAAGAGTATTAGATATTGGTAATAGATCATATGTAGATCTAAAATAGGATTACGTTGACAATAGCACTTGGTCACTGGTGTTACAATATGTTTTTTCCGTCAATATATATCTGACATTATGAAGGCAACATGTGTCTCAACAAATAAGGAATAATGTCTTCGATTTTTGATAATCAACTTATTTTGCTCATGCAAGAAATTCATTGTTGTTTATAAACACGAATTCAATAAGAATAGTCAGATATCGTCATTACTCTGAAATGATTGTCAGATTTGGTTCTGTAATTCTTACGTCTTTTCTTATGTAATTCTTTTGGATAAATTAAGGAAGAACTATCTTCTTTAATTAAGCTACAACGATTATCTATAACTGAAATATTTATATTTCGTTTCGGAGAAATGAGGCAAGTATTGCAGAACAACGATATCTGACTATCCTTCCTGAATTGTCGGAAACATAAGAATCGCAACTAATCGATATCTTACTATCCTTTCTGAATGGTCCGTGATAAAATGCAATAATTACAGAACAACCATATCTGACTATCATTACTGAACTTTCCGAGAAAAGACGAAAGAATTGCAGAACTACGATATCTGACTATCCTTCCTGAATTGTCGGAGACATAAGAATCGCAACTAATCGATATCTTACTATCCTTTCTGAATGGTCCGTGATAAAATGCAATAATTACAGAACAATGATATCTGACTATCATTACTGAACTTTCCGAGAAAAGACGAAAGAATTGCAGAACTACGATATCTGACTATCCTTCCTGAATTGTCGGAGACATAAGAATCGCAACTAATCGATATCTTACTATCCTTTCTGAATGGTCCGTGATAAAATGCAATAATTACAGAACAATGATATCTGACTATCATTACTGAACTTTCCGAGAAAAGACGAAAGAATTGCAGAACAACGATATCTGACTATCCTTCCTGAATTGTCGGAGACATAAGAATCGCAACTAATCGATATCTTACTATCCTTTCTGAATGGTCCGTGATAAAATGCAATAATTACAGAACAATGATATCTGACTATCATTACTGAACTTTCCGAGAAAAGACGAAAGAATTGCAGAACAACGATATCTGGCTATCCTTCCTGAATTGTCGGAGACGTAAGAATCGCAACTAATCGATATCTTACTATCCTTTCTGAATGGTCCGTGATAAAATGCAATAATTACAGAACAATGATATCTGACTATCATTACTGAATTCCGAGAAAAGACGAAAGAATTGCAGAACAACGATATCTGACTCCTTCCTGAATTGTCGGAGACGTAAGAATCGCAACTAATCGATATCTTACTATCCTTTCTGAATGGTCCGTGATAAAATGCAATAATTACAGAACAATGATATCTGACTATCATTACTGAACTTTCCGAGAAAAGACGAAAGAATTGCAGAACAACGATATCTGACTATCCTTCCTGAATTGTCGGAAACATAAGAATCGCAAATAATCGATATCTTACTATCCTTTCTGAATGGTCCGTGATAAAATGCAATAATTACAGAACAATGATATCTGACTATCATTACTGAACTTTCCGAGAAAAGACGAAAGAATTGCAGAACAACGATATCTGGCTATCCTTCCTGAATTGTCGGAGACATAAGAATCGCAACTAATCGATATCTTACTATCCTTTCTGAATGGTCCGTGATAAAATGCAATAATACAGAACAATGATATCTGCTATCATTACTGAACTTTCCGAGAAAAGACGAAAGAATTGCAGAACAACGATTTCTGACTATCCTTCCTGAATTGTCGGAGACATAAGAATCGCAACTAATCGATATCTTACTATCCTTTCTGAATGGTCCGTGATAAAATGCAATAATTACAGAACAATGATATCTGACTATCATTACTGAACTTTCCGAGAAAAGACGAAAGAATTGCAGAACAACGATATCTGACTATCCTTCCTGAATTGTCGAGACATAAGAAATCGCAACTAATCGATATCTTACTATCCTTTCTGAATGGTCCGTGATAAAATGCAATAATTACAGAACAATGATATCTGACTATCATTACTGAACTTTCCGAGAAAAGACGAAAGAATTGCAGAACAACGATATCTGGCTATCCTTCCTGAATTGTCGGAGACATAAGAATCGCAACTAATCGATATCTTACTATCCTTTCTGAATGGTCCGTGATAAAATGCAATAATTACAGAACAATGATATCTGACTATCATTACTGAACTTTCCGAGAAAAGACGAAAGAATTGCAGAACAACGATTTCTGACTATCCTTCCTGAATTGTCGGAGACGTAAGAATCGCAACTAATCGATATCTTACTATCCTTTCTGAATGGTCCGTGATAAAATGCAATAATTACAGAACAACCATATCTGACTATCATTACTGAACTTTCCGAGAAAAGACGAAAGAATTGCAGAACAACGATATCTGACTATCCTTCCTGAATTGTCGGAGACGTAAGAATCGTAACTAATCGATATCTTACTATCCTTTCTGAATGGTCCGTGATAAAATGCAATAATTACAGAACAATGATATCTGACTATCATTACTGGACTTTCCGAGAAAGAATTTCTGAAAAACGATATCTTATTATGCTTCCTGAATTGTCGGAGAAATGACGCAATAATTGTATAATAACCATATTTTACTGTTCTTACTCGATAGTTCTAATGATGATGCAAGAATGCAAGAATTACCGAAAAATATTATCTAATTATTCTTTTTGGACTGTCCAAAAATTAATTCCGCAAGTATTGCTGAACAACGATATCTGATTATCCTTTCTGAATTGTCTGAGAAATAACGCTAGTTTTGCTGAACCACCATATCTGATTAACCACCATGAATTGTTTGAGTTATGAAGCAAGAATTGCAGAACGACCAAATCTTATTGACCTTGTTGTATTGCAATAATTACCGAACTACGATATCTGACTATTCTTCCCGAAATGTCCGAGAAACGACGCCAGAATACCAGAACAACTATTTCAGAAAATCGTTCCCGAATTATGATCTTTATAGATTAACCCTTTATTTACCACGCACAAACATCCCGGCCTTTGGGGGTCCGGTGTGCTTCGGTCACTGGACCGGTGTGTTAAATTAATAGCGTCGATTCCAGGGGCTATCCCCCCAGACAATACTTGCCCTAGGGGTCAGGGTGGGTTTATTGCCCGGCGCCCTCGAGGGTGAATGCCGATGGGATCGACGCAATTTTTTTCCACTAACCACCCATAAGCTTCGGTTTGTGGGTGAGCCCACATAAACATGTCCTTGTGTCAAGCCCTCATAAGTGGGATGAGCGGCAAATATCACCCTTTATTTACCACTGCCATCTGCAATAGCCATGTTCCAATTGGTTGACAAGTTAGTATCTTATCGCTGATCTTTTACTACTGAATAGAAATGAATTCATTTAATTCATTTCTCTTTTTCCTTTTTTTTTTTTTTTTTAAAACTCTAAACCATTTTCTAAGAGCTGGTGATCTCGGGTTTGTTCAGGCGGTCAGGCATTTTGATCATCAGGTGGTTTAGGGCATTCTGGTAGATAAAGGGTTAATACATGCCAACCATTTTTAAAATTAACTGATGAAAAAAAATTACTTGTCTCCTTTGTGTGATAATATTCTATTATTCAATTGATTACTTCAATTGTGTTTGCTTATGGGTGATGAAGCAAACAGACTTTGAAGAAACATATCTTACTGCAATTATCTGACTGTCCGAGAAATGATACAAGAATTGCAGAAAAACGATATTAGACTATTCTTCTAGAATTGTCGGACAAATGGCGAAAGAATAATTATATCTGACTATTCATTTAAAATTGTCGGAGAAATGAGGCAATAATTGCAGAACAACGATATCTGTCTATCCTCTCCTGGACTGTTCAGCATTAAATAACCCGAAAAGACAAATCAACCAAACGACCTTGGACCATATGGCCTTTAGGCACCCCTTTTTCAATCTCGTTTCATCAGGACATTTTTTTTATTTACACCGTCAAAATCCGGTTGTTTGTTAGGAGGTAGGGGTAGAAGTTAGGGGTTAGGGGTTAGGGTTAGGATTAGGGGTTAGTTTTGTAATTTTTTTTAAACCTCTAAAAATCGTCTGTTAACAAACAACCAGATTTTACAGTGTAAATGAAAACATGTCCTGATGAAACGAGATAGCAAAAGGGGTGCTTAAAGGTCATATGGTTCACGACCTTTATATCCACAGACACAGACATAAAGACACACACACATACACACACACACACGTATATATATATATATATATATATATATATATATATATAGGTTAAATTATTATTATTGTTGGAGAATTGATTATAGAGGGCTCAATTACTTATGTAAGAGCTTAATTTATTTATTTATTTATAATTATAAAGTCGGTCCTACCATTGGTTTCTGAATAACACTTTTTCGGTGTTATTCGTCTTCAAACGCCTCTGAAGACGAATAACACCGAAAAAGTGTTATTCAGAAACCAATGGTAGGACCGACTTTATAATTATAAATAAATAAATAAATAAATAAATAGAGTCAGTTTTTAGTCCTGAAGAGCTTTATGCGAAACTAATAGTAGGTTCGTCTGACTCATTAGATTATCTTTATATATATATATATATATATATATATATATATATATATATATAAACTTTTAATTTCAAACTGAGTTTTTCTCATCAATTTTTGACAATTTTTGGTTTAAAAATAAATGTTACATTATTTTTAAACCAAAATACGTTTTTATACACATTTTTTAAAGACATTCCGGCACAGAATACGAGCGTCAAACATTAATCTTTCCTTTTTTCATTGAACAAAAAAAATGTGCTCTGAAGATGACTAGTGTTTATAAAATGTCTTTTACAATTGTCTTCATTTTAATTTTAACAGGATTTCAATTGAATTACTCTTTACAGGTTGAAACAGATATTTATTAGCAGAATATTTGATATCGTTTTTCTATTTCTATACCTCATATATATATATATATATGGTATTTTGTGGAAGAGGTGACTTACCGGTGAACATGGTTACAATGGTTAGTTGATGCAAGTTTCACAATGATAAGACAGCGATATAACAAATATAAAGTGCTCAATACGTGAGTAGAGAAAATGTATTATAATAATGGTACACAGTAATAACCTACTCGAGTTTCAACATAAGGATCTTCAGGGTTAAATCTACTGGATTAATCCACGCGACCACGCCGAATCTATAAGTTTAAGTGGTGGACTCCAGCACGCCTTATATAAAAAGATTATTCCAACAGGATTATCTCTCATAGGTAAGCTAGAACGATTATCTGTAACCGAAATGAAATCAAAACAGAAAATTAATTTTCACTGAATTCCATGGTGAAACTCGAGTAGGTTATTACTGTGTACCATTATTTTAATATTATATATATATATATATATATATATATATATATCTGTGTGTTTGTGTGTATTTGTGTGTGTGTCTGTGTGTGTATTGATAATGCGCATCACTATCTTTACATATAAAAAGTGTTTAATATCGATGATAGAGCATATGTAGATCAATATTATAGGATAGCGTAGACACAGAGTCATTGGCACTAGGGCACTGGTGTTGTAATATGTTTTCCCGCCAATATATATTTATCACAAAGGAGGCAACATGTGTCTCAACGACACAGAAAATACGGAATAGCTTCTTTGATTTAAAATAATCAATTCTTTGCCAATGCGAGAAATTACTTGTTTGTAATTAATTTTCTGTTTTGATTTCATTTTGGTTACAGATAATCGTTCTAGCTTACTTATGAGAGATAATCCTGTTGGAATATTTTTTTTATATAAGGTGTGCTGGAGTCCACCACTTAAACTTATAGATTCGGCGTGGTCGCGTAGATTAAAGCCAGCTTATAAACATGCTCAAATACGTGGTAAGTTAACTATTTAATTACCGATCTTGAAAGCGGTTCATTTGCACGTATTCGACATTGACGAACGGAACTGCAACCAAGGATTATAACTAACACTAAAGGAACACAAGGATTCTACCTAAAGTACTTTCACCTGCAGTCTAAAAATGGCCACAAAAATCGTAACAAATCTATCCTTAACTGTCCGAGAAATAACACAATGAATAACACAAGAATTGCAGAACCAAATCTGATCCTCCTTCTGGTCATTCCTTCTGATCATTCCTTATTAATTGTCGGAGTAATGACGATATCTGATTCTTCTTCTTGAATAATCGCAGAAATGATGCGAGCATTAAAGAACAACAATATCTAACTATACTTCTTGAATTGTAGAAGAAGTAACGCAAGAATTGCAGAACAACCAAACATGATATTCCTTACTGGACTGTCGATGAAATGACGCAAGAATTACA
>CM042142.1:105607055-105614555 GCA_023376005.1 Doryteuthis pealeii | reverse complement strand
TAAAAGTACATATTCATCAGCGGCTTTTAGAATTGGCGTGATATGTAATTTCGAACGGTAGGTGAAAATGCATGTCTGATACAAACGCCTAAAAAGACGCACGGACGATTCAAAGGTAGAGTATTGCTGAAGTGTAGAGGTGCGCTTTCCGCTGTCGATCTGGTATAAGTCCCTCCTCTCCCCCTCTCCCCCCTCTCTCTCTCTCTCTCTCTCTATATATATATATATATGCACACACACACACACATCTTATTATAATGGAGATTGTGTGTTTTTCTGTCTGTAACCGAAACTATATTACTACTCAAGTCACAATTTCCTTAATTATTTACGTCAAATTCTCCATGATTTCATTCTTTTAAACCTTCAGTTATTAATAAAAATTGTTTTACATTATTAATACTGTTGACCATACCTACGTACTAATAACATGCAATTGTATTTATATATACAACAAAATAGCGGTTTACAGTTTGAACGAGAAGGCTAATTTGCATATTGATATTTAAAATTTTATTTTAATAAATATGTGCTTGGTATTATTGATTTCTAATTGTTTGGTTTTATCTTAAGAAATATAAACAAAAATCTCGTGGATAAATCTTAAAAGAAATTTATTTACAAGAAGAAATAACTGTAATATTATCCTTTACTTCCTATTTTAACTAAATAGTTAAATTAGGAAAATTTACCAATGAAAGAGGGGAGTAATGGAAAATGATGGAATAGTTAGTTTCAAAGTTGTTCTATTTTTCGAGATCTTTTTATCTGCATTCTTATTCAGTTTCATTAACCTTTCTAATTTAATATGATATTTTATTATATCAAAACTTAAATACTTGCACCCGGAGGGTGCATATATTTGCTAGTATATATATATATATGCACACACACACACACACACACACACACATATATATATATATATATATATATATATATATAATAAGTAAGTAAAGTCGTCGGGATGGCCTAAAGTCAGTATCAGCCAATCAGCGAGGGAGTCTATCCCCTTTTCACTAGCGCTAGGCCAAGGAGATTGTTTTTGCGAATACAAGTATTCCTTTCTATTAAATTAAAATTAATACTCTCATATCAATCTGATTTTCAGTGGTTGACCCAAAGATAACAACCCACTTCAAGTTAATCTTTTTACGTAATTTTGGACGTCGATAAAATCGAAATAAAACATATTTTAAAGTATTTTTTTACACTAAAATTAAAATGTTCGTTTAATTTTAATAACATTAACATAAACCCTACAACCTATTTCAACACTCAGCCCTACAAACTTCCAACCGGGAGGTCCAGTGAGCTTCGGCCGCTGGATTAGGTTTTTGTAAATAATAGCGTCGATCCCAGGAAACTTTCCCCCCAGGCAATACCTGCCCCTTTGACTTAAAGGGGCAGGGCTGGATTTATTGCCCAGTGCCTGACCCCCCCCCTTGAGGGGGGATGCCGACGGGATCGACGCAATTTTTGTTCTTTCCCACCCATGAGCTTCGGCTTGTGGGTGGGCCTACATTAAAACGAGGCCTTGTGTCCAGTCCATACAAGTGGGGTATCAGGCAAATATCCCCCACCCTTTCTTCGAATCGAGCGATGATGTGTGGATAAAGAAATATTTGTATGCTTATCTCTCTCGTCCGGTATTACATTGAGCGATCCTGGTTGTTGGGCTGCTGCTCAGCTGACTGGCAATCCTATAATGTTTGGAGTCTGAAAGCCACCTTGGAGGTACTGAGGGATATCTTGCCTTTTGCCATTTAGAGTTTTTAGTAATAACACAAGGACACTTCTTTTTACCCATGAGTATTTTATTTTCCCCAAAATCACGACTGCCGAAAACAAGAAATCCATGTCTTGCTCTCTTAGCGCATTCTCCCAGACTCAATCCACACTCTCACCTCCCCACTCCTCCTCTCTCCCCTTCGCCACGTCTCATCGAGTCGTCCAATCAAACCATGCCACTTTTCTATATCGAATCATCATTTAAACTTTTCCGTTCTCATCTAACTCAAAATTCTTGCTAAAAACTTTCCGTGCTAATTTACATATCAGGTTACTCTCATGGCTCCACGTCACCAGAACAGTCCACAAACGAGACGTTTTTGTTTGTTCACTACTAAAACTTCATGTACCAGAGGCTAAACTCAGGGCGTCCCATCATTGTGTAATTGTTAGCAACCGAGTCTAGAAAATCCATTTCTACAGAATCATTGTTGGATACTCTATACCTGCAGCCTTGTGTCACATCCAACCTCTGGTAAACGGGTTAGATGAATACCTACCAGCGGTTATACTTAAATATTTGTCCATAAGAGTAGTGCATGAAGACATTCAGTATTTCTCAAGCAAAATGAGAAATTAACAATTTTTATCCCATGACATAAAGAAAAAGAGGAAAGACCGCATTGCAAAGCGTTTCAACAAACTCCAACCGAATATGTTTTGCTTGAACCATGTAACCAATAAGCACCCCAGCTGGGAATTGTTTTGAAAGGAACACCTTTTGCTTTTCACCGTAAACTCCCGGTTGTTTGTTTACAAACAACAGGCGATTTTTTTTGCATTAGAATTTCACTGTAAGATTTGTTTAAGCTTGTTCATGTATATTTACAACCCAAAGGCATGTTTTTATACTATAATAGTTATCGATTTTGATAAAAAAATTTAGTTATTTATTGGTCACTTGGTCCCAACATCCTTTTATTTAAATAAACTTTTAAAATATTTTGTAAATAAAAACTATTTTCATTTAAATAAACATATCTGAATTTCTCTTCTGATTAAATAAAACCTATTTTAATATAGAAATGTGTCTTTAATATAAAAGCGTGTCTTTCATTTAAAATTTTTAAAACTTAAAAAAAAATTTCTATTACATTCACAACAACAACATGAAATAACTAATTTGGGTGCTTATTGGTTACTTGATCCTTTTTGTTTCTTTCTCAAATGAGAAAATAATCTGCTAGGATCAGATGATAAACTCACAGAACGTGGCTAACCCTGTCCCCATGATAGTGATGAAAAGCAAGCACCCAATCAACATGATGGTATTGAGAGACGTTACTAACCATTTATATGTCTAAGTATTTCACCTTTTGTATAAAAACTAATATTTTGATATTTGACTTCCATGTGATAACTATAAACCTATTTATTCAAATGTACATTAATATTTTTTCATTGAATTGTCTGTGATCCTGCCAATTTTTTTTTTCATTAAAAATGTTGGATGTTATTTAAATTATAATGAAAGCAACTCTGAACGTGAAAAAAATGTTTCCGAAAGTCATAGAAACTATGCTGTTTTCAGTCTTTGTATGCATACCCATATGTCTTAGAAACATGGAAATCAAAAAGGTGCTCAAGATTGCTGTTCATAAGATGGTTAATGACCTTATAAGTCAGTTGCCAGGATGTCAAATCTCTCTAGCATAAGATATAGTGTATTTAACGGTATATAAGCTCCTCTCCCTATTTACATAAAATAATAATAATGATAAAAATAAATGAAATAATAAAAATAATAAAATAACAAATATGCCTACATTTATCTTGCGATGTGGCCTCAAACTCAACACAGTGGCCTGCATCAAGTACCTGGAGAAGGTAGTGCTGTCCTGGATCGAGAGGGTGGTTGCTGGAAGGCTCTACATTGATTATATGCGGGATGCCGTTGAGCAAGAGACCAAAAGAGTCTGTGATATCATCATCATCATCATCATGTCGCGTACGCAGCACGGATATCCATGACAATCTCTCGCCAACCTTCCCTATCATTCATTGTCCCTAGGAGGTCTTCTGCGCAGCAGCCAGCATCCTCGCATAGTTGGTCAATGTAGGTCCTTGGTGGGCGATCCACACTAGCATGTCCATGTGTTGGCTTCCACGGGAGAACGTCGCTTATGAGCTCATCCTTGCTTCTCCAGCAGTGTCCTGCATGCCTAGTCCGTCTCACTCAGATGGTTTGCGGGGGCAGGTCGCCATACAGCTGCTTCCTTGTGGGGTGCTGTTTCCACGACTTGTTCAAGACTGCACGCAGTATTCTTGTGCAGCTACCATCTAGCTTATTCTCAAGGCGCTTTGTTAGGGTCCAAGTGGTGCAGCCATACAGCAGTACTGATATAACCATGTGTCTGTGATATACCAAAGATGAACTGAAGGAAGAATTGATCTAAACACTTGTTGGTTATTTCCTATAACTCCAACATAAACAAAGTGGAACCACTCTTGAATGATAAATTATTTATTTATTTTCCCATTAAACTAACCCTAACCCTAAACCCTAATCCTAACCCTAATCCTAACCCTAAATCCTAACCCTAACTCTAACCCCGTCTTCTTTTTTCCTAGTAGATCAATAAATAAATAAATAAATAATTTATCTTTCAAGAGTGGTTCCCATTTGTCTATGTTAGACTTATAGGAAATAACACACTTGTGACTGTTCCATTTTTTTAAAAAAAATCAAAACTTAGCTCCATGGTTACCGTTTGGGAACTGTTGAGAATGTTTAACGTCTTGATTAACAAAATGAAGGAAGTGTTTTCGGTGCTGTTCTCGAGAATGTGAACAACGCGCTTGCCAAGGGAACTTATTTGGAAGGAGATAAACTTAATTAATAATTAAGTTGACTAGCAGTACCTGTGGATATACCACAGTATGATAATTTGATTATTACAACGTTTGATATTTTTACTTAAGAGCTATTGATTATAGATCAATATGTAAAAAGTATAATAATCTTGATTTAACTCTCTCTCTCTCTCTCTCTCTCTCTCTCTCTCTCTCTCTCTCTCTCTCTCACACACACACACACACTTTATTAAAAGAGGGGTTTTAAAATATTTACATTGATTTGCCGATAAAAGTCGAGAGTGGGCGTTTAAAATATTCACATTAATTTGCCGACAAAAAAGTGACAAAAACACGACTCGGAAAATATCTACGTTTGGCCAGAAATTGGCCTGACCCTGACTCGCTAAACCATAGCGTAAATTAAGGCAAGGAGCCGGGACAACATAACATCCAATTTACCAAAATTTATTCCGTAATTCACAATTTCAATATTACAAATAAAACAAAAATGCAACTTCTTTCTTTTTTTAAAATTCATTTTAATCTTATGTTGGGCATTTAAGCGACTCAAAACCATTTGGAATGTTTCATTTTAAAAATTGAGTGAAATAATATGGGAAAATTTAGAAATCTGCGATTAAACGACGCCAGATAATTTGGATTTACATTTTTGCATTGCGTCCTGAACAGTTTGGACGGTCTCATTTTTAACCAGAGGGTGTTGCAGGATGATAACAGACGGAAAATTTAGGAACGAGCGTATTAATATATAGATGATAAACACGTTTTACACCATCAGTCTCATTACTTTTTGAATATCTACAAAAATATCACGCTCTGTCTTTCTTATTAAATATGTACTTATATATTATATATATATATATATATATATATATATATATATATATATATATCCTGGGTATAGGTTTTGAAGGCAGGTGCGTGGTGTTATTGGATGACCGAGACACTCTAAAAGATAAATATCGTTCTAGTTGACTGGTTACTTCATGAATACGAAAATGCGATAAAAGTGAGGACTTTCATGAAATCTGATAGGCGTTTGTTGCTTAGAATCAGCTGTTGTTGATCAGCTGATTTTCAATTAGAGTTGCCAACCTGAAAAATAGATAATTGACGATTAATTAAAATTGATCAGCTGATTTTCAATTAGAGTTGCCAACCTGAAAAATAGATAATTGACGATGAATTAACATTGATCAGCTGATTTTCAATTAGAGTTGCCAACCTGAAAAATAGAATAATTCATGATGAATCAAAATTGATCAGCTGATTTTCAATTAGAGTTGCCAACCTGAAAAATAAATAATTGACGATGAATTAACATTGATCAGCTAATTTTCAATTAGAGTTGCCAACCTGAAAAATAAATAAATGATGATGAATTAACATTGATCAGCTAATTTTCAATTAGAGTTGCCAACCTGAAGAATAAAAAAGTTTATTTTCTTGACATTCTGTGAACGAGTTTTTGACCGAAAATAACACAGTCGCTTTACTCTACTGATTTGAGTTCTTATAACTATTCCCTGTCCCCCCCTCCAAAAAAAAAATCAAACCCCAGGTCTTTGGTTGCACTTTAGAAACTATTGAGCACATGCGACAGTGTCAGTTGAAGACTTTCAGCGTATCTTGGAGCGTGAACAACGTGTTGGTTGGTGTGTGGCTTCCCAAGAGAACTACTTTGAGGGAGATAAAGTCGTACTTAAGTTGATAATCAAAATCGTTTAAATTAATAGAGCGACCTTGTACAACGCTGGTGGGACAAGGAGTCTTTTGATTTACATAAGAATATATTATTTCAACTTACTTACAAGGGTGATTATATAAAAGTACTTGTTATGTTTTATCGAGTTATTATCTCGTCTTTTACATAAGTTTCTAGGATCACTTCAAAATATTTTACTGGCCCCCTCTCCCATTTAAAAGATTAGAGAAATATAACCCCCTGTGCAAGATCTTCTTGAAGGGGAGAAGAATGAGTGGAGAGCTCTCTAAGTAGGTTCGACTAACAGAGAGCACCTTTGGTTTGAATTTTCTTTCTCCTAGACCGGTTGCCATACCAATGTTAAAGAGCCTCAGCTGTCTACTATTTGCCCATAGCTGAAGGGAGAATAGCTCCTTTCCCACGCTATGTAAAATGAAAAACTGCCGCGTCTAAGAAATAAAGATTAATATAGTATATGGTGGTAATAATTTGCGTAATGATATTAACAAAATTGGGTTTAATAAATAATTATTTGCTGTTACTGATATCTAATACTATCATGTTATTCTCAAAAATATTGAAAGCAATCCTATATATAATTTTCTGATTGTTTTCGTGGAGTGAGTAACTATCTTAATACCTATCTTTTTTTTAGGTTTCTATTTATTTTATCAGTGATAGGATTATTGGGAAGTATGATGTACCTATCAGAATCGTCATTGTTGTTGTTGTTGTTGTTGTTGTTGTTGGCAACCTTCCGTCTACGAGAGACGATGGAGTAGTGTCCAAGTTTCTTTTTAAACTACAAAGCCTGGGCGGGTTCATATGGAGGATGAGCTGTTGCCCAAGCAACAAATCCCCTTCTCTACACTGCCGCCGTGATCCAAAGTAAAGGCAAGAAGCTAATGCAGTTTGGCAGCGGTAGTGTCGCAGTTGCTGGGTAGCTCTGGATTTCAGCATCACACCACTCCGGTTCCTAGTTTGTTTTGGGGTTTACTCCCCTAGCCTTTCCTTGAAAGGCAGTGGAGGTTTTGTGTCGAACTTTTCCTTGACTTAGATGGGTTGCACACTTCTTGTAATCGGGAGCCATCTCGGAACTTTGAATCTAATCCTTTATTCTGTCCACGGGGGGTGAGGTGTATCCTGTTTTCATTCCACTAACCATAGCTGAGGTACAGGTGTTAAGC
>CM042142.1:105597055-105602055 GCA_023376005.1 Doryteuthis pealeii | reverse complement strand
ATATAAAGGGCAGCTGTGTGTATGTATGTCCGAATGTAATCTATTTATACATATATAAAGGGCAGTTATGTGTATGTATGTCCGAATGTAATCTATCTATACATATATAGTTGTGTGTATGTATGTCCGAATGTAATCTATCTATACATATATAAAGGGCAGTTGTGTGTATGTATGTCCGAATGTAATCTATCTATACATATATAAAGGGCAGTTGTGTGTATGTATGTCCGAATGTAATCTATCTATACATATATAAAGGGCAGTTGTGTGTATGTATGTCCGAATGTAATCTATCTATACATATATAAAGGGCAGTTGTGTGTATGTATGTCCGAATGTAATCTATCTATACATATATAAAGGGCAGTTGTGTGTATGTATGTCCGAATGTAATCTATCTATACATATATAAAGGGCAGTTGTGTGTATGTATGTCCCATGTCAAATGTAATCTATCTATACATATATAAAGGGCAGTTGTTGTGTATGTATGTCCGGAGGAAACTACGAAAATAAAACAATTAACGATAAAGTAATATAGGTACGCATTCACTTCACCAGAACTTGGTTTTTGAGCTAAAATAATAGAGATTTGATTTATATTCGTGAAGATAAGTAAAAAATAAAATTTAAATGATAACAGTATGGATTTTTTTTGCTTTTAATATCTTAAATAGTAGACATTAACGTTTTTTTTTCAGAGTGGCTGGATCAATGCAAGGTCTATTTTTTACATAGGGATTTAAATGGGGCATCCTACAAGTATCCAACTCACGATTCAGTAATAAAGGATCTGCAGGAATAACTTCTAAAAAATCCCCTTTACCCAGGTGACGCCGGGGAACCGCTTCTAGTTTGTTTAAAGATTTGTTTAAATTTTCAAAAAGATTATCTTAGTAGTTGCTTACTCCTCTTTATAAACCCAAGCTTTGATATAAAATGGCCAAAGTAAGTGTAAACTTAAGCAAATAAAAGTTACCAAAACAAATCTCTCTCTCTCTCTCTCTCTCTCTCTCTCTCTCTCTCTCTCTCTCTCTCACACACACACACACACACACACACACAGGAGTATGGGTGGCGCGTATTTTTTAGAATCCATGTGCATTAAAACGAATCCACACGAGTTGTTCACATCATGTAAACTGGGCACAAACATAAATATCCAACCAATTTTATGAACGAACCTGTCGACGGGACTTAGAATACGTTGACTGTATCCCCTGCCGGAGGGGGGCGGATCCACCCACAGAAATAGGTATCTTGGATATGACTCTAAACTGGTGATGCTCAATTTCTGGGGCTCTGGAGAGTGTGGAATATTTTAGTTCCCTTTTCAGTTTTCCGGTGTTGGATTGACGACCCAGTGTTACGATTTTTGTGGCCATCCTTTAGGCTTCACGCAAGAGCGCTGTCCAGCGGAGATCATTTGTGGAAAGCAGGGCGCGATCCTTAGTGAAGAATCCTTAAGGTTGTTCCTTGGTGCTCCTCAGTCTTGCAGGTCATTCGTCAATGATTGCAAATGGACGTCCGTCAGTATCAGCGATTAAGTAGTTAACCAACCACGTATTCGAGCTGTTGATTGGCTGAGGTTTAAACCACGTGATTTCGCTTAGTCTATAAATTTAAGTGGTGGACCGAAGCACGGCTTATATCGACCAAAATATTCAAACACCCAGTGATATTATTACAAAACGTGGTTATTGGTACGTTGAATCCAGTCCGTATCGAATAGGTTTTGCGATCGATCTATGACCAAAGCTTTTAATTTTTTCTCTTTCCTCGAGAAAAAAACATTTATGACAAATCCCAAAAGACCAGATTCGAAAACAAAATAACAAATAAAAGTTATTAGTCACAACCTGGTTTTGTTTAAAAGCTAAATATGCAAATTGATTATTTCCATTAATCAACCATGACCTGCAACACTCCACTTTGGCCCTTATTTAGGCTAGACGGGTGGTCGGAGAGGCCCCCTCCGATCAATTGGCAGCAGGTAATGTCAAGCCGTAGCACTTATATGATTGTCCCAACCCTATTGCCCATATAGCATGCCCCCAACCCTTTTATCATATGGGTGCTAGAATGCGGTGACTGAGGGTCTTCATGTCCTGGGAATGACGTTAAACTCTCCAATGGTGAGATTCTAGTTCTGGTGGTTTTGGGGAATGTGGAGCACCCCTTTATCACCATTGCTCCCTGGTTCACTCTGACCCGGAATGGTAGTACCTGTTAGGGTCCAATCTATGGGTTAAATAGAAAATGTGTTTATTAAAAAAAGTGAGTGTCCATTAAGAATGAATTTATTTCAAAACTTTATCGGCATTAAATGACCCACTGAGGTTGATATGCCGTAAACCAAACCAAACCAAACCAAACCATTAATCAAATTTACTTGTAGTCCTCATCTTTGTTTTTAAATACACACCGGTTCGGCTGTTGTGCCCTTCGGCCTTCTTCATGTGTTTCTTGTCGAACTCGAGAACCTTCTTGTAATCGCGAGCCTTCATGAAACTTCGAACCGAACCCTATATTTAATCCATTGTAATAGATTGTTCTCATTCCATTAACCATGACCGGGTACAAGTGTTAAGCTATGTTAAGTATTCTATTTTATTTTCTTCTCTAGAAGTAGAATTGAACCTATAACCTCCAGATGACTGTATTAATTCAACGCTTGTATGGAGGCGCGTGTTAGAGTTGTAGAAAATGGACACGTCGACCCGAGTTCAGTTCCTGGACGAAGCTGTTTGCATTTCACATGGCGCTAATACCCTTGGGAAAGGTATGAATCCAATTCTCCCTCCAGCTATGGGCAAATAGCATGGCAGATTGGGCTCTTTAACCATGGCTAGACAACCAGTCTAGGAGAAAAAAAACTCTGAATTCAAACCTGTTAAACTCTGCGTAAGAAATTGACCTTGTGTCACATCCTGCTCGTGCGGAGGGGTTGGTAAATTCTTATTCGAATTTCTTTCAATATATATATATATATATATATATATATATAAAGATAATCTAATGAGTCAGACGAACCTACTATTAGTTTCGCATAAAGCTCTTCAGGGCTAAAATCTGACATCCAGGGTCAGATTTTAGCCCTGAAGAGCTTTATGCGAAACTAATAGTAGGTTCGTCTGACTCATTAGATTATCTTTATTATTGGCTCTACTTAGGTATCGAGCACTTTTTACTTATTAGCTTTCTCCTAGCGGTTATATGAATATATATATATATATCTTATATACATATAAATTTTTTTCTTTTGGCCAAATACTGTACCAATAGATTATTTTTTGTTGGTACGAATATCTTGGTCTTTTCTTTTTTTCAATTTTTTTTTTCTCCCTTGTTGATGTTTGGTAGTATATTTTTACAATCAAACTATTTGCTGGGTTTTTTCTCACCGCAAGGATTTACCAACACACTTGGTATATTAAATTATATATATATATATATATATATATATATATATATATATATATATATATGTGTGTGTGTGTGTGCGTCACTGTCTATTGCTACAGACACCCGAGTGGCAATACACAGAAGATTCTCTGATTAAATATAGAAGAAACAATCTCATCGCTACTTAACTTCGTTGATCTAACGGGAAACAGTGATTTCCTGTGATTTCACAGTAAATCAATACACAGAAATAAATCCCGGGTTAGCAATTATTTGTCCCGTGATAATTGCTATATTTATATAAACGAAGGTAATCCCAAAACTAAGGTCTCCAAAATATTTAGAAATCACAGGAATGTTTATGTCCTGGGTATCTTGAAGTAGAGAGTTGTATACTCCTCGTCTGTTGATCTGCGCAATTTTAGGACAATTTATCAAAGCCTTTAAATTGTAAATTAAATCCATATTTGGGCGTTTTTGATAGGTCGATTCAGTCACCGCTGTTTTGGAACAGCCTATAAATATAAGTATTGGTCTAATGACACTTTATGCCTCAATATTCTCCAGCATGAAGGATTATAATTCGCTTTTCATTGTTATCTCCTTTACATCGGATTACATGATTTAAAATGCCGTTCAGCGGATCACAGATCTCCTCAAAATTATCATTCAGTTTGTTTTGTGTAGACATAGAGTGAATTTTCCCAGTGAAATTTATCCCCCCCACCTATATTTAACACAATGAAACTTGCATAAATGTTAATATTATCTTGAACATTTTTTGTCCATTCGCAAGAAGAAACATTAAAAAAAACTCTTTATGTTTTTTAAAAAATTTTCAGCTCACGGAAATAATGAAAATTATAAACGAAAAACAATGTTTACATTTTTGTACCATTAAATCAATTGAAATCTAACGTAGCCAAAAATAAGTTATGACTAGAGCCTTTTTTAAAAATTCTATGAAAAATTCATTAATGGTCCGATTTTCATGAAAAATTTCATAATTACTTACATTTTGATGAAAATATGTCCGAAATAGTGTTTTCCTAAAATATATTAGAGGAAATATTTTAGGGACGGTCTACCCACCCCCATTTTATTTTATGAAATATGAAAAATCAACCGACAAAAAACGCTTTTTACTTTTTTTTTATATAAAGATAAGAGTCTGAATAATTATATCATAAGATTTTTATAAGTCTCAATGCGAGAGTTTTTTTTAGTAAAAGAACTATGAATACAGAATTCTGCTAAAAAAATTCAATAAAGAAACTGACCGTGTTGTAAAAAATACGGACTATTTTACTTATTTTTCGAGATAAAGATGAGTGATTTTTCCTCAATCGGATAATTTGATCTTTGAATTAACTGTTTTTCTTTGTAATAACTCTTTATGTTCGTTATTTCTTTTTTGCGAGATTTTAAAAAAAAAGTTCAAAAATATTTAGGTTTCTTCCTTCAATATGGCGTAAACTGATCACGTGATGTATTTTGGTGGTACCTATAGTTCTGGTATTTCCGGTTACTTATAACTCAATAACCAAATTAAAACATATTCGAAATTGTGCCAATGGTTGTTATTTAAGCTT
>CM042142.1:105547055-105592055 GCA_023376005.1 Doryteuthis pealeii | reverse complement strand
AGAATAAATAAATAATTTGGGTTCTGTTTTTTCTGGGTCACTCATGTTACCCAACTAGGAAATAACCGATTATTCCTAGATAGTTCTAAGCGCAGCCCGATACCTGTTCTACATAATGGCAATGTCTATGCAGCTGTTCCAGTAGGTCATTCTGTGTGTTTATGAGAGGAGCATAATGACATTAAAACTGTGATAGACCTACTAAAATACCATGAGCACAACTGGACAATTTGTGTGGACCTCAAGTGGTGAACTTCCTCCTTGGTCAACTAAGAGGATTTACGAAGTATTCCTGCTTTATTTGCATGAGGGACAGCCGACCAAGAGACAAGCATTGGAACCAAAAAGCGTGGCGTGGCTCAAATATGTTGTCAATGATCCAATTGTCAGTCGAGAAAATATTATATTTCCTCCACTGCACATCAAGCTGGGTCTGATGAAACAATTTGTCAGAGCATTAAATACTGATTGTGAGCTTTGTATCTTCATAGCAACCAATTTCTTACCTAACAGTGAATTTCATATAAATTCTATCCTTTATATTGATAAAATGTTTCAAATTGTGGTGCAAATAGATTTAAACTATGTAACATTGGACCATATGACCTTTAGGCACCCTTTTTTCGATCTCGTTTCATCAGACATTTTTTTCATTTATACCGTCAAAATCAGGTTGTTTGTTAACAGATGATTTTTAAGTTTTTTAAAATTATAAAACTAAACCCTAACCCTAACCTTAATCCCTAACCTTAACCCATAACAAACAACCGGATTTTGACGGTGTAAATAAAAAAATGTCCTGATGAAACAAGATCAAAAAAGGGGTGCCTAAAGGTCATATGGTCCGTAACATTTTATTGTTTTATTCACCAGATAATTTAATGAGAGTTCAATCACATGGTTTCTTCTGATAGACGACGATGACAGTGAGACGACGATAAAATTTTAATATTTTGAAATACCTCGATAGCAAAAACATGAGAGCATTTAGGAAAAAAAAAAAACTACTCAGAATTAGAGAAAGTTTATTAATAGCTAAATTACACCCTCGCATAAACAGTAGGTTAGAATTAAACACTGAATATATAATTAGTTAACATACACATTCCATAAATAGACTTATATATATATATATATATATATATATATATATATATATATATATATATATAAATAAATAAATAAAAGGAGTGAAATTGAAATTGATTGAACAACGGATATCACGGCTCTTCCGCGTGGCGTTATAACAACCCACGAGACGCGTGTTTATAATGTCCAAAACAAAAAACACACAAGACCGCGTCTATTTCTGTTAAGTATCTGGTCGGCATCCTTAGTTCCAGATGTAATAAGTAAGTAAGCAAGCCAATAAGAATCCGGTGTTAGGGTATTCTTTGTAAGTCCGTCGTCCAAGATAATCCAAGTATCAATGACATAAGCTCAGAATGGGGTCTATTAATACAGCAGAAGCAGCAGCAGCAGTGCCAGTGATTGGACAATAGAAATGCCTTCGGTGGTCACGTGGTAGTCAACGAGTCTATATCTAGGAGTGACCATTTGCCCCATGCCTTATATCCAAAATAGTTCAACAATTTCAAAACCAGATTCTGAAGATGAAGTTTCTTCGAAATTGATTAGACACTGAACATTATTTTATTTTATTTTATCTTTTATACGCATTGTAATTGCCTTTTTAATATGAATAAATAACAACAACTTCATATTTGAAATCAGTACATTAAAATGCATAATAACAGTGATTGATATCAATGCAACAAAATTTTTCTTGGCCAGTGTTATTCATAGGAAAAAATAGACGATTTCATTCGCATTATTTAGGTACTCTATGTCACTAGTATTGATATAAGCATGACTATGTTTTATTTTTATTTTTCGCTACCGATATGATCGATGCCACTCTACGTAATTGTGGTTTGGAGTTAGTGATAAGAGCGATTTCAGAAGAGGTCATTTATCATCAGATAGTCAGACGTTGAAATAAACAAGCCTCAATTATAAAGTTTTGACAGTAGCTGTTATATCTCACTGCTTCCGTTTGACGTCATTACATAACTTAACTCTCGCACAGAACATTTTCATGAGAATGAAAAAAATAGTTAATTTTCACAAGATCTTCTTTTCTTTCTTTTCTTGTGGGTCTTCATTGAAGGTTTTATTAAGTTCCGTTCAGTTATATTTATAGCTGGCTTTACCGGTGATCTCTAAATCCTTAGACCACCCTGCCGGTGGCATATCTGATTTTTTTTTTGTTGGTTAGAATAACCAACAAAAAATGACCACAATATTCTAACCAACAAAAAACATCAGATATGCCACCGGCAGGGTGGTCTAAGGATTTAGAAATCACCGGTAAAGCCAGCTATAAATATAACTGAACGAAACTTAATTGGTGAGAAATTAACATTAATCAGCTGCATTTTAATCAGGGGTGCCAACCTGAAAAATAAAAAAATAAAAATTATTTCCTTATTTCAATTATTATTATTATTATTATTATTATTATTATTATTATTATTATTTCTTTTGAATTTTTCACATCAGCGTTAGCTGATGGTATTTCACTGGAGGCTGAGTGACAACAAGTCTCCTCAGGTATCCAGGTCTCTTCTGGGTATTCTAGCCGATTGCAGCAGTGCCGTAGTCTGGATGGTCTCAATTCTTCCTCTGATTTCCAGATCCTCCAGTCTTTTTTCCAAGTTTATTAGGGCAGTTCCTAGTACACCAACTACAATTGGTGTCACTTTCACTCTCATATTCCACAGCTTTTTCAATTCTCTGGCAAGGTCCAGGCATTTATCCATCTTTTCATTTTCCTTCAGCTTATTATTATTATTATTATTATTATTATTATTATTATTATTATTATTTAAGAATACTTGATATCATATAATTGTGTGCAAACAAATGGTTCTAGACAAACAGAAGTGCAATTAAAAAGAAACAACAGTTGAGCATTAAAAATATAGTTATGATTCCAAGCAAACATTTATGGATATATCAAATATCGGCATTAAATGACCCATAAAGAGTTGATATCCCGTTAAATCCATAAATCAAACCAAGCGAATCAGATTGTGGCATTAAATAACCTATAGGGGGTTTATGTGCCGTTAGACAAATAAACCAAATCAAGTGAATCATTTTTTTGGCATCAAATAACCTATAGGAAGTTGATATGCCGTTAAATATACGAACTCAACCAAAACCACCCGGGATTATACCCCAAGTCAATTGTTAATGAAAAATGGAATCAAGTCTGGCTGAAAACCAACTGGAAATGAAAAATCTGGGAAGATGTCCAACGAATGAACAAGGGTTAAAATGACATTCGATCACTGACTGCTTTTTTTCCTCAGAGGATATTGCAGTCTTGATTAATTGATTACTTGTACATTTTTCAGCTTTTGTAGAGATTATAAAGATACATCTGACCGGGTGTACTGGGGTCAAATAGATCTATTTGAAAATTATTTGTATTATTTAGTTTTTGAAACCGTGTACAAATTAATACTGTGTAAAAATCAATTGTATTAAAATAGTTACTTGAAGTTGTTTAATAAGAATTATTTGTACTAGAAAATATATGCACCCTCCGGGTGCAAGTGTTTAAGTTTTGATATAATAAAATATCATATTAAATTAGAAAGGCTAATGAAACTGAATAAGAATCCAGATAAAAAAAATTGGAACAGAGGGGGTATGATTGAAAAATAGAACAACTTTGAAACTAACTCTTCCATCATTTTCCATTACTCCCGTCTGTCTTTGGTAAATTTTCCTAATTTAACTATTTCGTTAAAATAGGAAGTAAAGAATAATATTACAGTTATTTCTTCTTGTTAATGGATTTCTTTTAAGATTTATCCCTGAGATGTTTGCTCATATTCATTAAGATAAAACCAAACAATTAGAAATCAATAATAGTAAGCATATATTTATTAAAATCAATTTTTAATATCAATATGCAAATTAGCCTTCCCATTCACACTGTAAACCGTTATTTTGTTGTATATATAAATACAATTGCATGTTATTAGTATGTAGATATGGTCAACAGTGTAAGTAATGTAAAACAATTTTATTAATAATTGAGGTTTAAATAGAAATAAAATCATGGACAATGTGATGTAAATAACTAAGGAAATTGTGACTTGTATAGTAATATAGTTTCGGTTACAGACACACAAACCCACAATCTCCATTATAATAAGATTAGTGACTTGAAATCCCAAGTGTGCAAACAAATTATCATTGAATTGAAATAGTTACTTGAAACCATAAAATTGTGTGTAAATTATCGATATTAGTTAGGAATACTTGAAACCATATAACTGTGTACAAATTAGTTGTATTAAGAATAGTTACTTGAATTATCATTTTTTTTTACTAAGGATTATTTGTACTAGGGTAATTCCATGTCAAATCATACAGAAAAAAGTAAAATTGTCACCCACCCGTTTCAATCTTTCTGAAATTTAGTACAGCAATGGACTATGTTAAAGTTAGACAATCCCCAAAATTTGAGCAACTAATTTCAAAACATTGGCGGTGTTATGTCGACTTTTAGCTTTCCAAATTTGAGGGGGGTCAAAACCAAACTATGTTTTTGGTACAAATAATGTTCAATATATGTGAAATGATAATAGAAAAAAATGTCATAGATTCAGGGCCACATTGGGATATTGATCTATAAAAAAAATCAGAAATCATCAATAACTTAAAATTGGTAAACTTTAAGACTTTTCTGATAGCATTTATGGATTCCTTGGGCCAAAATACTTTTATAAAACAATTTTTAGGAGTAGGGAAGCTCTAGAACCCATATAACAGACAAACATAGGTTATAAAAAGTCGCCATTTTTCGCGCCCCTCCGCAAATTTGGAGAACTAAAAGTCGATATAACACCGCCAATTTTTGGAATTGGAAGCTCAAATTTTGGGGATTGTCTAATTTTCAATATAGTACACACCTGGAATAAATTTCAGAAAGATTGAAGGGGGTGGATGACATGGCCTGGATGATTTGACATGGAATTACCCATTAGTGACTTGAAACCACCTAAGTGTGCAAACAAATGACTATTGTCGGTATCAGCCGAACAGCGAGGGAGTGAAAATTGCGATAAAATATGCAATTTTTAAAACTGAAATCAAAAACATAATTTAAAGTTTTATTCCATATAAATAGCAAAAATGTACATATTTTTAATGTTTGAAATATAGTGTCTGTTCTCATGCGTTTATGAGAGGACACTAGGTATCCATTGGAAAGTCAAGGGGGTGCTAGCTTGAAAAAGTTTGGGAACCACTGAGATATACTTTTAGATCAAGAAATTTCATGCTTTTAAACAGAACAACATTCTGACACAAGTATCAGCCGGGCAGCGAGAGAGTCTATCCCCTTTTCACAAGCGCTTGACAAAGGAGATTGTTTTTGCGTCTGGAGGGAAGCGCCACACCTACCACCAGTTCCCTTAGTTTCTTCAGAAAGTAATTAACGGCGTGATCCCAAGGGGGCTGGGTTTATTGCCCAGTGCCTGAGCCCCCCTTCCTTGAGGAGGAATGCCGACGGGATCTACGCATTTTTTGTTCCTACCATCCCATAAGCTTCGGTTCGTGTGTGGTCCCACATTAAACGATCTTGTGCCATACCCGCATAAGTGGGATGCGAGGTAAATAACTGCCATCAGCTCCCCACTTTACCGTAACGATCCAAGTTGTGCTACTCATGCGCTGCGTTGGCGGATACTCTACCGACTGAGGTAAATGATTAAAGGCAAAACTCATTGTTTTATTTCGTTTTCGGGAACAAAAGTCAAGCAGATTTGATTTTATGAAATGACTAATATTTTATCAATGGCTTTGTGACGTCATAGTTTTAAGAGTTGCAACGCGTTCAAAGTCATCACTTCTAATACTGTAACATATACGGCACTATCTATCACTATATCTATATACAGTGGTACCTTGACTTACGTGTGTCTTAATCAACGAGTTTTCCGAGTTACTAGGTCGATTAAAAAACGTTTAAGTTTCCAAATTTATTACGCCAAAGCAAACTATTATTTATGAAAAAAAAAAAAAAAAAAAAAAAAACTAGAAGTGCCTACCTGGTGTCACCTGGGTAGAGGGCGGTGTAAAAAAAAGTTAGTCTCGCAGATCCATTATTATTGAATCGCGAGTTGGATCCACGCACGTGCTCCATTAAAATCCCCACATAAAAAAAGACGTTGCGTTGATCTATCTACTCTGAAAGAAAAAAAATAATGTCTACTATTTAAAATATTAAATGCAAAAAAAATTCTATGCATTATCATTTAAATTCTATTTTTTAATTCTATTTTTTAATTATTTTCACGAATATAAATCATTATTTTTGCTCAAAATGCAAAATCTGGTGATAGTAAATATCTATATATATTTACTTTGTCATTAATCGTTTTTTTTTTTTTCGTAGTTTCAACCGGACATACATACATACATACATACATACATACATACAACTGCCCTTTATATGTGTATAGATAGATAGATAAACATTAAACATATTACAGCACATAATTAATTACATTCTATTTATTATGAGTAAACCACAATGTTCCTAGTTCGATATCGCCAACTCAGCAGTAGCACAGGGATCTGTGCGGTAAAGTAAGGAGCTGATGGTAGGTGTTCCACCTCAGATGCTAAAAACAATCTCCTTCGTCTAGCGCTATTTAGACTCCCTCGCTGTATGGCTGATACCGACTTTAGGCCACCCCAACGACTTTACTTACTTATATGATTATATTCAATACAGTTCTATTTTCTTATTTAAAAAATGTAAGAAAAATATGGTATTTGATGGAGGGGCTGGAACGGATTAATGGCATTTCAGTTTATTTCAATGGGTAAAATTGATTTGATATAAGAGGAAATTGAGTTACGAGCTGAAGAAATTAAACTAAAAATCTCGTTAACATTTGTAAATAAAGGGAGCCAAGGGGACGCCAGCCTGAAAAGCTTAGCTATACTTTGAGAGCAAGAGATGTCAAGCTTTTAAATAGGACAACATCTTGACACAAGTATCAGCGTGGAGGTTCGTGGTGTAACGGTTAGAGTCGTAGGAAATGGACACGTCGACGAGAGTTCAAATCCTGGACGAGGCTGTTTGTATTTCACATAGAGCTAATATTCTTGGGAAAAGTATGAATCAACCTACTCTTTCTCCTTACGTTCTGGCACTCATTTACGAATGTAGAGATGACGTGTCAACTCTGCTTACGTTCTGGCACTCATTTACGAATGGAGAGATGACGTGTCAACTCTCTTTACGTTCTGGCACTCATTTACGGATGGAGAGACGACGTGTCAACTCTCTTTACGTTCTGGCCCATTTACGAATGGAGAGATGACGTGTCAACTCTGCTTACGTTCTGGCACTCATTTACGAATGGAGAATTGACGTGTCAACTCTCTTTACGTTCTGGCACTCATTTACGAATGGAGAGATGACGTGTCAACTCTGCTTACGTTCTGGTACTCATTTACGAATGGAGTGATGACGTGTCAACTCTGCTTACGTTCTGGCACTAATTTACGAATGGAGAGATGACTTGTCAACTCTGCTTATGTTCTGGCACTCATTTACGAATGGAGAGATGACGTGTCAACTCTGCTTACGTTCTGGTACTCATTTACGAATGGAGAGATGATTCAACTCTGCTTACGTTCTGGCACTCATTACGAATGGAGAGATGACGTGTCAACTCTCTTTACGTTCTGGCACTCATTTACAAATGGAGAGATGACATGTCAACTCTGCTTACGTTCTGGCACTCATTTACGAATAGAGTGATGACGTTTCAACTCTCTTTACGTTCTGGCACTCATTTACGAATGGAGAGACGACGTGTCAACTCTCTTTACGTTCTGGCACTCATTTACAAATGGAGAGATGACGTGTCAACTCTGCTTACTTTCTGACACTCATTTACGAATAGAGTGATGACGTGTCAACTCTGCTTACGTTCTGGCACTCATTTACGAATGGAGAGCGACGTGTCAACTCTGCTTACGTTCTTTCACTCATTTACGAATGGAGAGATGACGTGTTAATACGTTTGCTTACGTTCTAGTTAAGAATGGAGAGATGACGTGTTAATACGTTTGCTTACGTTCGGGCTCTTACTTACTTCGAATGGGGTTGACAGTAGAAATATTTGTATACTTATCTCTCTCGTCCGGTATTACATTGGGAGATTCTTGAATCCTGGTTGCTGGGCTGCTGTTCAGTTGACTGGCAGTTCTATGATGTTATGGAGTCTTGAACCAGCGGCGCTGAGGAATATCTTACTTTGTGCCATTTAGATTTTTTTTAGTAATAACACAAGGCCGCTTCTTTTTACTCATGAGTATTTTATTTCCCCCAAAATCACAACTGCAGAGAACAGGAAATCCATGTCTTGCTCTCTTAGCGCATTCTCCCAGACTCAATTCACACTCTCACCTCTCACACCTCCTTTCTCCCCTCGACACGTCTCATTCGCTTGTCCAATATGAATGTAAACTAAAGTGAGTTATAGTGAAACAACCACTTTTGACCAGCACTCAGATGTTTGAAAAGACTTGTTTGTTTGTTTGTTTGTTTTGTTTTACGGCATATCAACCTCAGTGGGTCATTTAATGCCGATAAAGTTTTGAAATAAATCAATTCTTAATGGATAATACAATTTTTTTAATAAATACATTTTTCTATTTAACCCATAGATGGGACCCTAACAGGTACTACCACTCCGGGTCAGAGTGGACCAGGGAGCAATGGTGATGAAGGGGTGCTCCACATTCCCCAAACCTCCAAAACTGGAACCTCACCATCAGATAGAGTTTAACGTCATTCCCAGGACATGTAGACCTGCAGCCACCGCCTTCTAGCACCCATATGATAAAAAGGGGTTGGGGCTTGCCATAAGGGCAATAGGGTTGGGAAAATCATATAGGTGCTAGGGCTTGACGTTGAAAAGACTTGAATTGAGAAAGCAAGTTCTTAAAGCTTTTTTCCTTTGCTTCGAGTTCTCAACTATATTTTCAACAGCCTTCTTTATCATTTGATGATCTTTGCAAAGCTCTTTGATATCACCAATGTGGATAATCCTCTCTCTCTCTCTCTCTCTCTCTCTCTCTCTCTCTCTCTCTCTCTCTTAATAACTTATTTTCTGATCTTATCATAAGAAGAATAGAACTCTCTCGCCATCTATATACCCAGAACAATGGGTATATAAAAGCGCGTGGTGTAATGGTTAAAGTCATGGAAAATGGACCCGTCGCTCCGAGTTCAAATCCTAGGCGTGCTAATTGCATTTCACTTAGCGCTAATACCCTTGGGAAAGGTATGAATCCTACTTTCCCTCCAGCTATGGGTAAAATAGTAGGGCAGACTGGGCTCTTTAACCTTGGTTAGGCAACCTGTCTAGGAGAAGGAAATCTCTGAATTGTAACTGTTGAACTCCGCTTAAGAAATTGACCTTGTGTCACATCCTGCTCGTCTGGAGGGGTTGGTAAATATATATAATAGTAGTCTACAACTTTCGTTCTTCTTGACTCCTTCAATTTCTTTTCAAACATCTGAAAATTGTTATTTTGCTATTAGTCTATGTTCCTCTCAAGGAAGCAAGTTCTTAAAGCCTTTTCCTTTGCTTCGAGTTATATTTTCAACAGCCTTCTTTATCATTCAATGATTTCTCCAAAACGGTTATTTCCTATAACTCCAACATAAACAAAGGGGAACCACTCTTGACTGATAAATTATTTATTTATTTACTGATCTACTAGGAAAAAAGAAGACAGGGTTATGTTTAGGGTTAGGGTTTAGGTTTAGGGTTTAGGGTTAGGGTTTAGGGTAAGTTTAATGGGAAAATAAATGATTTATCAGTCAAGAGTGGTTCTCCTTTGTTTATGGTGGAGTTATAGGAAATAACCCTGCAAAGCTCTAATGGGACATTCCCTCAATCAATAACTTTCTTATTTTCTGTTTTTCAACATTTGCCAGGTCCTTCCGTTTATCTACGTTTCAACATATATCATGGACAAATAGAAAAATAGTTTTTTTATTAGATTTCAGAGGTCTTAAGCTAATATTACTTAAATCTGCATTCTAACTTCAATCAGTCTATTTTTCGCAAATTACAAATAACACATCCCTCAATAAGTCCTGGGCGTAACATATAGATGGCACCACTATTCCACCTCCAACCCGTCCTTCGGGACGGGGGTCCAGTGAGCTTCGGCCACTGGACCGGTGAGATGGTAAATTAATAGCGTCGATCCCAGAGGGCCATCCTTCCAGGCAATACCTGTCCCCTTGACTTAAAGGGACAGGGCTGGGTTTATTGCCCAGCGCCTGAGGTGCCCCCTTGAGGGGGAATGCCGACGGGATCGACGCAATTTTTCCACATGCCACCCATGAGTCTCGGCTTGTGGGTGGTCCCACATTAATAGGGCCTTCGTGCCTGACCCGGTACGAGTGGGGTACTGGGAAAATAAAACCACTAATAAATAAAAAATCCATATGATTTTTATAAAGTAGTAACCTTCAAATGACACGTGTCAAAATTTGAGCCCAATCGAATTACTAGTTATCTCACAATTTAACCATTAAAAATAGCAGACAATTTAGATATTTTACGAAGGGTAGAAATGAACGAGTTTATATCTATTAATAATGGAGATTCGCTTCCGGTTTTTGTCCGTAACAAAACCTACGTCACTGCATACGTCACATTACCCAAAATTGTCATAACATAGAATAAATACACTGAAAATTTGAACATGCAACATTAGACAGTCCTCATTGTTTTTTAAAACAAGTTTTAATAGATACATCCCCAGTACCATATATTTATATATAGTTTGTTTTATTTTAATAGATATTCAAAGTTAATAGAACTTAGTTTCGATTTCAAATTGTTTTTTTTTTGTTGTTGTTTTCTTTACTCCTTTAATAAATTTGATGATTTCATGATTCATGGTTCAAACTCTCCGACATTTAATTTTTAACTTCCACCTCCTCAAGCAATATCTTTCAAAAAATTTTTACATCGCCCGGAGGGTGTTTTTTTATTTTGCTAGTTTGACTAATATTGATTCAGAGGTTTTTGACTATTGAGTTTTGTTTGACTTATATATTATCTTCAGACAGGCTGTGTATAATAAACAAATTAAACGGGACACTAGTGTAATAGGTGGGCTATTCTGTACAAGCTAAACTTCAAGTAATTCTATACAAAAATTCAAGTGGTCCACGTGATTTTTAATATCTTAAATAGATTAGTTAATAAATTGTTTAACTATTTTTTATTACTTTGTAGATATGTTAAACTATTATGATTACAGATAAGGAAAGTCCTCGTGTGTGCGATAACTTTGACTCATTCTGTGATATAGAGGTCACATGAGAAAGGTCAAAATCACCAAATCTGTTCAAGGCCGTTTCAACTTTAACACTTTCTCTTCTAATTTTCAGAATATTTAAAATATACTAAACACACACACACACACACGCACACGCACACACATACGCACTCTCTCTCTCTCTCTCTCTCTCTCTCTCTCTCTCTCTCTCTCACACACACACACAACTCATATATATATATATATATATATATATATATATATATTATACTCAAATCATATCACCGGAGGCTCATATTTTGAATATAACAAGTATCCCGAAATTTAACAACTTCATCTATTACACTGTCGGACTTGTTATTTCTTAACTTCTTTTGTAGCCGGAACATTTTCCTGAACTTTTTGAAACTTTTACTGCAAACTCTTTTGAGTTTTTTTTTTTCATTAATAAAAATGCTTATAATTTAAAAATAAAATTTATTTTATTTTTAAACACAAAATACGCATTTTTAAACATTTAAAAAAAATTTCCGGTAATGAGCGAGAGCGTTCTGTGCCTCGGGATCTATGATATTTTTATTTCGTTTTTCCATTTGCTTTGAAAAAGACCTCTTCATAGGGTCGAAACAAACGTTTGTCAGCTAAACATATAACATTTTGTTGTTTCTTTTCTATAAACTTTCTTCATATATATATATATATATATATATATATATATATATATATATATATATATATATATATATGAATGTATATATAGTTAAGAATTAACACTTTTGCATCGGTGGTGTATGGCGAATTATATTCACCTGGACGACACCAATACGAATGGTAATAGATTCTACTACAGCCTATCTTAAGAAAAACTTTTTGAACTTACTTATGTAGAACTATAAAGATTGATTTTTGATAATTAAATTGTATCATTTAATTATTGAATATCAAAAACTAAATTTTGTACTTTCCCTTATGAACTTATTAAAGTGTATGCGCGATTTTAACGCTCAATGTTATGGGTCATAAATCTACAAGTACACACCAAAACAGATAAGACTCCTTTATATATATATATATATATATATATATATATTATATATATATATATATATAAGTGTGTCCCAAGAAGTAACGAGATTCTTGTACTTTTTGAAACACCTCGTATTCTGAAAAAAAAATTAACTTACCATTAATTGTTCATTTCTATCTTGATAAATACAGCTTCATTCACTATTATTATTATTATTATTATTATTATTATTATTATTTACTCCTTTTGAGTTTTCACATCAGTATTAGCTGATGGTCTTTCACTGGAGTCTGAGTGACAGCAAGTCTCCTCAGGTCTCCAGGACTCTTCTGAGTATTCTGGCAGATTGCAGCAGTGCAGTGTTCTGAATGGTTTCAATCCTTCCTCTGATATCCAAACTTTCCAAGCCCTTTTCTAATCCTTTTGGGACTGTTCCAAGTGCACCAACTACAATTGGTATAACTTTCACTTTCATATTCCATAACTTTTTCAGTTCTCTGGCAAGGTCCAGATATTTGTCCATTTTTTCATTTTCCTTTAACTTCACTCTGTGATCTGCTGGCACTGCAAAATCCACCAGTTGACAAGTTCTTTCTTTTTTGTTAATCAACACTATTATTATTATTATTATTATTATTATTATTATTATTATTATTATTATTGTTGTTGTTGTTGTTTTTCACACCAGCATTAGCTGATGGTATTTCCCAGGAGTCTGAGTGACAACAACTCTCCTCAGGTCTCCAGGACTCTTCTGAGTATTCTAGCTGATTGCAGCAATGTAGTATTCTTGATGGTCTAAATTCTTCCTCGGATTTCCAGATTCTCCAGTCTTTTTTCGAAGTTTATAGGGACCGTTCCCAGTGCACCAACTACTATTGGTATTACTTTCACCCTCATATTCCACAGCTTTTTCAGTTCTCTGGCAAGGTCCAGGTATTTGTCTATCTTTTCGTTTTCCTTCATCTTCACCCTGTGGTCAGCTGGAACTGCAAAATCCACCAGTTGATAAGTTCTTTCTTTTTTGTTAATCAACACCAGGTCTGGTCTCCTTGCTGGGATAAGGTGATCCGTCTTTATTTCGAAGTCAGAGAGAATTTTATGCGTTTCATTCTCAAGAAAAGATTCTGGTTTATGCATATACCATATTTTTGTAAAATTCAATTTTTTACATAATTCCCAGTGGATCACCTTCCCAACCCAGTCGTGACTAATTTTGTATTCCCGTTGTGCTAGTTAGCTACATTCTCTTAGCACATGGTTTACAGTGTCATCTCTGTCACCGCATAGTCTACACCATTACCGTGCTCAATATACAAAAATGTCGATTAAAATCACAATTTTCCTAAGCCCAAAATAGGACAATGTTAAACACAGTTATCGATCCCCAGGGGTGCTAGTATTCGATACGTCTAGCACTCTTTGACATGTGTTGAATATGAGTTCATTTGAGGACTGATAACGTGAATATCGGAGACGAGGTTTTATCCTGTTGTTTGCTTTAGTAAGAGGAGGTTGTTTAGGAGAGTTACGATTTTTTGTGGACATCCTTTGGCTTCAAGCAAGAAAACTCTCCAGCGGAGATCCCTTATGTTAAGTAGAGCACGATCGTTAGTGAAGAAACCTTTGGTTGCTCCTTGGTGTTCCTCAGTGTTTGGTATAATCCTTTGGTTGTTCCTTTGTTCCCTTAGTGTTGGGTATGATCCTTTGGTTGTTCCTTTGTGTCCCTGAGTGTTAGCTATGATCCTTTGGTTGTTCTTGGTGTCCCTTAGTGTTGGGTATGATCCTTTGGTTGTTCTTTGGTGTCCCTTAGTGTTGGGTATGATCCTTTGGTTGTTCCTTTGTGTCCCATAGTGCTGGGTGTGATCCTTTGGTTGTTCTTTGGTATCCCTGTTGGGTATAATAATTTGGTTGCTTTTTGGTGTCCCTTAGTGTTGAGTATGATCCTTTGGTTGTTCTTTGTGTCCCTATGATCCTTTGGTTGTCCTTTGTGTCCCTTAGTGTTGGGTATGATCCTTTGGTTGTTCTTTGGTGTCCCCTTAGTGTTGGGTATAATCCTTTGGTTGTTCTTTGTGTCCCTTAGTGTTGGGTATGATCCTTTGGTTGTTCTTTGGTGTCCCTGGGTATGATCCTTTGGTTGTTCCTTTGTGTCCCTTAGTGTTGGATCCTTTGTTGTGTCCCTTAGTGTTGGTATGGTGTTGTTCCTTTGTGTCCTAGTGTTGGGTATGATCCTTTGGTTGTTCTTTGGTGTCCCTCAGTGTTGGGTATGATCCTTTGGTTGTTCTTTGTGTCCCTTAGTGTGGGTGATCCTTTGGTTGTTCTTTGGTGTCCCTTAGTGTTGGGTATGATCCTTTGGTTGTTCTTTGGTGTCCCTTAGTGTTGGGTATGATCCTTTGGTTGTTCCTTTGTGTCCCTTAGTGTTGGGTATGATCCTTTGGTTGTTCTTTGGTGTCCCAGTGTTTGGGTATGATCCTTTGGTTGTTCCTTTGTGTCCCTTAGTGTTGGGTATGATCCTTTGGTTGTTCTTTGGTGTCCCTTAGTGTTGGTATGATCCTTTGGTTGTTCTTTGGTATCCTTAGTGTTGGGTATAATCCTTTGGTTGCTCTTTGGTTCCTTTAGTGTTGGGTATGATCCTTTGGTTGTTCTTTGGTGTCCCTCAGTGTTGGGTATGATCTTTGTTTGTTCTTTGGTATCCTTAATGTTGGGTATAATCCTTTGGTTGCTTTTGGTGTCCTTAGTGTTGGTATGATCCTTTGGTTGTTCTTTGTGTCCCTTAGAGTTGGGTATGATCCTTTGGTTACTCTTGGTGTCCCTTAGTGTTGGTATGATCCTTTGGTTGTTCTTTGGTGTCCCTCAGTGTTGGGTATGATCCTTTGGTTGTTTCTTGGTGTCCTTAGTGTTGGTATGATCCTTTGGTTGTTCTTTGGTGTCCTCAGTGTTGGGTATGATCCTTTGGTTGTTCTTTGTGTCCCTTTGTTGGTCCCTTAGTGTGGGTATGATCCTTTGGTTGTTCTTCAGTGTTGGGTATGATCCTTTGGTTGGGTATGATCCTTTGGTTGTTCCTTTGTGTCCCTTAGTGTTGGGTATGATCCTTTGGTTGTTCTTTGGTGTCTCAGTGTTGGGTATGATCCTTTGTTGTTCCCTTGTGTCCTTAGAGTTTGGTATGATCCTTTGGTTGTTCCTTTGTGTCCCTTAGTGTTGGGTATGATCCTTTGGTTGCTCCTTGGTGTCCCTTAGTGTTGGGTATGATTCTTTGGTTTCTCCTTGGTGTTCCTCAGTGTTGGATATGATCCTTTGGTGTCCCTTAGTGTTGGGTAAAATGCTTGCCTTCAGCAAAGTCCCTCGCTGCAGGTCCGTTCGTCAATGTCGAATTACGTGCAAATGAACGGCTGTCAATATCAGCTATTAAATAGTTAACTAACCACGTATTCGGGTTGTTGATTGGCAGGAGTTTAAGCCACGTGACCTCGCTGAGTCTATAAGTTTAAGTCGTGGATTCCAGCACGCCTTATATACACAAAAATAATCCAACAAGGAGTTTATTTTATAGATCCCAATTCACAAAGTATTCTACACTTTTTTTTTTTTTTTGACTCCCCCAATTTCAGCCATTTCAAAGATCTGAGCGCTGATCAAAATTGTTTCGCTCTAACTCGTTTTAGTTTACGTTCATCTCGAGTTTTCCTTTGCTTCAAGAGCCGTCTTTGTCGTTTGATGATCTCAATACCCCTTCACTGTCATTGCCCCTAGGTTCACTCTGACCTAGACTGATGATACTTTTTAGGGTTATTTCCTAGTTGAATAACATATTACAGGGTGACCCAGAAAAAGCAGAACCCAAATTATTCATTTTCCCATTAAACTAACCCTAACCCCCTAACCCTAACCCCCTAGTTGAGTAACATAATATTACAGGGTGGCTCAGAAAAAAAAGAACCCACAAATTTTGTAATAAAACTGTTAATTTTAATTTTAATTTTTTTTAAAGTTTAAGTCCAACAAGGGTTAGGGTTAGGGATTAGGGTTAGGGTTAGGGCTAGGATTAGGGTTAGGTTAGGGTTGGGGTTTAGGATTAGTTTAATGGGAAAATAAATAAATAATTTGGGTTCTGTTTTTTCTGGGTCACTCATGTTACTCAACTAGGAAATAACCCTTTGTAGGGCCCCATCTATGACTTAAATAGATGAAAAAAATAGTTTTAAAGATGTTTAAAAAATGAATTTTTAAAAATTTGAATACCCAACAAGAATGCATAAAACAAAAACGTCTTCGGCATAAAATAACCCAACGTTACTTCCCAATGTATTCTAATCTTCTCTTCTACTGGCCGTGTTGAGCTCTATAGATTTCTTTTCCATCGGGTCATATCGAGTGTTGTCTCACTCCGCATCCATCTTACTTCTTAATTAGGAACACGGAGATTTATTCATTTGGTGTACACATATTTTTATTTCTTGATCCCAACTTTAACACGCACGCACGCGGAAAAATACACACTGCAAAATTCAACCAACCAACCAACCAACCAGCCAAGCGCTTGCTAAATATTTCGACGCTTTTTAAACAGGGTACTTTGGTGAAACACAAGATTACGCAAGTGCTTACATAGCTCCGTAAGATTTTTTCTTCTTTCCTAAATTGAAAATTCATCTCAAATTGAAAACTTGAGAACGCGGAGGACATTTTTTTTTTAAATTAATACGACGGGCATAACTTCATTCCATACCAAAAGATGAATTACAGAGGTGCTTCGACCAGTGGAAAACTCACTGGAACAAGTATGTTGACTTTAAAGGGGACTATTTTGAAACGTTTCATTCATTCTTTATTTATTTCTTTGTAAAGACAACATCAGTCTCGTTACTTGTTGAACACACATCGTTTAACACAAATATTTGCATATAAATTTCATTCACAAAATGTACCAAATATTATGGGACAGACGTAGGAAAACATTTGTCCCATAATAGTTGATACAGTTGCATATAAATTTCACACACTAAAAGTAACAGTTATTATGGGACAGAGGTAGTATTCACAATTTGAATAATTTCATTATAAATATCTGTTAAAGATATTTTCTCCTGTTGTAATGGCCGCCTCCCACCACTGTGTGACCGACGACAAAGGGTCAACAACAATGGTCACACGAGAGTTGAGGATTCTTGAAAAGGGTCAGTTAGTTTGTAACCTTTAGAAGACGAGTAACGACCTAAATTTAGGGGTTAGTAAAACCACCCCCACACCATTGCGGGTGGACTACGATTTAGCCAAGATAGACCTTTGCTACATCGACTCAAGAATACCACTTCTCGTTTTCTTGATTTTTTTTAGACCAGTCAAGACGGAAGTTACAATAATAAAGTGAGCGGTATTTTTTCTATAACCACGTGTCTGACTTTTTCCTTTTCCTTTTCCCTGAATGAACTCGTCGTTATCTTTTCATTCTGTCTTTGCCTTCGCCAACTTTCATCGTGTCCCCGCAACACCACACTACTTTGTAAATGGTGCAACCCTCTCGGGGCGGGGGTCCAGTGGCTTCGGCCTCTAGACCGGTAAAGTAATTAACGGCTTGATTCCAGGTGGCCATCCCTCCAGGCAACAACTGCCCCCTAGATTTAAAGGGGCAAAGTTGGGTTTATTGCCCAGTGCCTGAGGCGCCCTCCGAGGGGGGTGTCGACGGGATCAATGTATTTTTGTGCCTACCATCCCGTGAGCTTCGGTTCGTGGGTGGTCCCACATTAAACGACCTTGTGTCATACCCGCATAAGTGGGATGTAAGGTAAATAAATAAATAAATCTAATGGTTATTCCGTGTGAGTTGCGTAACAGCGAAATTGTCTGTCTGTTATTCGTCTTATAATTGAAGGGGTTGGGCAACTGAAGCAATCTGATAGTAAATAATTATAGTTTTAAGATTTTTAATGTCCTTTCATTCATTCATTTTTTTTAATTATCAAAATGTAGCATTAGTTTTATTATTCGGACTATTGTCCTCGTCTTCATTGTTATCTGTACAACGTTTTGGCCGATATGCCCTCCGGCCTTCTTCAAGTATTTCTTGTCGGACTCGGGAGCCTTCTATAACTCGGGAACCTTCTTTTCGAACTCGGGAAGCTTCAATTATGAGTACAATAGTCCGAATAATTCAAATAATACTAATTATCAAGACTCATATAAAAAATTCAGAGCAATAATTTAATTGATAAAAAAGAATTTTCGATTTTTAAAAATAAAATAAGCTATTCATTATATACCTAAGTCCTTAGTGTACAAAGTACTGATTTTTTTTATAAAATTGGACAATTCTTTGATTTTTGGTAATTGTTCTAAAATTTAAACTTTAAAAAAAAGTTTTATCTCACTTGAAAAAAATTGAATTTTATTCATTTTGCTGTCTACAGTTTCGTTGTGTGTGTGTTTTTTGTTTATTTTTATTTATTTTTTTTTGTTGCTATTTTTGGTCGTTTTTTCTTTTTTTTTTTCCCTTCTTTTTATTTGTTATGCTTTCTTTTCTATTTCTTATTTTTCTCTTTTTTCATCGCCTTTCTTATGATATATTCTGGTGATCTCTTACCCATTTCAGAATCTTTTGTCCTATTAAACGCATTGCATTGTGGGATGATTATTTGGTCCAATGCATTTTCTGCATGTCCCTTTCTTTTAAAATACAAGTAATTTTTTTAAATACAAATAAAATATTTTCTAAAAATACAAATAATTTTTAAAAAAATACAAATAATTTTTAAAAAATACAAATAAAATATTTTTCAAAACGCAAATAAAATATTTTTTTAGATACAAATAAAATACTTTTTAAAAATACAAATAACTTTTTTTTTAATAGAAATAAAAATATTTTTTAAAATACAAACAAAATATCTTTTTTTAAATACAGATTAATTTTTTTTTTAATACAAATATTTTTTTTTATGAAAATAAATTTTTTTTTAATACAAATAAAATGCAGTTGGGGCTGAGCACGTTGCTCAAATGTTCAGGGAGAGGGTGGAGAGAAAAAAGTAGTCGTTTGTGTTCCTTAATTCCCAAGCTAGTTCCATTTGCTGACCCCTTTCATACTAATCAGTACTTTCATTCATCGCCTTCTGCCACTGCTACCTCCATAATGCCTCGGTCACTCTATTCCTTCTACCCTTTTACAAAAACAGTGTTTGTGAAAGAATAACTTATAAATGATGGGGAAGGATGGGCGGGGGTAAAATCAAAATCAATTCAAGAAATTAAAAATCAAATCAAATCAGTTCAATATAAAGATAGAAAAAAAAGAAAAAAAAAAAAAAAAAAAACAAATAAAATTACGGGTGCTTTCAACCCAGAAACATGGCGATCGGTCTTACTAAAAACAGGGTGGGATGTGCTTAGTGTAGCCGGGGAAAATAAAAAAGATGAAAAGATAAATAGAGTATATAAAAAATAGAAATATAACAGAATTGTGCTATGGGTGGGAGAGGTTGCTAAACTATTGCCAAGATTTTCTGGAAAGATAAACTACGGTCAAGTGGGTGAAAAAGAGGAAACAAAAGGAATTGGAAATCCTGGATATGTCCGAAGCCCCCCCCCCCCCCCCCCCCCCGTCAAAAAAATAACACTAGGTCTGTAATCATATACACTCCGAAGAAAAAAAAGAAGATTGTTTTTTTGTTTGTATGTTTGTTTGTTTTCGGTCTTTCTTTTTACTTTTTGTTTACTGGGGGTGGACAAAGGATACGGACCGTGGTTACCATCAGGGAGTCGAGGGAAGGTAGACTCTAGTCTAGCCCCCCATTCTCGCGCACAGGCCGGCTGCTTTTGCCCATCTTTTGTTGAATGTTATGGGGGATTGCATTGTGGGATGTCACACAATGAATTGACTGAAACGTCATCAAAGATGAGATGAATAATGGCCAGAAGGGGTTGCGATGGAGAAAAAACAAAACAAAACAACAAAAAAAACCAACTACAAATCAAGATAAAAGGAAATACCTTATTGTTAACAATACAACATCTAAAAATAGAAATATCCTTTATAAATCTTATTAAAATGGAGATTCGGCAACTTTCTGTCTGTAACTGAAACCATATCACTACTCAAGTCACAATTCCCCTTAGTTATTTACATCACATTCTCTATGATTTTATTTTTATTTAAACATCAGTTATTAATAAAATTATTTTATGTCATTAATACTGTTGGTCTTATCTACATGCTATTAACATGCAATTGTATTTATATATGCAAAAAATATGGCGGTTTACAGTGTGAACTGGAAGGCTAATTTGCATATTGATATTAAAAATTTGATTTTAATAAATATATTCTGGGTATTATTGATTTCTAATTGTTTGGTCTTATCTTAATGAATATGAGCAAAAATCTCGGGGATAAATCTTAAAAGAAATCGATGAGCAAGAAGAAATAACTGTAATCTTATTCTTTACTTCCTAATTTAACTGTTTAGTTAAATTAGGAAAATTTAGCAATGAAATACGGGAGTGATGGAAGAGTAAGTTTCAGTTGTTCTATTTTTCAATTATACCCACCTCTGTTTCAAATCTTTGTATCTGTATTCTTATTTAGTTTCATTAACCTTCCTAATTTATTATAATATTTTATTACATTAAAACTTAAATACTTGTA
Organism: Doryteuthis pealeii; assembly: GCA_023376005.1. Taxonomy (NCBI): domain Eukaryota; kingdom Metazoa; phylum Mollusca; class Cephalopoda; order Myopsida; family Loliginidae; genus Doryteuthis; species Doryteuthis pealeii. Next base: position 105,570,981 of record CM042142.1, on the reverse strand, counting down.
CCCGGAGGGTGCATATATTTGCTCGTACTATTAATAAAGTAAGTAAAGTAGGCTTAGTGGCCTATTTTCACCATACCTACTATCAGCTCATCGCTTTAGCTCACAGATCCAAGCTGTGCTACTCATGTGTATTGGGGACGAGTGTCGGTATCGAACCCGGAACCTTGTGGTTCCTAGGCGGATGCTCTAATGAGTTAAAAAATAAATAAACAAAATAAAAAACAATATGAGATGCCGAGAACAGAAACAAAAGGCGACATTTATGTTCTTGCCAACCAATAGATCTTCGTGGCTTAGTTGGTTGGCGCAGCGGGTGTGTTCACCCATGCTTCCTCGCGTTCAAATCTCACTAAGTAAGTAAAGTAAAGTCGCCGGGTTGGCCTAAAGTCGGTATCAGCCAATTAGCGAGGGAGTCTATCCCCTTTTCACTAACACTAGACAAAGGAGATTGTTTTTGTGTCTGAGATGGAGCGCCACCAGCTCCTTACTCATACGCTGAGTTGGCGAGGAGCTGGTAATCGAACTAGGAACCTCGTGGTTTCTAGCCTAACGCTCTACCGACTGAGCTAACCCGGCCCCTCTCACTAAGTTAGTCGACGGGACGGCCTAAAGTCGGTATCAACCAGTCAGCGAGGGAGTCTATCCCCTTTTCAATAGCGCTAGACCAAGGAGATTGTTTTAGCATCTGAGGTAGAGCGCCACACCTACCATCAGCTCCTTAAAGTACTGATCTCTTATTATTCTTGATCCCCGTAGTTTCCTCATAGCCCAAAAATCTTTGGGGGTGGGGGTGATACTTTGAATAATAGATGCGTGCTTAGTGTAGCGTCTAACGTCAATTCGACAACCGGAGTTCAAATCCTGAACGAGGCTGTTTGTGTCACACTTCGCGGAAAGACCTTTGGAAAAGGCACGAATCCATCTGTTCTCGCCCCCCACCCTAGACACACACACACACACAGAGAGAGAGAGAGAGAGAGAGAGAGAGAGAGAGAGAGAGAGAGAGAGAGAGCTATGGGTAAATAATTGAGCATACTGAGTTCTTTAACCTTGGTTAGGCAACCAGTCTAGGAGAAGGAATACTCTGAATTCAAACTAGTGTTACTTCGTTTAAAAATTGACCTCGTCTCGTATTCTGTCCGTGACGGAGGGATTGGGTATTCTACGTGTGTATTACAAGAGCGGCGAATTGAACGAAAAAGAAAAATCTATATATTAATACTCGTGGCCCTCAATTGTACTACCGTTATCATCTCGCAATACCCTCTGATTAAAAATTAGACCGTCCAAGACGAAATGCAAAAATCTAAATCCTGATTATCTGGTGTTGCTTATCCGCCGAATTCAGATGAGTTTCGTCACCTCAGCTAAATAATGGACCGTTCCATTTTTATTATAAAGAAATAAAGGGAAGAAAAAGGACATGCTACACAGAAAAATATAATAAGAAAGAAGGAAAGAAAGAGAGCAGGGTAAAGATAGAAATATGGGGTGAGTGCGCGGAAGCGATAACGCTAATCAGTTTCAATCGAACGTTAGAAAAAGATGTAAACAAGGAAAGAAATTTTAAAAAAGAAAAAAAGAGCAACAGTGTGTTAAATCAAGATTATCATACTTTTTACGTATTGAATTATTTGGCAATAGCCCTTAAGTAAACATATCAAACGTTGTAATAATTAAATTATCATACTGTTGTATCTCCACAGGTGCTGCTATAGAATTAATTAATTCTGAAGTAAGCTGTACAAAATGTCTAACCAAAATCCTGTAAAGATTTGTTGCAACTGTTGGCTGGTTGGTTGGATTTTACGGTATGTCAACCCTTGTTGGGTTACTTTATGCCGAAGACGTTTTGTTTTATTCATTCTTAATGGATATACAATTTTTCTTTTAACTCAATATCTTTAAACACATTTTTCTATTTAACCCATAGATGTGACCCTAACAGGTACTACCACTCCAGATCAGAGTGGGCCTAGGAGTAATGGTGATGAATGGGTACTTCACACTTCCCAGAGCTCCACTATTGGAACTTCACCATTCGATGAAGTTTAACGTCACACCCTGTGCACTATGACCTTAAGCCGCCGCCTTCTTGCACATATATGATAAAAAAAAAGGTTGCGTGTTGCCTAAGGACAATATGGTTGGGACAATCGTATAGGTGCTAGGGCTAGCTGATTGGTCTTTGGGGGCCTCTCTGACCGACTATCTAGCCTAAGGGCCAAATTGGAGTGTTACATGTCATGAACAGCCACCAAGATATTCCGTCCTTATCACGGGTCGTCACTAGCGGCCAATAAATGGGGCCATTGGGGGGGGTAATACTCTGCGGAGGTGCAGTCGGTGTATTCTTTGGCGGGAGTGAGAATGGCCCGGAAAGAAAGGAGCATAAATAAAATATGTTTCTCTTTTTGAATTTGCCTCATGACTAGTTTGTTTGTTTGTTTGTTTTGTTTTACGGCATATCAACCTCAGTGGGTCATTTAATGCCGATAAAGTTTTGAAATAAATCAATTCTTAATGGATAATACAATTTTTTTATAAATACATTTTTCTATTTAACCCATAGATGGGACCCTAACAGGTACTACCACTCCGGGTCAGAGTGGACCACGGAGCCGTGGTGATGAAGGGGTGCTCCACATTCCCCAAACCTCCAGAACTGGAACCTCACCATCAGATAGAGTTTAACGTCATTCCCAGGACATGTAGACCCGCAATGAATTGCTCATCCACCTGGGCTCTATCCTTAAGCATCACGGGTCGCCACCCACGGCCAACAGGTGGCCCCATTGGGGGTGTCTTACCCCTCTGCAGAGGTGCAGTTGGTGCATTCTAACACCGCAGTCGACAGGGCGGCTCATGACCAGTTTAGACAGATATGTTGTTTTTTTTAATCTAAAGAGGTAAATAAGAATGTGCTTATCGCATAATTAGTTGAGGTCAGGTAATAGAAATTCTAACAGGTGACCAGTGTTGTATACCCTTCTGACATGTCTCGTATATATAACTAGAAGTGGCTACCCGGCGTCGCCTGGGTAGAGGTAGGATTTTTTTAAAGTTAGTCCCGCGGATCCATTATTACTTATCGCGAATGAGATCCTCGCTGGTTGCCCCATAAAAATCCCCACGGAAATATATAACAATATAGTAAGAAATTTCCATTCAAGGATTTACAATTTAAAAAAGAAGATATAAATGATACAATTAATTCAATCAATCAATATTATATTTCAAAGCTTAAAAAAAAACATACCAAAAAGATAAACAAAATAGTATGCAAATGACTTTCCCTTCTGTTACTTTTCAAATTTGAATTTTTAAATATCTTCCCAAATATCTTCCCAAATATAATTGAAATCTTCATTATTTTTGCTAAAAAAACAAGCCCTGGTGAAATTTAATGTGTATATGTATTTACTTTGTCGTTAATTGTTGTATTTTCGAAGTTTCCTCCGGACATACAGATACACACAACTGCCCTTTATATATGTATAGATGGGGAGAGAAAGACAGAGTAGATAGAGTAGAGATGATGGCTCTTACTTGTTTACTCGGCCGCCATCTTTTCTTGTTGGGCTTATTTTTCTTCAGGGCTTTATGTTAAGGGTTGGATCTTCTTTGTTTCTTCGGCAGGCCATTTCTCGTTTAAATAACTTAATCAACGAGACTTGTTATTTTTTCTTATAAAGCTTTATTAAACAACCCAGCCCAGGATTCGACCGCCGTGAGAGAAGCCACTCTCAGAGCGAGTGACTTATGAATCCACTCGCTCTGAAATTTCTGGTCGCATCTGCCCAAAACTAAAACTAATTCTCCCATGCCTCTAATGGCGCGCTTTTCAAGGGGTCAAGCAAAAAAGGTTATTACCCGCCAATAACCGTTGATGTAACTTTTCACTGAACCCCGTTATTCTGAATCTAACGGACCCTGATTCAAATATTCTTCTTACAGGTACATACATAATTTATAAGCTGCCTATGAATTATGTAAAACACTGTACAACGCTTCAGCCGATGTGCCCTCCGACCTTCTTCAGGTATTTCTTGTCGGACTCGGGAACCTTCTCGGACTCTGGAACCTTCTCGGACTCAGAAACCTTTTTTTCGGACTCGGGAACCTTCTTCTGGGACTCGGGAACCTTCTTTTCGAACTCGGGAATCTTCTTGTCGTAATCGGGAGCCATCACGGAACTTTGAACCTAACCCTTTATTCAGTCCACGGGGGCATCCTGTTCTCATTCCGCCAACCATAGTTGGGGTAGATGCGTTAAGCTGTGTTAATTATTATTCAATTCCAAAATAGATTACAAAATGTCGCCATTTTCCGCGAAGCCCATCAAATTTGGAGAGTTAAAATCGACATAACTCCGCCAATTTTTGGAATTGGAAGCTCAAATGTTGGGGATTATCTAACTTTAACATAATCCACACCTGGAAAAAAATTCAGGAAGATTGAAGGGGGGGTGTGGCATGGCCTGGATGATTTGACATGGAATTACCCTATTCTTGATACAAATAATTTACAGTTATATGATATCAAGTATTCCTATCGAATACAAATAAGTTTAAACATATCTATTTGACCCATGGATGGGACCCTAACAGGTACTACCAATCTGGATCAGAGTGAACCTGGGAGTAAAGGCAATGAAGGGGTACTACCCAGACATCCAGAACTAGAGCTTCGCCATGAGATGCAGTTTAATGTCATACCCTGGATATCCCTTTGTGGGAGGGTCTTACACCTCCACAGGGAATACAGTCAATGTATCCTAAGCCCCGCTGACAGAGCGTTAAATTATGATTCGATTAACAAAAAATGTATTTGTATGTATTTACCCAACCCCTCCACACAATCAGAGTGTGGTACAAAGGTCATTTTAAGCGGGGTACAACTGCTTTGAATTCAGTTTTTCCTTCTTCTAGATCGATTGCCACACAAAGGTTAAAGAGTCCAGCCTGCCTTACTATTTACCCATAGCAGGGGGGAAAATAGTTGGATTGTGGTATTCGAGCTTGCAAACCATTAAACCACGTAAGGTGCCCTTATTTTGGGTAGTATAGTTATTCACTAAGCTTAGCTTAGATGTGGCCCAAGGTCAGAAGTATGGATTGCCCAATGAGAATTGAACTCACTAATAATGGTCTGTGAATCTAGCTTACTAAGTGTCCTTATCTTGGTAGAATAAGATGTACGCCACATTCCCACTTATATTTATGAACTTTCCCAAGATCAACAGCAGGCATTTCCGGTAAAAATTAGCCAATGAGAAACGATATAGAACGCATTTAAAGTCATTGGTATTTATCCTGAAATCACTTGCAAATTGGAATTTCTGAAATCAAGAACTACAGAGGAGGGTTCATCATTATCATCATCATCATGTCGCACTGTTTGCACGGATATCCATGACAATCTCTCGCCAACCCTTCCCTATCATTCATCGACTCTGGGAGCTCCTCATTTCTCTCCTTGNGGAAAGAAAGAGAAAAAGAAAGAGAAAGAAAGAAAATAAAAGAAAAAAGAAACGGAAAAGGAAAAGAAGTGATAAATAAGAAATAAAGAAAGAAAGAAAGAAGAAGACAAGAAAGAAAACGGGCAAGAAAGAAAGAAAAAGAAAAGAAAGAAAAAGGAAAACGGAATAAAAGAGAGAAAGAAATAGAAAGAAAGAAAAGAAAAGAAAAAAAAAAAAGATAAAAAGAATCAAAAAGAAAAAAGAAAGAAAAAAAAAGAAAAAAGAAAAGAAAGGAAAAATATAGAAAGAAAAAGAAAAGAAAGAAAGTAAAGAAAAGAAGAAAGAAAAAAAGAAAAAAGAAAAAGAAAAAAAGAAGAAGAAAGAAAGAAAAGAAAAAAGGAAAAAAGAAAGAAAGAAAAAAAAATATAGAAAAAGAAATAAAGAAAGAACGGGAGAGAGAAAGAAAGAATAATGAAAAAATGAAATAGAAGAAAGAAAGAAAGAGAAAAGAAAAGAAAGAAAAAAAGGATAAGGTTGACAGAAATACTATGTGAAGGAAATAGTCAAGTTAAACAGAATGAAAGACTAAAAGAAGGAAGCACGCGTTGGAAGGATGGAAAGAAAGAAGAAAGGAAAGAAAGAAAGGAAAGAAAGAAAGTAAAGAACATTCTATAAAGAAAATAGTTATGTTTGAAAGGGACTGGAATAAATAGACATGTAAATATAATATCACTTCTCTCTTTGTTTCTTTTCTTCATCTCCCCATATTTAGTCATGCCAATACACATTACCTCCCCACCCCACCACTCCACTCTCTTTTTCAAAACAGACAATTTTTAAAAAAAACAACTTTTCGTGAACTTCGTGTCTACGAAGATGCCCTCCCTGTCACATTAATATAAATAAAAACGAAGCATAAGAAGATTCACAGTAGCGCGAGAGAGAGAGAGATAGATAGATTAGATAGAGTAGAGCAGAGAGAGAGAGGAGGAGAGAGGAGCAGGTGGAGGAGTGGAGTATAATTATATAGAGAGAGAAAGATTGTTATATATATATATATATTATATATATATATATATATATATTATGTTAGTTAATAGATAGATAGAAAGAAGCATAAGGATTACCAGAAGAGAGAGAGAGAGAGAAGGAGAGAGAGAGAGAGAGAGAGATGAGGGGACGGGGTGGGGAGGGAGAGGATAGATTAGATATATTAGAGTAGATTGTTTTTTATATATATATATATATATTATATATATATATAGATAGAGAGAGAGAGAGAGAGGGGGAGGGAGAGAGATAGTTAGATAGATATAGAGAGAAGATAGTTATATATATATATATATATATTATATATAATATATATATATATATGTTAGATAGATAGATAGATAGATAGATAGATAGAGATAGTTAGGAGAGAGATGAGATAGTTAGATAGATAGAGAGAGAGAGATATAGTTTTATTATATATATATTATATATATATATAGAGAGAGAGAGAGAGAGAGGGAGAGAGAGAGAAGAAGAGAGGGGGGGATCCATAATGTTTGGTATGGTAACATCTGATAGAAAAATTTCACGTTGGTACCTGTTGAGGTATTCAATATACTGGATTTTCAAACTACTTTCCTATCCCACGGGCAGAACAATAAAAACAAATAAATCCGGTAATTTCTCCCTGCCAGTTTCACCCCAGAGGAGGGTAGAATGTACTTTAATATTCCAGTCACTCTCTCTCTCTCTTCAAAACCATCTCCTGGGTAGGATGTTAAACTTCACCTGGTTGTAAGGTTTCAGATCTGGAACTCTGAAGGAGTGGGGAATACCCGTTCATTGCCATCATTTCCAGGTTCACACTGACCATCTATGGGTTAACTAGTCAAAAAATATTTCTCTGAATGTTTGAGATGAGGCTTGATGATTAGCATTATCTGCGTTATTCGGACTATTGTCCTTCTTCTTTGTTATCTGTACAACGTTTCGGCGATGTGCCCTCCGGCCTTTTTCAGGTATTTTTTTATCGGACTCGGTAACCTTCTTTTCGGACTCGGGAACATTCTTTTCGGACCGGGAACTTTCTTGTCGTAATCGGGAGCCATCACGGAATTTTGAACCTAACCCTTTATTTCAGCCCACGGGTATCCTGTTTCTCATTTCCGCTAACCATAGCTGGGTCTATGTTACTGCTGCCCTTGACCAGGATTGAACCTGCAGTCTAGAGATAACTGTCACTTAGAACTGTTTTTACCTAACTCCTTTATTCACTAGGCCATGTGTCCAATGGACAATCCAGTGTGAACTTAATAACCTAAGTCTTGTTTTTGGCTAGAAAAAGACATAAGTGAATAGGTGACTATTCATTTATATATGATTATTTTTACCTTGACTCATATGGGTTGTTTTCTTTTTTTGATCGGAGGGACAGATAACAATGAAGATGAGGACAATAGTCGAATGACGCAGATAATACTAGTAAAAAAATGAGCTTTTAGAAATTGAATAACAAGAAAATGAATAAAACAAAAACGTCTTCGGCATAAAATAACCCAACATGGATTGATATGCCGTAAAATCCAACCAACAAACCAACCATCAATTGCAAATAGTGTACTAAAACTGGAATGAGAATTCAATGACAAAAAATGTATCTGGTGTGAGACTCGTTTCTAGAGTGTTCTGCGTAAGACGTTAAACTGCATCTAGTTGTGAGGTTTCAAATCTGGAGCTCTTGGGAGTTAGGAATACCCTTTCATTGTCATTATTCCCAGGTCCCCTGACTCGAAGTGATCAGGCTGGACCTGTTAGGTCTCGCCTATGGGTTAAATAGATTAAAGAATGAGTTTAGAAAAATTGAATACCAACAAGAATGAATAAAACAAAAAACGTTTCTGCATAAATAAACTCAACAAAGGTTGACGATGCCATAAAATCCAACCAACAAACCAACCAATGATCAATTGCAAATAGTGTACCAAAACTGGAATGGGAATTCAATGACACTAAAATGTATCTGGTGGTGAGACTCCATTTCTGGAGTGTCCTGCGTATGACATTAAACTGCATCTAGCGGTGAGGCTTCCGTTCTGGAGCTTTGAAGAGTGAGCGGGTGTCCATGATTCTCTCTCTCTCTCTCTCTCTCTCTCTCTCTCTCTCCTCTCTCTCCAACCGTCCCTATCGGACATTACCCCTGCGAGGTCCTCTGTGCAGCATCCAGAATCCGTACAGAGCTGATTGTTGTAGATTTTGCAGGTCAGCCTACACAGATGTGTCCATATGTAAGCGTCTATAGGAGAACGTTGCTTATGAGTTCGTCCTGGCTTCTTTCGCATGTCTTTTTCGTCTGACACTGATGGTTTGTGTGATTGGGTGCAACTGGTTCAACAGTTGCTTTTTGTGGTGTTCTGCTTGCGAAATTAGTTCAAGACAGTACGCATCATCAGTTGGAATTGTTGTTATATAAGGTGTGCTCCAATTCCCCACCTGAATTTATTGACTAGCCGAGGTCACGTGGTTTATTCCTACTCCAATCAATAGCCATAATGTTTGGCTGATTAACTACTTAAACACTGACCCTTCCACTGTATACTTGCAACCATTGACGAAGGAACTTAACAATACTGAGGATTCTTTACCAGAAGATTACCAAGGATTTCTCCAATTCCCCACCTGAATTTATAGACTAGCCGAGGTCACGTGGTTTATTCCTATGCCAATCAACAGCCATAATGTTCGGCTGATTAACTACTTAAACACTGACCCTTCCACAGTATACTTGCAACCATTGACGAAGGAACTTAACAATACTGAGGATTCTTTACCAGAAGATTACCAAGGATTTCTTCAATTCCCCACCTGAATTTATAGACTAGCCGAGGTCACGTGGTTTATTCCTACGCCAATCAACAACCATAATGTTCGGCTGATTAACTACTTAAACACTGATCCTTCCACAGTATACTTGCAGCCATTGAAGAAGGAACTTAACAATACTGTGGATTCTTTACCAGAGGATTACCAAGGATTTCTTGCTTGAAGACTCAAGGATGGCCATAAAAAACTTAACATCATCCTTGTATAGCTCACATCTATCTTTCTCTCGAAGCGCTTCGCTGGAGTCCAAGTGGATCGCCCGTTTAGTAGTACTGATTCGGCTGCGGCCTGTAAGAATTTTCGCTTTGTCTTATCAGTGAGATCAGATTTTCATATGACCGTTAATCTATAGCAGTCCATGCCTTCTTTCCTATGTGTACATTAACACCACTTTCTGTAGATGAGATATTACTACCTAGGTATATGCACTGGTCTACTGATTTTAAAGGCTCACTATCAAGTGTTGAGATGCTTCCATCATGTGATGAACTTTTATATTTTTCTTGTGTTTTCTATATCTTATTATGATGGAGATTGTGTGTTTGTCTGTCTGTAACCGAAACTATAACACTATTCAAGTCACAATTCCCTTAGTTATTTACGTCACATTCTCCATGACTTTATTTTTATTTAACGCTCAATTATTAATAAAATTATTTTACATTATTAATACTGTTGGTTATATCTACATAGTAATATGCAATTGTATCTATATATACAAAAATAAATAGCGGTTTACAATGTGAAAGGGAAGGCTAATTTGCATATTGATATCAAAAATTTGATTTTAATAATATGTGCTTGGTATTATTGATTTCTAATTCTTTGGTTTTAACTTAATGAATATGAGCAAAAAATTCGGGGATAAATCCTAAAAGAAATTTATTAACAAGAAGAAATAACTGTAATTTTATTCTTTACTTCCTATTTTAACTAAATAGTCAAATTAGGAAAGTTTAGCAATGAAAGACGGGAGTGATGGAAGAGTAAGTTTCAGTTGTTCTATTTTTGGATTATACCTCTCTCTGTTTCAAATCTTTTTATCTTATTTAGTTTCGTTTGCCTTTCTAATTTAATATAATATTTATTACATTAAAACTTAAAGAAGCATATATTTGCTAGTTTTAATAATATTTGTGGTACAATTTATTGTAATCCACCAATGAAATGCAATAAAATGGACAAAACGAAATTCATATAAAGTGAAAACAGACAAAAGGGAATTTACCAAGTATGAGTAGCACAGAGAACTATGCGGTAAAGTGGAGAGCTGATGGTAGGTGTGGCGTTCCACCTCAGACGCTGAAACAATCTCCTTGGTCTAGCGCTAGTGGAAAGTGGATAGACTCCCTCGCTGCCTGGCTGATACCGACATTAGGCCGCCCCGATGACTTAAAAAATGGAATTAAGATATATTTGAAACGGAAAATTTGTCCCCTGACATTTTGTTCTAATTCCTATATCCCACTTACTATTATATGCTCATCCTGTCGCTTGGGACCGTAGAATACTCCGACTGTACCTCTGCAGAGGGATAGAATCCCCCCCCCCCAATGGGGCCACCTACTGGCTGTGGATAGCGAAAAATACCATATGTACTCAGGTAATGAACGATTTCGTGTAATGACCCCTAATTTTTGGCAACAAAAAGTTGTTTTATCATATATTACGTTTAATAAACAAACCCCTAATTTTTGGTTACAAAAAAATGTGTTTTTATCATACATTGCTTGTAATGAACAACCCATGCACCAATTATTATCTCTCCAGCTATGGGTAAATAGTAGGACAGACTGGGCTCTTTAACCTTTGTTATTCAACTAGAAGCCAAATTCTGAATTCGAACCTATTCAACTCCGCTTAAAAATTTACCTACTCATGATCTGCCGTTTTTCTTGATTACATTTTCGCGCGCGAACATACACACACACACACACACACACACAAAACAAACAAACAAATAAAGAAACATACAAATACGTACATACGTAATGATCAAAATACTTGTAAAATCGAAATATTGAGTTGTGTAATTTCTTCTTTTTTTCTGTGATGCTTAAGGACGGAATCCTGGTGACTGAGCAATCCATGACTTGCAACATTCCACTTTGGCCCTTACTTAGGCTAGACAGGTGGTCGGAGAAGTCCCCTCCGATCAAATCCTAGCACCTGACCCTATTACTCCTAGGGCAAACCGCCAACCCATTTTATCATATATGTGCTAAAAGGTGGGGGTCTGAGGGTCTTATTGTCCTGGGTATGAAGTTAAACTGCATCTAATGGTAAAGCTTCAATTCTGGAGCTCTGGGAAGTGTGGAGTACCTTTTCCTCGCCATTACTCCCAGGTCCACTCTGACCCAGAGTTGCAGTACCTGTTAGGATCTCATCTATGGGTTGAATAGAAAAACTGAATTTAGAATTTTTTTTAAAATTGAGTTTGAAAAAAATTGAATACCATCAACAATGAAAAAAACAAAACGTCTTCGGCATAAAATAACCTAACAAGAGTTGACGTGCCGTAAAATCCACCCAACCTATCAACTGTATTGCATATTCACATGATAAATGATGGAATTACGCCCGTCTTATCTCAATTTTGACCCGCTGTGCCTTTGTTACATAATTCATGGATAGCCCATGAATTCTGTAAGTACTGTAGCTCAATGTTTGAATCAGACTTCGTCAAATTCAAAATCGGAGGGACTGAGTGGAAAATTACCGTTGCGAACGATTGGCAAATGATGACACCCGTTTGCCCCCCCCCCGAAAAACTCGCGATTAAAATCGTGTGATAATTTTTAGTTAGTTGCCACCAGCAATTCAGAGTGAGCAGACACGAAAGTCTGTCTCACCGAGATGTCGCATCTCAATCCGCGCGATTTTGGGGCTGGGGTTGTCCAATAAAAACTAAAAGAAAAACAAAAAAGTCTTGTTAATTCATTAAAACAAGAGATGACCAGCCCGTACAAGAAAGAAAAAGCGGATCAAGTCACCAATCGGCACCCCAGTTGTGAACTGTTTTCAAAGGATCAGAATTTTGAAAACAAATTCAACAGACGATTTTTTGATATTATAATTTCATATCAACCAAAGACAAGTTTTTATACTAAAATAGTTTTTGATTTTAATTTTTTTTAAAATTATTTCATGTTGTTGTTGTTGTTAGTATATAGGAAAAAATAATTTTGCACTAAAGATAAACTAATATTGTTATTATTTTTTAATTTTAAAACTTTAAACGAATGACGCGTTTTTATGTTAAAATAGTTGTTTTTTTTAATGAGAATAGGAATCCAATTGAGATTTCTGAAAAAAACAATTTTTTTAAATTAATATCAAAAAGTATTTCAGTATAAAAACATGTCTTTTGTTTAAAGTTTTATAATTAAAAATATATAACAATATTAGTTTATCTTTAGTGCAAAATTATTTTTTCCTATGTGCTAAAAGCAACAACATGAAATAACTAATTATCTTTTAAATTAATATCAAAAACTATTTTAGTATAAAAACGTGTCTTTGGTTTGTGATGAAATTATAATGTCAAAAAATCGTCTGTTGATTTTGTTTACTAACAACCGGTGAAAAGCAGAATTCCGTTCCTTTGAAAACAGCTTGCAACTGGGGTGTCTATTGGTGACTTGATCCGAAAAAGCAACCCACAGAATCAGCCCTGAAGAATAAGTTGGCCAACGAGTTAGCAAGCAAAAGAGAAACCAAGTAAGAAGCCCTCATCATCTCTCTCTCTCTCTCTCTCTCTCTCTCTCTCTCTCTCTCTCTCTCTCTCTCTCTCTCTCGCGTTTATATACCCGATATGTTAGAAGGTTATAGCACCGTTCCATAAGGACACGATGGCCCTTTTGAGTCCTTGAATTTGAAACCTCACCTGGACTCAAGTGCGAAGAATAATAGGAGGCTTAGAACATGAAGAATGCTGTCCTTGCCTATCGAACATGGAAATGGAATAATACTGTGGATTTGATTTCTGCTAAAGGAATTAATTCAAATCAAGGGGACGATGAAAAGATATATTTCTCCCTGTGGACTCCTACACATGGACATACCAGTGTAGTCCGACTTGCAAAAACATACATCAATCAGCTCTATGCGGACTCTGGATGCTGCGGGGAAGATCTGCCAGGGGCTATGACCGATAGGGACGGGTGGAGAGAGAGAGAGAGAGAGAGAGAGAGAGAGAGAGAGAGAGAGAGAGAGAGAGAGAGATGGATATCCGTGCTGCCAGCACGACATGATGATGATGATGAATGAATAAATAAAGAACTTAAATCATTAGTACGACACTTGGTTGTTTTGTTTTACGGTAAAAAAAGTAAAGTCGTCAGGGTGGCCTTGTCTCGGTATCAGCCAATCCCCTTTTCACTAGCGATAGACAAAGGAGATTGTTTTTTCGTCTGAGGTGGAGCGCCACACCTACCATCAATTCCTTACTTTACCACACAGATCCCTGTGCTACTCATACGCTGAGTTGGCGAGGGCCGGTATCGAACTAGAACCTTGTGATTTCTAGCCGAACGCTCTACCGACTGAGCGGGTCATTTAATGCCGAATCAAGTTATTCTCATAAAGGACTCATGTTTCTTACAGTTCCTTCTATTGGTCACCCAATTAAGTATTGAACAGGCTCATCGCCGCTTAACTTCGGTGATCAAGCGGGAATTGGTGCATTCTGCGTGTATTGTCCGTAATATGACATTTTGGATTAGGACACTAAAGTAAGTAAGTAAAGTCGTCGGGTGGCCTAAAGTCGGTATCAGCCAGACAACGATGGGAGTGTGTCTCCTTTTCACTAGCGCTAGACCAAGGAGATTGTTTTGGCGTCTGAGGTGGAGTGCCACACCAGTTCCTTACTTTACCGCACATATCCATGTGCTACTCATACGCTTAGTTGGTGAGGGCCGGTATCGAACCCGGAACCTTGTGGTTCCTAGTCGGACACTCTACCGACTGAGCTAAACCGGCCCTATTGGACCTTTATTCAGAGCAACAATAATAAGTACATATCACCTTTAAACAAAACTTGGTTTAAAGATAACAAGATCAATGTTCTTTTAAATGCCGGCTCAAAGTCCTGGCTCAAATCTATAGAAAATTGATAGTGGGAGTTAGAGAAAAGATTAAAGTTTAGTTGGTTGGTAGGTTGGATTTTAGGGCATGTCAATACCTTGGGTTATTTTATGCCAAATACTTTTTTCTTTGTTTATTCATTATTATTTGGTATTCAATTTAAGAAAAGAAAAGCATTAAAACTTTTTAAAAATCTATTTAATCATAACAGCTACTATGATACCCCAACAGATACTACCACTCTGGGTTAGAGTTAGCCTGGGAGTAATGGCAATGAAGGGGTACTCCACACACGGGTTATTTTACGCTAAAGACCTTTTTGTTTTATTCATTCTTATTTGTTATTCAATTGTTTTTAAACTCATTTTTAATACATCTTTTAAAAGTCATTTTTTAAATATATTCAACTCTAGCAGCTAATATGATACCCTAACAGATACTACCACTCTGGGTTAGAGTGAGCTTGTGAGTAATGGCAATGAAGGGGTACTCCACTCACCCCAGAGCTCCAGAATTGGAATCTCGCCACTAGATACAGTTTAGTGTCATAACCAGAACATAAAAGATTGAATAATGTATAATTTGAATTATTTATAGAAATAGGTGATTGAAGAATTGGTTAAAATATCTTCTTCTTTGTGAAAACAAACCTCGCAAATTGAAAGAAGTTATGAGGCAAAAAAAAGGTACATTATTGATTATTAATAATCGAATATTGTAAGTGCCAATCATTTTAAACGCCAGTTTATTTCCTTTTTCTGCATTTCGTCTGACAAATACATAGAAATGGAGGCACCCATCGTGTAATGGTTATCGTTGTAGAAAATGGACACAGCGACACAAGTTCAAATCCTGGACGAGGCTGGCTGCATTTCATTCCTTGTAACCCTAACACTCGAATAGGAAAGGCATGGTTGGCCACCAACAAATTATCAGTCATATGGAAATCCGATCTCCCTGACAAGCTAAAGAGACGATTCTTCCAGGCTGTGGTTGTGTCTGTACTGCTGTATGGCTGTACCACCTGGACCCTAACGAAGCGCCTTGAGAATAAGCTAGATGGGAGCTGCACAAGAATGCTGCAAGCGGTCCTGAATAAGTCGTGGAAGCAGCACCCCACAAAGGAGCACCTGTATGGCCACCTGCCCCCCATCTCACAAACCATACGAGTAAGACGGACTAGGCATGCGGGACACTGCTGGAGAAGCAGTGATGAGCTCGTAAGCGACGTACTACTGTGGAAGCCAGCACATGGGCACGCTAATGTGGGCCGCCCAGCCAGAACCTACATTGACCAACTATGTAAGGATGCTGGCTGCTATGTGGAGGAGCTCCCAGAGTCGATGAATGATAGGGAAGGTTGGCGAGGATTGTCATGGATATCCGTGCAAACAGCGCGACATGATGATGATGATATGATGATGATGATGATGATGATGAACCCTCCTCTGTAGTTCTTGATTTCAGAAATTCCAATTTGCAAGTGATTTCAGGATAAATACCAATGACTTTAAATGCGTTCTATATCGTTTCTCATTGGCTAATTTTTACCGGAAATGCCTGCTGTTGATATTGGGAAAGTTCATAAATATAAGTGGTAATGTGGCGTACAACTTATTCTACTAGGATAAGGACACTTAGTAAGCTAGATTCACAGACCATTATTAGTGAGTTCAATTGTCATTGGGCAATCTATACTTCTGGCCTTGGGTCACATCTAAGCTAAGCTTGGTGAATAACTATACTACCCAAAATAAGGGCACCTTACGTGGTTTAATGGTTTGCAAGCTCGAATGCCACAATCCAACTATTTTCCCTCCTGCTATGGGTAAATAGTAAGGCAGGCTGGGCTCTTTAACCTTAGTGTGGCAACCGATATAGAAGAAGGAAAACTCTGAATTCAAAGCAGTTGTACCCCGCTTAAAATGACCTTGTACCACACCCTGCTTGTGTGGAGGGGTTGGGTAAATACGTACAAATACATTTTTTGTTAATCGAATCATAATTTAACGCTCTGTCAGCGGGGCTTAGGATACATTGACTGTATTCCCTGCGGGGGTGTAAGACCCCCACCCACAAAGAGGTATCCAGGGTATGACATTAAACTGCATCTCATGGCGAAGCTCTAGTTCTGGATGTCTGGGTAGTACCTCTTCATTGCCTTTACTCCCAGGTTCACTCTGACCCAGATTGGTAGTACCTGTTAGGGTCCCATTTATGGGTCAAATAGATATGTTTAAACTTATTTGTATTCGATAGGAATACTTGACATCATATAACTGTAAATTATTTGTATTAAGAATAGGGTAATTCCATGTCAAATCATCCAGGCCATGCCACACACCCCCTTCAATCTTCCTGAATTTTTTTCCAGGTGTTGATTATGTTAAAGTTAGATAATCCCCAACATTTGAGCTTCCAATTCCAAAAATTGGCGGAGTTATGTCGATTTTAACTCTCCAAATTTGGTGGGCTTCGCGGAAAATGGCGACATTTTGTAATCTATTTTGGAATAGAATAATAATTAACACAGCTTAACGCATCTACCCCAACTATGGTTGGCGGAATGAGAACAGGATGCCCCCGTGGACTGAATAAAGGGTTAGGTTCAAAGTTCCGTGATGGCTCCCGATTACGACAAGAAGGTTCCCGAGTTCGAAAAGAAGGTTCCAGAGTCCGAGAAGGTTCCCGAGTCCGAGAAGAAATACCTGAAGAAGGCCGGAGGGCATATCGGCTGAAGCGTTGTACAGCGTTTTACATAATTCATAGGCAGCTTATGAATTATGTATGTACCTGTAGGAAAAATATTTGAATCAGGGTCCGTTAGATTCAGAATAACGGGGTTCAGTGAAAAGTTACATCAACGGTTATTGGCGGGTAATAACCTTTTTTGCTTGACCCCTTGAAAACGCGGCATTAGAGGCGTGGGAGAATTAGTTTTAGTTTTGGGCAGATGCGACCAGAGATTTTCGAGCGAGTGGATTCATAAGTCGCTCCCTCTGAGAGTGGCTTCTCTCACGGCGGTCGAATCCTGGGCTGGGTTGTTTAATAAAGCTTTATAAGAAAAAAACAAGTCTTGTTGATTAAGTTATTTAAACGAGAAATGGCCTGCAGAAGAAATAAAGAAGATCCAACCCTTAACATAAAGCCCTGAAGAAAAATAAGCCCAACAAGAAAAGATGGCGGCCGAGTAAACAAGTAAGAGCCATCATCTCTGCTCTATCTACTCTGTCTCTCTCTCCCCATCTATACATATATAAAGGGCAGTTGTGTGTATCTATATGTCCGGAGGAAACTTCGAAAATACAACAATTAACGACAAAGTAAATACATATACACATTAAATATCACCAGGGCTTGTTTTTTTAGCAAAAATAATGAAGATTTCAATTATATTTGGGAAGATATTTAAAAATTCAAATTTGAAAAGTAACAGAAGGGAAAGTCATTTGCATATTATTTTGTTTATCTTTTTTCTTTTTGGTATGTTTTTTTTTTAAGCTTTGAAATATAATATTGATTGATTGAATTAATTGCATCATTTATATCTTCTTCTTTTTTAAATTGTAAATCCTTGAATGGAAATTTCTTACTATATTGTTATACATTTCCGTGGGGATTTTTATGGGGCAACCAGCGAGGATCTCACTTGCGATAAGTAATAATGGATCTGCGAGACTAGCTTTTTACCCCCCCCCACACACCACACACTCTACTCAGGCGAAGCCGGGTAGCCACTTCTAGTTATATATACGAGACACGTTAGAAGGGTATACAACACTTGTCACCTGTTAGAATTTCAATTACCTGACCTCAACTAATTATGCGATAAGCACATTTTTATTTACTTCTTTAGATTAAAAAAAAACATATTTGTCTAAACTAGACATGAGCCGCCCTGTCGGCTGGGGTGTTAGAATGTACCGACTGCACCTCTGCAGAGGAGTAAGACTCCTCCAATGGGGCCACCTGTTGGCCGTGGGTGGCGACCTGTGATGCTTAAGGATAAAGCCCAGGTGGATGAGCAATTCAGGACATGCAATACTCCACTTTGGCCCTATCTTGGGCTAGACGGGCGGTCGGAGAGGCCCCCTCCGATCAATCGGCTGGTCACGTCAAACCCTAGAACCTATATGATTTTCCCAGCCCTATTGCCCTTATGGCAAGTCCCAAACCCTTTTTATCATATGTGTGCTAGAAGGTGGTGGCTGCAGGTCTACATGTCCTGGGAATGGCGTTAAACTCTATCTGATGGTGAGGTTCCAGTTTTGGAGGTTTGGGGAATGTGGAGCACCCTTCATCACCACGGCTCCCTGGTCCACTCTGACCCGGAGTGGTAGTACCTGTTAGGGTCCCATCTATGGGTTAAATAGAAAAATGTATTTATAAAAAAATTGTATTATCCATTAAGAATTGATTTATTTCAAAACTTTATCGGCATTAAATGACCCACTGAGGTTGATATGCCGTAAAACAAAACAAACAAACAAACAAACAAACTAGTCATGCAGCAAATTCAAAAGGAGAAACATATTTTATTTATGCTCCTTTCTTTCCGGGCCATTCTCACTCCCGCCAAAGAATACACCGACTGCACCTCCGCAGAGTATTACCCCCCCCCAATGGCCCCATTTATTGGCCGCTAGTGACGACCCGTGATAAGGACGGAATATCTTGGTGGCTGTTCATGACATGTAACACTCCAATTTGGCCCTTAGGCTAGATAGTCGGTCAGAGAGGCCCCCAAAGACCAATCAGCTAGCCCTAGCACCTATACGATTGTCCCAACCATATTGTCCTTAGGCAACCCGCAACCTTTTTTTTTATCATATATGTGCAAGAAGGCGGCGGCTTAAGGTCTTAGTACACAGGGTGTGACGTTAAACTTCATCGAATGGTGAAGTTCCAATATTAGCGCTCTGGGAAGTATGAAGTACCCCTTCATCACCATTACTCCCAGGTCGACTCCGATCTGGAGTGGTAGTACCTGTTAGGGCCACATCTATGGGTTAAATAGAAAAATGTGTTTAAAGATATTGAGTTAAAAGAAAAATTGTATACCCATTAAGAATGAATAAAACAAAACGTCTTCGGCATAAAGTAACCCAACAAGGGTTGACATACCGTAAAATCCAACCAACCAGCCAACAGTTGTAACAAATCTTTGCAGGATTTTGGTTAGATATTTTGTACAGCTTACTTTAGAATTAATTAATTCTATAGCAGCACCTGTGGATATACAACAGTATGATAATTTAATTATTACAACGTTTGATATATTTACTTAAGGGTTATTGCCAAATAATTCAATATGTAAAAGTATAATAATCTCGATTTAACACACTCTCGCTCTTTTTTCTTTCTTTCTTTCTTTTCATCTTTTTCTTACGTTCGATTGAAACTGACTAGCGTTATCGCTTCCGCGCGCTCACCCCATCTCTCTATCTTTACCCTGCTTTCTTTCTTTCCTTCTTTCTTATTATATTTTTCTGTGTAGCGTGTCCTTTTTCTTCCCTTTATTTCTTTATAATAAAAATGGAACGGTCCATTATTTAGCTGAGGTGACGAAACTCATCTGAATTCGGCGGATAAGCAACACCAGATAATCAGGATTTAGATTTTTGCATTTCGTCTTGGACGATTTGGGCGGTCTCATTTTTAATCAGAGGGTATTGCGAGATGATAACGGTAGTACACTTGAGGGCCACGAGTATTAATATATAGATTTTTCTTTTTCGTTCAATTCGCCGCTCTTGTAATACACACGTAGAATACCCAATCCCTCCGTCACGGACAGAATACGATACGAGGTCAATTTTTAAACGAAGTAACACTAGTTTGAATTCAGAGTATTCCTTCTCCTAGACTGGTTGCCTAACCAAGGTTAAAGAACTCAGTATGCTCAATTATTTACCCATAGCTCTCTCTCTCTCTCTCTCTCTCTCTCTCTCTCTCTCTCTCTCTCTCTCTCTCTGTGTATGTGTGTGTGTGTGTGTGTCTAGGGTAGGGGCGAGAACAGATGGATTCGTGCCTTTTCCAAAGGTCTTTCCGCGAAGTGTGACACTAACAGCCTCGTTCAGGATTTGAACTCCGGTTGTCGAATTGACGTTAGACGCTACACTAAGCATGCATCTATTATTCAAAGTATCACCCCCACCCCCAAAGATTTTTGGGCTATGAGGAAACTACGGGAATCAAGAATAATAAGAGATCAGTACTTGAAGGAGCTGATGGTAGGTGTGGCGCTCCACCTCCGATGCTAAAACAATCTCCTTGGTCTAGCGCTATTGAAAAGGGGACAGACTCCCTCGCTGACTGGTTGATACCGACTTTAGGCCGCCCCGTCGACTAACTTAGTGAGAGGGTCCGGGTTAGCTCAGTCGGTAGTGCGTTCGGCTAGAAACCACGAGGTTCCTAGTTCGATTACCGGCTCCTCGCCAACTCAGCGTATGAGTAAGGAGCTGGTGGCGCTCCATCTCAGACGCAAAAACAATCTCCTTGGTCTAGCGCTAGTGAAAAGGGGGATAGACTCCCTCGCTAATTGGCTGATACCGACTTTAGGCCAACCCGGCGACTTTACTTTACTTACTTAGTGAGATTTGAACGCGAGGAAGCATGGGTGAACACACCCGCTGCGCCAACCAACTAAGCCACGAAAATCTATTGGTTGGCAAGAACATAAATGTCGCCTTTTGTTTCTGTTCTCGGCATCTCATACTGTTTTTTATTTTGTTTATTTATTTTTTAACTCATTAGAGCATCCGCCTAGGAACCACAAGGTTCCGGGTTCGATACCGACACTCGTCCCCAATACACATGAGTAGCACAGCTTGGATCTGTGAGCTAAAGCGAGGAGCTGATAGTAGGTATGGTGAAAATAGGCCACTAAGCCTACTTTACTTACTTTATTAATAGTACGAGCAAATACATGCACCCTCCGGGTACAAGTATTTAAGTTTTAATGTAATAAAATATTATAATAAATTAGGAAGGCTAATGAAACTAAATAAGAATACAGATACAAAGATTTGAAACAGAGGTGGGTATAATCGAAAAATAGAACAACTGAAACTTACTCTTCCATCACTCCCGTATTTCATTGCTAAATTTTCCTAATTCAACTAAACAGTTAAATTAGGAAGTAAAGAATAAGATTACAGTTATTTCTTCTTGCTCATCGATTTCTTTTAAGATTTATCCCCGAGATTTTTGCTCATATTCATTAAGATAAGACCAAACAATTAGAAATCAATAATACCCAGAACATATTTATTAACATCAAATTTTTAATATCAATATCCAAATTAGCCTTCCAGTTCACACTGTAAACCGCCATATTTTTTGCATATATAAATACAATTGCATGTTATTAGTATGTAGATAAGACCAACAGTATTAATGATATGAATAATTTTTTTAATAACTGATGTTTAAAAAAAAAATAAAATCATGGAGAATGTGATGTAAATAACTAAGGGGAAATTGTGACTGAGTAGTGTATAGTTTGGTAACAGACAGAAAGTTGCCGAATCTCCATTTTAATAAGATTTATAAAGGATATTTCTATTTTAGATGTTGTATTGTTAACAATAAGGTATTTCCTTTATCTGATTTGTAGTTTTTTTTGTTTTTGTTGTTTGTTTTGTTTTTCTCCATCGCAACCCTTCTGGCCATTATTCATTTCATCTTTGATGACGTTTCAGTCAATTCATTGTGTGACATCCCACAATGCAATGCCCATAACATTCAACAAAAGATGGGCAAAAGCAGCCGGCCTGTGCGCGAGAATGGGGGGCTAGACTAGAGTCTACCTTCCCTCGACTCCCTGATGGTAACCACGGTCCGTATCCTTTGTCCCCCCAGTAAACAAAAAGTAAAAAGAAAGACCGAAAACAAACAAACAAACAAACAAAAAACAATCTTCTTTTTTTTCTTCGGTGTGTATATGATTACAGACCTAGTGTTATTTTTTTTTGGGGGGGGGGGCTTCGGACATATCCAGGATTTCCAATTCCTTTTGTTTCCTCTTTTTCACCCACTTGACCGTAGTTTATCATTCCAGAAAATCTCGGCAAGAGTTTAGCAACCTATCCCACCCATAGCACAATTCTGTTATATTTCTATTTTTTATATACTCTATTTATCTATTCATCTTTTTTATTTTCCCGGGCTACACTAAGTACATCCCACCCTGTTTTTAGTAAGACCGATCGCCATGTTTCTGGATTGAAAGCACCCGTAATTTTATTTGTTTTTTTGTTCTTTTTTTTTCTATTTTTATATTGAACTGATTTGATTTGATTTTTAATTTCTTGAATTGATTTTGATTTTACTCCCCGCCCATCCTTCTCCATCATCTATAAGTTATTCTTTCCCAAACACTGTATTTTTAAAAGGGTAGAAGGAATAGAGTGACCGAGGCATTATGGAAGTAGCAGTGGCAGAAGGCGATGAATGAAAGTACTGATTAGTATGAAAGGGGTCAGCAAATGGAACTAGCTTGGAAATTAAGGAACACAAACGACTACTTTTTTCTCTCCACCCTCTCCCTGAACATTTCAGCAATGTGCTCAGCTCCAACTGCATTTTATTTGTATTAAAAAGAATATTTTAGTTTTATAAAAAAAAAAATTTGTATTTAAAAAAAAAATTTCATTTGTATTTAAAAAAATATATTTTGTTTGTATTTTTAAAAATATTTTATTTCTATTAAAAAAAAAGTTATTTGTATTTTTTAAAAGTATTTTATTTGTATCTAAAAAATATTTTATTTGCGTTTTGAAAAATATTTTATTTGTATTTTTTAAAGATTATTTGTATTTTTAAAAAAATTATTTGTATTTTTAGAAAATATTTTATTTGTATTAAAAAAATTACTTGTATTTTAAAAGAATATTGGGACATGCGAAAATGCATTGGACCAAATAATCATCCCACAATGCAATGCGTTTAATAGGACAAAAAGATTCTGAAATGGGTAAAGAATCACCAGAATATATCATAAGAAAGGCGATGAAAAAGAGAAAAACAGAATAGAAAAGAAAACAATAACAAATAAGAAGGAAAAAAAGAAAAAAGGACCAAAAATAGCAACAAAAAAAAAAAAAATAAATAAATAACAAAAACACACACACACGAAACTGTAGACAGCAAAATGAATAAAATTCAATTTTTTCAAGTGAGATAAAACTTTTTTTTAAAGTTTAAATTTTAGAACATTACCAAAATCAAAGAATTGTCCAATTTTATCAAAAAAATCAGTACTTTGTACACTAAGGACTTAGTTATATAATGAAAAGCTTATTTTAGTTTTAAAATCGAAATTCTTTTTATCCAATTAAGACTATTGCTCTGAATTTTTAGATGGAAAGTCTTGATAATCTAGTATTAATTGGAATTATTCGGGACTTTGTACTCATAATTGAAGCTTCCCGAGTTCAAAAAGAAGGTTCCGATTATAGAAGGCTCCCGAGTCGAAAAGAATATCTGAAGAAGGCCGAGGGCATA
>CM042142.1:105545425-105546955 GCA_023376005.1 Doryteuthis pealeii | reverse complement strand
AAAAGAGAGAGATGGGCTTTTTTTTTAACCTTGGTTAGACAACCAGTCTAGGAGAAGGAAAACTCTGAATTCAAAACGGTTGTATTGATTGTCTTTGCCATGCAGTTGTGGTTAACGGGTTCGGATTATATAACATTGCGACTGATCAATTCTCATTGGATGCTTGCAAACACGTGACTTTGTGCTAGACTAATCAATATGGCTTGATACATGGTTCGACAAACTGCGGAATCTCCACTTGTTTAGTGATCGTTTGCTTTTTTTAGCTAATATATTAATATATATTTATAATATATATATATAATATATTATGTGTGTGTGTGTGTTGTGTTGTGTGTGTGTGTGAATAAACAAATAGTTTTAAAATATAAAATGGGAAAGGTTTGATAAACATACACATCAAAATAAATGATGAAATCTTGAAAAAATAAAGATGAAATATTAATTGCATCAAATGTTTGTGTTGGTTTATCTAACCTTCCACTTATATCCCCCCCAATAATATATATATATATATATATATATATATATATATATATAGTGTACGGTTATCACTATCTTCTTTCTGAGTTAAGTGGTGTGCCAATATTTTGCGGTATAATTAGGAGAGAGTGCTCAATATAATGTGATAGAAATAAATAAATAATAATAATAATAATAATAATAATATATATATATATATATATATATATATATATATTAATATATATTATATATGTGAAAATAAAATGGAAATTAATCCGAACAGTATGAATAAGAATATAATGAAAAAACAAACGATGTTTACAACTGAAATAGGCTCATCAGAGAGAAAGTGTGCAAAAACCGTTTTCGGGGCCCCAATTCTCTTGACGGTTTCATATTAGTTGAGGAATGGCCGAGTGTTGCTTTTTAAACCGTCAAAGAGAATTGGGCCCCGAAACGGTTGCCCACTTTCTCTTCTGATGAGCCTATTTCAGTTGTAAACACGTTTGTTTTTTCATTTATATCTTATTCATATATATATATAATATATATATATATATATATAATATTATATATATATATATATATTTTAAATGATTTCAATTGAATTACACTTTATGAACCCCATAGGTTGAAACAGACGTTTGTCAAGCACAATATTCATTATAGTTTTTCTATTTCTATACCTCATATTGGATTTATTCAATTTATTTATATACTTTTCATATATATATATATATATATATAATATAATATATAATATAAGCATAATCCTTACAGACCATTGCTGTCCCTCACAATCCCACAAACTCCACCACCAGAACCCTTCCCTGCATGAGCCCTCAAATGACCCATTAAACCTGCTGCAGATCCACAAAGTTTGTTGCAAATATGACATAGAAAGGACGTCCTTCCCGTTGAATCAGATGATTCAGAAGAATCAGATGATAAAATGTTAATGCTTATGCACCACCATATGTCTCTTAAGACCAAAAGAAGACTTACAGACTTTGTTACAGATTGCACAAGACATACATACATAGGGGGTGTACTTCATTATTTTAT
>CM042142.1:105525425-105540425 GCA_023376005.1 Doryteuthis pealeii | reverse complement strand
CTGAAGGGATGGCCCCTTTTCATATCACGGGAGGACTTTGCATGGAATATTACAGAAAGCCCGCGAAGTACGTAAAGTCACGTGGGACCGAGTTAACTCTCAGTTCCAGCTTGGACGTCAGGCAGAAAAGATGTCTGCCTTAGCTGGGCTCAAATGCACACGCATTGTGTTAGTTAGAAGAAGAATTTTAGTTAAGTAAATAAAAGTTTAAAGAAATAAGATGGTATTCTTGTTTGATGAATGTCTTGGCAAAAAGACTGACCAAGAAGAAGGAATGTATCAAAGACGAACAGCCAACAGGAATCTAGAAATAGAATTCAACATGGAGAGGAAGAATAGAAACGACTAGAGATCACCAAATGGCCAAAGAAGTAAGTTATGCATCCCTCTGTCTACTTGTGTCTAACTCTCTCCCCTCTCTCCAGTAAAAGAACACTTGTGTATGCACCCAACATGGGTATATGTGTATGTCAGGTCACGTATGGCGCTACTGGTACTATGTAACCCAGTACTATCTGTCTCATAGTCGGGTTATCGGCGACTAAACCGGTTACCCCACCAAGCTTATCTGGTGAGGAGGATGGCTAGACATCCAGCAGGACGAAAAACAAAACCTGTCAAAGGGCGGATTAAGCCTTTCGCTTAACGGCCATCTAGCAAATAACATACGCGGGGACGTAGAAATACTTGGATTGGTATCCAGGCGCGTAGCAAAACCACCGGAAGAGATGCATTCCTCAGCCTTGTCAAGGCAAATGTCTAGGAGAAGGAAAACTCCAAAATTTAACCTGCGTCGGCTGCTGCAGCCAATGATGTTGACTTGTTCTTCTTTTTGGCTCAAATGTTGCAGTCACTTAGAGAGTGGGGTTGGTTCTGTGCAAAGCCCTTCCTCACTTAAAAAAGCTTCAGGCACAGGCATTGCTTGATATGCAATACATGTCTTGTCCTTTATATGTTTTTGAAGCTCACCATTATATTGTTTGAACTGTTGAGCTTTTTTTTATTATTATTGTTACTATATCAAGCAATGGCAATACTTGAATGCGAGTTTGCTGCCATCATATGTGTATGTAACAAACTGGCCTTAAGATAATTTAAATCGCATGATCCCAGGTGGTCGTCCCCCAGGCAACAACTGCTCCCTAGTCTAAATGGGGTGTAGTCCGGTTTATTGCTCGGTATCTGAGACGCTCCAAAAGGGGAATGTCGAAGAGATTACACCCTTTTTTCACTTACCATTGTAAAGTTTTTAAATGTCATCCTTGGCCTGTTGAAAAGGGCTTAAAGAAAGTCCTGTGGTATGGAATCCTATGGCAAGCGTATACGTCTTATCCTGCGTATAAGTTCTATCCTGCGTATTGGTAAAGGTCCAGTGATTTAATCCATCGTCACGAATGACACAAGTAATTATGTCCAGTAGGGTTGGTTTAAGTATTGTATCAACCTCAGAGTACTGCCAGTTATTGGCCAATAGATGGGTCTATAAGTAGGAGCGACGATCTATCACACACCTTATATGACAAAATTCTCAACAACCATTGCACGAGCTTTGATCTCTCACGTTAAAATGTCCTTTTGGCAATCCGGCCGGGAGCTCTGCCTTTTGGACTGGTTTGTAGAATAAATTGCATGATCCCAAGGGGGCAGTCTATCCAGGCAGTCCTGATCCTTTATCTAAAAGGGCCAGGCTGGATTTATTGCTCAGTATCTCAAAAGGGGAATGCCGAAGAGATTACGCATTTTTTGCACTAGCCACTGTATGAGCTTTGGTTTGTGCGTAGATCCCCCCCCCACCGCCGTTAAAAGTCCTTGTGTCAATCCGGTCTCGTGGGGTGGTGGGTTAGGAAAATACTTACTCCTATGGAATTCGACCAAATAAGGTTTATTTTTTCAACATAGCTCGTCCCCTCCCTTGTGGTTCACACACTTCTTTGCTGCATACCTTTAGAAAATTTATCAATAGCAATGAGATTATGAACTTTTCAGCCAATGGAAACTTCAAGCCTATCCCGTAGCGGGTTCGGTAGAGCGTTCGGCTAGAAACCACAAGTTCCTATTCGATACGCGCTCTCGAAAGTGATGGAGATCGAACTCGCAGACTACGATGAAGGAGCTATGCCAGGTGTGGCGCACCCCTCAGTGCTTATATATATTTACCAACCCCTCGCACGAGCTATAATATGACACAAGGTCAATTTCTTAAGCGGAGTTCAGTAGGTTTGAATTCAGAGTTACCTTCTCCTAGACCAGTTGCCTAACCAAGGTTAAAGAGCCCAGTCTGCCCTACTATTTACCCATAGCTGGAGGGAGACTAGAATTCATACCTTTCCCAAGGGTATTAGCGTTAAGTGAAATGCAACGTCCAGGATTTGAACTCGGGTGACGAGTCCATTTCCCATGGCTTTAACCATTACACCACGCGCTTCAGTGCTTATAATACTGACATTGATTGTATCATCTGCAGTGGGGTAACACCCATAAAATTGATGTCCTTGGAATAACACTAAACTGCACCTGGTAGCGAGGCTCTAGTTCTGGAACCTGGAGTGTGTGGAGTATACCGTTATAATTACTGCCAGGTCTACCACACCTGGAGTGCTAGTGGGTCCCATCTATGGGTCAAATATATCTCTCTGCAAATTATTCGTATTCGATAGGAATATTTGCAAAAACAACACAAAAATGTAAATATACAATGCTAGTAATTTCTTAACCTCCATAAAATAATCCCAGACGGGTTGGTATGCCGTTAAGATTAACCAATCTATCATTCATGTTTCATAATATTTAATTGATAAACAACAAATAAATGTTGATATTTTTTATAATCTCGCCATTTTAATAGCTTATCAGCTGGGCTTTAGACTATACTGACTGTACCTCTGCAGAGGGGTAAGACCTCCCCCAACAGGCCACCTGTTGGTCGGGGGAACCGAGATGCTTAAGGACGGAATCCTGGTGGCTGAGCAGTCCATGATATGCAACATACCACTTTAGCTCTTACTTAGGCTAGAGGGTGGTCGGATCCGATCAGTCGGCTGGTCATGTCAAGTCCTAGCACCTAATATGATTGTCCCAACTCTTGTATATGTGCGTAGAATTATAATGGTAAAACGGGTCGTTCTCTCAAAGACTTCGTCTTGTCGGAGGGACTTATAGTACACTAACCAAAACGTCAAACCCACACCCACCTACAAAAGGGGTTACTGAGTAACACTAAACTGCATGTAGAGATCTGGAGACTGTGGAGTACCCCTTCATTTCGATTACTCTCAGATCCACTCTGACCCGAAGTGTTGGTACCTATTAGGTTCCCATCCATGACTCTAATAGATCTGTTTAAAAATTATCATTTGATATCATGTAACTGTGTGTAAATGATATATATATATTAAGAATAGTTACTTGAAAATATGAGTGTTTGCCAAGGATTATTATTAATTAATTGAAATCATATAGTTATTTACTAAGCGTAGCTTAGTAAATAACTATAGGCCAAAAGTAAGGGGCACCCAGTGAGAAACGAACTCACTAACAATGGTTTGGTAATTTAGCTTGCTAACCATTAATTGAAATCATATAACTGTGAGCAAACAAATGACTATTATTAAATAGTCATTTGTGGAAAGCCCCAACCTTTTTTTTATTATATATGTGCTAGAAGGTAGTGGCCTAGGGTCTTCATGTCCTGGGAATTACGTTAAACTCTATCTGATAGTAAAGGTCCAGTTCTATAGCTCTGGATAATATGAGCACCCCTTCATCCCCATTGCTTCTAGGTCCACTCTAAGCCCAGAGTGGTAGTACCTATTAGGATCCCATATATGGGTTAAATAGAAAAATGTTTAAAACAAATTGAGTACCCATCAGGAATGAATAGAAAAAAACATCTTCGGCATAAAATGACCCAATGGGTTAACATGCCGTTAAAACCAACCAACCAACCAAATTGCCATTTTGATGTGTTAAAATCGCTCTGATATTTAATTTTTGTACTGATGAAGAAGAGAGGAGAATCAGGGTTTTATTTACTACGCATCCAATTTATGCGGATTGAACACCCCTGAACCGAAGCTCATATGATGACAGACACAAAAAATACGTTGATCCCCTCGGCATTCCCGTTCTCAAAGGGGTGCCCAGGCACTGCGCAATAAACCCATCCCTGTCCATTAAATCAAGGTGGCAGGTGTTGCCTTTGGGGATGGCCCCTGTGATCACGCCGTTAATTACATTACCGGTCCAGAAACTGAAGCCACTGGACACAGGCCCGATGGCCTAGGCTTAGGCCCGGTAAGTGTAAGATAGGAGTATCAGGATTGTTTCCGGGAAAAAACTAAGAATCCCATGATTATGGAAGCTTCAAACGGAATTGTTTTTAAGGAAAGAGGAAGCATTTACAGAAAATGCTTTTGATACGTACTGTTGGCACATGTGTGGGAGGAAGACTATTATTGCGCAACGCTACAGAGGTCAATTGGCTTGTTTGAATGACGCAGTGAAAGAGAAAATATATTTTCATGTGCAAAGAAGTTCACTATTGATTTTGCTGCATGACGTCATCTGTATTTAAGAAACGAATACAACGCAATAAGTGGTCATGGAATTGGAATGGGAAGTTCTTCTTTTGTTTTGCGTGTAGCATCTTCCTTTGATCTGTCTCATTCTACGCAATAATTATAGCCAGGTCTGCGGTTCCAACAGTTTCTTTAAAGACTTTATCACTCGGAATCGTTCTTCTATAAAGGAATACATATTGCTTTCTGTCAAACGCTTTTAAGAAGAATCATTAACATTCAAAAAATTATTCGAATAATGAAACTCCATGTTTCTGTTGTTTTGTTTTTGTTTTTGTTTTGTTTGTTTTTTTTGTTTTTTTTTTTTTGAGGGAGTGATTTTTCTTTGTTTTTGTTTTTTGTTTTTTGTCCTTTTGTCTATTTTTGCGGCTGTTTTTTGTTTCCTTGTTTGTTTGCTTGTTGTTTTTTGTTGTTGTTGTTGCTTTTGTTTTTTTGCAGAGGGTGTTTTCTGTTTGGTTGTATTATTTTCATACAAAGTTTGGACTAGTATATTGCCCTGTCAGCGAGACTTAGACTATGCTGACTGTATCCTCTGCAGGGAGAGTATGCAGTACCCCATCATTGCCATTAATCCCAAGTCCACTCTGACCTGGAGTAGTATCACCTGTTAGGATCCCATTTATGATCTAATATAATTCTCTGACAATTGTTAATATTCGATAGGACGGAGTACAAAAAAAACTTTTAATAACCAACTGCACAAAAAATGTAAAAAAAAAAGTACAGTGAGTGCTATTCCCTAACCTTCTGGCATAAAATAACCCGAGATGGCTTAACATGTCATTAAATCAATCAGTCAATCAATTAGACAATTGACTTGTAGATTCGTGAGCCTTCTTCATGTATTATGTGCACCTTCGTAAAGAAAATCTGTTGGTCTATTTCCTCGATGTCGCTAATGGAAAACAGTATTGGGCCCTTTCCCGTGACATTCACATCTATTAATAATGGAGATTCGCTTCCGGTTTTTGTCTGTAACAAAACTACGTCACTGCTTATGTCACATTACCCAAATCGTCATAACATAGAATAAATACACTCAAAATTTGAACATGCAACATTAGACAGTCCTCATTGTTTTTTTAAACAAGTTTTAATAAATACATGACTGGTATTATACATCTATATATAGTTTGTTTTTTTGTTTTTTTAATACATATTTAAAGTTTACATTTCAAATTGTTTTATTTTTTACTCCTTTAATGAATTTGATGATTTTACTTACTTAGGGTAGAAATTCGCTGACATTGAATTTTTTACTCCCACCCCTCAGGCAATATGTTTCAAAATCTATTTTTACATCGCCCGGAGGGTGTTTTTTATTTTGCTAGTTGTCAATAACTACATTTTAAAAGTTCTTGTAAATGTCTGAGTGCGTTGTTTACCAAAATGATTTGATTAGGTATCAAATGACCAGTTAAGGGTTGATATGCCGTACAACAAAACAACCAAATCGTAGATAGTACTACCACTCTGGGTCAGATTGGACTTGAGAGTACTGGTACTTGTGGGGTATTACACACTCCCTATATCTCCAGAAGTGGAGCTTCACCATCAAATTCAGTTTAGTTTCATGCTAAGACTCCCCTGTTTTGTATTGGGGGTGGGGCTTACAGTCAAAGTATTCTAGGCCTTGTCGACAAGACTTACAGAGATCAGAAAGTCTTTTTCCTGACATATTACACGTGCGTGGTGTAATGGGTAAAGTCATGGGAAATGGACTCGTCGCCCCGAGTTCAAATCTTGGACGTGGTAATTGCATTTCACTTAGCGCTAATACCCATGGGAAAGGTATGAATCCTACTCTCCCTCCAGATATGGGCAAATAGCAGGGCAGACTGGGTTCTTTAACCATGGCTAGGTAACCAGTCTAGGAGAAGAAAAACTCTGAATTCAAACCTGTTGAGTTCCACTTAATAAATTGACCTTGTGTCGTATCCTGTTCGTGCGGAGGGGTTGGTAAATATATATTACACATAAAGAAGGCCGGAGAATGTAACAGTCGAAAATGTCAAAACTTCGTGGGAACAACAACAAACAAAAAAAGAAGATTTTCCTTTGCAATAATCCAAGTCAGATACACCTTATTCTTTTTTGAAATCTGTACAAAGTATTTTTTTTTTTCTTTAGACGAGTGAAATTAAGCACTTTTTTTTTCTTCTCCTTCAAAATAAGTTTTCATATAGAAATAATGATATAATTTGCATAAGCAAACTTTCACCAATGTAAGGTATTTAATTCTTGTTGCTGTCTCCCTCTCCAGCTGTTCGACATCTTGCAGTCGTTTCAAATTACCAGAATTCTTAAATGAAGTGCTTTCATTATTTCTATTCACTTTCTACTTTTATTTTGTCTTATTGCATACTTTTTTTTTATCACCATTTTCTTTTTTGTTAAATTCAGAAGGCATTATATGTATATAATATCATTGAAATATTTCTAAAAAAAAATGCAGAAATTCTAAACTTGTCTCGACACAAGGGTTTCAGAAAGGAGACTATGCACTGTGCTCTTATGTCGTTATTTAATAGCCTTTACATTTAGTCTGGTGCGCAGGCCTCGGATTCCTTACTGCAACTTCAGTTACTAAGTGGTCACCCTATTAGAACTGAGTGGGATGTGACACACAAGGTAAATTCTTTAAAGCAGGGTTTAACATGTTTTAATTGTTTTCCTTCTCCTATACTGGTTACTTAGCCAAGGTTAAAGAGCCCAGTCTACCCTACTACTTACCCATAACTGGAGGCAGAAGTAGTTGGATTCATGCCTTTCCCAAGAGTATTAGTGCTATGTGAAATGCAAACAGCCTCGTCCAGGATTTGAACTTGTGTCGTTTCCTAAGACGGTAACCGTTACACAACGAACACCTCCAACTCTAATGGCAACTTTGTAGGAAGGTAACTAATGACAATTTTATTAGAAACAAGAAAGTAGTGTTTTGTTTCTTTGTTTAATGGCATATCAATCTTCATGGTTATTTGATGCCAAAACCCTAGTAGAAGAACAGTATTGGTAATATTGAACCCATAGCTGAGTGGATGAGGGTGTTCACATCTTTCCCAGGGGTATAAATCATAAAGTAAATATCAAAGTATGATCTAATGTTATGTACTCATTGCAGGTATATAAACACGAGTGTTCTTGTGTGATAGAGAGAGAGAGAGAGAGAGAGTGGACCAAGATAGAGAGAGAGAGACAGACAGACAGAGAGACAAAGAGACTGACAGATAGAGTCGTGTGACTTACTTGCTTGTTCTTCATTCTCCTTTCTATGTTCTTCCTTTCGGCCATTTGTGATCGTCTAGTCTGTTTCCTTTACTTCTTTCTATCTTCTTTGTCTGTGATCGTCTAGATTCCTCTTCTAACTAAGGGCTTCTTTCTTTTCAAGTCATGCAATTAATTAACAAAACTTTGTATTACTTTGATCAAAGCTTTATTTTAGCCCATTCTAATTCACCGCACGGTCTGAGTCACAACCTCGGCAATCGCACGTCTGCTTTGCCTGGCGTCTGGTTGTAAAAACCGGTTACCTAACTAGTCAAATCACGTGACGTGCGAGATTCCTGCCTTTACCAACGGTCTGGTATTTTTCCACGGAAACCTGCCCGCCTACGTCTTGATTTGAAGGCCAATGGCCCCTTATTCTACAGGTGTTAGTCAATAATCTATGCAGCCACATAGATTATGCAACACTAAGTTTGAACTCACTTACTACGATGTTGCAATCCAGCACTTTAATCACTATGTGCCATGGGGACTTCTCCCAGACTCGAGAAGGCTGCTACAAGCTTATTGGCAGACTGTACATAATTATAATTATAAAAAAAATACTTTCATATTCTTGGTTTGTTTTGTTTTCTTTTACGGCATATCAACCTCGGTGGGTCATTTAATGCCGACAAAGTTGTGAAATAAATTCATTCTTAATGGATAATACAATTTTGTTTGTAAACTCATGTTTTTCTATTTAACCCATAGATGGGACACTAACAGGTACTACCACTCCGGGTCAGAGTGGACGAGCGAAATGGTGATGAAGGGGTGCTCCACATTTCCCAAACCTCCAGAACTGGAATCTTACCATCAGATAGAGTTCAACGTTATTCCCAGGACATGTAGACCCTCAGCCACCGCCTTCTAGCACCCATATGATAAAAAGTATTGGGGTTGCCATAAGGGCAATAGGGTTGGGGCAATCATATAGATGCTAGGGTTTGACGTGGCCAGCCGATTGATCGTCTAGCACAAGAAAGCCTAAAGTGGAATATTGCAAGTCATTGTGCTACAGATCCCTGTGCTACTCATACGCTGAGTTGGCGAGGGCCGGTATCGAACTAGGAACCTTGTGGTTTCTAGTCGAATGCTCTACCGAATGAGCTAACCTGGCCCTTTATAGAATATGATTTATTATTATTATTATTAGTAGTAGTAGTAGTAGTAGTAGTACAAAAAAAAAACACCCTCCGAGCGATGTAAAGATAGATTTTTGAAACATATTGCCTGAGGGGTGGGAGTAAATAAATCAATGTCAGCGAGTTTGTATCCTAAGTAAGTAAAATTATCATCAGATTCATTAAAGGATTAAAAAATAAAACAATTTGAAATGTAAACTTTAAATATGTATTAAAATAAAACAAACTATATATAGATATATAATACCAGTCATGTATTTATTAAAACTTGTTTTAAAAAACTATGAGGACTGTCTAATGTTGCATGTTCAAATTTTGAGAGTATTTATTCTATGTTATGACAATTTTGGGTAATGTGACGTAAGCAGTGACGTAATTTTTGTTACAGACAAAAACCGGAATCGAATCTCCATTATTAATAGATTATTTCTGTTTAGTACAATCGCTTCTCCCTAAGTCTCGCGCAATGACCTGGTAAAGTTTTATGTCATTTATATATAGAATATGATTTATTATTATTATTATTATTATTATTATTATTATTCTTTCTGTTTAGTACAATCTCTTCCTCTTAAGTCTCGGGCAATAACCTGGTAAAGGAAGGTAGGAGAATATATGCATTCAGTTTGCGCGGATTCTAATGTTAAGTGATACTGTCTATATTTTCTTTGCATTCATAACACTCTCTTGGGTAGATGTGCAGTTACACATAAAGCCATTATATATATATATATTATATATATATCTGTTGTATAGACGGGGACGATAAGGAATATTGCTAATGTGCTTGTCTGTAATTCTCCTGATTATTCCTAGGGCTTCAGTTATTATTAGCATAACAATAGTATTAATGTGACACATTCTTTCAATTGTAAGGTCTTTATATTTACTTATTTTATCGTATTCTATAAAATAATAATAATAATAATAATAATAATAATAATAATAATAATAATAATTGAATCACTTATAATTGCTGCACAAAATAATGCCATAAGGACAAACTATATCAAAGCGAAAATTGATAAGACCCAACAAAATAGTAAATGTAGACTTTGCGGTAATAGAGATGAGACTGTAAACCATATACTCTGCGAATGTAGCAAACTAGCACAACGAGAATACAAAACTAGACATGACTGGGTTGGGAAGGTGATCCACTGGGAATTATGCAAAAAATTAAATTTTGACCATAAAACAAAATGAATCTGTTCTTGAGAACGAAACGCATAAAATTCTCTGGGACTTTGAAATAAAAACGGATCACCTTATCCCAGCAAGAAGACTAGACCTAGTGTTGATAAAGAAAAAAGAAAGAACTTGTCAACTGGTAGATTTTGCAGTGCCAGCAGATCACAGGGTGAAGATAAAGGAAAATGAAAAAATGGACAAATATCTGGACCTTGCCAGAAACCTGAAAAAGTTATGGAATATGAAAGTCAAAGTGATACCAATTGTAGTTGGTGCACTTGGAACGGTCCCAAAAGGATTAGGAAAGGGTTTGGAAAGTTTGGAAATCAGAGGAAGGATTGAAACCATTCAGAACACTGCACTGCTGCAATCTGCCAGAATACTCAGAAGAGTCCTGGAGACCTGAGGAAACTTGCTGTCACTCAGACTCCAGTGAAATACCATCAGCTAATGCTGATGTGAAAACTCAAAAGGAGTAAATAATAATAATAATAATAATAATAATAATAATAATAATAATAATTATTATTATTATTATTATTATTATTATTATTATTATTATTATTATGTGTTCTGTTTAGTAAAATCTCTTCCACCTAAGTCTCGGGCAATGACCTGTAGGTACTGCCATTTCTATGATTGCGTTGGTTGGTTGGATTTTACGACATGTCAACCTTTGGTTTATTTTATGCTGAAGACGTTTGTTTTATTCAGTCTTGTTGGGTATTCAATTTTTTAAAAATCATTTAGAATTGGCCAACTCCAACCCCACGAGCCAATAGATGCCCTCAGTATCCGAGAGTTCTTGGCCCAGAAGAATATCACTATCCTGGAGCAACCTCCCTACTCGCCCGACCTGGCTCCATGTGATTTTTTCATCTTCCCCGGGCTCAAGAGGGTCATCAAGGGAACCCATTTTGAGGTCATGACGACAGAGCTACGGAGAATTCCGGAAGAATCCTTCAAGGAGTGCATGCAAGCGTGGCAGGGAAGGATGTGAAAATGCATTAGACACCATAGGGATTACTTTGAAAGGTATAACTTGTAGTTTGTAGTTTGGATTTGAAATATTTTTTTTTTTTTTGCGACACCAGTCGTAGAATTTTTTCTGACACACCTTGTAGGTCTGATAAGCCACAAACATGCCTGCAGTCAACGTGGACCACCCACTTAATCTTCTTTCACAAAGCAAAGCTATGAATGAGTATTGATATAAGCATGACCGTGTATTATTTTTATTTTCTACTACTGATATGATCGATACCACTCTACGTAATTGTGATTTGGCTTTAGTGATAAGAGCAATTTCAGAGGAGGTCATTTGACATGTAATCAAAAAAAGTGCTGAAACTTAAACTTTATTTATTCATTTTTTTTTTTTTTGCAGTTTAAAATTTAAATGAATGCATGTTTCCAGATATAGATATAGATAAAGTGATAATACATAGACCTTTAGACGTCTGTCTCGACTTCGTCTAGACAAGTCACGTGCAGTTTTTTTTTTTTTTTATGGTTCTCGAGACAGGATTGTGCAAGTACACAATGTTGCATACTAATTACTAATTTTTGCTTCGTACCATTTCTTTTTGTGTTTCTTAGACTGAAAATTCATCTCAACAATTTAAGAAGAGTAAAAAATTAAAAAAATGTCAATGGAAAGTTTGGAAATCAGAGGAAGGATTTAAACCATTCAGAACACTGAACTGCTGCAATCTGCCAGAATACTCAGAAGAGTCCTGGCGACCTGAGGAGACTTGCTGTCACTCAGACTCCAGTGAAAGACCATCAGCTAATGCTGATGTGAAAACTCAAAAGGAGTAAATAATAATAATATCATCTTTTCAGCTAGTATATTAGGTCTGAGACTTGTCAGCTGTTCCTTATAAACATTCATCTTAATTCCACAGAATATTTATAATCTTTCCACAGATTATCTAACATTGCCTTAAAGGAGTTCAGAGATAGGGCATTCACTATTGATGATGGTAGTTCATTCCATGTATTCACTCATGTTATCTAGATATACATTTAGTAAAACTATTCTAAAATTGTTCTTCCGATTCGTATTTTGGAGAATATAATCTCCAAAATACGGATGTAAATTTATTGAACAAGAGTAGCGAACTGGTGTCCATATGTAGACATTTAAACAAATTTCTATTGTGACTAAAAATTAAATACTAAAAACTCCGTTAGCTTTCTCGACTCGAAATGTAAAAAACAAAGATTTTTACTGCATCTCAAAGTCGACTAATATTGCTGGTGAAATTGCAATGTTTACAAAATCATAGAATTTTTTTTTATTGAAAAACAAAAAAGAAAGCAAAAACCATTCAACAATAATAATAATAATAATAATAATAATAATAATAATATGGACAAATATCTGGACCTTGCCAGAGAACTGAAAAAGTTATGGAATATGAAAGTCAAAGTGATACCAATTGTAGTTGGTGCACTTGGAACGATCCCAAAACGATTGGAAAAGGGTTTGGAAAGTTTGGAAATCAGAGAAAGGATTGATACCATCCAGAACACTGCACTGCTACAATCTGCCAGAATACTCAGGAGAGTCCTGAAGACCCGAGGAGACTTGCTGTCACTCAGACCCCAGTGAAAGACCATCAGCTAACACTGGTGTGAAAACTCAAAAATAATAATAATAATAATAATAATAATAATAATAATAATAACCTGGACCTGGCCAGAGAACTGAAAAAGATATGGAATATGAAAGGCAAAGTGATACCAATTGTAGTTGGTGCACTTGAAACGGTCCCAAAGAGCTTGGGAAAAAGACTGGAAAATTTGGAAATCAGAGGAAGAATTGAGACCATCCTGAATACTGCACTATTGCAATCTGCCAGAATACTTAGAAGAGTCATAAAGACCTGAGGAGACTCAGACTCCAGTGATATACCATCAGCTAACGCTGATGTAAAAAAACTCAAAAGGAGTGAAAATAATAATAATAATAATAATAATAATAATAATAATAATATCATATTTTCAGCTAGTATATTAGGTCTGAGACCTGTCAGCTGTTCCTTATATTCCAAATATTAATCTTATTTCCACATAATATTTATAATCTTTCCACAGATTATCCAACCTTGCCTTAAAGGAGTTCAGAGATAGGGCATTCACTACTGATGATGGTAGTTCATTCCACGTATTCACCACTCTGTTACTAAAATAATTTTGTCTTGCATTTGCTTTACAAAATTTTAACTTTCATGTTCTTTCTTTGAAAGTTTGTAATTTTCAGTTATTATTTGTCTTTTGCTATATTATAGGTCGTTGTTTATGTGTCTGATGATTGACATATTCTATGTAAACAAAAACACAAGTGAGTGTTGTTTGTAATCCTAAGATTTGATAATTTTACAATCAAAACAAATTTCTCTAAAACTTACGCGGACTTTTATCTCGGCGTATTTATATATAAATGTGTTAGTGTGTATGTCTAATAATTGTTTTTAACTCTTTGCCTACCAAATTACCCCAAATTTTCTTGACATTTATTTTACCTGTATGACTTATTTCAAAGTTCACTATCTATTCACTCCAGAACTCATTCTATTCTAATAAAGTTCAATTATTGTTGCAATCTGAGCTGAACGTATTAACCTCGTAAGTAAAGGTTCCACTACATATAGATGGATATATGAGTACCTTAGTTGATTTCATTTGAATGTAAATTCCTTTATAGTACTCCGTAAGAATATGTACTCAATTCTTGATATGTACGTTTGAATTCTCAATTCTGGTTGAACTCTATCACGAAACACTTGATACCACCCATCTACACACACACAGATATATATATATATATATATATATATATATATATATATATAATATATATATATATATATGTGTTGTATACTGGATCATAGAATATTCAGTATACCAGTACATCCAAAAATACAGTAACTCGCAACAGAATGCTAAAACATCGAGATAAATGGTTCGCGTAATGGTTCCGTAATTTTCGTCGTTTCAGTAATCACACACACAGATGTTTTAAAACAGCAGTGTACAAATAGTCTTGCATAAGCTTATTTACTCTCTACGAAAGGTAAGCTATGGTTGTCCACAACTATATATATATATATATATATATATATATGTAATCCACAGACACGTGTTTCGAGGTATCACCTCTCATCAGTGTGGTTATACCGTTTAACAGCTACCTCTGGCCGGGTTCGAGACCCGAATGAACTTTCGTTCGCCAATCCTCTTACCCGTACTGCCACAGGCAGCTGTCAAA
Organism: Doryteuthis pealeii; assembly: GCA_023376005.1. Lineage (NCBI taxonomy): Eukaryota > Metazoa > Mollusca > Cephalopoda > Myopsida > Loliginidae > Doryteuthis > Doryteuthis pealeii. The sequence continues at coordinate 105,525,969 of CM042142.1, read as the reverse complement.
TATAGGAGACTATTTAATCGCTACATTTCTAAGCGGAAATGAATTCACTAGAGGCCTCAAACTTTATGTAAACAAAGCGAGGTTTAGCTGTGCACCGAATACGGTGAATTTTGCAATTAAATCACTTTTATATATATGCGCGTGTGTGTATATATATATATACATAAAGTTAAAAGTTGACCGAGTGGACAATTGTCGGAATCAACCGAACAGCGAGTGAGTATATCCCCTTTTCGATAGCGCTAGATCTGGGAGATTTTTTGCGCCACACTTGCCGTCAGCTCCCCACTTTACCGCACAGATTAGATTACCCAATCTGTGCTACTCATGCACTGTGTTGGCGGGGACCGGTATCGAACCAGGAACACCAACGGCACTTGGTGACTCTGTGTCTACGCTGTTCTAACTCCTAACGTGAGGTCACTCTTCGACCTTAGTGTCCAAGACGAGAAACTCGGGACCTTTTTAGGGTGTAGTGAGCACGTTTGAGATCAACATGGTACGATTGTACTTTTGGCAAGTTCTACTTTACTCCCATTTGCAT
>CM042142.1:105510425-105520425 GCA_023376005.1 Doryteuthis pealeii | reverse complement strand
ATGAAAATATAAATAAATAATAATTGTCACTTCCCTTATATACTTTAAAACAATAAATAGATCGCTGCTTCTTGGAGCAGCGAAAAAACACGTCCATTCTCCTGACTACTCAGCGTTCATATTAATATATATGTAATATATTATTATATGTAATATATGTAATATATCAATTAGTATATTTAAAAAATGAATAATATAAAATAAACATATTTCAATAAGAGTCCAAAATAAAGAAATAAAAATTAACTACTAAGGCCTGCCTAATAATTAAAAAAAGGATAGGCCAAACCTGGAATGATACTAAGACATTGTTGGACAGACACACAAACATAATCACACACACACACACACACACACACACACACACACACACACACACACACACACACACACACAACACACACACACACACACACACACACACACACACACACACTACTAAGACATGCCTAATAATTAAAAAAAAGGATAGGCCAAACCTGGAATGATACTAAGACATTGTTGGACAGACACACACACACATAAACACAAATAAACACACACACACACACACACACAGACTTGAACATACACACACGCCGAGAATTTAAAAGATACCACCAGAATAGACAGATTCTAGCCGCAAGCTAACAGCTCCAGACTTAGCTTCCAGAAATATTCTGACAAAGAGATCTTTATCTCGAAATGTTAAGAATAAATCAAAAGTAAACAAAGAACATCATGATATTTGCCTCTCATCCCACTTATGAGGGCGTGATACAAGGACATTTTTATGTGGGCCCACTCACAAGCCGAAGCTCATGGGTGGTAGGCAAAAAATGCGTTGATCCCGTCGGCATTCACCCTCAAGGGAGGCGTCTCAGACACTAGGCAATAAACCCAGCCCTGTCTCCTTAAATCAAGGGACAGGCATTGCCTGGGGGGTAGCCCCTTGGGATCAACGCTGTTAATTTTACTTAGCTGCTCCAGAGGCCGAAGCACTCTGGGACAGGCCCTGAGGGGCCTTTGCCGTCTAAACAAACAACATCATTGTCCTCTCATTTTTATTTACGCTTACATTGTGATAGCCTTCAAAACTAACCACCAAAAAATAAAAACATTTTAACAGGAGTCCTTTTTTTCAAAGAAGCTATTGTAGCTATTAAAATTTAATGATTATTAACTTAATATTATTAAGTCAAGATGTGTTCAGTAACATTTCCTAAACCTACTCACATACGTCACATATAGTGGCGTGAACATAGTACAAACACTTGAAAACGTATCATAATTACCATCCTATACTGCGCAAACTTTTTACAATTTGTTTGATCAGCAATTACAGTTAATAGCAGCACCTGTGGATATACGACAGTATAATAATTTAATTTTGATTATATATATGTACCAACCCCTCCGCACGAGCAGGATGTGACACAAGGTCAATTTCTTAAGCGGAGTTTAACAGGTTTGAATTCAGAGTTTTCCTTCTCCTCGACCGGTTGCCAAACCAAGGTTAAAGAGCCCAGTCTGCCCTACTATTTATCCATAGCTAGAGGGAGAGTAGGATTCATACCTTTCCCAAAGGTATTAGCGCTAAGTGAAATGCAATTATCACGTCCAGGATTTGAACTCGCGGTGACGAGTCCATTTCCTATGATTTAACCCATTACACCACGCGCTTTAATTTTGATTATATGGAGGTGCGTGGTGTAATGGTTAGAGTCGTAGGAAATGGACTCGTTGATCCGAGTTCAAGTCCTCGGCAAGGCTGTTTGCATTCCACATAGCGCTAATATCCCTGGGAAAGGTATGAATCCATATATTCTCCCTCCAGCTATGGGTAAATAGTAGGACAGACTGAGCTCTTTAACCTTGGATTGGTAACCAGTCTAGGAGAAAGAAAACTCTGAATTTGAAAAGCCTGAAGTCAGTCATTGATTGGGTTTGGGTTTGTGGCATTTCTTGTGCCAATTCTTTCCTATCGACTGTGTCAAAAAGTGCGGATGGTCGAACACAAGCCTTCACCACTATAAACAAAACACTGTGTGGGTTGTTCATTGGCTGAACCCTCATGCATCGCAATCTACTATACAGTCCATAATAATTTAATCATTACAACGTTTGATAATTACCGGTAATCAACTGATTATTTCCTTACGTAATTATTTTAATTCCATTGTATAGTGTTATATTGTATTATATAAGTACATTGGCATTTTAACCAAACAATCCTTTTCAATGTTTTAATTCTCCCAAAAATATTCAACCTGACATTTTCTCTGATTTGGAATTTCAACAAACAATTTAAATAAACAAATCATAAAATGCATGGGAGATATGAGAGAGGAGAGAAGATGGGTTCTTATTGGTTCTGCTTCGTCGGCATCCGTTTTCCTCTGGGCTGATTCCTTCTTGCTTCTGGGCTGGGTCGTCTGTGCTTATTTCTTGGTTTGTAATAAACAAGCAAGAAAATATTTTTTTGAATTCTTTATTAAAAACCCACAGACCAAAAGGTTCTTCAACCGCGCAGTGAGAAGCTGGCATCTTAGGAGAGAACGAGCCTTTCGTCTGCTCCTTCTATCTAACGGCCAAAATCTAACTAACTAAAGTTAATTTCCCTTCTCACGCACGCCTATTAGCGGAAACCGGGGGGGGGGGTCAACTAAAGGCCATTAGCTATCGATTATATAACCTCCATCGAATTTGTATTTCAAAGAACTCCAATTCAGAATCTAACTATACTTACAGACATAATTTGTAGGCTACCCACGAATTATGTATAAGTGGAGATTCGTCTTTCTCCTTTCAGTCTGTTTACATAATCTCTCGGATTTTAGGTTTTGCGTATCGTCATCAATTTTTTCGTTTGTTCTGGTCCGGTGTATATTACCAGGACGAGTGCTGTGGTATTTATTCCTTTGATTAGGCTCCTGCTTGAAGTATTCCTTTCTGACTTTTCCTTAATTTCTCTTTGTTTGATGTATCTGCTTTTAATACGAGGTATATCAGAAAAGTTCCAGTATGTCATGAAACTTCGATGTGAGGAGCATCGTCCACAGCGAGTTCTTGCCACAGGGCTAGATGATCAACCAGCATGTCTACAAAGAGATACTGCGGTGTTTGCTTCATTCAGTGCTCGAGAAGAGGCGAGAGATGTGACAGGACAACTCGCCTGTGCTTCATCATGACAACGCACCTGCCCACACTGCCTTGAGTATCTGAGAGTTCCTGGTCCAGAAGAACATCACTGTGCTACAGCAACCTCCCTACTTACCCGACCTTGCTCCATGTGATTTTTTCATCTTCCCCAAGCTTAAGAGGGTCATCAAGGGGACCCGTTTTAAGGATGTGCACGACATCAAAAAGGCTTTGGCGACAGAGCTACGGGGAATCCCAGAAAAATCATTCGAGGAGTGCATGCAAGCGTGGTAGAGAAGGATGGGGAAATGCATTAGACACTAGCAGGATTACTTTGGAGGGGATAACTTGTAGTTTGTTTTTTGGATTTTAAATAATTTTTTTTGTGACACCAGTCCTGGAACTATTCGGACATACCATGTATCCCCAAGTAATTTCGGCTTTCTTTCTCTGGGCGTTTTGATGCTTTCGTAATTATATAGTTTCACTTCTTTCCTAATTCATTACAATTATTACGCATTTGCCAATCCCAAATTTTATACCGATGTTTTGACAGAACATTCTATTTGTATTAAGCTTTCCAGTTCGTATTATTATTATTATTATTATTATTATTATTATTATTTTGCGAATTTTTCACACCAACCTTAATTGGTGGTATTTCACTGGAGTCTCAGTGACAGCAAGTCTCCTCGAGTATCCAAGACTCTTCTGAGTATTCTAGCCGATCTTAACAATGCTGTTGTCTATATGGTTTCGATTCTTCCTCTGGTTTCCAGTTCCTTCAGTCTTCTTTTTTTTAACCCTTGGAGACAGTTTCAAGGGCACCAACTACAATTGGTATCATCGTCACCTTCATGTTCTACAGTTTTTTTGTTTTTTTTTGGTTTTTTAAAATTTTTTTTCCAGTTCACTGGTAAGGTCCTAGTATTTATTTATACATCTTTTCGCAGCAAAATCCGTGCGATTTTTTTTTTTTGTCAACCCCTTGTTGGGTCATTTTATGCCGAAGACGTTTTGTTCAATTCAATCTTGGTGGGTACTGAAAATTCTTTTTTGAACGCCATTTTAAACACATTTTTTGTCCCTTAGATGGAGCTGTAACAGGCACTACCACGCCGGGCCATGGTGAACCTGGGAGTAATGGAATTGGAACTTCACCATTAGATGCAATTTAACGTCATACCCAGGACACTGGCCCTCATCCACCACCTTCTAGCACATATATGCTGAAAAAAGGTTGCGCGTTGCCATTAGGGCAATAGGATCAGAACAATCATAAAAGTGCTACGGCTTGACATGAACAGCCGATCTTCAGCCAGCCGTCTAGCCTAAGTAAGGACCAAGGTCGTTCATGCTTATTTCTTGATTGTAACAATTAAGCAATACCTAATTGTTCTTCAAGACGTATATTCTTTATTAAAATCCCACTGCCCAAAAGGGTTTTCAACCGCGCGGTAAAAAGTTGGTATCTTTGGAGCGAACTATCCTTACGTCTGCTCCTTCTGACTAACGGCCAAAATCTAACTAACTATGCCAATTCCCTTTCACATGCCTTTCCTTCAGCCAATCTGTTGGAATAGTTTGGGGTATAAGGTGTGCTCTAATTCGCCACCTGGATTTATAGACTAGCCATGGTCACGTGAGTTGTTACTGCGGCCAATCACTAACCATACTGCGTGGAAGACACACTATTTAATCCCCTCCTACAGGTCATAATTACAATTACGCTCACCGAGGACGGACATAGGATTAGCAGTTCTTTACCAATACTCAGGAAGGACTTATACGATTACCAGCGCTAATACCCTTGGGAAAGGTATGAATCCTACTCTCCCTCCAGCTATGGGTAAATAGCAGGGCAGACTGAGTTCTTTAACCATGGCTTGGTAACCAGTCTAGGAGAAGGAAAACTCTTAATTCAAACCTGTTGAACTCCGCTTAAGAAATTGACCTTGTGTCGTATCCTGCTCGTGCGGGGGAGTTGGTAAATATATATACGATTACCAGAGGAACCAAACGATTCATTATCAAAGGACTCTTTACCAGGAACTGAGAACTCTTTAACAGAGAAACCAAAGGATTCATTATCGAGGGACTCTTTACCAGCGATCCAATTCCACTGGACAAGCGCTCTTGCTTTAAGGCCAAAGGATGGCCCATAAAAACTAGATCAGCGAAAGGTGAACTATTGAGTTAAAATAGGAAGTAAAGAATAAAATTACAGGGATTTCCTTTTGTTAATGGATTTCTTTTCAGATGAGTCATATTGCCAGACTTTTGACTAAAACTAAAACTATGCTTTTTCTCATCAATAATACTTTAACTCTTTTTTATGTCAAGTAAACTATTATTATATAAATGAAGATTTAATCTTGATTACTCAGAAGTAGTTATCTACATTATTCATTTTCAGATAAGTCTTCACATGTTCAAAGACGTCAATTTGCTTTTCGCATTTTATATTCCGATAAAAAAAATAATATGTAAAATGTGTTATATAAAATACGTAAATATACGAGGTGTATTCAAAAAGTATTGAGTCTGAAACAATATTTCCCAAGGCAGAAATCATATATATATATATATATATATATATAATATATATGTGTGTGTGGTGTGTGTGTGTGTGTGGTGTGTGTGTGTGTGTGTGTGTGTGTGTGTGTGACAATAAAAGACACTGTCGGATTATATATATATATAATATATATATATATATATATATAAAGGGCAGTTGGTGTGAATGTATGTCCGGTGGAAACTATGAAAATAAAACAATTAACGATAAAGTTAATATACACACACATTCACTATCATCATATCTTGGTTTTTGAGCAAAAATAATGAAGATTTGATTTATATTCGTGAAGATAATTAAAAAATAAAATTCAAATGATAACACCATGGATTTTTTTTTTTACATTTAATGTTGTAAATAGTAGACATTAATTTTTCTTTTCAGAGTGGCTAGATCAGCCCAAGGTCTTTTTTATGTGAGGATTTTTAATGGGTCATCCTGTGAGAAACCAACTCACGATTCAGTAATAATGATCTATGAGACTAAATTTAAAAGAAATTCCCCCTCTACCCAGGCGATGCTGGGTAGCCGCTTTTAGTGAACAATAAATGAAACTTCAATTTTCTTCACAATACTTACATTACTATTCAATACATTTGTTCCATGAGTTTTTCATTGGTCGAAGCACTTCTGAAAACTCTACTTTTTATATGACGTGAATCTGCAACGTGGTATTTATTTTACTGCCCCAGTGATGCTGATGGCTTTTTGATTTAGTGCGTTCTGGGACGCATATATTTGCATTGAATGAGTCCCCGGGGAAATTTATAGGTTTCAACTAAAGCCGTCTAAGTCCTACCTTGTAACCTATCCTGTGTAATTCCTTTCTAAGAAACTATTGAAATGTATTTACAGTTAGCATGAAATTGTGAGGGAAGAAAAAAGAAAAAAGAAAAACACTGGGACGCATGGATACGATTTTACTGCGTTCTTTTAGATTTTTGTGCGTCAGGGGCGCAGGACGCGTACCTATCAACCTATCTTCTGTCCTTCACATTTTTTTAGGTTTAGAAGAAAAAGTCGCTCTGAGCTAAGTCTGCTGAGTATGAAGGTTATATGAAGATTGTTGCTCTTGCACAATCCTGTGTTTCACATAAAACGGTTTCATCAAAAAGCAACGAGACTGCTGATCAAAAAGTATTGATAACTGGCACATTATCACCTTTACGACTAAGAACCACAAGATTCCAGGTTCGATACCGGCCCTCGCCAACTCAGCGTATGAGTAGCACAGGGATATGTGCGGTAAAGTAAGGAGCTGATGGTAAACGTAAAAACAACCTCCTTGGTCTAGCGCTTGTGAAAAGGGGATAGACACCCTCGCTGTGTGGCTGATACCGACTTGAGGCTAATGTGCAGTGCCTACAAAACTAAACTGATATTTGACCCTTGATTCTACTCTCTGGTTGACACGTGGTAACTGGTGCGTCACTGTACGTGTTGTGTACAGGCCTCAAGCAAACCTTCAGACTTTTGACTCTGATTTTGGACTACGTAACAAAGCTATGCATTCGTTTATAATACTTATGTCAGTTATATTTTCTACCAGAAGTGGCTACCCGGTCTCACCTGGGTGGAGGGGGGAATAAAAAAAGGTAGTCTCGCAGATCCATTATTGTTGGATCCTCGCAAGATGCCGCATTAAAATCCGTATATAAAAATGACCTTGCGTTGATCCAGACATTCTGAAAATAAAAATTAATGTCTCCCATTCAAAGTAGTAAATGAAAAAAAAAATCCATGCTGTTATCATTTAAATTTTATTTTTTAATTATCTTCACAAATATAAATCAAATCTCTATTATTTTTGCTCAAAAAGCAAGATCTGGTGATTGTGAATGTTTATACATATTTACTTTGTCATTAATTGTTTTATTTTCAAAGTTTCCTCCGGACATACATAAACATAAACTGTCCTTTATATATGTATAGAAGATTATCTGCATACGTGTATGTATGAAATGTATATTGTCATTTAAAAAAAAAGAAAAAAAAAAGATATTTGTTAACTGCTCCTAATGTCCCCTTGTCAACCCTACAAACTCTTTTTGCCTTCTAGATCTTCTCACCGCTCCGAGAGGGGGCGGTACAGCCCCACTTTGGGAACCACTGGTATAGCTTCTATTCACCTCGTAAGAGTTTTAGTGCGCATGCCCGAATAACAGATGTTTACATTAATTGGCATTTTAAACAACAACAAAGTGAAGTGTTACATCTCGATCTCTTCATGACACATTTCTTCTTCTTCTTCTTCTTCTTCTTCTTCTTCTTCTTCTTCTTCTTCTTCTGCTCGCCCCTCTTCTTCTTCTTCTTCTTCTTCTTCTTCTTCTCGCCCTTCTTCTTCTTCTTCTTCTTCTTCTTCTTCTTCTTCTTCTTCTTCTTCTTCTTCTTTCTGTTGTCCTTTCTTCATCTTCACTGATATGATTCACTTTGTCATAATCACGTAAGATGTCCACTTATGTACAAACAGTGGTAAACAGTATCTTCGTACCGAGATATGGAGGCGCGTCGTGTGGTGGTTAACGTCGTAGGAAATGGACACGGTGACACGAGTTCAAATTCTGGACGAGACCGGTTACATTTCACATAGCGCTTATACCTTGACGAAAGGTACGAATTAAACTATTTTCTCTCCAGTTATGGATAAAGACTTGGCTCTTTTAACTTGGTATGGCAACCAGTCTAGGAGAAGGAAAACTCTGAATTCAAACCAAAGGGATTCTCTTCTCGTTAGTCAAATTACTTTGAGAGCTTCTCCTCCTTCCTCCTTTAGTATATACACTAAACCTGATATTTTTGGCTATGAGCGATTTTACTATACACTGTAAGCCCAATATAGTAATAAAAGAACAATGGGTGGGTGAGGTCAATTCAGTTATCGGTCCCGAATACTTTGCAGGCAGCACATGGGTACCCTGGGAAAATTTGCAAAGATTCCTGGTATGAATCCAACAATTCTCACTCCAGCTATGGGCAAATAGTAGGGCAGACTGGGATGTATAACCTTGGTTTGATAACCGGTCTAGGGGGAAGGAAAACTCTGAATTCAAACCAAAGGGGCTCTTTTCTTGTTAGTCAAACTACTTTGAGGGATCCTCCTCTTTTCTCCTAACCAGAACCTAAAATGCGATGGTTATTCATTTATCAAGAGATGTTCATACTAATGATCTAGTTCTTAATGTTAGTGTTTTAGCCGATACCTCCTTCTTCCTTTTATCAGATGTAAAAAAAAGTTTACAAAAGAAGTACTAAAAGTAAAACTTGGACCTTGCCAGATAACTGAAAAAATGCCTTAAGGTGAAGGTTGTATTAATTGTAATTGGAGCCCTTGGAACGATCCTCAATGGTTTAGAAAGGGTCACCAAATTCCGGTTAGGAGACCAAACAGTATTAATTAACAAGCAGAAAAGATCTTATCTCATGGGTTTTGCCGTTCCGGTGGATCACAGAGGAAAATGAAAGAAAATGTAAAGATTTACTAATACTTGGACCTGACCAGAGAACTGAGAAAAAAAAACTGTCGAACATGAAGCTAAAAGTCGTACCAATTGTAATTGGTGTCCTTGGAACTGTCCCCAACAGTTTGAAAGCGAGTCTCGATGAATTGGAAATCAGAGGAAGAATCGAAACATCAAAAACAATAATTGTTAGACCGCTGAATACCTTGAAGGGTCTGGAGAGCTGAGGAAACTTGTTGTCACTGAAACTCCTGTGAAAACTATCAGCTAATGCGGATGTGAAAACTCTCCTCGAGTCTGTTTTCTAAACTTTGGGGGCCGTTCCAAGTGCACCAACTACAATTGGTATCACTTTCACCCTCATAACATTACACAGTTTGTTGCTTCTTTTATTATTATTTATTATTATTATTATTTTATATTATTATTATTATTATTATATTATTATTTTTTATTCTCTAGGAAGGTCCAGGTATTTGTCTATTTTTTTTTCGTTTTCTTTCATCTTCACCCTGTGATCTCCCTAACATTGCAAATCTACCAGTTGACAGATTTCTCTTTTTTCCTTCTCCTCATTAATAATACTTATGTCTGGCCTTCTGGTTGGGATAAGATGATCCCGGAATTGTGTAACGAACTAATTTTGACCTTGACAAGAATGGTATATGTCATAAAACCAGATCCTGTTCTCGTGAGCATGGAAACATAAAATTCTATCTGGACTTTGAGATAAAGTCGATCATCTTATCCACCAGAGGACCAGACATAAGTATTGATTAATGAGAAAATGAGACTTGTCAACTGGTAGATGCAATGTTAGGAGATCACAGGTGAAGATGAAGAA
>CM042142.1:105481653-105510325 GCA_023376005.1 Doryteuthis pealeii | reverse complement strand
GAGAGAGATGGGCACTCACAGCGAGCTCATGGGTGGTAGGCAAAAAAATGCGTTGATTCCGTCGGCATTTCCCCTCAAGGGAGGCGTCTCAGACACTAGGCAATAAACCCAGCCCTGTCTCCTTAAATCAAGGGACAGGCATTGCCTGGGGGGTAGCCCCTTGGGATCAACGCTGTTAATTTTACTTAGCTGCTCCAGAGGCCGAAGCACTCTGGGACAGGCCCTGAGGGGCCTTTGCCGTCTAAACAAACAACATCATTGTCCTCTCATTTTTATTTACGCTTACATTGTGATAGCCTTCAAAACCAACCACCAAAAAATAAAACATTTTAACAGGAGTCCTTTTTTTTCAAAGAAGCTATTGTAGCTATTAAATTTAATAATTATTAACTTAATATTATTAAGTCAAGATGTGTTCAGTAACATTTCCTAAACCTACCCACATACGTCACATATAGTGGCGTGAACATAGTAACACTTGAAAACGTATCATAATTACCATCCTATACTGCGCAAACTTTTTACAATTTGTTTGATCAGCAATTACTGTTAATAGCAGAGACCTGTGAATATACGACAGTATAATAATTTAATTTTGATTATATATATGTACCAACCCCTCCGCACGAGCAGGATGTGACACAAGGTCAATTTCTTAAGCGGAGTTTAACAGGTTTGAATTCAGAGTTTTCCTTCTCCTAGACCGGTTGCCAAACCAAGGTTAAAGAGCCCAGTCTGCCCTACTATTTATCCATAGCTGGAAGGAGAGTATGATTCATACCTTTCCCAAGGGTATTAGCGCTAAGTGAAATGCAATTATCACGTCCAGGATTTGAACTCGCGGTGACGAATCCATTTCCTATGATTTAACCCATTACACCACGCGCTTTAATTTTGATTATATGGAGGTGCGTGGTGTAATGGTTAGAGTCGTAGGAAATGGACTCGTTGATCCGAGTTCAAATCCTCGGCAAGGCTGTTTGCATTCCACATAGCGCTAATATCCCTGGGAAAGGTATGAATCCATATATTCTCCCTCCAGCTATGGGTAAATAGTAGGACAGACTGAGCTCTTTAACCTTGGATAGGTAACCAGTCTAGGAGAAAGAAAACTCTGAATTTGAAAAGCCTGAGGTCAGTCATTGATTGGGTTTGGGTTTGTAGCATTTCTTGCGCCAATTCTTTCCTATCGACTGTGCCAAAAAGTGCGGATGGTCCAACACAAGCCTTCACCACTATAATCAAAACACTGTGTGGGTTGTTCATTGGCTGAACCCTCATGCATCGAAATCTACGATACAGTCGATAATAATTTAATCATTACGACGTTTGATAATTACCGGTAATCAGCTGATTATTTTCTTACGTCATTATTTTAATTCCATTGTATATTGTTATATTGTATTATATAAGTACATTGGAATTTTAACCAAACAATCCTTTTCAATGTTTTAATTCTCGCAAAAATATTCAACCTGACATTTTCTCTGATTTGGAATTTCAACAAACAATTTAAATAAACAAATCATAAAATGCATGGGGAGATATGAGAGAGGAGAGAAGATGGGTTCTTATTGGTTCTGCTTCGTCGGCATCCGTTTTCCTCTGGGCTGATTCCTTCTTGCTTCTGGGCTGGGTCGTCTGTGCTTATTTTTTGGTTTGTAATAAACAAGCAAGAAAATATGTTTTTTATTCTTTATTAAAAACCCACAGACCAAAAGGTTCTTCAACCGCGCGGTGAGAAGCTGGCATCTTCGGAGCGAACGAGCCTTTCGTCTGCTCCTTCTATCTAACGGCCAAAATCTAACTAACTAAGTTAATTTCCTTCTCACGCACGCCTATTAGCGGAAACCGGGGGGGGGGTCAACTAAAGGCCATTAGCTATCGATTATATAACCTCCATCGAATTTGTATTTCAAAGAACTCCAATTCAGAATCTAACTATACTTACAGATATAATTCGTAGGCTACCCACGAATTATGTATAAGTGGAGATTCGTCTTTCTCCTTTCAGTCTGTTTACATAATCTCTCGGATTTTAGGTTCTGCGTATCGTCATCAATTTTTTCGTTTGTTCTGGTCCGGTGTATATTACCAGGACGAGTGTTGTGGTATTTATTCCTTTGATTAGGCTCCTGCTTGAAGTATTCCTTTCTGACTTTTCCTTAATTTCTCTTTGTTTGATGTATCTGCTTTTAATACGAGGTATATCAGAAAAGTTCCAGTATGTCATGAAACTTCGATGTGAGGGGCATCGTCCACAGCGAGTTCTTGCCACAGGGCTAGATGATCAACCAGCATGTCTACAAAGAGATACTGCGGTGTTTGCTTCATTCAGTGCTCGAGAAGAGGCGAGAGATGTGACAGGACAACTCGCCTGTGCTTCATCATGACAACGCACCTGTCCACACTGCCTTGAGTATCTGAGAGTTCCTGGTCCAGAAGAACATCACTGTGCTGGAGCAACCTCCCTACTCACCCGACCTGGCTCCATGTGATTTTTTCATCTTCCCCAAGCTTAAGAGGGTCGTCAAGGGAGCCCGTTTTAAGGATGTGCACGACATCAAAAAGGCCTTGGCGACAGAGCTACGGGGAATCCCAGAAAAATCCTTCGATGAGTGCATGCAAGCGTGGCAGAGAAGGATGGGAAAATGCATTAGACACCAGCAGGATTACTTTGAAGGAGATAATTTGTAGTTTGTTGTTTGGATTTTAAATAATTTTTTTTGTGACACCAGTCCTGGAACTTTTCGGACATACCACGTATTCCCAAGTAATTTCGGCTTTCTTTCTCTGGGCGTTTTGATGCTTTCGTAACTATATAGTTTCACTTCTTTCCTAATTCATTACAATTATTACGTATTTGCCAATCCCAAATTTTATACCGATGTTTTGACAGAACATTCTATTTGTATTAAGCTTTCCAGTTCGTATTATTATTATTATTATTATTATTATTATTATTATTTTGCGAATTTTTCACACCAACCTTAATTGGTGGTATTTCACTGGAGTCTCAGTGACAGCAAGTCTCCTCGAGTATCCAAGACTCTTCTGAGTATTCTAGCTGATCTTAACAATGCTGTTGTCTATATGGTCTCGATTCTTCCTCTGATTTCCAGTTCCTTCAGTCTTCTTTTTTTAACCCTTGGAGACAGTTTCAAGGGTACCAATTACAATTGGTATCATCGTCACCTTCATGTTCTACAGTTTGTTTGTTTGGTTGGTTGATTTTTTTGGGTGGGTGGTGGGTTCAGTTCACTGGTAAGGTCCTAGTATTTATTTATACATCTTTTCGCAGCCAAATATTGCGAACTATCCTTACGTCTGCTCCTTCTGACTAACGGCCAAAATCTAACTAACTAAGCCAATTCCCTTTCACATTCCTTTCCTTCAGCCAATCTGTTGGAATAGTTTGGAATATAAGGTGTGCTCTAATTCGCCACCTGGATTTATAAACTAGCCATGGTGACGTAAGTTGTTCCTGCGGCCAATCACTAACCATACGGCGTGGAACACACACTATTTAATCCCCCCCACAGGTCATAATTACAATTACGCTCACCGAGGACGGACATAGGATTAGCAGTTCTTTACCAATACCCAGGTAGGATTTATACGATTACCAGAGGAACCAAACGATTCATTATCGAAGGACACTTTACCAGGAACTGAGAACTCTTTAAAAGAGAAACCAAAGGATTCATTATCGAGGGACTCTTTACCAGCGATCCAATTCCACTGGACAAGCGCTCCTGCTTTAAGGCCAAAGGATGGCCCATAAAAACTAGATCAGCGAAAGGTGAACTATTGAGTTAAAATAGGAAGTAAAGAATAAAATTACAGTGATTTCCTTTTGTTAATGGATTTCTTTTCAGATGAGTCATATTGCCAAACTTTTGACTAAAACTAAAACTATGCTTTTTCTCATCAATAATACTTTAACTCTTTTTTATGTCAAGTAAAGTATTATTATATAAATGAAGATTTAATCTTGATTACTCAGAACTAGTTATCTACATTATTCATTTTCAGATAAGTTTTCACATGTTCAAAAACGTCAATTTGTTTTTCGTATTTTATATTCCGATAAAAAAATAATAATATGTAAAATGTGTTATATAAAATACGTAAATATACGAGGTGTATTCAAAAAGTATTGAGTCTGAAACAATATTTCCCAAGGCAGAAATCATATATATATATATATATATATGTGTGTGTGTGTGTGTGTGTGTGTGTGTGTGACAAAAAAGACACTGTCGGATTATATATATATATATATATATATATATATATATATATATATCTTATTATAATGGAGATTGTGTGTTTTTCTGTCTGTAACCGAAACTATATTCCTACTCAAGTCACAATTCTCTTAGTTATTGACATCACATTCTCCATGAGTTTATTTTTATCTAAACCTCAATTATTAATAAAATTGTCTTACATTATTAATATTGTTAACTATGTCTACATACTGACAACATGCAATTATATTTATATATACAACAAAATAGCGGTTTACAGAGTGAACGGGAAGGCTAATTTGCATATCAATATTTAAAAATCGAATTTAATGAATATGTGTTTAGTATTATTGATTTCTAACTGTTTGGTTTTTTTTAATGAATATAAGCAAAAATCTCTTCAATGAATCTTAAATGAAATCCATTAACAAGAAAAATAACTGTCATTTATTCTTTACTTCCTCTTTTAACTAAATGCTTAAATTAGAAAAAATAACAATGAAAGACGAGAGTAATGAAGAGTAAGTTTCAGTTGTTTTTTTTTATACTCCTCTGTTTCAAATCTTTATTATACTCCTCTGTTTCAAAATCTTTTTATCTATATTCTTTTTTAGTTTCATTGGCCTTTCTAATTTAGTACAATATTTTTATTACATTAAAACTTAAATACTTGCACCCGGAGGTGCATATATTTGCTAGTATATGTAAAGGGCAGTTGGTGTCTATGTGTGTCCGGTGGAAACTATGAAAATAAAACAATTAACGATAAAGTTAATATACACACACATTCACTATCATCATATCTTGGTTTTTGAGCAAAAATAATGAAGATTTGATTTATATTCGTGAAGATAATTAAAAAATAAAATTTAAATGATAACACTATGGATTTTTTTTTTTGCATTTAATGTTGTAAATAGTAGACATTAATTTTTCTTTTCAGAGTGGCTGGATCAGCACAAGGTCTTTTTTACGTAGGGATTTTTAATGGGTCATCCTGTGAGAAACCAACTCACGATTCAGTAATAATGATCTATGAGACTAAATTTAAAAGAAATTCCCCCTCTACCCAGGCGATGCTGGGTAGCCGCTTTTAGTGAACAATAAATGAAACTTCAATTTTCTTCACAATACTTACATTGCTATTCAATACATTTGTTCCGTGAGTTTTTCATTGGTCGAAGCACTTCTGAAAACTCTACTTTTCATATGACGTGAATCTGCAACGTGGTATTTATTTTACTGCCCCAGTGATGCTGATGGCTTTTTGATTTAGTGCGTTCTGGGACGCATATATTTGCATTGAATGAGATCCCGGGGAATTTATAGGTCTCAACTAAAGCCGTCTAAATCCTACCTTGTAACCTATCCTGTGTAATTCCTTTCTAAGAAACTATTGAAATGTATTTACAGTTAGCTTGAAATTGTGAGGGAAGAAAAAAGAAAAAAGAAAAACACTGGGACGCATGGATACGATTTTACTGCGTTCTTTTAGATTTTTGTGCGTCGGGGGCGCAGGACGCGTACCTATCAACCTATCTTCTGTCCTTCACATTTTTTTAGGTTTAGAAGAAAAAGTCGCTCTGAGCTAAGTCTGCTGACTATGAAGGTTATACGAAGATTGTTGCTCTTGCACAATCCTGTGTTTCACATGAAACGGTTTCATCAAAAAGCAACGAGACTGCTGATCAAAAAGTATTGATAACTGGCACATTATCACCTTTCCGACTAAGAACAACAAAGTTCCAGGTTCGATGCCGGCCCTCGCCAACTCAGCGTATGAGTAGCACAGGGATATGTGCGGTAAAGTAAGGAGCTGATGGTAAACGTAAAAACAACCTCCTTGGTCTAGCGCTTGTGAAAAGGGGATAGACTCCCTCGCTGTGTGGCTGATACCGACTTGAGGCTAATGTGTAGTACTTACAAAACTTAACTGAGATTTGACCCTTGATTCTACTCTCTGGTTGACACGTGGTAACTGGTACACCACTGTACGTGTTGTGTACAGGCGTCAAGCAAACCTTCAGACTTTTGACTCTGATTTTGGACTACGTAACAAAGCTATGCATTCGTTTATAATACTTATGTCAGTTTTATTTTCTACCAGAAGTGGCTACCCGGTGTCACCTGGGTAGAGGGGGGAATAAAAAAAGGTAGTCTCGCAGATCCATTATTGTTGGATCCTCGCAAGATGCCGCATTAAAATCCCCATATAAAAGACCTTGCATAGATCCAGAAACTCTGAAAATAAAATGTCTACAATTCAAAAGAGTGAATTAAAAAAAAAAAAATTCCATGCTGTTATCATTTAAATTTTATTTTTTAATTATCTTCACAAATATAAATCAAATATTCATTATTTTTGCTCAAAAAGCAAGATCTGGTGATTGTGAATGTTTATACATATTTACTTTGTCATTAATTGTTTTATTTTCAAAGTTTCCTCCGGACATACATAAACATAAACTGTCCTTTATATATGTATAGAAGATTATCTGCATACGTGTATGTATGAAATATATATTGTCATTTAAAAAAAAAAAAGAAGATATTTGTTAACTGCTCCTAATGTCCCCTTGTCAACCCTACAAACTCTTTTTGCCTTCTAGATTTTCTCACCGCTCCGAGAGGGGGCGGTACAGCCCCACTTTGGGAACCACTGGTATAGCTTCTATTCACCTCGTAAGAGTTTTAGTGCGCATGCCCGAATAACAGATGTTTACATTAATTGGCATTTTAAACAACAACAAAGTGAAGTGTTACATCTCGATCTCTTCATGAGACATTTCTTCTTCTTCTTCTTCTTCTTCTTCTTCTTCTTCTTCTTCTTCTTCTTCTTCTTTCTGTTGTCCTTTCTTCATCTTCACTGATATGATTCACTTTGTCATAATCACATAAGATGTCCACTTATGTACAAACAGTGGTAAACACTATCTTCGTACCGAGATATGGAGGCGCGTGGTGTGGTAGTTACTGTCGTAGGAAATGGACACGGTGACACGAGTTCAAATTCTGGACGAGACCGGTTACATTTCACACAGCGCTTATACCTTGACGAAAGGTACGAATTAAACTACGAATTTTCTCTCCAGTTATGGATAAAGACTTGGCTCTTTTAACTTGGTATGGTAACCAGTCTAGGAGAAGGAAAACTCTGAATTCAAACCAAAGGGACTCTCTTCTCGTTAGTCAAATTACTTTGAGAGCTTCTCCTCCTTCCTCCTTTAGTATACACACTAAACCTGATATTTTTGGCTATCAGCGATTTTACTATACACTGTAAGCCCAATATAGTAATAAAAGAACAATGGGTGGGTGAGGTCAATTCAGTTATCGGTCCCGAATACTTTGCAGGCAGCACATGGGTACCCTGGCAAAATTTGCAAAGATTCCTGGTACGAATCCAACAATTCTCACTCCAGCTATGGGTAAATAGTTGGGCAGATTGGGATGTATAACCTTGGTATGACAACCGGTCTAGGAGAAGGAAAAGGAAAACTCTGAATTCAAACCAAGGGGGCTCTTTTCTTGTTAGTCAAACTACTTTGAGGGATCCTTCTCTTTTCTAACCAAAACCCAACATGCTATGGTTATTCATTCATCAAGAGATGTTCAGACTAATGATCTATGTTCTTATTGTCAGTGTTTTGGCCGATACCTTCCTTCTTCCTTTTATCAGATGTAAAAAAAAAAGTTTACAAAAATTTACTAAAAGTAAAACTTGGACCTTGCCAGATAACTGAAAAAAAACAACCGTGAAACATTAAGGTGAAGGTCGTATTAATTGCAGTTGGAGCCCTTGGAACGATCCTCAATGGTTTGGAAAGAGTCACCAAATCCCGGTTAGGAGACCAAACAGTATTAATTAACAAGAAGAAGAGATTTTATCTCATGGGTTTTGCCGTTGCGGTGGATCACAGAGGAAGATGAAAGAAAATTTAAAGATTTACAAATACTTGAAACTGTCGAATATGAAGCTAAAAGTCATATCAATTGTAATTGGTGTCCTTGGAACTGTCCCCAAGTTTGAAAGCGAGTCTCGATGAATTGGAAATCAGAGGAAGAATCGAAACCATCAAATCAACAATATTGTTAAGACCGGCTAGAATACATTGAAGAGTTCTGGAGTGCTGAGGAAAATTGTTGTCACTGAAACTCCTGTGAAAAACTATCAGCTAATGCGGATGTGAAAAACTCTCCTCGAGTCTGTTTTCTAAACTTTTGGGGGCCGTTCCAAGTGCACCAACTACAATTGGTATCACTTTCACCCTCATATTCCACAGTTTTGTTGCTTTTTTAATTATTATTATTATTATTATTATTATTATTATTATTATTATTATTGATTCTCTAGGAAGGTCCAGGTATTTGTCTATTTTTTCGTTTTCTTTCATCTTCACCCTATGATCTCCTAACATTGCAAAATCTACCAGTTGACAAGTTCTCTTTTTCTCATTAATCGGTACTATGTCTGGTCTTTTGGTTGGGATAAGATGATCCGACTTTATCTCAAAGTCCCAGAGAATTTTATGTGTTTCATGCTCAAGAACAGGATTCTGGTTTATGCATATACCATTTTTGTAAGGTCAAAATTTAGTTCGTTACACAATTCCCAGTGGATCATCTTTCCAACTCAGTCGTACGTAGCCTTGTTGTGCTATTTTCCTGTATTCGCTTAATACATTGTTGGTCGTCTCATTGTTGGTACGAAGCCCCCCCCCCCATATGAAAGGTTGTAGACGCAAACATCTAACCCATGTGTGCTGTTTGCTGTCCCGGAGAGAAGAGGGTTCAAACTTGGCGCTTCCCTGATTAAATAGTCAGGACCCCTAGCGGTCAAAACCTGAAAACAGGGGAAGATAACTCTTCCAGACCAAACAGGGGTAGACAATAGCTACACATGTATTACTACCAGGACCTGTAGATATACCACAGAACGATAATCTAATTATCATAACGTGTAATATGTTTACTTAAGAGCTATTGCAAAATAGTTCAATATGTAACAAGTATAATATTCTTGATTTGACTCTTTCTCACATTTTTTTTCTTTCTTTCCTTCTTTTCATCTTTTCTTAATGTTCGATTGAAACAAATTAGCATCATTGTTTTCGCGTTCTGACCCCCTCTCTCTATCTTTCACCTACTCGCTTTCTTTCTTATTATATTTTTTCTGTGTTGCATGTCCTTTTTTTTACTAATAAAAACGGAATGGTCCATTATTTAGCTAGAGTGACGATACTCACAAGAAATAAGAATTCGGCGGATAAGCGACATCAGATACATTTTTGCATTTCATCTTGGGTGATTTAGATGGTCTCATTTTTAACCAAAGGGTGTTGCAGGATGATAACGGGTGGAAGATAAAAGAACACCAGTATTAATATATAGATTTTCAGAACTGCATATCCTTCGTGTTTTGTTTTTTTTTTTAATTTATTTTAAATACAAATTAAGAAATATAGAAAGAAAATACCTAATGGCATTATTACTAAAATTTATTCTCCCCCTTCACTTTCAACATACTTATTCCAGCGAGTTATCCATTAGTCGAAGCACCTCTGAAATTCCTCTTTAGTTAGGGCGTCGTATTACTTTTATTGTCCTATCATTCTATATGGCTGGTTTGGTTGGCATATTAAAACCGAACCAAGTCATTTTGATAAAGAAAGAACTTAGGTTGTTTGCAGTACATGCTGTTGCTTAAGTAGTCACCCAGTTAAGCATTGAACCGGCGCATCACTACTTAACTTCGGTGATCTAACGGAAACATGTGCTCTCATCGTGATTTGACCGTTAATATGACATTTGAGATTAGGACACTGTTGGACCTTTATTCTGAACAATAACCCCCAAGTACATTTCATCTTTAAACAAAACTTGGCTTAAAGATAATAAGATCAATGTCCTTCCTTATAAAGGCCGAAATCTATAGAAAAATTAATAGTGGGAGTTAGATAAAAGATTGAAGATAAGTGAACCGTTGATTTTGTAGTATTTATAGAAATATTTGATTAAAGAATATTACAAAGCATATTATCAAAACACACACACACACACATACACACACACGCACATATATTATATATATATATATATATATATATATATATGTGTGTGTGTGTGTGTGTGTGTGTGTGTGTGTGTGAATTTTGAATTTTGACATGTAACAAACTTGGAACACATTGACCGGATGACAGACAATATTAGATACATTTGTTCTCAACAAACATTAAAAAAAAGAAGAGAGAAATAAGAAATTACAGTTATTCGCCCATTTCATTCATAAAGGAGGAGGAGAAGAAGAAAGACAGAAAAAAAGGAGAGGAAAAGGAAATAAGAAGAGAAATTATAACCACATAAAGAAAAACATAAGCACGTCCATTTCTGATACGAAACTCTCATGATGAAGTTTATGCTTCGAAATCGACAAAAATAACATCTTTTTGTTTTTATTTTTCATACGCATTGTATTGGCCTTCAAAATATTGATATATTATAATATATATATATATATATATATATATATATATAATATATATATATATAAAAGTAATTGGTAATTTGCTTGAAGCATTGTTAAGTATGTTATAAAATAATAAAATTCGAAGGCAATACAATGCGTAAAAAATAAAGACAAAAAGATGTTTTATATGTCTAATCGATATATATATATATATATATATATATATGTGTGTGTGTGTGTGTGTGTGTGTGTTGAAAAGAGAAATAAAGGAAAGAAAGTATTGAATGGATAAAATAGGATATTTTAATTAATTTAACTTACACGTGTTTCGGTCAGGAGTTTATCCACGTGTACATTGTTCTATCTATTATTATTTTTAAATAACAAAATGAAATGAAATAATAATAATAGAAAAAATGTAGAAATGTTTCGCACACAAAGAAATATCGACCTTCCTCAGAGTAAATCCTTATTTTTTTAAATAAAATTCCTTGGAACGCGGAGAATTTTTGAAATGTTCGAATATATATATATATATATATTAAACATTAAAAATTAAATCGTTTTATTTTATCGAATCAAAATTATTGAATTATTTTATTTTAAAATTATATGATTTTATATTATTTAGATATACATTATTTAAATATATATTATTTAAATATGTAAATTAGATTAAGTTAAATTAAATGTATAGATTAAATATGTAAATTGAAGTTTATTAAAAATTAAACAAACTTCGCAAATTGAAAAAAAATCATAAGGCAAAAAGATACATTACAGATTATCAATGATCGAATATCGTAAGTGCGACTTGACCGTAGCATATTATTTTAGATATATTCTATATATGGCATATATAAATCATTATCCAATGCTATTTTTGCTAAAAAATATAGCAAAAATCATTTTGAATGCATAGTAAAAAATAATTTCCAATGTATTTTTATAGTAAAAATAATTTCCAATGCATTTTTATAGTAAAAATCATTTCCAATGCATTTTTATAGTAAAAATCATTTCGAACACATTTTTATTGTAAAGATCATTTTAAATGAATAGTAAGAATAATTTTCAATGCATTTTAAAAGTTAAAATCGTTTTCCAATGCATTTTTATAGTAAAAAATCATTTATACTTATATATCAGAGGTGTGCCAACGTCGTGATCCCGGAGCTAAGGGGACAAGAGCTCGGCCTGACGCCCCATCCAATGGCCAATAAATATTGATTCAGATTTTTCAAAGCTTCACCTACCTGCCCACTTTCACATTTACTTTTACTCTTGTGCAAAAATTTTAATGGCATCTCTCATTGTATAAGTAAAAAGTCAGTGGAGTGGCCTATTGTCGGTGAGTGAGTCTACCCCTTTTCACTAGCGCTAGACCAGAGAGATTGTTTTTGCGTCTGTGGTGGAGCGCCACATCTACCATCAACTCCCCATATTATCGCACAGATCCAACCCAGGCTACTTAAGCGGTGAGTTGGGGAGGGCCGGTATCAAAACCGGAACCTTGTGGTTCCTAGGCTGGTACTCAACCGACTGAGCTAAACCGTACCTGGAAACCATTACTCGTGAGTTTGATTCTCACTGAGTGTCACATAATTCTGGTTGGTTTGGTTGGTTTGGTTTGGTTTGGTTTAACGGCATATCAACCCTTTGGGTTATTTATGTAAAGTTTTTAAGTGCCATCCTTGGCCAGTTAAAAAGGGCTTAAAGAAAGTCCTATGTTATGGAATCCTTTGGTGATCCTTTGGTAAGCGTATAAGTCCTATCCTGCGTATTGGTAATAAGATAAGAATAATAATAAGAAATTTATTAATCAATAGTAGTACAAATTATTAAAAAAAATATAAGTAAAAGAAAAACTTTATTGGTTTAAACTACTATTGAAGGGAGGCCATGCCTAATAGCATGAAGCTAATCCCATGGACATGACCACCCTTGGACGCTCACAGGAAACAATACATGAAAACACAACGTAAACATATACATATATATCATGAGACAAATTAGCCGTGTGAGAATCTAAATGCAAATCTGTTGTTTATAAGAGCAATAAAATGATTTTTCAAAAGTGTTTTAAGGACAAAATAATTAACTGAAACAAGCTTCATCTTTTCTTTATCAAAAAATAACGACTGAACAGTATTCCAAGAATTAATTGCATTAAAACGAATCGAATTATGCCCAAAACTAACAGTGTTGATGATAGGGAAATTAAGCAAAAAGGTCCAGTGATTTAATCCTATGTCCGTCGTCAAAGAGTGTCAATGTAATTATGACCAGTAGGGTCGGGTTTAAGTATTGTATCAACCTCAGAGTACTGCCAGTGATTGGCCAAGATTTAGATCACATGATTCTGGCCTAGTTTATAAGTATAGGCGAGGATCTAGCACACACTTTATATAGTGGAAATTCTCAACAATTTAATACCAAAATCTTTTGTTTATATATGTTAGATGTATAGGAATAGTTTGCAGGTAAATATTAAACCAATTATTAGAATGCAAGACAAGAATTGGTAATCAATTTTTGCTTTACAGGTGTATTTTTGCTCTTTAACCTTTGCTAGGTAACCAGTCTAGGAGAAGGAAAACTCTGAATTAAAGCCTGTTAAACTCCGCTGAAGAAATTGGCCTTATGTCGCATCCTGCCCGTGCGAAGAGTTAGCATATATATATATATATATATATATATATATTATATATATATATATATATTTGAAAAATATATCAACTCATAATATATTCAATGAACACACGTGTAATCGGCTGCAATTAATCGGTACCTCGATTAATTCAGCGAGTTTAACCCTGAAGACCCTTATGGTGAAACTCGAGTAGGTTTCTATTGTATCCATTTCTTTAATAAATTTGCTCTACTTTGTATTGAGCACTTTGTATTTGTTTTATCGCGGACTTAACCCCTGGATTTTGTGCACACCCAACGATCGTGCCCATATTCACCGGTAAGCCACCTTTTATCTATCTATCTCTATATATATATATATATATATATATACAAGGTGTGTCAAAAAGTATCGAGATTTTTTGTACTTTTTGACACACATTGTATTCTGAAAAAAATTAACGTTTCATTCATTGTTCATTTCTATCTTGGTAAATACAGCTTTAAACTTGGTACTTTTTTGCAAAGAATTAATGAATTGAATGTTATTTTTTCAGCAATATATATGGTAATATATTTGAATATTAAAGCAACACAAAGGCTTTTGGATTAGGGCGATTCCGCGCTTTCTGAAGCTACACCCCGGGGTAACTGCCCCACCCTGATCTCACTCCTTTGTACCGTCACTGGGTACTCTTTTGGGACCGATGTCGTTTTATTAAATTTCCCCTCATATGTTACTAGTAGTGGCTCCCGGCGTCGCCTAAGTTGAGGGGGATTTTTAAGTTATTCCTGCAGATCCATAATTACTGAATCGTGAGTTGATCTCCTCGTAGGATTCCCCATTTAAATCCCTATGTAAAAAAAATAGACCTTGCATTGATCCAGCTACTCTGAAAAGAAATGTTAATGTCTACTATCTAAAATATTAAATGAAAAAAATCCATGCTGTTATCATTTAAATTTTATTTTTTAATTATCTTCACGAATATAAATCATATCTCTGTTATTTTTGCTCAAAAACTAGCCCTGGTGATATTTAATGTGTATATATATTTACTTTGTCGTTAATTATAGACACAACTGCCCTTTATATATGATATAGATAGATAGATAACCAGAAAAATATAATTTACAGTCAAAATTTAGCTGTTATATTGAAACAAGTATTTTCTTTGAAAAACGAGAAGTAAAACGAGAAGTAAAACGAGAAGTAAAATATATTTGAGATTTTTAAAGATTATTCTTATTATTTCAGTCGGAAATCTATTCATCTACGTCATATCACTTGAAAGATTTCATTTAATTTTCATGACTAATTTTCATGCGTCACCAAGTAGCTCAAAGTTGCAGTAGTAAAAATCAAAAGTTTCACTATAATTTGCATTGTGAAAGTCAATATATATATATATATATATATATATATATATATATATATATATATATATATATATATATATATACATATATTAACGGGTATCTGATACTCATGTGTATCGACCCAGACAGCTAAAAATTGATTACATGCGACTGCAGTGGTTGACGTCACACTAATCGCGTGAGAGACAAAAGAACCGAGAAAAAGCCTCACCAAAAGCTTGGAATAAACATATCGCTGATTTGACATACCAAAGACTAATGGGTTAATTTATAGATATGATATGTCAACTCCTTTCACCTCAAGGAGTGTTTTAATGGTATTTGGTAGGTCCCAGCCCACCCCGTTCCTGGAAATGTCCGGAGTATTTTAGCATGAAATTGATCAGCAAATTTGTCCAAGAAAGCAAATACGACTTTAGCATAAAACTGATCTTGCAACTTTAAAATTAGCATAAAATTGATCTAAAAACTTTAGCATAAAATTGATGAGCAAATTTGTCCAGAAAGCAAATACAACTGGAATCTTAAGGAGTTCCTCTCTCTCTCTCGGGAACGTGAAACTTTTATAAGTAAAGATTAATCAGAGGCGATTCCTTCTACTGTGCAGATTCCCCAGTTAATGAACAAAAATTTTGATTACACTTGACATCTGACCGCCCTGTCATCTGGGGCGTTAGAATGCACCGACTGCACCTCTGCAGAGGGGTAAGACTCCCACAAATGGGACCACCTGTTGGCCGTGGGTGGCGACCCGTGATGCTTAAGGACGGAGTCTTGGTGGATGAACTGTCCATGACCTGCAACACACGACTTAGGCCATTATTTAGGCTAGACGGGCGGTCGGAGAGGCCCCCTCCGATCAATCGGTTGGTCACATCAGGCCCTAGTACCTGTATGATTGCCCCAACCCAATTGCCCTTATGGCAAGCCTCAACCTTTTCATCATATGGGTGGTAGAAAGCGGTGGCTAAGGGTCTATATGTCTTGGGAATGATGTTAAACTCTATCTGAGTGTGAGGTTCCAGTTTTGGAGGTTTGTGGAATGTAGAGCACCCTTTCATCAATATTCCTCCCTGGTCCACTCTGACCTGGAGTGGTAGTACCTGTTAGGGTCCCATCTATGGGTCAGATAGAAAAATGTATTTATAAAAAAATTGTATTATCCATTAAGAATTCATTTATTTCAAAACTTTATGGGCATTAAATGACCCACTGAGGTTGATATGCCGTAAAACAAAATAAACCACATTTGAACCTATAAGTATTTTAAAGTGAAGACATCTTTTTCCGAAGATGCTCGGAATGTGTTAGCTTAAAATTTATCAGGATAGTCTAATTCGTCAACTTGTTGGAGCACCGGAATTTTTTTTAAATAATTAATAAAACAATTAATCCCATTCCTTGATGTGAAAGGAGTTGACATTTCGTACCGCATATATATATATATATATATATATATATATATATATATTAAAGAAAATATGTTTTAAAATGTTTTTCACGGATAAAGTCGTGTTTTCCTAATAGTATATAATAGTCAACGATGTTAGTGTCTGCTACTCTGTTGGGAATGATGCCCTAGTGTGTATAATATTTGTTTGAGAATGTATACGTTGTCTTCATCATTTTCCTTATCGAATGATCCCCTCCCCCCTCTCTCTCTCTCTCTCTCTCTCTCTCTCTCTCTCTTATATATATATATATATATATATATATATATATATATATATATATAGTAAAGAAAAGGGACCATATGACCTTTAGGCACCCTTCCGCTATCTCGATTCACAAGGACACTTTTCTCATTTACACCGTCCAAATCCGGTTGTTTGTTAGGGGCTAGGGTTAGGGGTTAAGGTTAGGGTTAGGGTTAGGGTTAGGGTTAATTTTATAATTTTTTAAAAAAATCTAAAAATCGTCTGTTAACAATTAACCGGATTTTGACGGTGTAAATGGGAAAAAATGTCCCCACGAATCGAGATCGCAAAAGGGTGCCTAAAGTCCTATGGTCCAAGAAAAGGGCTTAAAAATCGGATATTTTGCTGTTATAGATCTATATCTACCCACAGGTATCAGTGTATATCAATGAGTATCATCAGACCGCTAACTTTATTGAAAATGGTAAACAAAAAATTCATGAGGTTTTACGTACAATTTTTCTGGGAAATTATGAAAGGTTTCGGTTTCAATTCTTCTCATCGTCTTGGGGGCGGTATCTATTACTGGGGATTAATTAACCAGGTGGTTAATATATGGTTAGATAGTATATATATCTTTTGTCTATATATTCTGGTTTCAATCCTTTTCAGTGCTAATGTCTTTAATTTCTGTTGCTATTTATAAAACCACATTTAAAAAGCAAACCCTACTACATAAAACCAGTATAAATAAAACGCTTATAAAATTGAATTGTTTATTCAATATGCACATCCCCCGATGATGGCCCATGACGGGACCGAAAGTACTAGGGAACAAATTAGTTATGGCAAATTTATCATCCAAACGGGTATTGTATCATCCATTCGGCACCTTGAAAGGATTGAAACGAGAATATGTAAACAAAAGACGTCTCTACTATTCAACCAAATTTGTATAAATGAAGAAATCATTTACACAGACAGACAGACAGACACACACACACACACACACACTCTCTCTCTCTCTCTCTCTCTCTCTCTCTCTCTCTCTCTCTCTCTCTCACACACACACACACACCACACACACACACACATATATATATATATATATATATATATATATATATATATATATATGGTGATTGCCACTTCTTCACAGAATAAGGCCATTTCTACAAGTTCGGTTGTGAGCACGCGGGGCCCATGCGTCCAGCTTTGTTTTTACTCACTGTCATACAACCCCCTTCCCCGGTTTACTCTCGTATGCGACTGTACGTGACTGAGAAGCCCAGCCTTCGACAGGCAGGTCCAGCCACACACATCACATATATAGCCCGGCTTAAATGTAGGAATGTGTCCATGATGTCCGTCATGTGCTGCTTACGGAGAGACCGCTTCAGGGTAGAGTGTTCGAGCCGTCTTACCTCAAACCCCTTGCAGCTATCATAAACAAGTCTTCTCCAAGCCACACGATTCGTAGCTATTCTCTCCCACTTATAGGTGAATGATATCAAGTATTTCCGAGTTAGTATTAAACTCATGCATACATATAAAAGGTTTCGTACATACATATGAATATCTATATATGCGCATATATTCACATATACGGAGTATACTGAAAAATAAGTAAATGAAAACCTTAGTTTATCAGATATAAATTTATTTCCGCCCTTGATAGCGTCTTCAAATCTTATTTCAGTATAGACACGAATTACAGGTCGGGTTTATTTAAATATGTTTTTTTTTTTAAATACAATCACGCACATAGATATATACCGGAAAATTAAACAATTATTTATTGTTTTTTTTAGTTTTATTGTTGTTTTTCTTTTTAGTCTACCACAAGATTATTCAACATTTTCATTTTAATACTGCATGTATACACACATTTAAATAAATAACATCACTTGGAACTTAAAAAGAGCTTTTTAAATACCTGCCATGCTGTATTATATACAAGAAATAGAATACTTCTTTACATAGTTTTTTTTTAAATAAGGGTCTCTATTTTTCTTTTTACAGTAACAAGGGGAGAAAAAACAAAACAAAAAAGCCAAATAAGCTAGCAAATTGATAAAAATGACTTTATATTTTAGTTTTAGTTTTCATTATTTTTGATTTATGAAATTTTGAAGCTGTTTTTTTAAATGTCTATTAATTTCTTTAAAAAAACAAAAAATGCTGAAAGCAAATTAAAAAAATACGATCGTTAAGGCGAGGGAAGAAACATAAACCCGATCTGTAATTAGTATTATCTGCGTTTTTCGGACTATTGTCCTCATCTTTATTGTTATTTGTACAACGTTTCCGAGTCCGAAAAGAAGCTTCCCGAGTCCGAGAAGGTTCCCGAGTCCGACAAGAAATACCTGAAGAAGGCCGGAGGGCATATCGGCCGAAACGTTGTACAAATAACAATAAAGATGGGAACAATAGTCCGAATAACGCAGATAATACTAATCATCAAGCCTCATCTCAAACATTCAGAGAAACGATCTGTAATTCTTGTCCATTCTGAAATCAGATTTGAAGAGGCTACCAAAGACCGAAATAAATTTATTCATCGTATTTATTTTTTTCCTCCTACAAAAGTGATGCTGAATTTTATATGAAAACCGTGTGGCAACCCCACATGGCTTTTTAACATTTGACATGGTCAACTGCATGTTAGAGTACAGTACATAGTCCATTCTTTACAGATTTGGATTTTGTCATTGCATTCTGTCTTGCATTTACATTTTGATCAATTCCAAACAGATTTTAAGAATAAATTCAAGAGTAGCCCACATGTTTTTTTAAACACTTATCTTTTTTTGGCTATTTCCACTTAGAAAAGCTGAAACTCTGCAATCCATCTTTTTAAAGATCTGTGCATCGTCACTTACAGAATGGGAAGGGGGTTTAACTGATAAATACACACATCTGTATGTATGTAAAGGCTGAAAGAGAGTGTTCTATCCTTTGTATAGGAGAGCGTTGCCTTTACGCTTAGTTGGCGGTCCTCAGCGAAATCCCCTCCAAAGTGCTCAACCCACTTTGGGGATGGGGAGCATATATAATCATTCACACACACACACACACACACACACACACATATATATATATATATATATATATATATATATATATATATATAGAGAGAGAGAGAGAGAGAGAGAGAGAGAGAGATAAATGAATAAATAAAAGTTTTAGCTTTTTTTATTTTCATTGGAGCAATTATTGCCACCTTTTATTTATTCATTTATTTATCTATTAACGCTCTATCACAGATATTGAGCACTCTTCTAATAACACTCTACGTTGGATTACTACCGCTTTTTCAAGTATAATAGTGCCAATCATACAGATTAACACACACACACACACACACACACACATATATATATATATATATATATATATATATATATATATATATATATATTCAAAGACGAAGGAGAAAGACTCTTTTGTCGTGGAGAGTAAAAATGTACCTCTTCAGCTCGAACTTTCAAAACAACCCTTCTTTCTATTCAGAATGTCAGCCCGCCACAGCCGAACCACTTACGTTGGGTCTCAGGTAGGGGAAACCTCCCCAAAATAGATAAAGGTCGGGAACAATTCTGATATTTCTTTCGGCAACAGACGATGTGCTAAGAAAAAAAACTCCAAAGAAAAACTGATGCATCTTTTGACATTAAAAACGAGACAATAGTTTCACCTCTGGTTCAATTTCCGGAACAACAACAACAGCAAAATCTTTATCGAATTAAAATAACAAGGTACTTAGGCCGGTTTAGCTCAGTCGGTAGAGTGTCTGACAGAAGGTTCCGGGTTCGATACCGGACCTCGCCAACTCAGCGTATGAGTAGCATAGGGATCTGTGCGGTAAAGTGAAGGGCTGCTGGCAGGTGTGGCACTCCGCCTCAGACGCCAAAATAATATCCTTGGTCTAGCGCCAGTGAAAAGAGGATAGACTGCCTCATTGTCTGGCTGATACCGACTTTAGGCCACTCCGACGACTTTACTTTTATACCTATCTAATACGAATAATTTACATTCAGTTGTATGTTTTCAAGCATTTATATCTAATACTAATAATTACATAGTTTCAAGTAATTTCTTCAATTCAATAATAGTCCTTTGTTTGCACACATGTTTATAATAACTAATGATAATAATAATTCTTAATAAACAATTATAACTTCAAGTAATTATTCTCAATACAAATAATTTAGTTACATTATGTCAAGTATTCTTATTTAATACGAATAATTTTCAGATCTATTTGACCCATAGATGAGACCATAACAGGTACTCCAACTCCGAGTCAGAGTGGACCTGGAAGTAATGGCAATGAAAGGGTGCGCCACACTCCCCAGATGTCCAGGACTGGAGCCTCACTATCAGACGCAGTTTAGTGAAGTACACCCATTTTTGAGGTTAGTGGGACATACCCCTATGCAGGGGATACAGTCAGTGTATTCTAAGCCCCGTCGACAGGGCGAGAAACACGCATTTAGAGAAGGCTGTGTTTTCATCAGTTCATTGTGTAATTGCAGTTCCTTCATTTCAGAGATAGGTTCTCTTATCATAATTTGTGCAGTTCTAGCATACCCACCATCATCTGCGAGAGACACCTACGTTGGCTTAGCCATGTCAGGAGGATGGACAAAGGCCGCATCCCCAAAGGCCTGCTATATGGTGAACTAGTAGAGGGCACCCGACCGGTAGGGAGACCACGCCTGCGCTTTAAAGATGTCTGCAAGAGATACATGAAGACATGCCACATCGACATAAACACATGGGAGGCTTGTGCAGAAGATCGTACGATCTGGCACCTCCTTGTCAAACAAGGCATGAAAAGGAGTGAAAAAGAGAGGAAATAAGCCGCCACAGAAAAGAGAGTTAAAAGGAAGGAGAGACAACAGCTTCTCCTGCAAGCATCACCGTTTGTTTGCAATCACTGTACCAGAGATTGCCATTCAAAAATTGGTCTGTTCAGCCACTCACGTAGCTGTAGATAAAAAAAAAAGTGGACTATACGCCATCGTCTTTAATAGACGGAAGGATGCTAACTGTAGCATACTTTGCTGTTGGGGATGGAAGTGCTGATCTTACCAGAGTTGTGCCACGAAAATATCTTAACTACAGTTGCCGACCAAGGTTGTGAAAACAGCAATAGCTAACTCTCAATGGCGTTTTGTTAAGGTCACCATAAAAGTTCCAGAGTTGCTCGTTTTGGGGTTAATAAGGTCAAGGAGTGATCTCCCGTTATAACACGGCGCATTGTGGGGAAAAAAAAGAAAACAGGACACAGATAAAAAGACCGCCATGGCACATAGTTAGATTACCAATTTATCTGGTCCCACACAAGTTTAAATGCTGGTTTTTGGGAGAAGTCATTAGCTTTGCCTTGCATTAAATAAAACAATCGTTTTATGAGCTTATACATTATGATAACAAGGATATTTCATTGTCTGAGAAAACTTAATAGAAGGGAATACCTATATAATATTGTATAAGAGAAATTTCCTAATAGAAATGTATTCATCTAGTAGATAAAAATCTTGAGGCTGCTGGTAAAAGAGGAAAGTATAAGCACTTACATTTTAAACATATTCTCATGTGCTATGTGACAGAAAATTGCTGGGACACAAAGCCCTCTTGTCCTGTAGACAGGAAACGTAACAAGTGTGCGTCATCCCCGTAAATGATGGAGGGTCTGAGAGGATTTGGCTTTGATACTTCCACTTTTATACTGCTGCTCGCTACGCTACCTAGCGCCTACTGACAGACAAGAGAAGTAATTATCTCTCCGTCTTCTATGTCGAGAGATCCCAACACTTTTTTGGTTTTGGTTTGGTTTGGTTTGGTTTGGTTTACGGCATATCAACCTCAGTGGGTCATTTAATGCCGACAAAGTTTTTAAATAAATTCATTCTTAATGGATACTCAATGATCTTTTTCATAAACACATTTTTCTATTTAACCCATAGATGGGACCTTAACAGGTACTACCACTCCGGGTCAGAGTGGACCAAAGCGCAATGGTGATGAAGTGATACTTCAACTGTAACCGAAACTATACCGCTACTCAAGTCACAATTCTCTTCGTTATTTACGTCACATTCTCCATGGTTTAATTTTTTATTTAAACCACAATTATTATTAAAATTGTTTTACATTATTAATACTGTTGGCCTTATCTACATTCTAATAACATGCAATCGTATTTAAATATACAACAAAATAGCAGTTTACGGTGTGAATGCGAAGGCTAATTTGCATATTGATATTATAATTTTTTTTTTTTTTTTAGAATATGTGCTTAGTATTATTGATTTCTAATTGTTTGGTTTTATCTTATATGTAATTTTATTCTTTACATCCTATTTTAACTAAATAGTTAAATTAGGAAAAATTAACAATGAAAAACGGGAGTGATGGAAAAGTAAGTTTCAGATGTTCTATTTTTCGATTATACCGCCCTCTGTTTCTAATCTTTTTATCTGCATTCTTATTTAGTTTCATTAGCCTTTCTAATTTAATATGATATTTTATTATATTAAATACTTGCAACCGGAGGTGGCATATATTTGCTAGTATATTTTAAATACTTTAAATAAAGAAAGTAAACCAAAGTATCTTTCAGCTCTTGAAATAGATAAGCTGAGGTCACTGCTAAAACTACGAGTCGAAATCTATCAATGTATTAAACAATGAAGTTGCCAAGAAATTATTTTCTTTCTTTTTTTTTCTTCTTCTTTTTCTTTTTTTCTTCTTTTTTTTTTTTTTTTTCAAATTAGATGCTACGGTTGTTGATTGAAAATATAGGGGAAATGGAAGGGAAGAAAGAAGGAAGGGGGAGAAAGAAGGGAGAAAGAAAGAAGAAGGAAGAAAGGCCGGGAGGAGAGGAAAGAAAGAAAGAAGGAAAGAAAGAAAGAAAGAAGAAGAAATGAAGGAAAAAAGGGAGGGAAGAAAGAAGGGAGAAAGAAAGGAAGGGAAGGAAAGAAGTAAGGAAGAAAGGAAGGGAGGGAAGGAGGGAGGAAAGAAGGGGAATGAAAGAAGAAGGAGGGAGAAGAGAAGAAAGGAGGAAGGAGAAGAAAGGAAGGGAGGGGAGGGAGAAAAGAAGGAAAGAAGGAAGGAAGGGAGTGAGGAAAGAAAGGATAAAGGAAGGAAGGGGAAAGAAAGAAGAAAGAAAGGGAGGAAGGAAATAAGGAAGAAAGGAAGGAAGGGAGGGAGGATGGTATTGCTGAGATGAATAATGAGGGAATAGGACAGCTGTTAGGGCTGCTGACCTGGCGATTGCGATGGTGATGATGATGGCGATGGTGAGATGATGATGATGATGGTGACGCTCTCGAATAATAATAATAATAATAATAATAATAATAATAATAATAATGAAGATGAATGAATGATGATGATGATGATATAATAATAATAGCAGCTGACATCAGCGATGACGATAACAGAGATGACGCGATGATTACGTCACCGACTGTGTTGCTATGGCGAAGCATCGACTGATCAATTTGGACACCATAGTAATGACCGTAGAAGTGGTGGTGATAGAAGTTAGAGAAATAATGGCGTGGTAGTAGTTGGACGAGATAATACTATGATCAACAATAAATAAATGAAAAAAAAAAAGATTGTTTTTATTATGCTAAATGCTAGCTGGCTTAGCTCAAGTGTAAGGGTAAAGGTCTTAACACTCTGAAGGCGTGCTTCTCCTTAGCATTCGGTTTTATATTTGTAAAATCAGTGATTTTTTTTTTGGGGGGGGGGAGAGGGTCACAAATACCTGCTTATAGTAATCGTATTGATATAAAACTCCACGTTGTTTTTAATGAGCGAACACTACATATTTTACAAGTACATGAATGTACTTACAGGTGCCGTTATAATATGTAGCCTACCTTTTTGATTCTGTTACAGTATGTGGCCAACACGGTTTGAATGAGTCCTACCTCAGTAAGAGTATATTTATAGATATAAGTAGTAGGCAATTTATTAAAACTAATTATTTTTCACATATATTCAATTTCAAGAAATGCAATTCAGTCATAAGCTGTATATAGAAATTAAGAATAATTGTAAAATAATTTATCCATAATTTACACAAATCATAGATCTATTTAATTCTGAAATATTCTAAAATTCTGTAATAGGGTTAGGGTTAGCGGTTATTATTATAACCTTATAATATTATATAATTTTTATGGTAGGCCACATACCATAAAAGAGACATGATTTCGTAGGCCACATTCAAAAGGTAGGCCACATACTATAATGGTACCCACTTACATATAGAACGATAAAGACAGTACGATTTTTCAGATAATCTCCATTCATGTTATTAACCCTTCTTCTCTCTACGCTCATAGACAGAGATGTGACTGTAACATGGTTAGCGGCGCAGAAACTTGAGTCAGCAAGACGCATTCAAATTCCGCTTTATTTTTTCGGGACTGAGATTCGAATAGTAGGACACAATCAGTATTCTATTAGCTTAGTATTTTTAATTTTTTCATAATATATAGTAATCTGATTGATATACAACTCTGTGTTGTTCTTAATTAGCGAACAATACGCGGCTGAACTTGCATAAAGGTGTCAAGATTAGGGTGACCCAGAAAAAACAGAACCCACAAATTTTGTAATAAAACTGTTGTTAGGGTTTAGGCTTAGGCTTAGGCTTAGGGGTTAAGGTTAGGGTTGGGGTTGGGGTTTGAGGTTAGTTTAATGAGAAAATAAATAAATAATTTGGGTTCTGTTTCTTCTGGGTCAATCTACTTTTGACACCTTTGTGCAAGTTCAGCCCAATACGCATGTTACAAGCATATTAATGCACTTATATACATTTACTAACCCCTCCACACAAGCAGGATGCGACACAAGGTCAGTTTCTTAAGTGGAGTTTAACAGTTTTAAATTCAGAGTTTTCCTTCTCCTATACTGGTTATCTAGCCAAGGTTAGAGCCCAGTCTGCCCTACTATTTACCCATAGTTTGAGGGAGACTTGTTGGATGCATACCTTTCCCGAGTGTATTAGCGCTATGGTAAGTGCAAATAGTTTCGTCCGGGATTTGAACTCAGTCCATTTCCCACGACTCTAACCAGTACACCACGCGCCTCCATGCTGTTTGCATTTCACATAGCGCTAATACACTCGGGAAAGGTATTAATCCATATATTCTCCCTTTAGCTATGGATAAATAGTAGGACAGACTTGACTCTTTAACCTTGGATAGGTGATCAGTCTAGGAGAAGAAAAACGCTGAATTCAAACCTGTTAAACACCGCCTTAAGAAATTGACCTGTGTCACATCCTGCTCGTGCGGAGGGTTGGTAAATATATATATATATATATATATATATATATATATTATGTGTGTGTGTGTGTGTTTATGTGTGTGTGTGTGTGTGTGTGTGTGTAGAACGGTAAGACAGTACAGATATTCTCGCTTCAATTTTTGATGTCAACTTGATTAATTTTTTTAAATTTCCAAAGCTCTGCACACATAGACAGAGATGCGAGCGTAGCACGGTATTCGGCACAGAAACTGGGATCAGCAAGACGAGTCCAAATTCTGATTGAGGTCGTGTTCACTTGACGCCGGGACTGAGATTAGAATAGTAGGACACAGTCAATGCTCTATTACCTTGGTAGATGGACAGGAAGAGGAGAGAAGAGGGAGGACTCTCAAAGTAATTGGTTTGAATTCAGATTTTTCCTTCTCCTAGACCGGTTGGCTTACCAAGGTTAAAGAGCCCAGTTTTATCTATTTACCCATAGCTGAAGGGAGAATAGTTGCATTCATACCTTTCCCAAGAGTATTAGCGCTATGTGAAATGTGACCAGACTCGTCCAGGATTGTTTTCTTTTTATCGCTAAGGTGACGCTAAATAACACTAGTTGTTTTTTTTTTTCCCGTAAGATTTAAATTATAATTCTTAAATATATCTAACGTTCTAGGGAAACATGATTTAGAATTTTTTTCAAAATGTTCTATCCACTTAAAGCATTTGAGAATTTTATCGCTGGTTTCAACCAAAAGCGATCTACAGGATAAAATTAACAAAAGCAGTCGGTGCTGACGAAACTTTTATTTAAAAAAGTCAGGTTATTTCCTATAAGTCAAACATAAACAAAGGGGAACCACTCTTGACTCATAAAACATTTATTTTCCCATTAAACTAACACTAACCCTAACCCTGTCTTATTTTTGTAGGCACTGTAACTGTTTTGGTTATTTCCTATAAGTCAACATAAACAAAGGGGAACCACTCTTGACTGATAAATTATTTATTTATTTTCCCATTAAACTAACCCTAAACTCTAACCCTAACCCCGTCTTTTTTTTCCTAGTAGATCAATAAATAAATAAATAATTTATCAGTCAAGAGTGGTTCCCCTTTGTTTATGTTGGACTTATAGGAAATAACCGAAAGTCATATTAGGAAAAAAAAAGAATATTAGCATAAATGATGGGTGTAAAACAAACAAGTTTAAAAAGAACACAAAAGTCATTGGTTTAGAAGTCTTACTTTCCTGTCTACAGGAATTTAAAACCTGTGATCTTGGTTTAATGACACTTTGAAGGTTGGGGTACGAAGCAATTGCTAACTTTCCCTCCATGAATAAGAGGAAAAATCTATTACCAGCCTTATTATAATTACGAGATTTCTTTTTTTTACAATCTCTCATTTCAAGATGGCGTCAATGTCGTATTTATTTTTAACTTCCAATACATACTTCGATAGACTAGTGTCATATTTGCATTTGTCATGGGTATTTTTCACACACACACACACACACACACACACACACACACACACATATATATATATATATATATTATATATATATATACACAATCAAACACACACACATATATATGTGTGTGTGTGTGTATGTGTGTGTGTGTATACTCTATCGTGTATAAAGTCAGATACATTAGAATGGAGCAATATAATTTCTCTCTCTCTCTCTCTCTCTCTCTCTCTCTCTCTCTCTCTCTCTCTCTCTCTCTCTCTCTCTCTCTATCTATCTATCTATCTATCTATGATGAAATTAAATAAGAATTAAGATAAAAAGATTTGAAAGAGAGGGGATATAATTGAAAAATATAACTACTGTTACTTACTCTTCTATCACTCCCATCATTCATTGCTAAATTTTCATTTTAAAGAATAAAATTACAGTTATTTCTTCTTGTTAATGGATTTCTTTTCAGATTTATCCCCGAGATCGTTGCTCATATTTATTAAGATAAAACCAAACAATTAGAAATCAATAATACTAAGCACATATTTATTAAAGATACATTTTTTATATCAATATGCAAATTAGCCTCCCGTTCACACTGTAAACCTCTATTTTGTTGTAATTATAAATACAATTGCATGTTATTAGTATGTAGATATTATCAACAGTAATAATAATATCAAATGATTTTATTAATAATTGAGGTTTAAATAAAAATAAAATATCATGGAGAATGTGACATAAATAACAAAGGGAATTGTGACTTGAGTAGTGATATAGTTTCGGTTACAGACAGACAAATGCACAATCTCCTTTATAATAAGATACTAGCAGATGTACCTAGTCCATGACCGGACTAAAAGGGTTTTGGAACACTATGGGGTGAGAGAGAAAGAGGTAAAGAGGGGGTTAAGAGGAAAATAATTTTGCAAATTCCTCATCAAATTTATCATTAATGTAACATTATAGGTAGGTACGATAGAAAGAAGCTAAGAATAGAAAATATAAAAGTTTTTGTATTACAATTTCATTTTTGTTTTACATTTAGAATAGTATTTTTAAATGGTACCCCTTGGTTTAAATCGTTTTTATGATTCATTTTAGTTCTTAAAAAATTCAGATTTTTTTTCTCTTAATGAATTACAAAACAGTGACTTTCGACAAGCGTTAAATTCAAATTTCGTCTTTGGAATCTGTGTGATAGTTAAATATGGCGGGTCTTAAGAAGTACTGAAAAATTGTAAGTGTTTTTTGTATTTTATTATGAAAAACTGTGAAGAGTTCCACAAATCGATTGCTTTTTTTATTATTGAATTATATCATTTAATAAGTAAAAATCAAAAACTAAATTTTATATATTTCTTTATTATGTACATATTAAAGTGTATGCATGATTTTATTGTTGAATTCCATCTCTTTTCTGAGTTAAAAGTCGACACGTACAAACCAAAATAGATGTGTCACCTTTTATATATATATATATATATATATATATATATATATATATATAGAGAGAGAGAGAGAGAGAGAGAGAGAGAGAGAGGGGGGGGAC
>CM042142.1:105466653-105479153 GCA_023376005.1 Doryteuthis pealeii | reverse complement strand
TTAACCATTTACTTTAAAAACAATATAACACAGCTTTAAATGGAATTTTATAATCAAAATAAGAACTATTAAATTCTACGCATTTTTGAGTCTTGGAATCGATAAATTCTTCGAATGAGTTTTGAGCAGCAGCTTGATCGCTGAAGACCTTCTCTCGTTGTCGAGGTGCTTGAAAAATGGCAGTTGGCCGGAGAGATTGATTGACTGATTAATATTAACAACGTATCAACCTGTATGGGGTTATTTTATGCCCAGAACTTTTTTTGCACACAGTCATATGATATCAAGTATCTCTGTTTAATACAAATAATTTGCACGCAGTTGTATGGTTTCAAGTATTCCTATTTAATACAATTAATTATATGGTTTCAAGTAATTATTTCTATTTAATAATAGCCATTTGTTTGCACACAGTTATAATGTTTCAAGTAACTAATAATAATCCTTAATAAACAACTCTAGCTTCAAATAAATATTCTTTATACAATTTATAGTTATCAAGAAGTAAGTTACTTGATAAGTAACTGAAATGCACCATAAAGCGAGCGAACTGTAGAATGCTCCTCTATCCAGTAGCAAAAAAGCGTGTGGTGTAATGGTTAAAGTCGTAGGAAATGGACTCGTCGCCCCGAGTTCAAATCCTGGACGTGGTAATTGCATTTCACTTAGCGCTAATACCCTTGGGAAAGGTATGAATCCTACTCTCCCTCCAGCTATGGGCAAATAGTAGGGCAGACTGGACTCTTTAACCTTGGTTAGGCAACCGGTCTAGGAGAAGGAAAACTCTGAATTCAAACCTGTTAAAACCCCGCTTAAGAAATTGACCTTGTGTCGCATCCTGCTCGTGCGGAGGGGGTTGGAAAATATATATCCAATAGCAAAACTGACGAGAATTTCAACTCTATGATTGTTTTTTTATTTTTTATTTATTATGTAATTGCTTTGGGGGTCATCAGGAGAGAATGAGCACCGTTTCGGGGCCTTCCTTTCAACGGTTTTATTTACACACCGCCCCCCACCTCACTGATGCGAGGCCCCACAAAAATATCCAGTGTACCGAACAATCAAGTATACAAATGAATAACGGCGAAAAATTGTTTTTTGATAAACAACTCAAATAACTATTTTTTATACAATTTATAGTTATCAATTATTCCAATCTAACACAATAATAAAACCAAAACGGATTCCGCAGAAATCGATCTACAACCTCCTAGATCCTGACTATTCGAAGGATCATAGAAGGGGTTCGAGTAAAGAATCTAGAGGCAACGCTGTTATTCGTAGACTTCTCCAAGGCATTTGATTCCATACACAGAGGGAAAATGGAACAAATACTACTAGCGTACGGTCTCCCCAAAGAAACGGTTACCGCTATAATGATGCTCTACATTAGACACTAAAGCAATGGTACGCTCACCTGATAGCGACACAATTTCTTTGACATTGCCGCTGGAGTCCTACAAGGAGATACATTAGCACCATATATATTTATAATATGTCTAGACTATGCACTTCGAACATCATTAGATACCATAAAAGAAAAAGGCTTTACACTAAGAAAGGCAAGAAACAGGCGATATCCTGCATAAACAGTCACAGATGCAGGCTACGCTGATGAACTTGTGCTTCTTGCACAGGCTGAGTCACTACTACATAGCCTGGAGGAGGCAGCAAAGAATATCGGCCTCTATGTGAACTCCGATAAAACCGAGTTCATATGCTTCAAAAAGAAAGGAGACATCTCCACACTTGACGGTAAGCCTCTTAAGCCAGTGGAACAGTTCACATACCTAGGTAGTAATATCTCATCCACAGAAAGCGATGTTAATACACGTATATGAAAGGCATGGGCGGCCACAAACAAATTATCAGTCATATGGAAATTCGATCTCACTGACAAGCTAAAGCGACAATTCTTCCAGGCTGTGGTTATATCAGTACTGCTGTATGGCTGCACCACCTGGACCCTAAAAAAACACCTTGAGAATAAGCTAGATGGGACCTGTACAAGAATGTTGCGTGCAGTCCTGAACAAGTCGTGGAAGCAGCATCCCACAAAGAAGCAACTATATGGTCACCTGTCCCCCCCCCTCCATCTCACAAACCATCCGGGTGAGACAGACTAGGCATGCAGGACACTGCTGGGGAAGCGGGGACGAGCTCATAAGCGACGTTCTTCTGTGGAAGCCAACACATGGACATGCTAACGTAGGACGCCCACTAAGGACCTACATTGACCAATTATGCGAGGATTCTGGATGCTGCGCAGAGGACCTCCCAGGGGCAATGAGTGATAGGGAAGTTGGCGAGAAATTGTCATGGATATCCGTGCAGCTTGCGCGACATGATGATGATGATGATATGTAATAATTAATCCGTATCATTTTAGTCTGGGTAGGCATTATCTTCTTTGTCTATCCAGATGAAAAATAACATTTCAACATTCTGAAGGATGATCTCGATTTTGATTTTGGTATTGAGCATGCATAAGGTATGAGTCCAGTTGATACACCCCTCAGTTAGGAACCTGAAATTGGTCGTTTTCTAAATGTTTGATTGTTATAATATTTGGTTTGGTTTGGTTTGGTTTGGTTTATTTGTTTAACGGCATTTATTTGTCTCATGCCCACCTGTATGGACTGGGCACAAGCTCCGTTTTAACGTGGCCCACCCACAAGCCGAAACTAATGGTGGGAGAGAACAAAAATTGCGTCGATCCCATCGGCATTCCCCCTCAAGGGGGGCGCCTCAGGCGCTGGGCAATAAACCCAGCCCTGTCCCCAAAGGGGGCAGGTATTGCCTGGAGGGATGGCCCTCTGGGATCGACGCTATTATTATACCATCACCGGTCCAGCGGCCGAAGCTCGCCGGACCCCCAGTCGAAACCGGGCGGAGGCTGCATACTAATAACGTGTATTTGTTTAACGGCATATCAACTCCTTGTGTGTTATTTAATGCAGAAATTTTATTAATTTCTAGATGTCTGATTCTAATCATATTTGGTTTAGTTTAGTCTATTTGTTTAACGGCATATCAAACCCTTGTGGGTTATTTATTGCAGAAATTTGATTCATTTCTAAATATTTGATTCTAACATTTTTTAGTTTGGTTTATTCTATTTGTTTAACGTCATACCAACCACTTGTTGGATATTTAATACGGACATTTGATTCTAATGATAACTGAAATCCTTTTATAATCTTAACGGCATTTTTTTTCGTTTATTCGGACAACAACCATTTGTTGAGCTTCTTTTTCCAATATTTTTTGCAAATGTTGAAAAACTGTTGAATGATTGACGTTTATTTGTTCTTCGTGTTGTTTTGCGAGTGTCTGCATCAATAACAAATCCTCGATTGCTTGTCGCCAACCCCTGAAGGTCACCCACGACCCTTCTCTTCTTCAAAGCTCTTGTTTCCGAAAATGTTCAGCCGTATCTTTTTAGGACTAAGTAAAAGTAAAGTCGTTGGGGTGGCCTAAAGTCAGTATCAGCCTATCAGCGGGGAGTCTATCTCCTTTTCACTAGTGCTAGACCTAGGAGATTGTTTTTGCATCTGAGGTGGAGCGCCACACCTACCACCAGCTCCTTACTTTACCGCACAGATCCCTGTACTACTCATACGCTGAGTTGGCGAGGGCCAGTATCGAACTAGGAACCTTGTGGTTTCTAGACTTGGCCAAAAGTTTGGTTGATATTGAGAGTTATTTCCACAGCTTTGTTTTTTTCCTTTCTTGTTTTTTTTGTTTTGTTTTTTTGTTTTTTTAGTTTTGTGATTTACTTGTTTTTTTGTTCTTGTTTTTTTTTTTTTTTTTGGTGGGGAGCAGGGTTTTTTTTGTTTAGTTTTTTTTTTTCCTTTTTAATTTAAAAGCCTTAGATAGAAAAAAAACAAACGAAACTATTAGTCCAAATTACTAGAGCAAAATTTAAGTTTTAAAAGAGGGACAACATTTGCGTTTTAACAAGCAAATTTTCATTTTGAAAATCGTTAAAAATTAGCGTTTTAAAGGTAGAGCAGTATATGCGTTTTAAAAAGAAAAAAAATGCGTTTTAAAAAGCGAGCAAAATTTACACTTTAAAAAGAGGGTAAAATTTGCGTTTTCAGAAAGGGAGCAAAATTTGCGTTTTAAAAAGAGTGT
Organism: Doryteuthis pealeii; assembly: GCA_023376005.1. Lineage (NCBI taxonomy): Eukaryota > Metazoa > Mollusca > Cephalopoda > Myopsida > Loliginidae > Doryteuthis > Doryteuthis pealeii. The sequence goes on along the minus strand of CM042142.1, from coordinate 105,475,013 downwards.
AATTTTTTTTTATTTGCGTTTTACAAGTGTATATTACATGAACATTGTTAAACAATAATTTATTCCAAAATTAGACTTAGTAAAACACGTTTATTTATATGTAATGTAATTTTTTCCCTGTGTAATTCATAGATTTTTTTCTTATTCTTTTCAGCGGGTGATATAAAACGTGGTCCTGTGGCAAACTATGCTGCCGAAGAACCAGACGGTCCCCAAATAAAAACCGATATCCCAGGGCCGCGGTCCTTGGCGCTAAAAAAAGAACTCAGTCATTTACAGGTAAGCGTATTTATTTTATTTTATTTTAATTTTTATTTAGTATTACAATGTGTACAGAAATAACCTACTCTAGTTTCGCCATGAGATCCTTATGGCGAAACTTGAGTAGGTCATTTCTGTAAACACTGTAATACTATATATATATATATATATATATTATATATATATATATATATATATTTTGCATTGTGATAAAGTATATATTATTATTTATATTTTGCTTGAAGGCAATTACAATGCGTATATCGTATAATTCGATTACAATTACAATGCGTTCATCAATGCGATTGCAATGCGATTACTTACAATGCGTATATTGTATAAAATTCGAAAAAAAGTTGAAACAGACTGTACGATGTTCTAGCATCGTGATCATTTGCGAAATTCACTTGTCATGGTTATTCTATAATTAACGAATTTTATACGATATACGCATTGTAATTGCCTTATATATATATATATATATATATATATATATATATATATATAATATAATTAAAATGTAACGCTAAAAGTGTTTTTAATCAGTAAAATCTTTACACTCCTCTATGCACGACAATGCTGAGCAATATCACAATATTCAGTCCAGGAGAAGGAAAACCCTGAATTCAAACCATTTCTGCTCTGCTTAAAAATTGACCTTGTGTCCCGTCCTGCCCCGGGAGGGTTTCGATAAATACATACATTGACACAACATATTGAGAATTTTAATGATATAGAGATTCGTCACTCCCAAAAGGAAAAATACGAACAAGTCCTTTTAATGCGGTACCAACGCAGTAATTACTCAGCTGCAATGGTTTTAACTGCATGCATCAGGGAGTACTAACTCATTTGAAGGAAGAAAGAGCTGTTGCCTTGGAAACAGGTCCGCAACCATCAGGCTTTAATATTCTTATTGTTAGCTACCGGCCTCAAATGACTCGCAATGCGACAGCCAATATTCTATCAACCACTTCGCTTTCATTTCGAAAATGTCATGTGGGTTGGTTTTTGACGTAACTCTGATTCGTATGGAACCGCAAATGATTGCATGGACCGAGCGTAATGATGCGACTCCGAGACGAACAAAATGGCGGCGGCAAATTAGGACTGTCATTGAATATCAGACGCTGAGCGTTGTTGTTGCATCAAAGTACGTAACACAGGTCCTCCCATCGGGGAAGGTCTCGTCTCGTGCTGCGGACAGAGAAGACAACACACTCGCACGATCTATATCAACGCACACAGTGTGCGACACACTATTTCACACTGGACTCAATTATCATTCAGTTGCAAATTGGACTGGAATTTGCTTTATTCTATATCTATTGAAATACGTCTGTAAAATTAAACAGCGCTGGGGGTCATCGTCAGTTGTTATTGCTGATTCATTTGGGGGATTTCGGATCTTTCAACATAATACCCCCTTCGCCACGGGGATGATTACCACTAATGCGTCACCCATCTGTTTCAACGCTAGCTACTAAACTGGCTTATATCGAGTTTTGCCGACGTAGACCTTGGTTTCTTGGCACCGGATTGACTATTTCTAGAGCCAACCAATGTGCAGATTGGGCGTTATAAACAGGTCTACGTGGCGTTGACACTTTTTTTATTCATTGGCAGGACTTGGAACTACCGAATGAATCAAATTATTCTCTCTCCAGCTATGAATAATAGTAGAGCGGAGTAGGCTCTTTAATTTTGATTAGGAAACTGGTCTAGGGAAAGGAATTCAAACCACTTAAACTCCGTTTAAGAAAATGACCATATATTACATTCTACTCGTGTGTGGGGAGGGGGTAAAATATACATATATATATATATACGTATATATAAAAAATGTTGTTCTGGTTCCAACGGGAGAAAATTCAATATTTTATTTTAAAAAAGAAGGTCCGCAAAATGTATTATGTTTTTAGAAAAAAAAAATTCTTTTTATCTTACATATGCGACACGTGTTTCAGATCTTCTGGTATCTTCTTCAGGCTTTGATCAATAATATGAAAATATTTTTGCGGACCTTCTTTTTTTATAAAATATACGTATATATATAAATGTACTGTGAACGCAATTTCCTAACATATATCTAGATTTAAGATAACCCCAAGACTGGTTGACATGCCATTAAATATTCCTTGGAAACTGTGACTCCATATATTTACCTTTGGGGTTACTCGAGTAAAATTAATCATTTGTTGTGTTTTTTGTTAAAAAAATGTGTGAAAATAAACATATTTTTTCTTCCTTTCTTTTATTACCAATAGTCAAACACCGAGGAAAAGGTTTGCAATTTATCAAAAATAAATCTTGTATATAAACAGTAATATAGTAAAAAAGGGTGGAAGCATCTCCGCACTCGACGGCAAGCCTCTAAAATCAGTGAACCAGATCAAGTACCTAGGTAGTTATATCTCATCCACAGAAAGTAATTTTAATGCACGCATAAGGAAGGCATGGTCTGCTGTAGACATATCTTATTAATAATGGAGATTTACACAAGAAAGTAATCGCTTATTAACCATTGGGGGGAGAATATATATGGATTCATACCTTCCCAACTGTATTAGCGCAATGTGAAATGCAAACAGCCTTGTCCAGGATTTGAACTCGGGTCCATTTCCTACGACTCTAATCATTACAACACGCACCTACATGCATACTTTCATCATATATCTATTAATAATGGAGATTCGCTTCCGGTTTTTGTCTGTAACAAAAACTACGTCACTGCTTACGTCACATTACCCAAAATCGTCATAACATAGAATAAATAAAATCAAAATTTGAACATGCAACATTAGACAGTCCTCATTGTTTTTTTTTAAAAAGATTTATAAATACATGACTGGTATTGCATATCTATATATAGTTTGTTTATTTTAATATATATTTAAAGTTTACATATCAAATTGTTTTATTTTAATCCTTTAATGAATTTGATGATTTTACTTACTTAGGGTACAAACTCGCTGACATTGAATTTTTAACTCCCACACCTCAGGCAATATGTTTCAAAAATCTATTTTACATCGCCCGGAGGGTGTTTTTTATTTTGCTAGTTATCAGTAATATAGAAATCTGATCTCACTGATAAGTTAAAGCGACAATTCTTCCAACTCGTAGTCGTCTCAGTGCTACTGTACGGCGGCACCACTTGGACCTAACAATGCGCCGAGAGAATAAGCTAGATGGGAATTGCACAAGAATGCTGCGTGCGATCTTAAACAAATCGTGGAAACAACATCCTACAATAAAGCAGCTGTACGGCCACTTACCCCCTATCACACAAACCTTTCGAGTAAGACGAGCAAGACATGTTGGACACTGTTAGAGAGAGTAGTAAGGACGAACTCATAAGCGACATTCACCTGTTGAAACCTGCACGTAGACACACCAGTGTGGGCCGTCCAGCAAAGACCTACATTGTTCAGCTCTGCACAAATTCTGGATGCTGCACGGAGAACCTGCCGAGGGTGATGAACTATAGGGACGGATGGCGAGAGATTGTCACGGATATCTGTGCTGCCAGCGCGACAATGATGATGATGATGATGGAAGTATAATGGAGACAGCATGCGGGTTTCGTCTGTGTGAGAAGAGGCTATGTTTTTTCAGTGATTCTGAATTTTATGTATCTTACACGTTTCAGTGTTTCTGTGATTTTGAATTTCTCGCATTTTTTGTATTAATTATCCTTTGTCTTCTTAATATTGTTTTCATGATGATGATGATACTGATGATGATGATGATATAACCAGTTCGAAAACTCCTGTGTTATCGTTTTCTTCTTCTTCTTCTTCTTCTTCTTCTTCTTCTTCTTCTTCTTCTTCTAATATTAAAGCTGTTTTCAAAGCTAACCCTAGCGGTAAACCTAACCCTAACCCTAACGTTGAATTACAAACGAAAAAAGACGAAAATTCGAAAAGTTTTCAGCATTTTTCGAATATTTTTCCTTATTCTTCTTCTTCTTCTTCTTTTCTTCTTCTAATATTAAAGCTGTTTTTAAAGCTAACTCTAGCCCTAACCCTAACCTAACCGTAAATTACTAACGAAAAATACGAAAATTCTTTTTCTTTTTCCTTCTTTTTTTCTTTTCTTCTCTTTTTCTTTTTTCTTTTTCTTTTTTCTTTTTTTCTTTTTTTCTTTTTTTTCTTTTTTCTTTTTTTTTTTTTTCTTTTTTTCTTTTTTTTTCTTTTTTCTTTTTTTTCTTTTTCTTTCTTTTTCTTTTTTTTTTCTTTCTTCTTCTTCTTCTTCTTCTTCTTTTCTTTTCTTTCTTTCTTTCTTTTATTGCCTTTTTTCTTTCATTACAGAATTCTGATGCTGTCGTATTCTTTACCGACTATGACAGATCCCAAGGCAATTATATTGCAGATGCCGACGGGAATCTATTACTTGACCTCTACATGCAAATCGCTTCCATACCATTAGGTAAGTCTGTTATCATAAATTCAAATAGCGACACAATAAAATGGCTTATTTCTTAGTTGAGTAACATGATATTACAGGGTGACCCAGAAAAAAACAGAACCCAAATTATTTATTTTCCCATTAAACTAGCCCTAAACCCCAACCCTAACCCTAACCCAAACCCTAACCCCCCCTCCTAGTTGAGTAACATAATATTACAGGGTGACCAAGAAAAAAATAGAACTCAAATTATTTATTTTCCCATTAAACTAACCCTAAACCCCCCATAACCTAACCTAACCCTAAACCCTAACCCTAACCCTAGCCCCCTAGTTGAGTAACAAATATTACAGGGTGACCCAGAAAAAACAGAACCCACAAATTTTGTAATAAAACTGTTAATTGTTATTTTTTTAAAGTTTAAGTCCAACAAGGGTTAGGGTTAGGGTTTATGGTTTAGGGTTAGGGTTAGGGTTGGGTTTTAGGGTTTAATGGGAAAATAAATAAATAATTTGGGTTCTGTTTTTTCCGGGCCACTCATGTTTCTCAACTAGGAAATAACCATAAAATGTATACTTCTACCAAATAGTTTTGTCTAGTAAAAGTTAACAATCAGGGGGAGGTAACCAATGATGACATAACATTACACAAGAAAGTAATCGCTTATTAACCATTGGAGGGAGAATAAATTGATTCATACCTTTCCCAAGTGTATTAGCGCGTTGTGAAATACAAACAGCCTTGTCCAGGATTTGAACTCAGGTCCATTTTCTACGACTCTAATCATTACAACACGCACCTACATACATACTTTCATCACATATCTATTAATAATGGAGGTTCACTTCCGGTTTTTGTCTGTAACAAAAATTACGTCACTGCTTACATCACATTACCCAAAATCGTCATAACATAGAATAAATACACTCAAAATTTGAACGTGCAACATTAGACAGTTCTCATTGTTTTTTAAAACAAGTTTTAATAAATACATGACTGGTATTATATATCTATATATAGTTTGTTTTATTTTAATATATATTTAAAGTTTACATTTCAAATTGTTTCATTTTTTAATCCTTTAATGAATTTGATGATTTTACTTACTTAGGGTACAAACTCGCTGACATTGAATTTTTTACTCCCGCCCCTCAGGCAAATATCTATCTTTACATCGCCCGGAGGGTGTTTTTTATTTTGTACTAGTACATATAAATAAGTCAACTTTTTGGCTCATAAATCATGCACCCTGTTGCCGGGGCTTAGAATACACTGACTGTATCCCCTACAAAAAGGTCAGATCCCCACAAGAAAAGGTGTGTCCTGAGTATGACATTAATCTGCATCTCTTGGTAAAGCTCTCGTTCTGGAGATATGGGGAGTGCAAAGTACCCTCTTCATTACCATTATTCCCAGATCCATTCTGACCCGGAGTGGTACTACCTGTTAGGGTTCCATATATGAATCAAATAGAGCTGTTTAAAAATATTCGCATTCTATTGCAATTGAGTTGGCAGCCTTCCATTTATGAGAGACGATGAACCCTGGGCGGTTTCATATGGAGGATACAGCAAATCCCCCCTCTCCACACTGCCGCTGTTATCCAAAGGAAAGGTAAGGAGCCAATGCAGTTTGGCAACGGTAGTGTCGCAGGAGTTGATGGGTAACGCTGGATTTCAGCATCACAACACCTTAGGGACTCCGGCTCCTGATTTGTTTTCGGGGTTTACTCTCATAGCCTTGAAAGGCAGCAGAGGTTTTATGTCGGACTTTTCCTTGACTTAGATGGGTTGCCGACCAAGGTTCAATCCTGACTACATTGCAATACTTGATGACATATAACGGTAAATAATTTATATCAAGAATAATTATTTCAGACTAAGATTGCTTACTAAGGATTATCATTATTAATTACTTTAAACCAAATAACTGTGTGAAAACAAATGATTATTATTGAATGGATATAATTACTTAAAACCATATATATTGGTATTATATAGGAACACTTGAAATCATAGACATTTTTTTGTATCGGATAAAAATACTTGCGGTAGAGCGTTCGGCTAGAAATCATAAGGTTCCTAGTTCGATACCGGCCCTCGCCAACTCAGCGTATGAGTAGTACAGGGATCTGTGCGGTAAAGTGAGGAGCTGATGGTAGGTGTGGCGCTCCACCTCAGACGCTAAAATAATCTCCTTGGTCTAGTGCTAGTGAAAGGGGGACAGACTCCCTCGCTGTCTGGCTGATACCGACAATAGGCCGCCCCGATGACTTTACTTTACTATATATATACCAACCCCTCCGCATAAGCAGTGGGAGGCTCGTGATGTACTAGTTAGAGTCGTAGGAAATGAACTCGTCGACCCGAGTTCAAATCCTGAACGAAGCTACAGTTCACGTAGCGCTAATACCCTTGGGAAATGTATGAATCCAACTATTCTCCCCCCGGCTATGGGTAAATAGTAGGATAGACTGGGCTCTTTAATCTTGGTTAGGCAACCAGTCTAGGAGAAGGAAAACTCAGAATTCAAACCTGGTCACTACTAGAATTGATTCAGTTCTACTTAGTGATTTATTTCAATTTAATTTTTTTTTACGAACTCAAGGTTAATTTCTTAAGCGGGGTTTAACAGGTTTAAATTCAGAGATTTCCTTCTCCTAGACTGGTTACCTAGCCATGGTTAAAGAGCCCAATCCACCTTACTATTTTCCCATAACTGGAGAGAGAGAGGTAGTTGTATTCATACCTTTCCTAACGCAATGTGAAATGCAAACAGCTTCGTCCAGGATTTGAACTCTTGTCGACGAGTCTATTTCCTACGATTATAACCATAACACCACGCACATCCAATGATACTTTATATCATATATGATATAAAGTACACAAAAATTTCAATATATATATTTACCAACCCCTCTGCACGAGTAGGATGTGGCACAAGGTCAATTTTAAGCGAAGCTTAACGGGTTTGAATTCATAGTTTTCCTTCTGGAAACCTGCACGGGAACACACTAGTGTGGGCCGTCCAGCAAAGACCTACATTGATAAGCTCTGCACATATTTTGGGTGCTGCATAGAGAACCTCCCGAGGGCGATGAACGATAGGTTTAAGAGCCCAGTCGGCCATGATATTTTCCCAGAGCAGGAGTGAGAATAGTTGGAGACATACCTTTCCCAAGAGTATTAGCGCTATGTGATATGTAAATAGCCTTGTCCAGGATTTGAACTCCGAGTCCATTTTCCTACGACGATAACCATTACATCAGGGGCGTCTCCAAAAATCTCAATATAAACGCGCAATTAACGCGATTCCCTGACTCTAGACTTAAAATAACCATCGACGGGTTACATGCCGTTAAAATCAATCAATTAATCAATCAAGTTAAGCTTAGTAAATATCGTTATTTTTATATTGATTATAGTCTACACCAGGGTTACCGAACTACAGCTCACGGGCCGGATTCGGCCCGCAAAGGCATTTTATCTGGCCCGCCGACGGTGCTTGAATTTGTTTGTTAAAACATATAGAATGCGAGACATCGAACGAAATTGACTGATAAACATTTGAAAGCAATTCTCTTGATTGCATGTAGCAATTCAAAACCAAACATGCACGATATTTTGAAAGGCAAACTTCAGATTCACAAATCTCAATAAACCTTGCGTTCTTTAATAATGTTTTGAAAA
>CM042142.1:105449153-105461653 GCA_023376005.1 Doryteuthis pealeii | reverse complement strand
TTCTGTTTTTTCTGGGTCACCCTGTAATATCATGAGATTTTGAGTATGATTTGCAAGTTTTACCGTAATTTAATATACAATCCAATGCAGGACTGTTAAAGAATTAAGTTACCAGAGATAAAGGAAAAAGGCAACAGACTGCTACTTAACTGTGTCTGATATTTTTAATAGTAAAAGCAAAATCGATAAATGCACTAGAGTAACTTCCCTTGAATTACCGATACACGCTTAACGCTATTACGAATAAGAAATCTTTTAATCAAATGGTAGATCTAAATGGTCTGAAATTAAAAGATGTCAAAATGGCCATTACGTCCTGGGGTAGAGGCACAACGGGCAATAAATGAGATATGGGTTTCTACTATTTATAATTTTCATCTGCTATTTCTGAGATTTTTTTAAATATTTAAAGTAGGCACTGCCAAAATGTTAACTCGTTTTTATTTTTAAAACGAAATTAATTAAATCGATTATTCAAGGTTAAATGTTTGTCTAAGTCGAAAAGTAGTAACATAAAGAGCATCAGTAAAAAAAAGCAAAATAATGTTATACATATAATTTATTTTCAGTACATTTTAAACTATTTTTTCGGTCAATTTTTCTCAAATATGACCGTAAACGCTGTCTAATTTTACGTAAAATCCATATTTTACAAGAAAAATTCATTCTTAATGGATGCTCCATTTTTTTTATAAACACATTTTACTATTTAACCCATAGATGTGACCCGAACAGGTACTACCACTCCGGGTCAGATTGGACCAGGGAGCAATGGTGATGAAGGGGTGCTTCACATTCCCCAGACCTCCAGAAATGGAACCTCACAATCAGATTGGTTTATAAAAGGATTTTTACCCGAGGAATTCAAATATGCTATCTAGAAAACGTTTGAAAGTCAATCAATTTTAAGTTATTGATGATTTCTGATTTTTTCATATCAATATCAATTTTGGAGAATGTCTAATTTTAACATACTCAACACCTGTACAAAATTTCAGAAAAATTGAAGTGGGTGCATGACATGGCATCACATGGAATTATCTATATATTCAACAACGTTTGAAAGGTTATTTTTAACACTCTGTCTCTCTGTCTCTTTCATATGTCTCATGCTTTTTATAATTCCAGGCTCTCTTCGTCAACAGACCTGCTCTCTCGGCGTATCCTCCGAAACAATGGGTTTCCCGTGTGAAAAATGCCTTGATGACAGTAAGATTATTTCCATTAATCTTAATATGATTTTCTTTTCTTATTTCAATAATTTTTCTTTATGTCCTCCTTTTCCCTCTTCACTTCTCTCTTTCTCTTTCTCTTTCTACGATAAGCAATAAAACTACATATCTGTAAGCATACAAACTATTCAATCATGATTTTTTTCTTAAATATCTCCAATCAAAACACCTTCTTACATAATTCAGACGTACTGCCCCACCTTAAATATCAACAATCAAAACACCTCTTACATAATTGAAACGTACTGCCCCACCTTAAATATCACCAATCAAAACACCTCTTACATAATTCAGACGTACTGCCCCACCTTAAATATCACCAATCAAAACACCTCTTACATAATTGAAACGTACTGCCCCACCTTAAATATCACCAATCAAAACACCTCTTACATAATTCAGACCTACTGCCTCGCCTTAAATATCACCAATCAAAACACCTCTTACATGATTCAGACCTACTGCCTCGCCTTAAATATCACCAATCAAAACACCTCTTACATAATTCAGACCTACTGCCTCGCCTTAAATATCACCAATCAAAACACCTCTTACATGATTCAGACCTACTGCCTCGCCTTAAATATCACCAAAAACACCTCTTACATAATTCAGACCTACTGCCTCGCCTTAAATATCACCAATCAAAACACCTCTTACATGATTCAGACCTACTGCCTCGCCTTAAATATCACCAATCAAAACACCTCTTACATAATTCAGACCTACTGCCTCGCCTTAAATATCACCAATCAAAACACCTCTTACATAATTCAGACCTACTGCCTCGCCTTAAATATCACCAATCAAAACACCTCTTAATCGACCTACTGCCCGCCTTAAATATCACCAATCAAAACACCTCTTACATGATTCAGACCTACTGCCTCGCCTTAAATATCACCAATCAAAACACCTCTTACATGATTCAGATCTACTGCACCAACCTTAAATATCACGAATCATTATATTATTTAACTTCACGGCTGTGCGAAATTTTCTGGGTATTTTTTACCAATATGGTAGGATATTTCAAAGTTCACTATCTATTCCTCTCACAACTTAGTAAATAACTATACAGTGTGTTTATCGGCACCTCACGTGGTGTAATAGTTAGCAAGCTAAATTTGCAGACCATTGTTAGTGAGTTCGATTCATATCGTGCGCCCCATACTTCTGGCCTTGTGCCATATTTAAGCCACGCTTAGTAAATAATTATACAGTGTATCCATCTTTCTAGATAATATTTGTCACCTTCCCACAGAACTAGGATACGACACAATGCCATTTCTTTTTAGATATGAGGACACATGTGTGTGATCGTGGAAGCTCTATCGGCATTTCTTGTTTTGGAATGCCTCAAACACCAGTGATTGACCCTGAGCCTACAAGTGTGTTATGCAATGGCTCTACCATTACTAACCGCCTAACTCTTGTGCTGTCAGCCCGAGCACAGGTGTGGGTGTTTTGACAGACAGGAAAGGGTCAAAAGCAGACCTTGATTTAAAACACGATGAGAAACTGAATTTAGTTGGTTTTCAGATGAGCGATGAAACGGGGCTGCTTTTGGGGAATTTAACGGTTTTAGGTGGCCCCTACAAAGGTATCTCGATATAGATACGAATATAGATATGAAAAGTCTCTCTCTCTCTCTCTCTCTCTCTCTCTCTCTCTCTCTCTCTCTCTCTCTCTCTCTCTCTCTCTCTCATTTCAATGACATATGGTGAAAAACATACAAAAGGCCGGTCTTATTTATTAAAATGATAAACGCGAGAATCCTTATAAGATCATATATATATATATATATAAGTAAAAAGTAAAGTCGTCGGGGCGGCCTAAAGTTGGTATCAGCCAGTCATCTAAGGGAATTGTGTCTTGAGTAGTGATATAGTTTCGGTTACAGACAGACAAACACACAATTTCCATTATAATAAGATTAAGGAACAGAAATAAAGATAAAAGAAAGATTATTAATTATCCGTAATACACGTTCTTATTAAGAAAATACTGAGTCGCTTAAAACGGTTGTGTGCACCGAGCCAATCTATGGTTGTAAGTTCTTTTATCTAAGATATGACAGGAACAAAACTGAAGTTAGACGGGCGTTTGGAGAGGCTCCCTCCAATCAATCGGCGGGTTACGTCAAGCCATAGCCCCTATAAGATTGCCCAGACCCCATTGCCCTTATGGCAAGCCCTAACCCTCTTTTTATTATATTGGGTGCTAGAAGACGGTAGTTGAGGGTCTTCATGTCCTGGGTATGACGTTAAACTCTAGCTGATGGTAAGGTTACAGTTCTGGGGGTCTGGGGAATGCGGAGCACCCCTTCATCGATATTACTCCCAGGTCCGCTCTGAACCGGGTGGTAGTACCTATCTATGGGTTAAATAGAAATTTTGTTTGCAAAAAAATGAGTTTAAAAAAATTTCTTCCAAAATATCGCTTCGAATCTTTCGAAACTTTGTCGGCATTAAATGACCACTGTGGTTGATATCCCGTCTTTTTTTTATTGGTATTTCAGTCTCGGAAGACTATAATATAGTTTTTGTGCCCCTGAAGTTACAGCGCTTCCTGTGACTGTTTGAAACACATTTTGGAGCACATATGTCGCATTTGAAGGTTGTCCCTGAAGATGTTGATGTACCGGTGCTTTGTTGCCGCTGCTTTCTTCTGTGTCTCTTAGCTTCATGGTGTTGCGTCAGGGTGACTTCAGAAATGTACAGTCCTCTGTGGAGAGCCTGTCGTAAAACAAAAGAAAACAAACAAGCAAATCTGATTATGTGTGTTTGTCTATTTCTTTCACCAGTGAAAATTGACAACTCTTCTCTGAGTTTCAAGGACCGTCAGCTCAACATCTTCCTGGGGGAGGAAGAATGGCCCATGAAATCGAATGTTGAGTTAGTTGGTGTTTCAGGTCTCGAAGAACAAGAAGCGATAGAGTTGGTTACTAAGATTTCTTTCTTTCTTTCTTCTTTCTTTCTTCTTTCTTTCGTTCTTTCTTTCGTCCTTTTCTATTGCCCTTTTAGCCGTTTTCTCTCGTATCTTTTTCATTTCTTTCTTTCTTTCTTTCTTTATCTTCGTTCTTTCTCGAGTACCTGAGTATTCACACTTCCTTCTTTTCTTACTTCTTTTTTTCTCTTTCCTTTTCCTTTCTTTTTTTTTTCTTTCTTTCTTTTATTTTGTTTTAATATCTCTTCTTCTTTTTCTCCACCTTTTTTCTTTCTTTCTTCTTTCTTTCTTTTTTTCTTTCTTTCGTTTTAATAGCTCTTCTTCTTTTCCTGTACCTTTCCTTTTTTCTTTCTTTCGTTCTTTTTTTCTTTCTTTCGTTTTAATAGCTTAGTTATGGCAGAAATCTTCAAGCACAAACTTCAAGAATTGAGAAGTTCTTGTTTAGATAATGATATGAGACAATCTTGTTAACCATTACGCCACGATGAGGCGCTCACTTATACCCGTAGATAGGCGTGATCTTTCATTTATATGCCAAAAATAGACAAGAATATTTTGATTCTTTTCAGTGTTGAATAAACTTTTGATGACGAAACCTTCTTATAGAGTGTATGGTTGATTGAAAACAATTGTTATATTCTTAGACAATTTTATGATATTTTAACTTTGTTTTCTTTTTAATATTGCAGTTAGCTCCGCCCGGTCTAAACTGTGTCCAAACGATGGCTTGTGGTTCCTGCTCAGTCGAATATTGCCAAAAGTCTATGTTTATGCTTCACCAGGTACGTCATCTTTCATAATAAACATTCAAATATATATATATATATATATATATATATATAATATATATATATATGTGTGTGTGTGTGTGTGTGTGGTGTTGTGTGTGTGTGTGTGTGTGAGTAAAAAGGCATTAAATACCAGGGTATCGTGATTATGGACCATTTCCAGTCGTGGGTTTCTGAGGCCTACCGAGTTTCGTCAGACCACGTTTTTATTTTATTCAGCCAAATTCAGCTTACATTTATATATTTCTCCCCGCACCCAGGAGCGATATTTGTGTATTCTTTCCTTCAAGCGTCTTTTGGTTGGTGGAATCACCCCTGTACCAAGAAATTCCCAAATCACCATTTTGGGTCATCCTCTTAGATTCGACGTTTGACCACCTTGTCCACCACCCTTATTGTTGATGGTGGCATTGACCCTGAAGTCCAACAGGAAGAAGTGGGACAGCATGATATTGAGGAATGAGAATATTCAAATTTGGCGCATGCCACGTAACCAAACATTCGGTCGTCTTCCTGCTAGAAATGTGTTCTCAAATACATGACACAATTTATTTGTATGCATTTTGTTTTGTTTTTTCTTTTACAGAGACGGAAAAGAGGAGGCAACCCACCGAGCGAAGAGGAACGTAGATCTTGTCTCATAAACGAGCCCCCCGGCTGTCCTGATCTCTGTATATTGTCATTCACAAATGGTTTACACGGAAGAACAATGGGTAAGTAAGCTTCTGTATTTCTGTACAGAAATGAACGGAAGTGACGTCACCAGGCGCATGCAGAAATGACTTGTCAATCAAATCTGTGGATGCCGACCCGTGATGCCTAAGGGTGGAACTCTAGTGGCTGAACAGTCCACTTTGGCCCTTACTTAGGTTAGACGGGTGGTTGGAGATGCCCCCTCTGACCAATCGGCTGGTCATGTCAAGCTCTAGCATCCATATGATTGTCCCAACCCCTTTGCCATTATGGAAAACCCCTAACCTTTTTTATCATATATGTGCTAGAAGGCAGTAGCTGGGTATGAAGTTAAATTCTGGAGCTCTGGGGAGTGTGGAGTACCTCTTCATTGCCATCCACTCTAACCGAAGTGGTTGTATCTGTTAGGACCCCATCTATGAGTTAAATAGAAAAAATGAGTTTTGCTTTGAGAGTTAAGTCCTTTTAAGACTTAAATGAGAGTTAAGTCCCTTTGTTCTTTTTCCGAGAAGAAGCTTGTAAACAATGGCAGCCATCTTTGATTCAATGTAATTTTCACGGAGAAAACACGATGCTTTTAAAATCCATTTTAATGCATGTTTTTTTAACTCCAAAATATCATAAAATGTCTTTTCAATAACAATTAAGTTCATTTCAAATAATGCGCAAGTACAATTTTATGGTAGGAATTTAGTCACTTACAGTTTAAGATTACCCATTTGTGATTATAAAATAAATTTCTAAATTATTTCAGGTGCTCTCTCAATGACCCACGCGAAATGGTTTCACAAATTGGACTCACCCCAACCAAAATGGCCAATCGCCACCTTCCCTAAAATAAGGTACCCATTACACGAGTTTGAAAGGGAGAACCACGCTGAAGTAGAAAAGTCGCTGGCCGAGGTGAGAAACTATTTGCAAAATTTTGGATATCTGATCGTTTTATTCCGTTTTTATGTAGTGTGTATTTACCAACCTCTCCGCACGAGCTGGATGCGACACGAGGTCAATTTCTTAAGTTGAGTTTAACAGGTTTGAAATCAGATTTTCATTCTCTTAGACTAGTTGCCTAACCAATTTTGGAGATCCCAGTCTGCCCTACTATTTACCCATAGCTGGAGGGAGATTAGTTGGATTGATACCTTTCCCAAGGGTATTAGCGCTATGTGAACTGTAGCTTCGTCCAGGATTTGAACTCGGGTCGACGAGTCCATTTCCTACGACTCTAACTATTACACCACGACCCTCAACTGTTATTTAATTATCAAAGCAAAATAGAATGATACTTTAACATATTAATTACTTTGTTAGTTTAAATATAAAGATTAATTATATTTTGTGAAATGTAAACAACCTCGACCAGGATTTGAACCCGATTCACCGTACCCATTTTCCGACGACGATATCCACAACACCACGCGCCTCTGTTTTTAGGTAGTAGTCTCACTTTTATTCTTTCAATTCTTCACATCCATAATTTCGACACATTTTCAGAATAAAATAAGACAGCAGATGGAAGAGCATTAAAATACGATAAAGATTAAAAAAATCATTCACACTCTTGTTTTCTGGAAGCTGAGCTCGTCGTGAATGATTTCATTGGCAGAACCAAGACTAATCTGCAGAGAATAAGCTACCTCATGGATGATAATTCGCCGGTTCGCCATTACCATCTCACGATCTTGCTGAATCTTTTCATCTGTAGTGGTGGTTGACGGGCGTTCCTGCTCCCTCTTCGCGCGTCACGTTTGTCCGGTCAATTTTAGACTTCTCTATCACAATTTCTCTTTGAACACCACCCCCCTCACATTGGCATTACATATCCGGTATCTAAACTTTGGCCCCACTGCCTTGTCTCATATTCTAAAGACCTGTCGGTGGGGCTTAGAATACGCCTTATCGCCCACTGAAGGGTAAGACCCCACAAAGAGATGTGTTGTGGGTATGATGCTGAACTACATCTGATGGTGAGTCTAGGAGACTGGAAAATGGACGCATCCCAAAAGATCTTTTGTACGGTGAATTAGTAAAAGGCTCCCGATCGGTTGGTAGACCACGCCTACGATTTAAAGATGTCTACAGGAGAGCTATGAGGATATGCCATATTGATACAAACACGTGGGAGGTAGATGCAAAAAATAGAGCGGCCTGGCGCCTCAACGTTAAGCAAGGCACGGAGAGGGGTGAGGCAGAGAGGAGAGTAGCCTCAACAGAAAAGAGAGCCAGAAAGACAGAGAAAAGCCAGCAGCCCCAGAAAGCATCACAGTTTGTGTGCATTCAGTGCACCAAAGACTGTCACTCAAGAATTGGTCTGTAGAGTCACTTGCGCAGATGCAGATTAAAATTTTAGTTTTATTTTGGACACTACACCATCGTCCTTAGAGAACGGAAAAGATACAATAATAATAATAATAATAATAATAAATAATAATAATAAGTTTTGGATATCTAAGGAGTGCGGAGTACACCTTCGTTGTTTTACTCCCAACTCCTCTCTTGCCTAGAATGGTAGTACCTGGTAGAGTCCTATCTATCCGTCAAATAAACATGTTTGAAAATTATTAGGGCTGACTTCTGATTTAGGTCGGAAAATTAAGACGGAAAGTTTTTTGGTGGTACCCAATGACAGTTAACTACAGTCTATGAATTAACATTTTGCAAATTGAGTTACGGTTTTAAGGGATTAAGGTTGTTTTTAATTACGTATTGTTTAAAAAAATAAACAACAAAAAACCCAAATTACTATACATTTAATTTTGAAAAATATTTTTTAAAACTAAGTTTAATTGAAATTATACATTGCAATACTAACACAAACCCCTAAAACCGTAACTCAATTCGTAAAATGTTAATTCATAGACTGTAGTTAACTGTCAATGGGTACCACCAAAAAACTTTCCGTTTTAATTTTCCGACCTAAATCAGAAATCAGCTGAGGGGTCTTACTTATTACTCGCTGCTTCTACTGCTGATAATTCGGTCGCCATCTTCTGTTGTTTGGCTTATTTCTCTTCAGGGCTTTGTTACTTAATAAATAAAGCAATACTGGTTGTTTTTCTTATAAGTCTTTTATTTCAACACACTCAGCCCATATTCCGTAGCGGCCATTAGAGCGAGCAACTTTCGAGTCCACTCGCTCTGGATCTCTGGTCGCATCTGACTAAAACTATCTTACACCTGTAATCGCGCTCTATCGGTGGGTTCAAGACAGGGTCATCATCAATCAATCATAACCCTAACGGTTATGGAAATTTCCCACTTAACTCCATCCGATTTTAATTCTAACGAATCTTATTCAAAAATATTCTTACTACAGGTACGTACATAATTCATAAGCTGCCTATGAATTATGTAAGAGTATTAGATAGAAAACTTATTACCATATAATCGTAAATTATTTGTATTAAGAAGAGTTTCTTGACGCTATAATTGTTTACAAAGGATTAATATTATTAGTTACTTGAAACCATATAACTGTGTGCAAATCATTATTAAATAGAAATAATTAATTAAAACCATATATCCCTTAGTATTAGATAGGACTACTTGAGATCATACAACTGTGTACATTATTTGTATTAGATAGGAATACTTGAAAATGTACAACTGTTTGTAAGTTATTTGTATTAGATAGGAATACTTGAAACAGTACAAATGTTTGTAAATTATTTGTATTAGATCGGAATACCTGAAACCGTACAAATGTTTGTAAGTTATTTGTATTAGATAGAAATACTTGAAACCGTACTAATGTTTGTAAGTTATTTGTATTAGATAGGAATACTTGAAACCGTACAAATGCTTGTAAGTTATTTGTATTCGATAGGAATACTTGAAACCATACAAATGCTTGTAAGTAATTTGTTTTCGATACTTGAAACCATACAACTGTTTGTAAGTTATTTGTATTAGATAGAAATACTTGAAACCGTACCAATGTTTGTAAGTTATTTGTATTAGATAGGAATACTTGAAACCATACAACTGTTTGTAAGTTATTTGTATTATATAGGAATACTTGAAACCGTACCAATGTTTGTAAGTTATTTGTATTAGATAGAAATACTTGAAACGTACCAATATTTGTAATTATTTGTATTAGATAGGATACTTTGAAAATACAACTGTTGTAAGTTATTTGTATTAGATAGGAATACTTGAAACCATACAACTGTTTGTAAGTTATTTGTATTATATAGGAATACTTGAAACCGTACCAATGTTTGTAGGTTATTTGTAT
Source organism: Doryteuthis pealeii (assembly GCA_023376005.1). Lineage (NCBI taxonomy): Eukaryota > Metazoa > Mollusca > Cephalopoda > Myopsida > Loliginidae > Doryteuthis > Doryteuthis pealeii. The sequence goes on along the minus strand of CM042142.1, from coordinate 105,451,751 downwards.
TAGATAGGAATACTTGAAACCAATACAACTGTTTGTAAGTTAATTTGTATAGATAGGAATACTTAATATATAATTGTTTTCAAAAGCCCTTAAGAAACAACTACACAAACTGTGTATATAAACGTCCAATGAACGCTATTTTCTAACCTTTAAGCTTAAAGCACCCTAGACAAGTTAAACATGCCCTTAAAATCAATCAATCATTTCCCAATATGCAAATTAATAAACATTTCTGTTGACAGGTGGAAGAGCTAATTGAGAAGTTTAACAAACTTGGCCGAACAGTTGTTGGGGTATGTGTGGAGCCAATCCAGGGAGAAGGTGGGGACAACATGGCCACACCTTACTTTTATCGAGCCCTGCAGAGAATCACAAAAAAAGTAAGTGGTTTGCTTAAGAATTTGAAGCGAAGATTTTCATTGTTCTATAATGTTGGTTCAGTAAATGGTAATTCTGTGTATAGAGTGAGTGAGGGAAGAGGCTCTCTGTGATTGGATATACCAATCACATGATGAACCCAGAAGTTTAGGCGCAAAATACAAAATCCTGACAGACAGATCCATGAGCAGTTCCATGAGGCAGCGACGTTAAAAATCTCTCAGTGAGAGTCAACCCTAAGATACCAGATTTTTTCTCGGCACTCCGGTAAGTCCTTAAACTTAACTTTGTACACAGGAAGGACTTTATATTGTTATTCATTATTTCATGTTATTCATGTTTCATGGCATATATTGAAAAATAGAACAACTGAAATTACTCTTCCTTCACTCCCACCTTTCATTGCTAATTTTTTTTCTAATTTAACTATTTAGTTAACTAGGAAGTAAGAATAAAATTTACAGTTATTTCTTCTTGTTAATGGATTTCTTTTAAGATTTATACCTGAAATCTTTGCTCATATTCATTAAGATAAACCAAACAATTAGAAATCAATAATACAAGCACATATTTATTAAAATCAAACACACAATCTCCATTATAATAAGATTAGAATTAAGTAAAAAAAAAAAAGGCATAATCTTTTTTGTTTTTTTATTTAATTTCATTAGTTTTTCTAATCTTATTATAATGGAGATTGTGTGTTTTTCTGTCTGTAACCGAAACTATATCACTACTCAAGTCACAATTCCCTTTGTTATGGACATCACAATCTCAATGATTTTATTTTTATTTAAATCTCAATTATTAATAAAATTGTTTTACATTATTAATGCTGTTGACCATATCCACATATTAATAACATGCAATTATATTTATATATACAACAAAATAACAGTTTGCAGTGTGAATGAGAAGGCTAATTTGCATATTGATATTTAAAATGTGATTTTAATAAATATGTGTTAAGTACTATTGATTTCTAATTGTTTGGTTTTATTTTAATGAATATAAGCAAACATTTCTTCAATAAATCTTAAATGAAATCCATTAACAAGAAGAAATAACTGTAATTTTATTCTTTACTTCCTCTTTTAACTAAATACTTAAATTAGACAAAATAACAATGAAAGACGAGAGTGATGGAAGTGTAAGTTTCAGTTGTTCTATTTTTCGATTATACCCCCCTGTTTCAAATATTTTTATCTGCATTCTTATTTAGTTTCATTAGCCTTTCTAATTTAATACAATATTTTATTACATTAAAACTTAAATGCTTGCACCCGGAGGGTGCATATATTTGCTAGTTCAATATAATATTTGATTATATTAAGACTTAAATATGTGTGTCTGGAAGGCGCATATTTTTGCGAGTATTGTTTAATATAGTTAACAAATATGATTAACAAAATACATCTTTTAGATGATGAGGGGGGAGTCGTCAGCGATGTTGTATTCCTGGAATTATTTCCTCCCCCAGGAGACCCAATTGGGGCTGCTCAAACCCTGACTCTTTCCCCTCACCAACAGGCTTTCACTAACCTCGCCTCCACACTGTTGACCATAGCTTTATACTACTAGTCATGTGACCACCAACCAATGGCAATGGAGTTTGAATAATGTTGCAATATTTCTTTTCTTTTCTCTTTGACAGCACAATATCGTTGTATGTTTGATGAGATACAAACCGGTTGTGGGGCCACAGGCAAAATGTGGGCACATGAACATTTCAATTTAGACGAACCTCCAGATCTGGTGAGCTTTAGTAAAAAAATGTTGACGTGCGGATTTTATTTTCGGGAGCATTACATGCCACAAGAGGTAAGAATACATTTTCAGAAGAAATGTTTTTAAAAACTGTTTTAAAGAAATGTTGTACTGTATTGATGTGATTCCTTGCTCTATAATTCTGGCTTGGTCCACAAATAAGTTAAGCTTAGTAGATAACTTCCAGGGAGGCTTGCCTCTCACAAAGTGACCCAATATACTGAGACAACACCCTGCGGCAGCTCGGCAGCCCAGTCGTCTCGGACTTTCCCTACCCACTGGATCAACTGTGGACTGCCAAGATAATGGATGGGGTCTGTTCAGACTTTCTTCCCACTTAAAATATCTCACACACAAGTTTCACTGCATGCCACCTTCAACTTTCATATACAAGGTTTAATTCAAAAAAGTATTGAGACGAAATGCTGTTACCAAGACAGAACTGAACAATGA
>CM042142.1:105440153-105449053 GCA_023376005.1 Doryteuthis pealeii | reverse complement strand
AAGATACAATAATAATAATAATAATAATAATAATAATAATAATAAGTTTTGGATATCTAAGGAGTGCGGAGTACACTTCGTTGTTTTACTCCCAACTCCTCTCTTGCCTAGAATGTAGTACCTGGTAGAGTCCTATCTATCGTCAAATAAACATGTTTGAAAATTATTAGGGCTGACTTCTTATTTAGGCGGAAAATTAAGACGGAAAGTTTTTGGTGGCTACCCAATGACAGTTAACTCAGTCTTATGAATTAACATTTTGCCAAATTGAGTTACGGTTTTAAGGGATTAAGGTTTGTTTTTAATTACGTATTGTTTAAAAAAATAAACAACAAAAAACCAAATTACTATACATTTAATTTTGAAAAATATTTTTAAAACAAGTTTAATTGAAAATTATACATTGCAATACTAACACAAACCCCTAAAACGTAACTCAATTCGTAAAATGTTAATTCATAGACTGTAGTTAACTGTCAATGGGTACCACCAAAAAACTTTCCGTTTTAATTTTCCGACCTAAATCAGAAAATCAGCTGAGGGGTCTTACTTATTACTCGCTGGTCTACTGTGATAATTCGGTCGCCATCTTCTGTGTTTGGCTTATTTCTCTTCAGGGCTTTGTTACTTAATAAATAAAGCAATACTGGTTGTTTTTCTTATAAGCTTTTATTTTCAACACACTCACCCATATTCCGTAGCGGCCATTAGAGCGAGCAACTTTCGAGTCCACTCGCTCTGGATCTCTGGTCGCATCTGACTAAAACTATCTACACCTGTAATCGCGCTCTATCGGTGGGTTCAAGACAGGGTCATCATCAATCAATCATACACCTAACGGTTATGGAAATTTCCCACTTAACTCCATCCATTTTAATTCTAACGAATCTTATTCAAAAATATTCTTACTACAGGTACGTACATAATTCATAAGCTGCCTATGAATTATGTAAGAGTATTAGATAGAAAACTTATTACCATATAATCGTAAATTATTTGTATTAAGAAGAGTTTCTTGACGCTATAATTGTTTACAAAGGATTAATATTATTAGTTACTTGAAACCATATAACTGTGTGCAAATCATTATTAAATAGAAATAATTAATTAAAACCATATATCCCTTAGTATTAGATAGGACTACTTGAGATCATACAACTGTGTACATTATTTGTATTAGATAGGAATACTTGAAAATGTACAACTGTTTGTAAGTTATTTGTATTAGATAGGAATACTTGAAACAGTACAAATGTTTGTAAATTATTTGTATTAGATCGGAATACCTGAAACCGTACAAATGTTTGTAAGTTATTTGTATTAGATAGAAATACTTGAAACCGTACTAATGTTTGTAAGTTATTTGTATTAGATAGGAATACTTGAAACCGTACAAATGCTTGTAAGTTATTTGTATTCGATAGGAATACTTGAAACCATACAAATGCTTGTAAGTAATTTGTTTCGATACTTGAAACCATACAACTGTTTGTAAGTTATTTGTATTAGATAGAAATACTTGAAACCGTACCAATGTTTGTAAGTTATTTGTATTAGAGATAGGAATACTTGAAACCATACAACTGTTTGTAAGTTATTTGTATTATATAGGAAATACTTGAAAAACGTACAATGTTTTGTAAGTTTATTTGTATTAGATAGAAATACTGAAACCGTACCAATATTTGTAAGTTATTTGTATTAGATAGGAATACTTGAAACCATACAACTGTTTGTAAGTTTATTTGTATTAGATAGGAATACTTGAAACCATACAACTGTTTGTAAGTTATTTGTATTATATAGGAATACTTGAAACCGTACCAATGTTTGTAGGTTATTTGTATTAGATAGGAATACTTGAAACCATACAACTGTTTGTAAGTTTTTGTATTAGATAGGAATACTTAATATATAATTGTGTTCAAAAAAGCCCTTAAGAAACAACTACACAAAACTGTGTTATATAAACGTCCAATGAACGCTATTTTCTAACCTTTAAGCTTAAAGCAACCCTAGACAAGTTAACATGCCCTTTAAAATCAATCAATCATTTCCCAATATGCAAATTAATAAACATTTCTGTTGACAGGTGGAAGAGCTAATTGAGAAGTTTTAACAAACTTGGCCGAACAGTTGTTGGGGTATGTGTGGAGCCAATCCAGGGAGAAGGTGGGGACAACATGGCCACACCTTACTTTTATCGAGCCCTGCAGAGAATCACAAAAAAAGTAAGTGGTTTGCTTAAGAATTGAAGCGAAGATTTTCATTGTTCTATAATGTTGGTTCAGTAAAATGGTAATTCCTGTGTATAGAGTGAGTGAGGGAGAGGCTCTCTGTGATTGGATATACCAATCACATGATGAACCCAGAAGTTTAGGCGCAAAATACAAAATCCTGACAGACAGATCCATGAGCAGTTCCATGAGGCAGCGACGTTAAAATCTCTCAGTGAGAGTCAACCCTAAGATACCAGATTTTTTCTCGGCACTCCGGTAAGTCCCTTAAACTTAACTTTGTACACAGGAAGGACTTTATATTGTTATTCATTATTTCATGTTATTCATTGTTTCATGGCATAATTGAAAAATAGAACAACTGAAACTTACTCTTCCTTCACTCCCACCTTTCATTGCTAATTTTTTTTCTAATTTAACTATTTAGTTGAACTAGGAAGTAAAGAATAAAATTACAGTTATTTCTTCTTGTTAATGGATTTCTTTTAAGATTTATACCTGAAATCTTTGCTCATATTCATTAAGATAAAACCAAACAATTAGAAATCAATAATACCAAGCACATATTTATTAAAATCAAACACACAATCTCCATTATAATAAGATTAGAATTAAGTAAAAAAAAAAAAGCATAATCTTTTTTGTTTTTTTATTTAATTTCATTAGTTTTTCTAATCTTATTATAATGGAGATTGTGTGTTTTTCTGTCTGTAACCGAAACTATATCACTACTCAAGTCACAATTCCCTTTGTTATGGACATCACAATCTCAATGATTTTATTTTTATTTAAATCTCAATTATTAATAAAATTGTTTTACATTATTAATGCTGTTGACCATATCCACATATTAATAACATGCAATTATATTTATATATACAACAAAATAAACAGTTTGCAGTGTGAATGAGAAGGCTAATTTGCATATTGATATTTAAAAATGTGATTTTAATAAATATGTGTTAAGTACTATTGATTTCTAATTGTTTGGTTTTATTTAATGAATATAAGCAAACATTTCTTCAATAAATCTTAAATGAAATCCATTAACAAGAAGAAATAACTGTAATTTTTATTCTTTACTTCCTCTTTTAACTAAATACTTAAATTAGACAAAATAACAATGAAAGACGAGAGTGATGGAAGTGAAGTTTCAGTTGTTCTATTTTTCGATTATACCCCCCTGTTTCAAATATTTTTTATCTGCATTCTTATTTAGTTTCATTAGCCTTTCTAATTTTAATACAATATTTTATACATTAAAACTTAAATGCTTGCACCGGAGGGTGCATATATTTGCTAGTTCAATATAATATTTGATTATATTTAGACTTAAATATGTGTGTCTGGAAGGCGCATATTTTTGCGAGTATTGTTTAATATAGTTAACAATATGATTAACAAAATACATCTTTTAGATGATGAGGGGGAGTCGTCAGCGATGTTGTATTCCTGGAATTATTTCCTCCCCAGGAGACCAATTGGGGCTGCTCAAACCCTGACTCTTTCCCCTCACCAACAGGCTTTCACTAACCTCGCCTCCACACTGTTGACCATAGCTTTATACTACTAGTCATGTGACCACCAACCAATGGCAATGGAGTTTGAATAATGTTTGCAATATTTTTTTCTTTTTCTTTGACAGCACAATATCGCTTGTATGTTTGATGAGATACAAACCGGTTGTGGGGCCACAGGCAAAATGTGGGCACATGAACATTTCAATTTAGACGAACCTCCAGATCTGGTGAGCTTAGTAAAAAATGTTGACTGGCGGATTTTATTTTCGGGAGCATTACATGCCCACAAGAAGGTAAGAATACATTTTCAGAAGAAATGTTTTTAAAAACTGTTTTAAAGAAATGTTGTACTGTCATTTGATGTGATTCCTTGCTCTATAATTCTGGCCTTGTGCCACAAATAAGTTAAGCTTAGTAGATAACTTCCAGGGAGGCTTGCCTCTCACAAAGTGACCCAATACTACCTGAGACAACACCCTGCGGCAGCTCGGCAGCCCAGTCGTCTCGGACTTTCCCCTACCACTGGATCAACTGTGGGACTGCCAAGATAATGGACTGGGGTCTGTTCAGACTTTCTTCCCACTTAAAATATCTCACACACAAGTTTCACTGCATGCCACCTTCAACTTTCATATACAAGGTTTATTCAAAAAGTATTGAGACAGAAGATGCTGTTACCAAGACAGAAATGAACAATGAATGAAACATTAATTTTCTACAAAATATTCCCCCTTGGCATTAAACACACTTATTCCTGTGAGTTTTCCATTGGTCAGAGCACCTCTAAAACTCCTTTTTTGATATGGTCTGAAGCTAGGCCATTATATTTCTATTAATGTTCCCCACATCCTCAGATCTTATGTTCTTTCTGTTTAGTAAAAAAGAAAAGGTCACATAGAACTAGTTATAGCGATTATAGTAGATGTTGGACTTGCACAATCTTGTGTTTCACCAGTACTGCTGATCAAAAAGTATCAAGAATTGGCTCCAAATTTTCTACATGTTAGGCACCATCAATATCCTATATATATATATATATATATATATATATATATATATATATATATACACCAACCCCTCTACACAAATTGGATATGACACAAGGTTAATTTCTTAAGCGAAGTTTAACAAGTTTGAATTCAGAGTTTTCCTTCTCCTAGACTGGTTGCCTAATCAAGTTTTAAGAGCCCAGTCTGCACTATAATCTATGCATGCTTGGAAGAAGAATAATTGGATTCATACCTTTCCCAAGGGTATTAGAACTAAGGGAAATGCAAATAACTTTGTGCAGGATTTGAACTTGTCTCATTGTATCCATTTCCTACAATTATAAGCATTACACCATACCCCTCTATAAATGTATTATGAACAGAACTTTTCTATATGATAATGTTCATAAATTGTATGTTTGTTCAAATACTTATAAACAGAACATTTTTATAGATAATGTTCATAAATTGTATGGATGTTCAAATACTTATAAACAGAACATTTTATAGGATAATGTCATAAATTGTATGGATGTTCAAATACTATAAACAGAACATTTTTATAGGATAATGTTCATAAATTGTATGGATGTTCAAATACTTATAAACAAACATTTTTATAGGATAATGTTCATAAATTGTATGGATGTTCAATACTTATAAACAGAACATTTTTATAGGATAATGTTCATAAATTGTATGGATGTTCAAATACTTTAAACAGAACATTTTATAGGATAATGTTCATAATTGTATGTTTGTTCAAATACTTATAAACAGAACATTTTTATAGGATAATGTTCATAAATTGTATGTTTGTTCAAATACTTATAAACAGAACATTTTTATAGGATAATGTTCATAAATTGTATGGATGTTTCAAATACTTATAAACAGAACATTTTTATAGGATAATGTTTCATAAATTGTATGGATGTTCAAATACTTATAAACAGAACATTTTATAGGATAATGTTCATAAATTGTATGGATGTTCAAATACTTATAAACAGAACATTTCTATAGGATAATGTTCATAAATTGTATGTTTGTTCAAATACTTATAAACAGAAACATTTTTATAGGATAATGTTCATAAATTGTATGTTTGTTCAAATACTTATAAACAGAACATTTTTATAGGATAATGTTCATAATTGTATGGATGTTAAATACTTATAAACAGAACATTTTTATAGGATAATGTTCATAAATTGTATGGATGTTCAAATACTTATAAACAGAACAATAGGATAATGTTCATAAATTGTATGGATGTTCAAATACTTATAAACAGAACATTTCTATAGGATAATGTTCATAAATTATATGGATGTTCAAATACTTATAAACAGAACATTTTTATAGGATAATGTTCATAAATTGTATGGATGTTCAAATACTTATAAACAGAACATTTCAAATACTTATAAACAGAACATTTCTATAGGATAATGTTCATAAATTGTATGGATGTTCAAATACTTATAAACAGAACATTTCTATAGGATAATGTTCATAAATTATATGGATGTTCAAATACTTATAAACAGAACATTTCTATAGGATAATGTTCATAAATTATATGGATGTTCAAATACTTATAACAGAACATTTCTATAGGATAATGTTCATAAATTGTATGGATGTTCAAATACTTATAAACAGAACATTTCTATAGGATAATGTTCATAAATTATATGGATGTTCAAATACGTATAAACAGAACATTTCTATAGGATAATGTTCATAAATTGTATGGATGTTCAAATACTTATAAACAGAACATTTCTATAGGATAATGTTCATAAATTATATGGATGTTCAAATACTTATAAACAGAACATTTCTATAGGATAATGTTCATAAATTGTATGGATGTTCAAATACTTTTGAACAGAACTTTTCTATTGTTTTATTTGAACTTTGTTAAGCTGTGTCCATTTCCTAGAAAAATAATAATTTACATCCACTATCATATAATTTGTTTAGTTATTCATACATTATTTCAATTTTAAATTTTTTAAATTTTAAATTCAGTCTTGATATTTTTTGACTATGGTCCATATATAACAAATAAGATGAAAACAACAGTTCAAATAAATCAATATATATATATATATATATATATATATATATATTTAAGGTATACTATGCTAACATATGTTTTATGGGTAATTGCATGAGGAATTACCAATATTGGGTAGGTAAGTTGTCTCCCCTTTTCATTATTCTTCCCTATCACTTCATTCTCTTCCTCTCTTGTTTACAATCACCTTTTCTTCATTCTTTTTTTTTTTTCATTCATAAGAGCCTCCTCTTTCTTCAATATACTGGTGTATGACAAACGATAACACTGATAGACTTTGGAAAACTTTATTCTACTTAGAATAATTGGTACACTTACTAAGAGTTTATATAGTCTAGTGTAATAAGTAATTGAGAGTTACTTCCCCTGTTTTAATATTACCTCCCCTTTGTGTAAATCTTTAGCTTTCTGTAAGTATAGTAAGTATATAAACTCCCAAGAAAACTGCAACTGTATTCTAAGTAGAATAAAGCTTTCTCAAGTCCGACCGTGTCTGTTTATTTATTATTACATCTAGTATTCCCCAGTGAGTTCTCCAAAGTGGAGATAATCATAAAGTAGGGGAGGCAACTCTCAATTACTTATTACAACCGGACAAAGTAAATAACATATTCTGCAATGTTTTTCTCTCTATTTTTTTAGCCTGGTCGAATTTTCAACACATGGGTAGGAGATCCGTCCAAAGTTATAATGCTGGAAGAAGTGGCAAAAGTTATTTATGAACAAGATTTATTGAAGCAAGTTGAAGAAACAGGAAAATACTTGATTTCATCCTTGGAAGAGGCTCAGGTAATTACAATTGTCTGCCTACATTTATCAACATCCAACGTTGGTTGGGTGATTGTTTTTGTTTTACTACATATCAACCCTTTTCAAGTCATTTAATAGCCAAATCAAGTCATTTTTGACAAATAAAGGACTCAGATTCCTTACAGTACCTACTGTTGCTGGTAATTTTCACCTTTAGTTGTATAAAATTCCGAGCAAATAAGGCAATTAGAGTAACCTCCCTTGACTTTCACTTTGAACTAAGCTGATAGCTATTTTGAAAGTCTCCATGCGAAATAAACAAATCTTAGAAACTTTTTCGAAACAATACAACTGCATGCTTTAACACAAAAATGTCATAAAATGTGTTCTTAATAACAATTAAGTTCATTTCAGATAATTTCATGCTAGGAATTTAGCCAACTAATAGAACAGTGGACTGATCCCAGAAATATTTTTGGTTGTATGGTTGTGGTTGTTTTGTTTTACAGCATATCAACCCTTTTCAAGTCATTCATGTTTGAATTAAGTCATTTTGATAAACAAAGGACTTAGATTGCTCAATTAAGTAATTAATGAACACGTGTGAAACGGTGTATTTGGTTTGAACATTGCATAGGCAAAAATCGCATAGGCGAGAAACTGTCTGTAATCATGCGTTATTGACTTCATGTCCACACTACCCTTACTTAGATAAACATCAACAATATTGAGCACTGTTTACATCATGTCCATGCTACCATAACTTGACATCTAGAAAGTCTGTGATATTTCAACTTTTTCATTTAAATATTAGGTATGAATTAAAGGTAATATCCCTGAGCAAATTTAACAGAAGAGAATACAAACAAGATATGAGATACAAGAAAGTGTTTATATAGAATTTTATGAGCGAATTGTCCTAATATGAAAAAGAAGTCTTTTTGTAGAGAAAATCTTGAGTCCTTGATATATAAGAAAAGTGTAAAGGTTTACATGTTAAGCATGTTGTCATGTGCCATACTGGGAGAGCAAAGCCTCCTCCTCCTATCCGTGGACCAGCAATGCAACTTGTGCATGTTACTTCTCTCAAGGCTGGAAGGTATAAAGAGGGTTTTGACTTTGTCGCTTCTTATTTTATAATGCTGCTTACTACACCATCTAGCACTTACTAGCAGACACAGAAGGTAATTACCTTTTCTGTCCCCTAGAATCAAATAGGAGAGCCATGGCAAGTAAGGAATGTAATCCCTACAAAGGGATTTACAAATGCAAACTAGTAAATTCAACTACTCTGGACTCGTATGCTTTTATTCAC
>CM042142.1:105395153-105435153 GCA_023376005.1 Doryteuthis pealeii | reverse complement strand
CAAACAGTCTAGGATTTGAATTCGAGTCAACGATTCCATTTCCCACGACTCTAACCATTATACCATACACCTCTGCCTGAGTAACTCTATGGAAGAGCATATGTTCATGCATTTGTAATAAGGTCTAATCTGATTGGTTGCCAAGTTGTATCAAGGCCGCATAACCAGTTATCAAATATTCAAAATGCCTGGATACTTTTGGAAAGACCTTGCACACACACACACACACACACACACATGCACACATGGTTGTATTCATACATACAGAGAAACTCACAGGTACGTATCCTGCATCCCTGATGCACAAAAATCTAAAAGGGTGCAGTAAAATCATACCCATACATCCCAGTGTTTTTCCTTTTTCTTCCTTCACCATTTCAAGTTAACATTTCAAGTATTTACATACATTTCGATAGTTTCTTAGAAACGAATTACAAAGGATAGGTTACAAGGTAGGAGTTAGACGGCTTTAGTTGGGATCCATAAATTTTCCAGGGGAAAATATGTGCAAATATGTGCATCTCAGGATGCACTAAATCAAAAAGCTATCAGCATCACTGGATATATATATTTTTATATTTTCTCATACATGGACCCTCACAGAAATTGATCATACTAATATAAATCTATAGTTCTGACATCAATATATTATATATATGTTTTTATTTATTGCAGGTCTCAACACAGGCGGCTCCGGAGAGTGTTCCTTACGTTTCCGGCCAGCGCTTATCCTACAGAAGAAGCATGTCAACATTTTCTTGGAAAATTTCTACTCCATTTTAAACGATATGAAGTAACGAGTACCAATTGCTAGAAATGATTAGTACATTTTACATATTTCAGAAAACAAAAAAAAATAAACAAGCAAAAATCTGAACAAAAAAACCCTACAAAAACAAACATACAGTCAGACAGGAAATGTGAAAATAAAATATTGCACTTACAAATACATGCAGACAAAATTTTGAGAAAAAAGATGAAAGAAAAAGAAAAGAAAATGTTGAATTTTTTTTTCCCCCAAAACATTGTTTTCCAAAATATTTTTTTTTTCAAAACAGTTTTTTTTTAAATAGTTTTAAACAGTTTTTTTTGTTTTTTTTCCAAAACAATGTTTTTCTCCAAAACAGGTTTTTTTTTCTTCTTTTTTTTCTTTCTTCTTCAAAACAGTTTTTCCAAACAGTTTTTTTTTCCAAAACAGTTTTTTTTTTCCAAAACAATTTTAACAGTTTTTTTTTTGTTTTTTTTTTCAAAACAGTTTCCTGGCTAGAAATCTTTATAGTTGAATATTTCTGTGGTATCTCCAAATGAAAATGCTTCTCTTTACATACTTCATCTCTGTGATAATGATGTTAACTTTTATTCAGATTTGTTCGGTCAAGGTACGATGAAAGTTATTCAAAGAAACGTGGTTGTAAACTATCCAAATTTCTTAAATGAAGCACTGTTGTCATTAGTTTATATACTAGTTTTTCTTTCATCTTATTTTTGTTGCTTAAGTTCCGATCCATGATGCTTACTTAATGATTGTAGAATATTAAAAAAAAAAGAAAAAAAAAAATGAACTGAGTATTGTGATAAAAAGCAAGAAAAGTAAGATGAACGAAAAACTGGTCAAAAATTGATGATTGTAAGTTACGCAAATTAACAAGCAAGTTGAAGCATAATTATTTAAGCGGATTTTCTTCACCTTCTTCAGCTTATTTGTTGAGACAATTCAGATTGTAGCAAAGAATAAACTTTACAGCACAATTTTCTTTATCTTATTACTAGTGGTCGTTGCTTTCCATATCTATAGAAATTCTTTTATATCTTTATAAAAAGCACTATAAACTATTTCCATAGAAATTCTTTTATATCTTTACAAAACCACTACATAATATTTCTATAGAAATTGTTTTATATCTCTACAAAAATGTTATATGCAATTTCTATAGAAATGGTTTTATATCTCTACATAAGCACTATATATTTCCATAGAAATTGTTTTATATCTCTACAAAAGCACTATATACAATTTCTATAGAAATGGTTTTATATCTCTACACAAGCACTATACATTTCTATAGAAATTGTTTTGTATCTCTACAAAAGCACTATATAATATTTCTATAGAAATTGTTTGTATCTCTACAAAAGCACTATATAATATTTCTATAGAAATTGTTTTATATCTCTACAAAAGCACTATATAATATTTCTATAGAAATTGCTTTGTATCTCTACAAAAGCACTATATAATATTTCTATAGAAATTGTTTTGTATCTCTACAAAAGCACTATATAATATTCTATAGAAATTATTTTGTATCACTACAAAAGCACTATATAATATTTCTATAGAAATTGTTTTATATCTCTACAAAAATGTAATATGCAATTTCTATAGAAATGGTTTTATATCTATACACAAGCACTATATATTTCTATAGAAATTGTTTTATATCAGCACTATATAATATTTCTTTAGAAATTGTATTGTATCTCTACAAAAGCACTATATAATATTTCTATAAAAATTGTTTTATACCTTTACAAAAAGCACTTAAAAAGAAAACACCAATTTCTAATAGAATATTTAGTCTTTTTTAAACATAAAAGTAAAAAAATTTACCTGAATATATTTTAATTCTTCTCACATCTCTTTTCCAACTGGTTCCGAGTGACACTAGTAGATGGACTTTTATTCTTTATATTATGAATTTCTACAAGATATACTAACTGGAATAGTGCAGACAAGAAAACAAAACAAAAAATGTTTAATATTAACAGACAACAACTAATTACCATTGTATATAATACTGTTGAATGTTTTGATTAAAATTTATTTTAGTGGAATTTCATTTGGTAATTTTCACCTTTAGTTGTATAAAATTCCTAGCAAATAAGGCAATTAGAGTAACCTTCCTTGACTTTCACTTTGAAACAAGCCAGTAGCTATTTTGAAAGTCTCCATGTGAAATAAACAAATCATAGAAACTTTTTCAAAAACAATACAACAGCATGCTTTAACACAGAAATATCATAAAATGTGTTCTTAATAACAATTAAGTTCATTTCAGATAATTTCATGCTAGGAATTTAGTCAACTGACTTTCACTTTGAAATAAGCCGGTAGCCATTATGAAAGTCTCAATGCGAAATACACAAATCTTAGAAACTTTTCATGCTTTAACATGCTTTAACACAAAAATATCATAAAATGTCTTCTTAATAACAATTAAGTTCATTTCAGATAATGCGCACGCACAATTTTATGCTAGGAATTTTAACAACTAAAGGTGAAAATTACCTTTCTTTTTACAACTACAAACATATAAAAACATTTTTTTGTATTGAAGCAGTTAAATGACCAAACTTTATTGTCATCCATAGTGATACTGAAATAATTGAATAATGCTTTGTGATTTTTTTTTATTATAATTCTACCCGGTGGAAAAAAAAAAGAAAGTTTTTCCTAATTTTTAACTAAATTCAAGAAAATTTATTTATCTTAACAATTGTATTTTTCATATTAGGTTATTTTCTTTACATTTAAAAAAATATATATATTCATTCAAAACAAATATGTTTTTCATTATAAAATAATTCTTTGCAAATGTGCTTTTGAAAATAAACTCAAGAGATACCTTCCTTAAAATTTCATCTGCTTCTGTAAGAACAGTTATATGGTGTTTTTATTATTATTATAACTTTAAATATTATGGTCACTTTACTAAAGACAACCAGTAGATTAGTGTGTCCTGTATATGAAAATTAAATTTTCCTATTAAAATTACGGTTGAGTAATATCTAATAAATATAGCTAACCGTAATTACTTCAGTTTGAAAAATATATCCTTTTTATTCTTGAGCTGAATGAAATTCTATTGTATTCTCTACATAATTTTTAAAAATCTATATCTTTTTTCTTTACTGTGGTTATGACTAATAAATGTGTTATTTACTCTTTACCTCAGGTATATAAATAGCGAGAGAGAAACAGGATGAGGGGATGATGATGAGTTCTCTACTTTTCTCTGTTTGTCTACTTTGTTGGCCAGTATCTTCTCTCGGCTATTGGGCTTTTCTGTTGTTCTGTTCCTGGGGCCAGGTGTCTGCTGATTTCTTATTTCAATTAATACATTGTTTTTTATTAGTCTTTATCAAAATCAAACCCAACCAAAAGGATTTCTCGTAACCGCGTGGACGAGAAGCGGCATCTTGAGAGCTGACGATAATGTTTTCTCTCGGTGACTGTCTGGCCACAACTGACCAAACTAAAACTAATTTCTGTCTCACGCCTTCTATTGGCACATTTCGGGAGGTCAAGCAGAGGTTACCACATGCCAATCTATAATGGTAACGGTACTTATCCATCCACCCCCGCTATTTGAATCTTCAACAGACTTTGATTCAAAAATATCTACACTATTTACAGAATTCATAGGCTACCCATAAATTATGTAACAAATGTGCATGATAAGAATTTAATATCTTACTTTAAAGGATTCAAACAAAAAAAGGGCAATTTTATCATTTGTATTTTTCAATAATTTATTACATTTTAAACAGGAAAAAGTGTAGCATTTCTTCTGTTTTCAAATGAAGTTCCATTGAATTTCCCTTTTTAGGGGTCCAATGGAACTTCATTTGAAAAAGAGGATTTTTCTCTGTACAATTTAGATTACAAAAGTGGATTTTGATTTTCTTTTTCTATAAATATTGTGGACTAACCTAGCTTACCTTTCATAGAGAGTAAATGATCTGGTCCAAGACTATTTGTACACTGCTGTTTTAGAACATCTAGGTGTGATTACACGAACCGTCTACCCCAATGTTTTAGCACTCTGTTGCAAATTACTCTATGTTGAGTGCAAACTGTATTGGATATACTAGTATACTGAATATTGTATGATCCAGTATAAATTGTTTTTTGTTAAATTGAAATAGATCACTAATTAGGACTGAGCCTATTCTAGTAGAGATCACCCCAAGCAGATTTTAACAGGTTTGAATTCAGAGTTTTCCTTCTCCTAGACATGTTGCCTAACCAAGGTTAAAGACCCCAGTCTGCCCTACTATTTACCCATAACTGGAAGGAGATTAGCTGGATTCATACATTTCCCAAGGGTATTAGCATTATGTGAACTGTAGTGATCTCTCATTTTTCTGAGATTTCAATTTATTTAACTAATATTTAATCCTGACAATGATTTATAAAGGAGTATCCATATAAAGTAGAAAGATCCTTAGGCCCAGAGTACGCATATTCCTGCTAGTAGAAAATAACATATATATATATATATTTTGAATTAGTGAAATAGATCACTAATTAGGACTGAGCCTATTCTAGTAGTGATCACCCCAAGCAGAGTTTAACAGGTTTGAATTCAGAGTTTTCCTTCTCCTAGACATGTTGCCTAACCAAGGTTAAAGAGACCAGTCTGCTCTACTATTTACCCATAGCTGAAGGGAGAATAGTTGGATTCATACCTTTCCCAAGGGTATTCAACAATAAGTCTCATCTTTTTTCCAGATGATGACTTGGGATATGATCCGGTCTTATTCAAGAGTGCATATTATGTAGATAAATTGTGTTATATAAAATGTGTGTCTATCTTTTATATGTGATGTCTAGAAACATGCGATTTTTACTTTTCCTTTTGCATACAAGTTATTAAAAATTTGAATTATACAAGGTGTCTATAAACATGATATATATAGGTAAATCAATAAGTCCGCAGCCTAATGATGAAAAAAAGCATTTGTTTTACACCCCATTTATTTTTTCAACATAATCTCATTCCTTGTCAATAAACTTAGTTCAATGGTAAATATTAATCACAATAGAATTTCAAATCTAAATTCAGCTAATAACTATGTATCAGGCTACAGACTTATTTATGTACCATCATATATATATATATATATATATATATATATATATATATATATATATATATAAGATAAACCAAATGACTGGTAAGTGATGATTCTATTTGGGATCATCAAAATCTCACTGTACAACCATACTATATGCTCTTGTAGGTGTAGACATATATATTCATACAAGGATTTTTATAAATCCCTAAGAGAGTTCAATGTATAATAACCATAAATTAATTATATACAGAACAATATTTAACCTTTAAAGAAAGAAAAACTTAACAAACCATCATTACCATATGATAATTATATATATATATATATATATATATATATATATATATATATATATATATAATCCAATTATATAAGAAACAAATAAGACATTATAGAACATTAGATGGTAAGATATAGGTATACCACCATTAGAAAGAATTCATTTTTACATAATAATGAATTCATCCTAATGACACTATCCCGTACTGAAATATGTCAATTTGATTTTCCACACACTCTTTCTTGTTTCTGATACACACACATGCGCTCATACATATATATATATATATATATATATATATATATATATATATATATATCAGATCTATATATCAAATATATATATCATATATATATACATTAGATAGAAAAATATACATCACATGTACATATACATATACATATATATATATATATATATATATATTATATATATAAAATATATATATTTTATAAATATATAATATATATATATATATATATATATATATATATATTATATATATAGGCAAGAAAGTGATAGTTACCAAGCAGTGTTGATGTTATTCAAATCTAGATCTATATATGATCTATCACTGCTATTGAGCACTGTTTCTTTATATATATACTAAACCATATATATATATATATAATATATATATATATATATATATATATATATATGCAAACAAATTTTGAATCTGACAAACAAGGAGTCTTTTTTAATTTCTTATGCCACTTTTCTTATTTCCTTAAAAGTGAATACATATAAAGAGTAATGAAGTGTAAGAATTCTTTATTGTATTTTTCTCTGTGTCTGAGTCTTTTCAGCAACACACACACACGCACACATATATATATATGTATATATATATATATATATATATATATATATATATACATGTTGAAAAGAGAAATAAAAGAAAGAAAGTATAGAATGGATAAAATAGGATATTTTAATTAATTTTACTTACACGTGTTTTAATTTTACTTACACGTGTAAGTAAAATTAATTAAAATATACTATTTTATCCATTCTATACTTTCTTTCCTTTATTTCTCTTTTCAACATACCATCGGATTCACTTCCATTTTCATTTTACATATATATATATACATATTATATATATATGTATATGTATGTGTGTGTTGAAGGATAAATGGAAAGAAAATGTTGTATAGATAAAGATTTATTTATTGAAATGCCAACACATTTCAATGAAGAGTTTTTCTTGTATACATTGTATTCCATTTAGTATTATTTTAAATACAAAATAAAATAAAATGATGAGAATAGAGAAACATAAAATTTAAGTATACAAATATATATATATATATATATATATATATATATATATATATATATATATATATATATATATATATATATATATATATATATATATATAATATATGGATATATATATGGATATATATATATATATGGATATATATGTGTGTGTATGGATATGTTTAAGTGTATATATATATGGGTATATATATTTATATATATATGTATGGATATATATGTATATATATATATATATGTGTGTGTGTGTGTGTGTGTGTGGATATAGATATAGATATATGGATATAGATATATATATATATGGATATATACCTGGAAATATATATATATATGTGTGTGTGTATATATATATATATATATATATATATATATATATATATATATATATATATATATATATATATATATAAAACACTATATATGTAGTATGTTTAGATTGTATAGTATGTGTTTATTCACAAAATAGTACCAAAATTAAATTCTTGCCACTTAATATCAAATGCCAGAACTTTTTTAGAATGCCAAGTAAATGAAAACTTTAATACAAATGACTAAAATAAAAAGGCCCTATTTCTACTTTGCATCAAGTGAAAGTGATACTTTTAATGTATTTTCCTATACTAATTTATGTTACTATGCTTAAATTTTTAACTTTCCTGATAATCTTTTGTCAAATATAGTTTGTAAATAGCTGGGTGTCTGCCTAACTGTGCTCCAGTGAATAAAACAGTGATATTCTAAAACATATGAGATATAACAGATATGATATAAAAGATATATATTACATATATATGTATATATAACATATAGCATATAACATGTAAGATATATATAAAATATAACATATTACATATAAGATAGTATGGGGCTAAGTTATGTTCGTTTGTACTGGTATCTTGTCCCCAATAAACTTGTTCTTAATTCTTCTTGTGGGCTGGTCAGCTGAAATGGAACTTAGGAACGAAAAAGAACAAAAAGGCACGAGAAAGGAAAGAGACAAAGGCAAGAGGTAGTTTTATAACTTAGGCTTTATTGAACAGGGCATAGTCGGCTGTAGCAAGGGAACATTGCCCCTGGCTAGCAGCAGCGACCACACTCAGTTGCAGCCTAGATTCAAATGACCGCGGTATCCTTTTTGTGGTAGGGAATCAGTCTTTTTTGTCGGAAATACGCAAAGGGGTTCTTCCGGTCAAGGCCCCATGGGAGTTTTTTTTTTTAATTTTATTTATTTTATTTTTTTTTAATCCCCACAATAGAACATATAACAGATATGATAAAGCAAAGAGTAAATGCATTCATGATTATACATTTTTTTAGGAGTATAACATTTTTGCTTACAACTATGCAGGTGTTTTTCAATGATACTCGCACCTGATGTAATAAGGGTCATTTCCTGGTCACCATACCACATGACTGTTTTAAATGATGACACTTGTACTAGGGAAGTTCAGGCTACTAGAATACATATACATGTATATATATAATGCAAGAAAGAAGACAGTTTGTAAAATCAGTAGTTTCACTTGTAGGTTAGCATCAAAGCAAATGAATTTATTAACAATAAAAATTCATTCAGAGTGGTTTCCCTTTTTTAGGTTGGAGTAATAGGAAATAACCCAAACTTCTCTCTTTTGTAATGTAGATTTCATTTTTGTTAATAAATTCATTTGCTTTGATGCTAACCTACAAGTGAAACTACTGATTTTACAAACTGTCTTCTTTCTTGCATTATATATATACATGTATATGTATTCTAGTAGCCTGAACTTCCCTAGTACAAGTGTCATCATTTAAAACAGTCATGTGGTTTATGGTGACCAGAAATGACCCTTATTACATCAGGGCGAGTATCATTGAAAAACACCTGCATAGTTGTAAGCAAAAATGTTTATACTCCTAAAAAAATGTATAATCATGAATGCATTTACTCTTTGCTTTATCATATCTGTTATATGTTCTATTGTGGGGATTAAAAAAAAATAAATAAATAAAATTAAAAAAAAAAACTGTCCCATGGGGCCTTGACCGGAAGAACCCCTTTGCGTTATTTCCGACAAAAAGACTGATTTCCCTACCACAAAAAGGTTACCGCGGTCATTTGAATCTAGGGCTGCAACTGAGTGTGGTCGCTGCTGCTAGCCAGGGGCAAGTTCCCTGTTACAGCCGACTATGCCCTGTTCAATAAAGCCTAAGTTTATAAAACTACCTCTTGCCTTTGTCTCTTTCCTTTCTCGTGCCTTTTGTTCTTTTCGTTCAAGTTCCATTTCAGCTGACCAGCCCACAAGAAGAATAAGAACAAGTTCTTCATTGGGGACAAGATACCAGTACAAACGACAACATAACTTAGCCCCCATCTATCTTATATGTAAATATGTTATATTTTGTATATATATCTTACATGTTATATGCTATATTGTATATATACATATATATGTAATATAATATCTTTTATATCATATCTGTGTATATCCATATGTTTTAGAATATCACTTTTATTCACTGGAGCACAGTTAGGCAGACACCCAGCTATTTACAAACTATTTGACAAAAGTATTATCAGGAAGTTAAAAAATTAAGCATAGTAACATACAATTAGTATAGGAAAATACATTAAAAGTATCACTTTCACTTGATGCAAAGTAGAAATAGGGCCTTTTTATTTTAGTCATTTGTATTAAAGTTTCATTTACTTGGCATTCTAAAAAAGTTTCTGGCTTTGATATTAAGTGGCATAGAATTTTAATTTTGGTACTATTTTGTGAATAAACACATACTATACAATCTAAACGATACTACATATATAGTGTTTATATATATATATATATACTATATATATGCAGATATATATATAGTATATATATATTATATATACTCATATATATACAAACACACACATATATATATTATATTTCCAGGTATATATCATATAATATAGTATATCTATATCCATATATCTATATCTATATCCACCACACAACACACACACACCTATATATATATATATACATATATATCCATACATATATATATAAATATATTAACCATATATATATACACTTAAAACATATCCATACACACACATATTAATAATCATATATATATATATTCCATATATATATCCTATATATATATTTAGATATATATATATAGTTATATATTATATTATATATATATATATATATATATATATATATATATCTATTATAGATTGTATACTTAAATTTATGTTTCTCTATTTCTCATCATTTTTATTTATTTTGTATTTAAAATAATACTAAATGGAATACAATGTATACAAGAAAACTCTTCATTGAAATGTGTTGGCATTTCAATAAATAAATCTTTATCTATACAACATTTTTCTTCCATTTATCCTTCAACACCACACATACATATACATATGTATACTTATATTATCATATATATATATGTAAATGAAAATGAATGAATCCGATGGTATGTTGAAAAGAGAGAATAAAGGAAAGAAGTATAGAATGATAAAAATACCGTAATTTTAATTAATTTTACACTTACCCGTTAAGTAAAAATTAAAGTACAAAGTTGTAAGCTAAAATTAATATTAAAAATTTCTATTTTTATTCCCATTCGTCCGTTCATAACCATTTCTTCTTTTATTTCGCTCGTTTTCAACATGTCTACATATATATTATATATATATATCATATATATATATACATATATATATATGTGTCGTGTTGTGTGTGTGTTGTGAAAAGACTCAGACACAGAGAAAAATACAATAAAGAAATCACACTTCATTACTCTTTATATGTATATACGTTTTTAAGGGAAATAAGAAAAGAGGCATAAGAAATTAAAAAAGAGACTCCTTGTTTGTCAGATTTCAGAAATTTTGTTTGCATATATATATATATATATAATATAATATTATATATATATACTTATATATATATGGCTTTAGTATATATATAAAGAAACAGTGCTCAATAGCAGTGATAGATCATATATAGATCTAGATTTGAATAACATCAACACTGCTTGTAAACTATCACTTCTTGCCTATATATATATAATATATATATATATATTATATATATATCATATATATATATTCGTAATTAAAAATATTATTTTATAATATAACTATATATTAATATAATGTAATAATATATATAGTATATGTATATGTATATTGTACATGTGTGATATATTTCTATCTAATGTATATATATATGATATATAATATTTGATATATTAGATCTGATATTATATATAGTATATACTTATATATATATATATATGATATAATATAATATATATGTCTGTACGCATTGTGTGTGTTATCAGAAACAAGAAAGAGTGTGTGGAAAATCAAAATTGACATTATTTCAGTACGGGATAGTGTCATTAGGATGAATTCATTATTATTAAAAATGAATTCTTTCTAATGTGGTATACCTATTATTCTTACCATCTAATGTTCTATAATGTCTTATTTGTTTCTTATTATATAATTGGATTATTATATATATATATATATATATATATATATATATATTATATATATATATATATAAATATCATATGGTAATGATGGTTTTGTTAAGTTTTTCTTTCTTTAAAGTTAAATATTGTTCTGTATAAATTAATTTATGGTTATTATACATTGAACTCTCTTAGGATTTATAAAAAATCCTTGTATGAATTATATGTACACCTACAAGAGCATATAGTATGGTTGTACAGTGAGATTTTGATTGATCCCAATAGAATCATACTTACCAGTCATTTTGGTCTTATCTTATATTATAATATAATATATATTATATATATATATATATTTATATATCTATACTATGATGGTTAGCATAAATAAGTCTGTAGCCTGATACATAGTTATTAGCTGAATTTAGATTGAAATTCTATTGTGAATTAATATTTACCATTGAACTAAGTTTATTGACAAGGAATGAGATTATGTTTGAAAAAAATAAAATGGGTTGTTAAACAAATGCTTTTTTCATCATTAGGCTGCGGACTTATTGATTTACCTATATATATCATGTTTATAGACACCTTGTATAATTCAAATTTTTAATAACTTGTATGCAAAGGAAAAGTAAAAATCGCATGTTTTCTAGACATCACATATAAAAGAGACAACACATTTTATATAACAATTTATCTACATAATATGCACTCTTGAATAAAACCGGATCATATCCCAAGTATCATTCTGGAAAAAAGATGAGACTTATTGTTGAATACCCTTGGGAAAGGTATGAATCCAACTATTCTCCCTTCAGCAATGGGTAAATAGTAGGCAGACTGGTCTTTTAACCTTGGTTAGGCAACAGTCTAGGAGAGGAAAACTCTTGAATTCAAACCTGTTAAACTTCTGCTTGGGGTGATCACTACTAGAATAGGCTCAGTCCTAATTAGTGATCTATTTCACTAATTCAAAATATATATATATATGTTATTTCTACTAGCAGGAATTGCGTACTCTGGGCCTAAGGATCTTTTCTACTTTATATGGATACTCCTTTATAAAACATGTCAGGATTAAATATTAGTTAAATAAATTGAAATCTCAGAAAAATGAGAGATCACTACAGTTCACATAATGCTAATACCCTTGGGAAATGTATGAATGGTAATCTTCGCAGTTATGGTAAATAGTAGGGCAGCGGTCTTTAACCTTGTTAGGCAACATGTTAGGAGAAAGAAAACTCTGAATTCAAACCTGTTAAAATCTGCTTGGAGTGATCTCTTACTAGAATAGGCTCAGTCCTAATTAGTGATCTATTTCAATTTAACAAAAAACAATTTATACTGGATCATACAATATTCAGTATACTAGTATATCCAATACAGTTTGCACTCAACATAGGTAATTTGCAACAGAGTGCTAAAAACATTGGGGTAGACGGTTCGTGTAATCACACCTAGATGTTCTAAAACAGCAGTGTACAATAGTCTTGGACCAGATCATTTACTCTCTATGAAAGGTAAGCTAGGTTAGTCCACAATATTATAGAAAAAGGAAAATCAAAATCCACTTTTGTAATCTAAATTGTACAGAGAAAAATCCTCTTTTTCAAATGAAGTTCCATTGGACCCCTAAAAAGGGAAATTCAATGGAACTTCATTTGAAAACAGAGAAATGCTACACTTTTCCTGTTTAAAATGTATAAATTATTGAAAAATACAAATGATAAATTGCCCTTTTTTTGTTTGAATCCTTTAAAGTAAGAATATTAAATTCTTATCATGCACATTTGTTACATAATTTATGGGTAGCCTATGAATTCTGTAAATAGTGTAGATATTTTTGAATCAAAGTCTGTTGAAGATTCAAATAGGGGGGTGGATGGATAAGTACCGTTACCATTATAGATTGGCATGTGGTAACCTCTGCTTGACCTCCCGAAATGTGCCAATAGAAGGCGTGAGACAGAAATTAGTTTTAGTTGGTCAGTTGTGGCCAGACAGTCACCGAGAGAAACATTATCGTTCAGCTCTCAAGATGCCGCTTCTCGTCCACGCGGTTACGAGAAATCCTTTTGGTTGGGTTTGTTTTGATAAAGACTAATAAAAAACAATGTATTAATTGAAATAAGAAATCAGCAGGACCCTGGCCCCAGGAACAGAAAACAGAAAAGCCCAATAGCCGAGAGAAGATACTGGCCAACAAAAGTAGACAAGCAGAGAAAAGTAGAGAACTCATCATTCATCCCCTCATCCTGTTTCTCTCTCGCTATTTTATATCCTGAAGGTAAAGAGTAAATAACACATTTATTAGTCATAAACACTCCAGTAAAGAAAAAAAGATATAGATTTTTAAAAAATTATGTAGAGAATACAAATAGAATTTCATTCAGCTCAAGAATAAAAAGGATATATTTTTCAAACTGAAGTAATTACGGATAGCTATATTTATTAGATATACTCAACCGTAATTTTTAATTAGGAAAATTTAATTTTCATATACAGGACACACTAATCTACTGGTTGTCTTTAGTAAAGTGACCATAATATTTAAAGTTATAATAATAATAAAAACACCATATAACTGTTCTTACAGAAGCAGATGAAATTTTAAGGAAGGTATCTCTTGAGTTTATTTTCAAAAGCACATTTGCAAAGAATTATTTTATAATGAAAAACATATTTGTTTTGAATGAATATATATATTTTTTTAAATGTAAAGAAAATAACCTAATATGAAAAATACAATTGTTAAGATAAATAAATTTTCTTGAATTTAGTTAAAAATTAGGAAAAACTTTTTTCTTTTTTTTTTCCACCGGGTAGAATTATAATAAAAAAAAATCACAAAGCATTATTCAATTATTTCAGTATCACTATGGATGACAATAAAGTTTGGTCATTTAACTGCTTCAATACAAAAAAATGTTTTTATATGTTTGTAGTTGTAAAAAGAAAGGTAATTTTCACCTTTAGTTGTTAAAATTCCTAGCATAAAATTGTGCGTGCGCATTATCTGAAATGAATTAATTGTTTTAAGAAGACATTTTATGATATTTTTGTGTTAAAAGCATGTTAAAGTTTTGAAAAGTTTCTAAGATTTGTGTATTTGCATGAGACTTTCAAAATGGCTACTGGCTTGTTTCAAAGTGAAAGTCAGTTGGCTAAATTCCTAGCATAAAATTATCTTGAAATGAACTTAATTGTTATTAAGAACCAATTTTATGATATTTTTGTGTTAAAGCATGCAGTTGTATTGTTTTTGAAAAAGTTTCTATGATTTGTTTATTTCACAGAGACTTTCAAAATAGCTACTGACTTGTTTCAAAGTGAAAGTCAAGGGAGGTTACTCTAATTGCCTTATTTGCTAGGAATTTTAACAACTAAAGGTGAAAATTACCAAATGAAATTCCACTAAAATAAATTTTAATCAAAACATTCAACAGTATTATATACAATGGGTAATTAGTTTGTCTGTAATATTAAACATTTTTTGTTTGTTTTCTTGTCTGCACTATTCAGTTAGTATATCTTGTAGAAATTCATAATATAAAGAATAAAAGTCCATCTACTAGTGTCACTCGGAACCAGTTGGAAAAGAGATGTGAGAAGAATTAAAATATATTCAGGTAAATTTTTTTACTTTTATGTTTAAAAAAAGACTAAATATTCTATTAGAAATTGTGTTTTCTTTTTAAGTGCTTTTTGTAAAGGTATAAACAATTTTTATAGAAATATTATATAGTGCTTTTGTAGAGATACAAAACAATTTCTAAAGAAATATTATATAGTGTGCTGATATAAAAAATTTCTATAGAAAATATTAGTGCTTGTGTATAGATATAAAAACCATTTCTATAGAAATTGCATATTACATTTTTGTAGAGATATAAACAATTTTCTATAGAAATATTATATAGTGCTTTTGTAGTGATACAAAATAATTTCTATAGAAATATTATATAGTGCTTTTGTAGAGATACAAAACAATTTCTATAGAAATATTATATAGTGCTTTTGTAGAGATACAAAGCAATTTCTATAGAAATATTATATAGTGCTTTTGTAGAGATATAACAATTTCTATAGAAATATTTATATAGTGCTTTTTGTAAGAATACAACAATTTCTATAGAAATATTATATAGTGCTTTTGTAGAGATACAAAACAATTTCTATAGAAATGTATAGTGCCTTGTGTAGAGATATAAAACCATTTCTATAGAAATTGTATATAGTGCTTTTGTAGAGATATAAAACAATTTCTATGGAAAATATATAGTGCTTATGTAGAGATATAAAACCATTTCTATAGAAATTGCATATAACATTTTTGTAGAGATATAAAACAATTTCTATAGAAATATTTGTAGTGGTTTTGTAAAGATATAAAAGAATTTCTATGGAAATAGTTTAATAGTGCTTTTTATAAAGATATAAAAGAATTTCTATAGATATGGAAAGCAACGACCACTAGTAATAAGATAAAGAAAATTGTGCTGTAAAGTTTATTCTTTGCTACAATCTGAATTGTTCTCAACAAATAAGCTGAAGAAGGTGAAGAAATCCGCTTAAATAATTATGCTTCAAACTTGCTTGTTAATTGCGTAACTTATGCAATCATCAATTTTGACCAGTTTTTCGTTCATCTTACTTTTCTTGCTTTTTATCACAATACTCAGTTCATTTTTTTTTTTTTTTTTTAATATTCTACAATCATTAAGTAAGCATCATGGATCGGAACTTAAGCAACAAAAATAAGATGAGAAGAAAACTAGTAATATAACTAATGACAACAGTGCTTCATTTTAAGAAATTTGGATAGTTTACAACCACGTTTCTTTGAATAACTTTCATCGTACCTTGACCGAACAAATCTGAATAAAAGTTAACATCATTATCACAGAGATGAAGTATGTAAAGAGAGCATTTTCATTTTGGAGATACCACAGAAATATTCAACTATAAGATTTCTAGCCAGGAAACTGTTTTGAAAAAAAAAAAACAAAAAAAAAACCTGTTAAAATTGTTTTTGGAAAAAAAAACTGTTTTGGAAAAACTGTTTTGAAGAAGAAAAGAAAAAAGAAAAAAAAACTACTTTGAAAAAAAAAACTGTTTTGGAGAAAAAAATTGTTTTGGAAAAAAAACTGTTTAAAACTATTTAAAAAAAACTGTTTTGAAAAAAAAAATATTTTGGAAAACAATGTTTGGGAAAAAAAATTCAACATTTTCTTTTCTTTTTCTTTCATCTTTTTTCTCAAATTTTGTCTGCATGTATTTGTAAGTGCAATATTTTATTTTCACATTTCCTGTCTGACTGTATGTTTGTTTTTGTAGGGTTTTTTTTTTTTCAGACTTTTTGCTTGTTTATTTTTTTTGTTTTCTGAAATGTAAATGTACTAATCATTTCTAGCAATTGTACTCGTTACTTCATATCGTTTAAAATGGAGTAGAAATTTTCCAAGAAAATGTTGACATGCTTCTTTCTGTAGGATAAGCGCTGGCCGGAAACGTAAGGAAACACTCTCGCGGAGCGCCTGTGTTGAAGCCTGCATAAATAAAAACATATATATATATATATATATTGAATGTCAGAACTATAGATTTACTATTAGTATGAATCAATTTCTGTGAGGGTTCTGTATGGAGAAAATATAAAAATATATATATCAAGTGATGCTGAAGCTTTTTTATTTAGTGGCATCTGAGATGCACATATTTGCACATATTTTCCCCGGGAAAATTTATGATCCAACTAAAGCCGTCTAACTCCTACCTGTACCTATCTTTGTAATTCGTTTCTAAGAAACTATTGAAATGTATTTACAGTTAACTTGAAATGGTGAGGGAAGAAAGAAAACAATGGGATGTACTGGGTATGATTTTAACTGCATGCCCCTTTTAGAATTTTTGTGCGTCGGGACACAAAGGATGCGTACTGTGAGTATCCTCTGTATGTATGAATACAACCATGTGTGTGTGTGTGTGTGTGTGGTGTGTGTGTGTGTGTGTGTGTGCAAGGTCTTTCGCAAAAGTATCCAGGCATTTTTGAATATTTGATAACCGGTTATGCGGCCTTGATACACTTGGCAACCAATCAGATTAGACCTTATTACAAATGCATGAACATATGCTCTTCCATAGAGTACTTCAGGCGGAGGTGTATGGTATAATGGTTAGAGTACGTGGGAAATGGAATCGTTGACTCGAATTCATCCTAGACTGTTTGCATTTCACATAGCACTAATACCTTGGGAAGGGTATGAATCCATATAATTCTCCTTCCATCTATGGGTAAATAGTAGGGCTGACTGGGGTCTTTAACCTTGGATAGGCAACCAGTCTAAGAGAAAGAAAACACTGAATTCAAAACTGTGTTAAACATTAAGAAATTGACCTTGGGTTGCATCTGCTCGTGATGAGGGGTTGTAAATATATATAATACATATATATATACTCAGCTTGGTAAATAAGATGTCATTTAGTGCAGGGGGTTCCCAACCTTTTCAGCTCATGGCCCACTTTGAAACCAGAATTATTTTGTGGCCCATGAAATATTATAATGAAAAAATTTTCTATTTGACATAAGATATTTATTTCATCAAGATACAACCATATTTGACGCACACACTTTATCTCAAGTATCTAAACTAGATGTACTTTTTCATTTCAATTTAACAACTATTTATTATCAATATTTAATTTCGCAATTTTCCTTTTGACGACGATTTGCAATTTTAACAGCTCTAAGTTCATTATCTTATTCAAATCGGCATATATAAAGTCAATATATATAAAACATATAATATAGGGGCGTATCTACCCCTACCATGAATTAAGTTGACATCTTACTTTCTAGAAAATATAAATTTCCCACAAAATATGATTGGATTTTGTCATATAAAAAGTACGCTCTGAAATCTTATAGAATTAAAGCATTTCATTGGCCCACCTAAATTTGCTGTGGCCCATTTTGGCCATAGGTTGGGAACCTGATTTCTTGAACTTGTTTATTGTGTATGTGAATTTTGTTTAAAACTTGGACATTCAATTCAACTGAGACTACTTAAATGCGTTGAGAAAGATCTTAACTATAATTCAGTGTGTAAGTCCGTATTTAAATTTGTATTGTTGTGTGTGTGTGTGTGTGTGTGTGTGTGTGTAAGGTCTGGTCCAAAAAGTATCCAAGTCATTTAATCCAGAAGTTTGCCTCCCTTGCAATAGTGAACTTCCACTATAGAGACTTTTTAGGTTAATTTCTTATAGTCTAACATGATCAAAAGAAGACCTACTTCTTGACTGAATAATTATTTATTTATTTTCGCCATTAAACTTAATCTTAAAACCGCTAACACTACTGCCCGTTTTCGTTTTTCTAGTAGATCAATCATAATTAAGTAATTTATCAGTCAAAGAAGTGGTTCCACACTTTATTTAATGTTAGTTTATAGGAAATAACCTAGACTTTCACTCACTTCAAACTTTTAAGTTTCATTTTTTCTCTTGAAAAAAGAAAAAAAATCCCAAAGAATACATGTTGGAATATTTTGGTATAATAAGGTGTGCTGAGTCCCACCACTTAAATTCATAAACTCTTCATAGCCCATGGATTCAATCAGCAATCAACATGCTTGAATGATGTGGCTGGTTAACTATTTAATGGCCAAATCTTGAAAGGCATTCATTTGCTCGTATTTGATACGGATGAACTGAAATCAACAACAAAGGATTCTGCCTTAACGCTAAGGAACACAATGATTCTGCTCAACCCCCAAGGATCTCCACTTTTTGACTGACCCTCATAATATTATTGATATTTTTTTTAACTTTATAGTTCTCTTATTAGAGAATGCTGAGCTTTGAAGTTTATCAGAGTGCCTCCTTGTAATAGTGAAATGCTTTCTAGAACGAGCATGTTAAACATTTTATATATATATATTATAATATAAATATATATATATATATTATATTAATATATGTATATGATGAGGCAATAGGCGAAATGTACATACAGAGATTGATTTTTTCTCGATTTGTTTTAGCCTTGACATTTGAAAAAAACATGTCCGCTAATTCATTAATTATCAATTAATTAATTTTTCCAAAAAATTGGCTATGTCTCAATTAAGACACATATTCTCCCAAAAATTGTCGCTAAAGGCCATATGCAAACACCATTGTTAGTTTGTTTACTTCTCATATATATATATATATTATATATACATAATATATATATATATATTATATTATATTATATATATACACATACATATATATACACTAATATATATTTATATATCATACATATATAGGGACGGTTAAGCTCAGTCCGGTAGATAGCGTTCGGTAGAAACCACAAGGTTTCCTAGTTCGATATCCGGTCCCCGCCAACTCAGCGTATGAGTAAGGCACAGGGATCTGTTGCGGTTAAAGTAAGGAGCTGATGGTAGGTGTGGGCGCTCCACCCGATGCTAAAGAACAATCTCCTGGTCTAGCGCTATTGAAAAGGGGATAGACCTCCTCGCTGACTGGTTGATACCGACTTTAGGGCCAGCCCCGTCGACTTTTAACTTTTTTTTACATATATATACATATATATATATATATATATTATATATACATACATTATATATACATAAATATATATATATATACATACATATATATATATATATATAACACAACACATAATATATATATATACACACATACATATATTATACACAACATAATATATACCATGGTATAATATATATACAATATATTATTGCATACATATATATACATCATTATATATATATATATTATATATTTAATATATATATCACAGTTTACCTTTAAATCCATCCAAACAAACAAATATATTTACTTCTGGAGTCCTTTTTTTTAAAAAATCAAATTTAAAAGTGGCTCAATAATATAGAGCTTAAATAAAACGTTTTAAAAATCGGATGGCTTAAAAATTTCCGACTGCAGTTTCTCCGTAGAGCAAATCTTTCAGTCGAAATTTTAAGCCAATTCTTTTTTAAAACATATATATTTTATATATATATATATATATATATATATATATATATATATATATATTGTATTTCTGAAGGAAATGCTCCCCTCTCACCTCCCCGCACTGTCAATTCCTGCGTGTATGTTTATTCAATGTTTCTCAGCCCTTTGTTACGAGCTTTGTGGATGAATAGTCCCCTGGAAGCAGCATCTTTAAAGTCCAATGGCGGCATAATGTTCCAAGCCCACGAGCTCGACTCAGCATAACCTGGGAAATCTTTCCTACAATCAGAAAATGAAATGGAAACTTAACACAGAATACATATATATATAATATAATATAATGTGTGTGTGTGTGTGTGTGTGTGTGTGTTGAAAGATAAACGGAAAGAAAATGTTGTATGGATAAAGATTTATTTATTGAAATGCCGAACATGGTTTCGACCCAACGTTTGTCCTTGGTTAAATAGTAAAAAAAAATCAAATATACTGAAGATGATTGGCTTTTTGTATACCATCAAATTTTATTTTTCTATTGTTATTTTTATTTTATTTTTTTTTATATTTAAAATGATACTAAATAGCAACTATTGTTGATGTGGCATGTCTTCATGCCTTGCAGACATCTTTAAGCGGCAGATGTTTGTTCCCTATCGGTCGGAGGCCTGCTACTAATTTGCATAGCAGTAAGGTCTTTTGGGGATGCCAGCCTTTGTCCCATCCCACTGAATGCCAAGCCGGCAGCAGGCACCCTCTGCAGATGATGTCGGATATGCTGTTTCATGTTTTGCTCATTCTAGCACGTCGTGTTGCGGCACTTTGTCCTGGCCAGCATATGTTTTAGGATGGTGGGCATAGCATCTGAGGTGGAAATTGTCCAGGTTTCCTTCTCGTGGCATGGAGTAAGCTCTGTCTCGCTCTCTATCAATAACGAGATAACTCTCTCTGCTCCAATGATTATATACACCCCCGAAAAAAGGGGTATATAACACAACGTTTAAACATAGATGCTATAACATTGAAAATATTAGTAACGAATTGTCATCAAACATTTTAGGAATTAATCAAATTATGGCATATAATAAGCCCAAGGGCCAGGTTATGCTCAAGTTGGTAAGGAGTGTTCGGGATAGAAAAAACAAAGGTCTCTAGTTTGATGAATGGCGCCTCGTCAACTCAAGCGTATGAGTAAGCACAGGGATTTGTGTGGTAAAGTAAGAGCTGAAATGGTAGGTTGGCGCTCCACCTCGAGACGAAAAAAACATCTCCTGGTCTGCACTTGTGAAAAGGGGATAGACTACCTCGCTGATTTGCTGATACCGACTTTAGGCCATCCCAAAGACTTTAACTTTTTTATGGAGGTGCCTGGGTGAAATGGTTAAGAGTTTGTAGAAATGGACTCGTCAACCTCAGAGTTTCAAAATCCTGGACGAGGCTGTTTTGCATTTCACATAGCATTAATACCCTTGGGGAAAGGGATGAATCCAATTCTCACGCTGCAGCTATGGATAAATGCAGGGCAAGAACTGGGCCTCCTTTAACCATGGCTGGTAAAATAGTCTTGGAGAAGGAAAACTCCTGAATTCAAAACCTGTTAAACTTGAGTTCAAATCCTGGACAAGGCTGTTTGCATTTCACATAGCACTAATACTGTTGGGAAAGGTATGAATCCAACTTTTCTCCCTCCAGCTATGCATAAATAGTAGGGCAGACTGGGCTCTTTAACCTTGGATAGGTAACCAGTCTAGGAGAAAGAAAACTCTGAATTCACACCTATTAAACTCCACTTAAGAAATTGACCTTGTGTCGCATCCTGCTTGTGCAGAGGGGTTGGTAAATATATATATATATATATAATATATATATATATAGAGAAGCAAACAAATAAGATAAGTGGTGTTTTTTTTTTATTTAGAGGTCAAGGGATTTAAATGACTGCACATGTGTTTTCCAGATTTCAGACATTTTTGTTAATTTCTAATCTTTATGTAAACATTTTTCTTTATATTTTCAATGTTTATATAAACATTTTCTTTTGAAAGCTTATATAAACATTCTATTTAATGTTTAGCTGAGTCAGTGTTATTTTCATTCTTGAGTAATTTGAACAATTTAACCCATCGAACCCTGTATAAAGTGTTTCTGTCTAGAGTATTTGATTATTTTCTGAAAAAAAATCTTTAAAAAAATCATTTTATTTCTATCTAACCCCATAGATGGAAGTCTAACAGGTACAACCACTCCAGGTCAGAGTGAACCGGGGAGTAATGGTGATGAAGGGGCACAGTACACTCCCCAGTGATCCAAAATTGGAACTTCATAGTTTAACGTCATACCCAAGGCACAAACTCTATGGAGTACGAAGTAATACTTTTTTTTGCCAGTGCTCACAGCTTCACTCTGATCTGAAGAAAAGTTTGTAAGAGAAACCAGCTATTTTAATTAAAAATGGGTTTTCACACAAAAACATTCAGAAAATAATGTAAGCAAAATTAGACAAGTTTTTAAAAGATACAGAAATAGCAGGGGATATTACCTTTAATTCATACTTAATATTTAGATGAAAAAGTTGAAATATCATAGACTTTCTAGATGCCAAGTTAGGGTAGCATAGACATGGAGACTTTCAAAATAGCTATGGGCTTAGTTCAAAGTGAAAGTCAAGGGAGGTTACTCTAATTGCCTCATTTGCTAGGAATTTTAACAACTAAAGGTGAAAATTACCAGCAACAGTAGGTACTGTAAGGAACCTGAGTCCTTTTTGTTTGTCAAAAATGACTTGATTTGGCATTAAGTGACTTTAAAAGGGTTGATATGTAGTAAAACAAAAACAATCAACCAATCAACATTGGATGTTGATAAATATAGGCAGACAATTGTAATTACCTGAGCCTCTTCCAAGGATGAAATCAAGTATTTTCCTGTTTCTTCAACTTGCTTCAATAAATCTTGTTCATAAATAACTTTTGCCACTTCTTCCAGCATTATAACTTTGGACGGATCTCCTACCCATGTGTTGAAAATTCGACCAGGCTAAAAAAAATAGAGAGAGAAAAATATTACAGAATATGTTATTTACTTTGTCCGGTTGTAATAAGTAATTGAGAGTTGCCTCCCCTACTTTATGATTATCTTCACTTTGGAGAACACAATCGGGAATACTAGATGTAATGATAAATGAACACACACGGTCGGACTTGAGAAAGCTTTATTCTACTTAGAATAGAGTTGCAGTTTTCTTGGGAGTTTATATACTTTCAGAAAGCTAAAGATTTACACAAAGGGGAGGTAATATCAAAACAGGGGAAGTAACTCTCAATTACTTATTACACTAAACTATATAAACTCTTAGTAAGTGTACCAATTATTCTAAGTAGAATAAAACTTTCCAAAGTCTATCAGTGTTATCGTTTGTCCTTACACCAGTATATTAAAGAAAGAGGAGGCTCTTATGAATGAAAAAAAAAGAATGAAGAAAAGGTGATTGTGAACAAGAAAGGAAGTGAAAGAAGTAATAGGGAAGAATAATGAAAAGAGGAGACAACTTACCTACCCAATATTGGTAATTCCACATGCAATTATCCATAAAACATATGTTAGCATAGTATACCTTAAATATATATATATATATATATATATATATATATATATATATATTGGTTAGGAGGTTGATTTAGAAGGCTATCACAATGCAGGTGTAAAGAAAAAAAAATACGGTAACAATGGTGTTGTGTGTTAACCTGTATTTTATTCTTGAATTTTTGAGATAAAATCTCTTTTTCAAAAGATCACTGGAATTGAAGTAGTCTAGTTATGGCATTTCTTTTTAAATTAATTTTTTTTTTTTTATTAGATATTATACTGTGGTATTTTATTAGATTATTATACTGAGAAAAAAAAATTCATTTAAAAAGAAATGCCATAAGTAGACTACTTCAGTTCCAGTGATCTTTTGAAAAAGAGATTTTATCTCGAAAATTCAAGAATAAAATAGAGGTTAACACACAACACCATTGTTACCGTATTATTATTTTTTTCTCTTTTCTTTACACCTGCATTGTGATAGTCTTCTAAATCCACCTCCTAACCAATATATACACAATGCTTCAAGCAAATTATAAAACTCTCTTATATATATATTGATTTATTTGAACTGTTGTTTTCATCTTATTTGTTATATATGGACCATAGTAAAAAAATATCCAGACTGAATTTAAAATCAAAAAAATTGAAAATTCAAATAATGTATGAATAACAAAACAAATTATATGATAATAGATGTGTGTGGTGGAATTATTATTTTTCTAGGAAATGGACTCAGCTTAACAAAGTTCAAATAAAACAATAGAAAAGTATTTGAACATCCATACAATTTATGAACATTATCCTATATAAAAGTTCTGTTTATAAGTATTTTAACAAACATATAATTTATGAACATTATCCTATAGAAATGTTCTGTTTATAAGTATTTGAACATCCATACAATTTATGAACATTATCCTATAGAAATGTTCTGTTTATGAAGACAGACAATTTATGAATAATATCAAATAGAAAAGTTCTATTCATAAGACATTTATAGAGGGGTGTGGTGTAATGCTTATAATTGTAGGAAATGGATACAATGAGACAAGTTCAAATCCTGCACGAGGTTATTTGCATTTCCCTTAGTTCTAATACCCTTGGTAAAGGTATGAATCCAACTATTCTTCTTCCAAGCATGCATAAATAGTAGGGCAGACTGGCCTCTTAAACCTTGATTAGGCAACCAGTCTAGGAGAAGGAAAACTCTGAATTCAAACTTGTTAAACCTCGCTTAAGAAATTAACCTTGTGTCATATCCTATTTGTGCAGAGGTGTTGGTATATATATATATGAGTTAAGAGCAAGGAAATGAATCCGACGGTATAACATTAATTGTGTGTTTTCATACCCTTATATATATATATATATATATATATATATATATATTGATGGTGCCTAACATGTAGAAAATTTGGAGCCAATTCTTGATACTTTTTGATCAGCAGTACTGGTGAAACACAAGATTGTGCAAGTCCAACATCTACTATACTCACTATAACTAGTTCTATGTGACCTTTTCTTCTTTACTAAACAGAAAGAACATAAGATCTGAGGATGTGGAGAAAATTAAAAGAAATATAATGGCCTAGCTTCAGACCATATCAAAAAAGGAGTTTTAGAGGTGCTCTGACCAATGGAAAATTCACAGGAATAAGTGTGTTTAATGCCAAGGGGGAATATTTTGTAGAAAATTAATATTTCATTCATTGTTCATTTCTGCCTTGGTAACAGCATCTTCTGTCTCAATACTTTTTGAATAAACCTTGTATATGAAAGTTGAAGGTGGCATGCTGTGAAACTTGTGTGTGAGATATTTTAAGTGGAAAGAAAGTCTGAACAGACCCCAGTCCATTATCTTGGCAGTCCCGCAGTTGATCGAGTGGTAGGGGAAAGTCCGTGACGACTGGGCTGCCGAGCTGCCGCAGGGTGCTGTTTCAGGTAGTATTGAGTCACTTTGTGAGAGTGAAGCCTCCCTGGAAGTTATTTACTAAGCTTAACTTATTTGTGGCACAAGGCCAGAATTATAGAGCAAGGAATCACATCAAATGACAGTACAACATTTCTTTAAAACAGTTTTTAAAAACATTTCTTCTGAAAATGTATTCTTACCTCTTGTGGCATGTAATGCTCCCGAAAATAAAATCCGCCAGTCAACATTTTTTTACTAAAGCTCACCAGATCTGGAGGTTCGTCTAAATTGAAATGTTCATGTGCCCACATTTTGCCTGTGGCCCCACAACCGGTTTGTATCTCATCAAACATACAAGCGATATTGTGCTGTCAAAGAGAAAAGAAAAGAAATATTGCAACATTATTCAAACTCCATTGCCATTGGTTGGGGGTCACTACATGACTAGTAGTATAAAGCTACGGTCAACAGTACTTAGTGTGGAGGCAAGGTTAGTGAAAGCCTGTTGGTGAGGGGGGAGAGTCATGGTTTGAGCAGCTCCAATTGGGTCTCCTGGGGGAGGAAATTATCCCAGGAATACAACATCGCTGACGACTCCCCCCTCATCATCTAAAAGATGTATTTTGTTAAACAATACTCGCAAAAATATGCGCCTTCCAGACACAAATATTTAAGTCTTAATATAATCAAATATTATATTGAATTAGAAAAACTAATGAAATTAAATAAGAAAACAAAAAAGATTACGCTTTTTTTTACTTAATTCTAATCTTATTATAATGGAGATTGTGTGTTTGATTTTAATAAATATTTGATTTTAATAAATATGTGCTTGGTATTATTGATTTCTAATTGTTTGGTTTTATCTTAATGAATATGAGCAAAGATTTCAGGTATAAATCTTAAAAGAAATCCATTAACAAGAAGAAATAACAGAAATTTTAGTCTTTACTTCCTAGTTCAAATAAATAGTTAAATTAGAAAAAAAATTAGCAATGAAAGGTGGGAGTGAAGGAAGAGTAAGTTTCAGTTGTTCTATTTTTCAATTATGCCATGAAACAATGAATAGCATGAAATAATGAATAACAATATAAAGTCCTTCTTGTGTATAAAGTTGAGTTTAAGGGACTTACCGGCTTGCCGAAGAAGATATCTGGTATCTTAGGGTTGACTTTCAGAGAGCTTTTAATGTCACTGCCTCCTGGAACTGCTGATGGAATCTGTCTGTCTGGATTTTGTATTTTGCGCCTAAACTTCTGGGCTCATCACATGATTGGTATGTCCAATCACGGAGAACCTCTCCCTCACTCACTCTATACACAGGAATTACCATTTTACTGAACCAACATTATAGAACAATGAAAATCTTCGCTTCAAATTCTTAAGCAAACCACTTACTTTTTTTGTGATTCTCTGCAGGGCTCGATAAAAGTAAGGTGTGGCCATGTTGTCCCCACCTTCTCCCTGGATTGGCTCCACACATACCCCAACAACTGTTCGGCCAAGTTTGTTAAACTTCTCAATTAGCTCTTCCACCTGTCAACAGAAATGTTTATTAATTTGCATATTGGGAAATGATTGATTGATTTTAAGGGCATGTTAACTTGTCTAGGGTTGCTTTAAGCTTAAAGGTTAGAAAATAGCGTTCATTGGACGTTTATATACACAGTTTTGTGTAGTTGTTTCTTAAGGGCTTTTTGAACACAATTATATATTAAGTATTCCTATCTGATACAAATAACTTACAAACAGTTGTATGGTTTCAAGTATTCCTATCTAATACAAATAACCTACAAACATTGGTACGGTTTCAAGTATTCCTATATAATACAAATAACTTACAAACAGTTGTATGGTTTCAAGTATTCCTATCTAATACAAATAACTTACAAATATTGGTACGGTTTTCAAGTATTTCTATCTAATACAAATAACTTACAAACATTGGTACGGTTTCAAGTATTCCTATAGTAATACAAATAACTTACAAACAGTTGTATGGTTTCAAGTATTCTATCTAATACAAATAACTTACAAACAATCTAATACAAATAATTCAAACAGTATCGAAAACAAATTACAGCATTTGTATGGTTTCAAGTATTCCTATCGAATACAAATAACTTACAAGCATTGTACGGTTTCAAGTATTCCTATCCTAATACAAATAACTTACAAACATTAGTACGGTTTCAAGTATTTCTATCTAATACAAATATACTTACAAACATTTGTACGGTTTCAGGTATTCCGATCTAATACAATAATTTTACAAACATTTGTACTGTTTCAAGTATTCTATCTAATACAAATAACTTACAAACAGTTGTACATTTTCAAGTATTCCTATCTAATACAAATAATGTACACAGTTGTATGATCTCCAAGTAGTCCTATCTAATACTAAGGGATATATGGTTTTAATTAATTATTTTCTATTTAATAATGATTTGCACACAGTTATATGGTTTCAAGTAACTAATAATATTAATCCTTTGTAAACAATTATAGCGTCAAGAAACTCTTCTTAATACAAATAATTTCGATTTATTGGTAATAAGTTTTATATCTAATACTCTTACATAATTCATAGGCAGCTTATGAATTATGTACGTACCTGTAGTAAGAATATTTTTGAATAAGATTCGTTAGAATTAAAATCGGATGGAGTTAAGTGGGAAATTTCCATAACCGTTAGGGTTAATGATTGATTGATGATGACCCTGTCTTGAACCCACGATAGAGCGCGATTACAGGTGTAAGATAGTTTTAGTCAGATGCGACCAGAGATCCAGAGCGAGTGGACTCGAAAGTTGCTCGCTCTAATGGCCGTTACGGAATATTGGGCTGAGTGTGTTGAAATAAAAGACTTATAAGAAAAACAACCAGTATTGCTGTTATTTATTAAGTAACAAAGCCTGAAGAGAAATAAGCCAAACACAGAAGATGGCGACCGAATTATCAGCAGTAGAAGCAGCGAGTAATAAGTAAAGACCCCTCAGCTGATTTCTGATTTAGGTCGAAAATTAAAACGGAAAGTTTTTTTTGGTGTGTACCCATTGACAGTTAACTACAGTCTATGAATTAACATTTACGAATTGAGTTACGGTTTTTAGGGGTTTGTGTTAGTATTGCAATGTATAATTTCAATTAAACTTAGTTTTTAAAAATATTTTTTCAAAATTAAATGTATAGTAATTTGGGTTTTTTGTTGTTTATTTTTTTAAACAATACGTAATTAAAACAACCTTAATCCCTTAAAAACCGTAACTCAATTTGCAAAATGTTAATTCATAGACTGTAGTTAACTGTCATTGGTACCACCAAAAAACTTTCCGTCTTAATTTTCCGACCTAAATTCAGAAGTCAGCCCTAATAATTTTCAAACATGTTTATTTGACGGATAGATAGGACTCTACCAGGTACTACCATTCTAGGCAAGAGAGGAGTTGGGAGTAAAACAACGAAGGTGTACTCCGCACTCCTTAGATATCCAAAACTTATTATTATTATTATTATTATTTATTATTATTATTATTATTGTATCTTTTCCGTTCTCTAAGGACGATGGTGTAGTGTCCAAAATAAAACTAAAATTTTAATCTGCATCTGCGCAAGTGACTCTACAGAACCAATTCTTGAGTGACAGTCTTGGTGCACTGAATGCACACAAACTGTGATGCTTTCTGGGCTGCTGGCTTTTCTCTGTCTTTCTGGCTCTCTTTTTCTGTTGAGGCTACTCTCCTCTCTGCCTCACCCCTCTCCGTGCCTTGCTTAACGTTGAGGCGCCAGGCCCGCTCTATTTTTTGCATCTACCTCCCACGTGTTTGTATCAATATGGCAATATCCTCATAGCTCTCCTGTAGACATCTTTAAATCGTAGGCGTGGTCTACCAACCGATCGGGAGCTTTTACTAATTCACCGTACAAAAGATCTTTGGGATGCGTCCATTTTCCAGTCTCCTAGACTCACCATCAGATGTAGTTCAGCATCATACCCACAACACATCTCTTTGTGGGGTCTTTACCCTTCAGTGGGCGATAAGGCGTATTCTAAGCCCCACCGACAGGTCTTTAGAATATGAGACAAGGCAGTTGGGCCAAAAGTTTAGATACCGATATGTAATGCCAATGTGAGGGGTGGTGTTCAAAGAGAAATTGTGATAGAGAAGTCTAAAATTGACCGGACAAAACGTGACGCGCGAAGAGGGAGCAGGACGCCCGTCAACCACCACTACAGATGAAAAGATTCAGCAAGATCGTGAGATGGTAAATGGCGAACCGGCGAATTATCATCCATGAGGTAGCTTATTCTCTGCAGATTAGTCTTGGTTCTGCCAATGAAATCATTCACGACGAGCTCAGCTTCCAGAAAACAAGAGTGTGAATGATTTTTTTAAATCTTTATCGTATTTTAAATGCTCTTCCATCTGCTGTCTTATTTTATTCTGAAAATGTGTCGAAATTCTGGATGTGAAGAATTGAAAGAATAAAAGTGAGACTACTACCTAAAAACGGAGGTGCGTGGTATTATGGATATCCTTGTAGGAAAATGGGTACGGTGAATCGGGTTCAAATCCTGGTTGAGGTTGTTTACATTTCACAAAATATAATTAATCTTTATATTTAAACTAACAAAGTAATTAATATGTTAAAGTATCATTCTATTTTGCTTTGATAATTAAATAACAGTTGAGGGTCGTAGTGTAATAGTTAGAGTCGTAGGAAATGGACTCGTCGACCCGAGTTCAAATCCTGGACGAAGCTACAGTTCACATAGCGCTAATACCCTTGGGAAAGGTATCAATCCAACTAATCTCCCTCCAGCTATGGGTAAATAGTAGGACAGACAGGGATCTTCAACCTTGGTTAGGCAAATAGTCTAAGAGAAGGAAAGTCTGATTTCAAACCTGTTAAACTCAACTTAAGAAATTGACGTCGTGTCGCATCCAGCTCGTGCGGAGGGGTTGGTAAATACACACTACATAAAAACGGAAGAAATCGATCAGATATCCAAAATTTTGCAAATAGTTTCTCACCTCGGCCAGCGACTTTTCTACTTCAGCGTGGTTCTCCCTTTCAAACTCGTGTAATGGGTACCTTATTTTAGGGAAGGTGGCGATTGGCCATTTTGGTTGGGGTGAGTCCAATTTGTGAAACCATTTCGCGTGGGTCATTGAGAGAGCACCTGAAATAATTTAGAAATTTATTTTATAATCACAAATGGGTAATCTTAAACTGTAAGTGACTAAATTCCTACCATAAAATTGTACTTGCGCATTATTTGAAATGAACTTAATAGTTATTGAAAAGACATTTTATGATATTTTGGAGTTAAAAAAACATGCATTAAAATGGATTTTAAAAGCGTCGTGTTTTCTCCGTGAAAATTACATTGAATCAAAGATGGCTGCCATTGTTTACAAGCTTCTTCTCGGAAAAAGAACAAAGGGACTTAACTCTCATTTAAGTCTTAAAAGGACTTAACTCTCAAAGCAAAACTCATTTTTTCTATTTAACTCATAAATGGAGTCCTAACAGATACAACCACTTCCGGTCAGAGTGGATGGCAATGAAGAGGTACTCCACACTCCCCAGAGCTCCAGAATTTAACTTCATACCCAGCTACTGCCTTCTAGCACATATATGATAAAAAAGGTTAGGGGTTTGCCATAAATGGCAAGGGGTTTGGGACAATCATATGGATGCTAGAGCTTGACATGACCAGCCGATTGGTCAGAGGGGGGCATCTCCAACCACCCATCTAACCTAAGTAAAGGGCCAAAGTGGACTGTTCAGGCCCACTAGAGTTCACCCTTAGCATCACGGGTCGGCATCCACAGATTTGATTGACAAGTCATTTCTGCATGCGGCCGGTGACGTCACTTCCGTTTCATTTTCTGTACAGAAATACAGAAGCTTACTTACCCATTGTTTTCTTCCGTGTAAAACCATTTGTGAATGACAATATACAGAGATCAGGACAGGCCGGGGGGGCTCGTTTATGAGACAAGATCTACGTTCCTTTCGCTCGGTGGGTTGCCTCCTCTTTTCCGTCTCTGTAAAAGAAAAAACAAAACAAAATGCATACAAATAAATTGTGTCATGTATTTGAGAACACATTTCTAGCAGGAAGGACGACCGAATGTTTGGTTACGTGCATGCGCCAAATTTGAATATTCTCATTCCTCAATATCATGCTGTCCCACTTCTTCCCTGTTGGACTTCAGGGTCATGCCACCATCAACAATAAG
Source organism: Doryteuthis pealeii (assembly GCA_023376005.1). Classification (NCBI taxonomy): domain Eukaryota; kingdom Metazoa; phylum Mollusca; class Cephalopoda; order Myopsida; family Loliginidae; genus Doryteuthis; species Doryteuthis pealeii. Next base: position 105,402,497 of record CM042142.1, on the reverse strand, counting down.
GGTGGTGGACAAGGTGGTCAAACGTCGAATCTAAGAGGATGGCCCAAAATTGCTATAAGTGATTTGGGAATTTCTTGTACAAGGGTGATTCCACCAACCAAAAGACGCTTGAAGAAAGAATACACAAATATCGCTCCTGGGTGCGGGGAGAAATATATAAATGTAAGCTGAATTTGGCTGAATAAAATAAAAACGTGGTCTGATGAAACTCGGTAGGCCTCAGAAACCCACAACTGGAAATGGTCCATAATCACGATACCCCTGCTATTTAATGCCTTTTTACTCACAAAACACACACAACACACACACACACACACACACACACACACATATATATATATTATATAATATATATATATATATATTTTGAATGTTTATTATGAAAGATGACGTACCTGGTGAAGCATAAACATAATAGACTTTTGGCAATATTCGACTGAGCAGGGAACCACAAGCCATCGTTTGGACACAGTTTAGACCGGGCGGAGCTAACTGCAATATTAAAAAGAAAACAAAGTTTAAAATATCATGAAATTGTCTAAAATATAACAAACTGTTTTCAATCAACCATACACTCTATAAGAAGGTTTCGTCATCAAAAGTTTATTTCAACACTGAAAAAGAATCAAAATATTCTTGTCTATTTTTGGCATATAAAGAAAGTCACGCCTATCTACGGGGTATAAGTGAGCGCCTCATCGTGGCGTAATGGTTAACAAGCTTGTCTCATATCATTATCTAAACAAGAACTTCTCAATTCTGAAGTTTGTGCTTGAAGATTTCTGCCATAACAAGCTATTAAAACGAAAGAAAGAGAAAAAACAAGAACGAAAGAAAAAAAAAAGGAAAGGTACAGGAAAAGAAAGAAGAGCTATTAAACGAAAGAAGAAAGAAAGAAAGAAGAAAGAAAGAAAGAAAGAAAAAAGGTGGAGAAAAGAAGAAGAATATTAAAACAAAATAAAAGAAAGAAAGAAAAAAAAAAGAAAGGAAAATGAAAGAGAAAAAAAGAAGTAAGAAGAAGGAAGTATGAATACTCAGGTACTCGAGAAAGAACGAAGATAAAAAAGAAAGAAAGAAAGAAATGAAAAAGATACGAGAGAAAACGGCTAAAAGGGCAATAGAAAAGACGAAAGAAAGAACGAAAAAAAAAGAAAGAAAGAAAAGAGAAAGAAAGAAAAAATCTTAGAAACCAAACTCTATCGCTTTTGTTCTTCGAGACCTGAAACACCAACTAACTCAACATTCGATTTCATGGGCCATTCTTTCCTCCCCCAGGAAGATGTTGAGCTGACGGTCTTGAAACTCAGAAAAGGTTGTCAATTTTCACTGGTGGAAAGAAATAGACAAAAAACACCATTAATCAATTTGCTTGTTTGTGTTTTCTTTGTTTTAACGACAGGCTCTCCACAGAGGGACTGTTACATTCTGAATCACCCCTGACGCAACACCATGAAGCTAAGGAGAACACAGGAGAAAGCAGCCGGCAACAAGAAGCACCGGTACATCAACATCTTCAGGACAACCTTCAAATGCGAACATATTGTCCAAAATGTTTTTCAAACAGTCAAAGGAAGCGCTGTAACTTCAGGGGCACAAAAACTATATTATAGTCTCCGAGACTGAAATACCAATAAAAAAAAGACGGGTCAACCACAGGGTCATTTAATGCCGACAAAGTTTGAAAGATTCGAAGCGATATTTTGGAAGAAAATTTTTTAACTCATTTTTTTGCAAACAAAATTTCTATTTAACCCATAGATGTACTACCACCCCGGTTCAGAGCGGACCTGGATAATATCGATGAAGGGGTGCTCCGCATTCCCCAGACCCCCAGAACTGTAACCTTACCATCAGCTTAGAGTTTAACGTCATATCCCAGGAACATGAAGACCCTCAACTACCGTCTTCTAGCACCCATATAATAAAAAGAGGGTTAGGGCTTCCTAAGGGCAATGGGGTCTGGGCAATCTTATAGCTAGGCTTGACGTAACCCGCCGATGATTGGAGGGAGCCTCTCCAAACGCCCGTCTAACTTCAGTTTGTTTCCTGTCATATCTTAGATAAAAAGGAACTTACAACCATAGATTGGCTCGGTGCAACACAACCGTTTTAAGCGACTCAGTATTTTCTTAAAAGAACGTGTATTACGGATAATTAATAATCTTTCTTTATCTTTATTTCTGTTCCTTAATCTTATTATAATGGAAATTTGTGTGTTTGTCTGTCTGTAACCGAAACTATATCACTACTCAAGACACAATTCCCTTAGATGACTGGCTGATACCGACTTTAGGCCGCCCCGACGACTTTACTTTTACTTAATATATATATATATATATGATCTTATAAGGATTCTCCGTTTATCATTTAAAAAATAAGACCTCCTTTGTATGTTTTTCAACCATTATGTCATGAAATGAGAGAGATGAGAGAGAGAGAGAGAGAGAGGAGGAGAGAAGAAGAGAGAGAGAGAGAGAGCAGAGAGAGAGACTTTCATATCTATATCGTATCTATACGAAGATACCTTTGTAGGGGCCACTAAAACCGTTTAAATTCCCCAAAAGCAGCCCCGTTTCATCGCTCATCTGGAAAACCCAACTAAATTCAGTTTCTCATCGTGTTTTAAATTCAAGGTCGCTTTTGACCCTTTCCTGTCTGTCAAAACACCCACAACCTGTGGCTCGGGCTGACAGCACAAGAGTTAGGCGGTTAGTAATGGTAGAGCCATTGCATAACACACTTGTAGGCTCAGGGTAATCACTGGTGTTTGAGGGCATTCCAAAAACAGAAATGCCGATAGAGCTTCCACGATCACCACACATGTGTCCTCATATCTAAAAAAATGCATTGTGTCGTATCCTAGTTCTGTGGGAAGGTGAACAAATATTATCTAGAAAGATGGATACACTGTATAATTATTTACTAAGCAGTGGCTTAAATATGGCACAAGGCCAGGAAGTATGGGGCGCAGCGATATGAATCGAACTCACTTAACAATGGTCTGCAAATTTAGCTTGCTTAACTATTACACCACGTGAGGTCCGATAAAAACACACTGTTATAGTTATTACTAAGTTGGAAGAGGAAATAGATAGTGAACTTGAAAATATCCTACCATATGGTAAAAAATTACCAGAAAATTTCGCACAGCCGTGAAGTTAAATAATATAATGATTCGCCATCATATTTAAGGTTGTGCAGTAGATCTGAATCATGTAAGAGGTGTTTTGATTGGTGATATTTAAGGCGAGGCAGTAGGTCTGATCATGTAAGAGGTGTTTTGATTGGTGATATTTAAGGCGAGCAGTAGGTCTGAATTATGTAAGAGGTGTTTTGATTTTTGGTGATATTAAGGCGAGGCCAGTTTAGGTCTGAATTATGTAAGAGAAGTGTTTTGATTGGTGATATTTAAGGCGAAGGCAGTAGGTCTGAATTATGTGCTAAGAGGTGTTATTGATTCGGTGATATTTAAGGCGAGGGGGCAGTAGTCTGAATTATGTAAGAGGTGTTTTGATTGGTTATATTTAAGGCGAGCAGTAGGTTCTTTATGTAAGAGAATTTTTATGTAAAGAGGTGTTTTGTGATATTTAAGGCGAGCAGTAGGTCTGAATCATGTAAGAGGTGTTTTTGATTGGTTGATATTTAAGGCGAGGCAGTAGGTCTCTGAATTATGTAAGAGGTGTCTGTTTTGATTGGTTGATATTTAAGGCGTACGGCAGTAGGTCATGAATCATGTAAAGAGGTGTTTTGATTGGTGATATTTAAGGCGGGCAGTAGGTCTGAATTATTAGAGGTGTTTTGATTGGTTGATATTAAGGTGGGGCAGTAACGTTTCAATTATGTAAAGAGGTGTTTTGATTGTGATTCTGAATTATGTAAGAGGTGTTTTGATTGCGTGATATTTAAGGTGGCAGTACGTTTCAATTTATGTAAGAGGTGTTTTGATTTGTTTGAATATTTAAGGTGGGGCAGTACCGTCTGAATTATGTAAGAAGTGTTTTTGATTGGAGATATTTAAGAAAAAAAAATCATATTTTGAATAGTTTGTATGCTTTACAGATATGTAGTTGTATTTTGCTTATCGTAGAAAGAGAAAGAGAAAGAGAGAGTGAAGAGGGAAAAGGAGGACATAAAGAAAAATTATTGAAATAAGAAAAGTAAATCATATTAAGATTAATGGAAAATGAAATCTTACTGTCATCAAGCATTTTTCACACGGGAAACCCATTGTTTCGGAGGATACGCCGAGAGAGCAGGTCTGTGACGAAGAGAGCTGAATTATAAAAAGCATGAGACATATGAAAGAGGACAGAGAGACAGGAGTGTTAAAATAACCTTTCAAACGTTGTTGAATATATAGAAATTCCATGTGATGCCATGTCAATGCACCCACTTAATTTTTTCTGAAATTTTGACAGGTGTTGAGTATGTTAAAATTAGACATTCTCCCAAAATGATATTGATATGAAAAAATCAGAAATCATCAATTAACTTAAAAATTGATTGACTTTTTCAAACGTTTTCTAGCATAGCATATTTGAATTCCTCGTGGTTTTAAAAAATCCTTTATAAACCAATTCTGATTGTTGAGGTTCCATCTGAGGTCTGGAATGTGAAGCACCCCTTCATCACCATTGCTCCCTGGTCCAATCTGACCCGGAGTGGTAGTACCTGTTCGGGTCACATCTATGCGGTTAAATAGTAAAATGTGTTTATAAAAAAAATGGAGCATCCATTAAGAAAATTTTTCTTGTAAAATATGGATTTTACGTAAAATTAGACAGCGTTTTACGGTCATATTTGAGAAAAATTGACCGAAAAAATAGTTTAAAATGTACTGAAAATAAAATTACATGTTATAACATTATTTTGCTTTTTTTTTACTGATGCTCTTTATGTTTACTACTTTTTCGACTTAGACAAACATTTAACCTTGAATAATCGATTTAATTAATTTCGTTTTTAAAAATAAAAACGAGTTAACATTTTGGCAGTGCCTACTTTAAATATTTAAAAAAAAATCTCAGAAATAGCAGATGAAAATTATAAATAGGAAAAACCCATATCTCATTTATTTGCCCGTTGTGCCTCTACCCCAGGACGTTAATGGCCATTTTGACATCTTTTAATTTCAGACCATTTAGATCTACCATTGAATTAAAAGATTTCTATTCGAATAGCGTTAAGCGTGTATCGGTAATTCAAGAAGTTACTCTAGTGCATTTATCGATTTTGCTTTTACTATTTAAAAAATATCAGACACAGTTAAGTAGCAGTCTGTTGCCTTTTTCCTTTTATCTCTGGTAACCTTAATTCTTTAACAGTCCTGCATTGGATGTATATTAAAATTACGGTAAAACTTGCAAATCATACTCAAAATCTCATGATATTACAGGGTGACCCAGAAAAAAACAGAACCCAAATTATGTATTTATTTTCCCATTTAAACTAAAATCTAACCCTAAAACCCCCTAGTTAAAATTAACAGTTTTATTACAAAATTCGTGGCTTCTGTTTTTTCTGGGTCACCCTGTATACAGGGTGACCCAGAAAAAAACAGAACCCATATTAATAATTTATTTTCCCATTAACCAAACCCTAACCCCCAACCCCAACCCTAACCCTAACCCTAAACTCCTAAACCCTTACCCCAAACCCCCCTAGTTAAAATTAACAGTTTTATTACAAAATTTTGGGTTCTTTTTTTCTGGGTCATGGGATTTTGATTGGTTTTGTTTTGTTTTACGGCATATCAACCTCAGTGGGTCATTTTAATGCCGATAAAGTTTTTGAAATAAATCAATTCTTAATGGATAAATACAATTTTGTTTATCAACTCATGTTTTTTTCTATTTAACCCATAAGATGGGACCCTAACAGGTACTACCACCCGGGTCAGAGTGGACCAGGGAGCAGTGGTGATGAAGGGGTGCTCCACATTCCCCAAACCTCCAAAACTGGAACCCTCACCATCAGATTGAGTTTAACGTCATTCCCAGGACATGTAGACCCTCAGTCACCACCACCATAAGGGCAATAGGGTGGGAAAATCCTATAGGTGCGAGGACTTGACGTGACCAGGCCGATTGATCGGAGGGGCCTCTCCGACCGCCCATCTAGCCCAAGATAGGACCAAAGTGGAGTATTGCAAGTCATGAACTGCTCATCCACCTGTGCTCTATCCTTAAGCATCACGGGTCCGCCACCCACGACAACAGGTGGCCCATTGGGGGAGTTTTACCCCTCTGCAGAGGTGCAGTCGGTGCATTCTAACGTGGGATTTTGAGTATGATTTGCAAGTTTTACCTAAATTACTTAGGTTAAGATGTGCAATTTTGGAAAACGTGTGATTTTAAGAATCCATATTATTATAAACGTAAATTGTGTCATTGTTTACATAACAATGTCTCAAGTAAGGAATGTTGTTATTTTTGAAATAGTTTTGAAGATAGACACTTAGAGTTGATGCATTGATTATTATTAAAAATATTTACCAAACCATTTTTACCCAACTATTATTGAATGAGAGAGAGAGAGAGAGAGAGAGAGAGAGAGAGAGAGAGAGTAGAGAAGCATTGCATTGATTCCTAGACCACAACTACTCATTCATATGTAAATGATTGCATCCTTTTTAACAGGCACTATGCAAGTATAAGTATAAAAAGTATACTCACTGCGTTGTTTTCGTTCCTAAGGGCTTTGATGTAATCTTGGATGATTATAGCCTTCGATAAAAAGAAAGAAGAAATTTTATTACATGTAAGCAAATTGTTTCCACTGCACACCCTCACCGACAAGACAAAATAAAAAATCCAAACAAAAACGAAAACGAAAACGAACAAGAGACAACACAGGAAAGAAAACCTTTAAAATATTAAAAATTATTTTAAATTTGTCCCCACACCTGATATGTGATACGGTTAGTATATATATATATATATATATATATATATATATATATGACCGTATTATATATTATATAACTAAGTATATATACACACACACGCGCGCGCGCGCACACACACACACACACCACACACAACACACACAAAAACACACACACACATATATATATATCGGGTTTCGAATCACGCACAAGGCGCGTTTTCCTATCTATAGCTCTGCTGATGAGGCCTAAAGCGCCGAACTGTACATTACAGAGCATTGGTTTTCTCGATTTGTTAGCCTTAAATTTAAATAGGTATTCCGTCTAATTAATTAATTATTAATTAATTAACTTTTCAAAATTAGGTACGACTTCAATTAAGCACATATTCTCCCAAAAATTGTCTGCTAAAAAAAGCCATATCAATTAACACACGCGTTGTGTATCTCTCTCTTTTT
>CM042142.1:105313205-105395053 GCA_023376005.1 Doryteuthis pealeii | reverse complement strand
GACCAGCGATTGTCGAGAGGTCTCTCATATTTAGCCTGTCTAGCCTCAGTAGGGGCCAAAGTGGAGTGTTGTATATCAGGGACTGCTCAGCCACGAGGATTCCGTCCTTAAGCATCACAGGTCACCACATGGCTAACAGGTGGCCCTATGGGGAGTGGGTCTTACCCCTCTGCAGAAATGCAGCCACTGTATTCTAAAGCCCCAGCCAACAGGACTCAGTAGTATCACTACTGTTCTACAAGGATGGCTTTGGCATTAAATAACCCATGAAGGTTGAAATGTTATTAAACAAAGAAATCAAATAAAAACCATCATATATATTTTTTTACATTTTTTTTTGCTACCAAGGATGCTGAAAGGTTTTTGGACAACCATAAAGAGATTGACTTGAAAAAATTTTTTTTCTAAATTGTAAAAATCAATAAATACAAATGTATGCGGTAAATAAAAGGGAACCTTAAGAAAATTAAACACACAAAATACACAAACATTTGGACAAATTCTATTAACAAAATTGGGTTAAATCGAACTTAACGGACCTAAATTCCACCATCGTATATCACCCTGCCGAAAGAAAAAAATATACAAAAAATCAGGTAATTAACCAAATTTAATGAAATTTTCAGGGTTGATATATTAATGAATAAAAGATATAATGCACCAGTTATTTTATTTAAAAACTTTTACGTTTTTTCAGGTCAGTTAACTTTGAATCACGTATCTTTGAGGCGTAACACAGATTCTCAAAGATACGTGGTTCAAAGTTAACTGACCTGAAAAAATATAAAAGTTTTTTTAATAAAATAACTGGTGTATGTATGTGTCACATCCTGCTTGTGTGTAGGGGGTTGGTATTCATTTTATCTATCGAACGATATAAGTATATATATATATATATATATATATAGTTAGGCAGCATTTCTTCTTTTAGACATATATTATTTAACAATACATACACCAGTTATTTTATTAAAAAAACTTTTATATTTTTTCAGGTCAGTTAACTTTGAACCATGTATCTTTGAGAATCTGTGTTATGCCTCAAAGATACATGGTTCAAAGTTAACTGATCTGAAAAAATATAAAAGTTTTAAGTAAAATACCTAGTCCATTATATCTTTATTCATTAATATATCAACACTGAAAACTTCATTAAATTCGCTTAATTCCCTGATTTTTGGTATATTTTTTTCTTTTGGCAAGGTGACATACGATGGTGGAATTTAGGTCTGTTAAGTTCAATTTAACCCAAAATTGTTTAGTTAATTTTATATTTAATTGTAAGATCTTCTCTTCCATACATTTCATTCTATTTTTTAATTCTTTTTTTTTATCTGATCATGCTAGATCATCTTCTTCATATTTGTTAATTTTTTTTTTTTTCATCCAATAAATCTATTTTGGATATTCTTTTAATTCGATTTCAGAAGAAAAAAAAAACAAGGTTTAAGTAATATTAGAAGAACTAGCAAGAATATGCACCCTCCAGGTGTAAGTATTTAAGTTTTAATGTAATGAAATATATCAAATTAGAAAGACTAACAAAATAAAAAAAAAAGGAACACATATAAAAAATAAAAAAAATACACTTATTTTAATTATATTTTAATTGGTTTCTATATAAAATCATTCATAGGATTGATTTTAATACATTGGAGAATAAAACAATAATATTAGAGATCAATAACACCAAGTAATTATTAATTAAACCTGGGTTTTATTAAAACTAGTATGCAAATTAACCACACCGTGGATTATGTAAACCTTTATTTCTTAGTGATATATAAGACACATTGCAGGATTTTAAATGCACTAATAACATGGACTGTTTAGAGGCAAATCTAACTCAGATTTTCATAGACATTGTTAATAAATAAGATATATTCCATGTATTAATGATTTTGACTATAAATCAAATACTCATTGATAAACTTATGCAATTCCTGAGTGTATTGTGACATAAGCAGTGATGTAGTTTCAGTTATAGACAGACAGACACCGAATCTCTATTATAATAAGAAGTTATATTTTTTTTGGAGAAAAACATTTTTGTAAATACTAATATTGCTTTCACACCCACCCACACACATACACATGCACACACACAACACACACACACACACACACACATGAACACATAATTATTTTCTCTCATTTGAAAAAAATTAAAAAAAGGTAGAAATGAAAGGGACTTATGCAGAATATCTTTTCTGAGGATGTACAGAGTGGTCCAAAAGTCTTGTCACTCCTACATAACTTTTAGAGGTAAATTAATTACATAACTTACATAGATGTATAATGGCTAGTGTGTAACACACACACACACACACACACACATATATATACACACACACACACACACATATATATATACACACACACACACACACACACACACATATATATATATATACACACACACACACACACTATATATATATATATACACACACACACACACTATATATATATATATATATATATATATATATATATATATATATATATATTATCGCAGATACCAGGATATTCTGGACACTGGACAAGTACCAAACATTTTAATAAATTGGTTCCCTTATTATTATTGTCATCATATTTGTTAAAATCTTTTAAGTCTATTTCTGATATCATTCTTTTTAATTCAATTCCAGAAAAAAACAACTGTTGTAAGTAAAAAGTAATATTAGGGCAAAAATATTTTTTGTAATTACAAAAATGTTTTTTTTTTTTTACTAATGTTACTTTCACACACACATACAAACTGGCGCTTGTCAGCACAATCTATACTATTTTTATCTTTACTACACATACAAATGTAATTATTTTCTTTCATTTGGGCAAAATAATAAAAGAAAGAAAAAAAGGGGATAATATTTTTTTCATCTTAATTCATTTTATTATTATTATTATTATTATTATTATTATTATTATTATTATTATTTAGGTTTTCACACCTGCCATAGCCGGTGGTTCACTGAAGGCTGAGTGACAGCATCATCATCATCATCATTATAATTATTATTATTTATTTATTATTATTATTATCATTATGATTATTATTTATTTATTATCATTATCATTACTATATTCATTATCATTATTATTTATTAATCATTATCATTTTCATTATTATTATTATAATTATCATTATCATTGATTTATTATTATCATTATTATTAGTAGTAGTATCATTATCATTATTATCAATATTATTATCATTATCATTATTATTATTTATTTATCTGTTTATTTATTTATTACACATAAACATTAGGCATAAACATTTTGAATTAAATTTGGTTATATGAGATTTTTGTATTTGAGTTACTTTTTGTTGCCATTATCAAACCGTCATTAATTTTTGTTGCTGACAGCTGATGATCTGGGGAAATGGTAATAAAAACCAATTGAAATTAAGATTAAAAAAATACTAATGAATAATTAATACTAATGTGGTAATGCTTTATGTAATAATAAATTTCTTAATCAAACTAGTTGTCTCATTTAAATAATGCTTTTCACACGTAATCTAATGATATTATCTCTTGCGCGCTCTTGTACATTTAGTAACTCCTTTTTTCAACTGTTGTGTATCTAAATAAAAAATGAAAAAATTTTAAAAAATCATTTAAAAAAACTTACCGCTAGCAACTGCGCTTATTTTCCAATGTAAACTTAAGTACGAAAATATATCTAGTGTGCGATAATTGTTTAGATTGAATTAGAAAGACATTTTTAACAACTGCGTGAAGATATTTATAGCTTTGTTATTTTTACTTAGCGAAATTTCGTTTTCATATGGTGTTTTCATCGGCATCAATCGTTGCTAAGATACAAGCTCGGTGTTTCGGCTGCGCATGTGCAATGGACACTTGTTTCAGCTGCCACATTTATTTGGGTTGATAGTAAAAAGAGAAACCAGGCACGTGACGGCGAATCGAACCGAACTTTTTTAATTCCTTTTTCCTCGGGGAATATTAAGTTATTAGCTAATTTTCAGAAACTGATACTCTTAATTAGAAAAAGTAGAAAAATGCAAAGGATATGAAAGCATCATTATTGTTATTTATTTATTGTTTATTATTGTTGTTGGGATGGGCAGGTTTTTAAATTTTTTAAATTTTCGAACTATTACCAAAAATCAGGTAATTGTCTAAATTTAATGAAATTTGCACTATTTTATTCATTGATGACTTAATTTTATACTGAATAGTTTATTCTATTGAAAAAGGGGGGTCATTTGAAGAAAAAATTCTGGTCCCTAATCTTTTACATTTCTAGAAAGATAAAATTGTGAAGAAATTTTTTTTAAAATTCGGTCCATATTACCTTAAGGCACCTCTTTTCGATTTCGTTTCATTAGGTCATTTTTTTTTCATTTGCACCGTCAATATCCGGTTGTTTGTTAGGGTTAGGGGTAGGTTAACCCTAACCCTAGCCCTAACCCCTAACAAACAACCGGATATTGACAGTGTAAATGAAAAAAATGACCTAATGAAACGAAATCGAAAAGGGGTGCCTTAAGGTAATATGGTCCAAAAATTCAAATTCAAAACCCCCCAAAAAAGGGATCTGAAAATTTAAAAGTCATTTTCTTAAAACTCAAAAAATAATCCATGTAGTATGTTTTTTTTTTGTTTTGTTTTGTTTTTGTTTTTTGTTTTTATGTAGTTTAAAACAATATTTTTCTTTGAATTGATGCAAAAAATTTTTTCTGATTTTCTGATTCAATTGGCCTAATTTTATTTACTTAAAAATCTAATTGTGAATTTTAAACTTCCTGAAGGTGGCATGCTGAACAAAATATTTTCAGAGATAAAGCTCTATCTAAAAATTTAAGTTTAAAAATGTGCAATTTTGCAAAACATATTTTCTGAGATTTTTACATATTTAAAAATTATTACTAACGATAGTTTTTCTCTAGGGCCTGAACAATTGTTCAGTGCTAGTATCCTTGTAGTGTTGTTATTTTTTCTTACATATTTTGGCTACACCATGTAACTTTTTTGTAGGAAATTTTTACACATGTAGGCTTCCATAATTTTGCCTAAATCGTAAATTAATATTTATTGATATATTTTGAGAAAATACCTGATAAAAAACATTGAGTTATCCCTTTTTTTTTGCCATACCTATTGATATTTTGTTATGTTGTTGTTGTTGTTGTTATCATCATCATTATCATCATTATAATCATCATTATTATCATTAATAATCATCAATATCATTATAATCATCAATATCATCATTGGAGTCTGAGTGACAACAAGTCTCCTCAGGTTTCCAGCACTCTTCTGAGTATTCTAGCCGATCTTAACAATGCTGTTTTCTGGATGGTCTCAATTCTTCCTCTGATTTCTAGTTCCTCTAGTCTGTTTTCTAAACTTTTGGGGATATATATACAATTGGTATCATATTCCACAGTTTGTTTTTTTTTCAATTCTCTTGCAAGGCCCAGGCATTTGTCTATCATTTCGTTTTCTTTCATCTTCACCCTGTGATCTGCTGGAACTGCAAAATCTACCAGTTGACAAGTTCTCTTTTTCTTGTTAATCAATACTAACTCTATTCTTCTGGCTGGGATAAGGTGATCCGTCTTTATCTCAAAGTCCCAAATAATTTTATTTGGTTCATTATTATTATTATTATTATTATTATTATTATTATTATTAGTAGTAGTAGTAGTAGTAGTAGTAGTAGTAGTAGTAGTAGTAGTTCTTCACACCAGCATTAGCTGATGGTCTTTCACTGGAGTCTGAGGGACAACAAGTCTCTTCAGGACTCTTCTGAGTATTCTAGCCAATTTCAGCAATGCTGTTTTCTGGATAATCTCAATTCTTCCTCTGATTTCCAGTTCCCCAGTCTTTTTTCCAAGGTTCTTGGGACCGTTCCAAGTACACCAGCTACAATTGGTATCACTTTCACCCTCATATTCCACAGCTTTTTCAATTTTCTGGCAAGGTCCAGGTATTTGTCTATATTTCTGTTCTCCTTCATTCTCTTTTTTTTTCTTTTTCTTTTTATCCTTTTTTTTTTTTTTTTTTTTATTTTTGTTAATCAATACTAGGTCTGGTCTTCTGGCTGGGATAAGGTGATCTGTCTTTATCTTAAAGTCCTAGAGAATTTTATGCATTTCATTCTCAATAACAGATCCTAGTTTATGCATATACTACCTTACCAACTCAGTCGTGCCTAGCTTTATATTCTCGTTGTGCTAGTTTGCTGCATTCGCTTATTACATGGTTTATGGTCTCATCTCTGTCACGGTAATTTATGAGGAAGTGCGTCCCGGTCTCATGCCACATAAATTGCTACCCGGTGACTATTAAAATAACGACCACAGCTACGATGTGACGTGAATGAAAACAACCAACTTAGGGTGTTAAATGTATTGAAGGGGGGCTTCTCTTTTTTGTCGTAATTCTTATTTATTTATCGTAATTTGTCGTAATTCTTATTTATTCATAGAAATTTGCCGTAATTCTTGTTTATTTATCTATATTATTTTATCTATATTATTTTGTTTGTTTATCTATCTATCTCTTTCTATTCCAAACTATATCCATCTTTATATCTAAACAGGAATTACGATGAATAAACAAGAATTACGACAAATTTCTATAAATGAATAAGAATTATGACAAATTACAATAAATAAATAAGATTAAGACAAAAAAGAGAAGCCCCCTCACCCCCTAAAAAAACATTTAACACTATAAGTTGGTTGTTTTCTTTCAAGTAACACCATAGCTGGGGTCGTTATTTTAGTAGTCACCGGGTAGCAATTTATGAGGCAGGAGACTCGGACGCACTTCCTCATAAATTACGCTCTGTCACTACACACTCTACATTTGCTGTTTGTTATGTCTAATAAATTTTTGCTTTGATATAATTTGTTGTTATGGCATTATTTTGTGCAGCAATTATTAGCAATTCAGTTTCTCTCTTGAGGTTTCCTCTTCTTAACCATGTCCAAGTCTTTTCATATGCAATCTCTCCAATTTTGATGTTTGAAGTATCCATATAATTGTTTTTCTTCTCATTTCTTTTTCTTGTTTTCATTGTTTTTCTGTTTGTCCATATATTGCATCTGCTGTTATTGGCTGCCATAAGTAATCTTTCTTTGTTCTTTTTGTGTTTTCTTCGAGTCCTTGATTGTGGCATCTAGGCAATCCTCTAGACCTCTTCCACTTTCCTTTCTTGAAAACATATAGCCTTTCTCTATCTGTAATATATTGCCTAGTCAACGAGTTCACCCCCGGGAACCAGGTGCAGATTACTGGTGTGCGTGGGCGCAGGAAATGCGTGGGTGTCAAACATGGGCATGAAAACAAAAACAAGATATTGCCTTGAACGCATTGAACCGATCTTTAATACCTGGAAAAGACAGATGTAAATTGACAATGCGTAGGCACAGAAAATGTGTAGGTGTAGCTCATAACCAATAAAAACAAGCTGCGTGAGCGAGGAGGTGTGTCTACAGGAAAACTGTGTCAGTGTTGTGATCAAAGAGGCATGACCCTGTTGAGTTAAATAATTATTTTTTTAAAACATAGAAATCTGGGTGGAGCAGATCGAGATCGATATTGTTCGCAGCCAGAACTCCGGGGCCTCCTGTGTATGTGCACTTCTGTACCGATGACTCTCAGTCTACACACAATCAAAGAATAAAAATATAACTTTATATTTTTATATATACATGTATTTCATGTTCTTTGTTGGGTACAGTGACGATATATAACATATTGTTACATAATATATGCATAGATTATTGTCAAGCCCCTATATTTCTGAAGGGATGGCCCCTTTTCATATCACAGGCGGGACTTTCCATGGAATATTACAGAAAGCCCACGAAATACGTGAAGTCACGTGGGACCTGATTGGCTTTCAGTTCCAGCTTGGTCGTCAGGCAGAGAAGATATGTCTGCTTTAGCTGGGGCTCACTGTACATGCGCGTTGTGTTTAGTTAGAGAAATATGTTTAGTTAAGTAAATAAAGGTTTAAATAAATAATATGGTTTTGTGGTTGATGAATGTCTTGGCAGCAAGACTGACCTAGAAGAAGAAATGAATCAAGGACGACCAACCAGCAAGAACAGAGAAATAGAAGACTAGATACGAAGTCCCCAAGACTAGGTCCAGACGCTGGAAGAAGAACGTAAGATACCAAAGATGAGCAGAAGAATAATAGAAGTAAAAAAAGAAAGAAAGAACAATATCATCTCATGGGTGTAAAGTATTGTGCAATTGTCATTAATTTTTTAGTCCTTTAGAAATATCAGATCATTGTTATGCTAAAAATGAAGAAGAAGAAAAAAGAAAAAAGAAAAAAAAAGAAGAATTATCCCTTTTTACCAACAGTAAAGTGATGGATAGCTCATGTGTGTGCATGTTTAGGGATTAAGATAAAATTAAAATAAAATTAAGATAAAAAAATATATAATAAACTCCTATAATCCTTCACGAGCGGAAGAACCCTCCTAGCATGTGCGGGAAAAAGGACCCACTTCTGAGAAACTCTAAACCATTCTGACTTAGGCCTTAATTGTGTCTAGACACTACTACTGGCCAGAGAGATATTTCCTTGCCACGTGGTGGCTATGACCGGTGAATACAGCCTAAATCATAAAACCACCTTTTTTCTTTGTCTCTTCCTTTTTCTCTTCCATGGAATTCCTTTGCAGCGTGACCACCAAATAAGATGGGATAAAAAGCAAACCCTAAAAACACGCACCAAGAATAACCACAACCGGTTATTTCCTATAACTCCAACATAAACAAAGGAGAACCACTCTTCACTGATAAATTATTTATTTTATTTTCCTATTAAACCCGAACCCTAACCCCGTCTTCTTTTTTCCTAGTTGATCAATAAATGGATAATAATTTATCAGTCAAGAGTGGTTCCCCTTTGTTTATGTTAGACTTTTAGGAAATAATCATCACAACCATCTTTTAAACCTAAACCATTAAACCCTCTTGACACCCAACACAAGTGAAGGATTTTATTTGCTTCTATTATGCCCAATATCTGCATTTCAGAATATTCGGCTACGTGTACTTTTTTCTGAGCTACCTCATCAGAGATTGTAATGACCACTGTTATTATGGGAAACCAATTCTTGATTTTTTTTTAAAGAAAAGAAAAATACTACAAAAGTCAATGTCATACACTGTCAATATATATTTTTAAAGAGCTGTGTAATTCGCTGCAATCAAAAAGCCAATTCTGTTTTGAATATGGATACTAGATATAAATTTTAATTTCATCGTCCATTTATTCGTAATTTTCATAAAACTTTAGCTAATTGAAATATCATAAAAGAGGTGATATCTTAATTTCTTTATATACATACATATATATATGTGTGTATGTGTGTGTGTATAACAAAAAAAAGTTTTGCATATATATATATATATATATATATATGAGGAAGAATGAATAAAGAAAAGAAAGAATGGAATGGATAATAAAAGAATTTAATCAATATCACTTACACAAAAAAAAAAAAAAAAAAATCTATTCGAACAAAGTTCTCCGTTGTTTCCCCAACGAATTTTTCATTGAAAATAAAATTTCACTCTGATGAAGGCCGAATCTTCTCTGTGTACGAAATATTTTCACACAGATGAACTGACCAAAACACATGTGTAAGTGATATTGATTAAATTCTTCTTTTATTATCCATTCCATTCTTTCTTTTCTTTATTCATTCTTCCTCATATTGTCGGATTCATTTCCAATTTCCATTTTTACACACACACACACACACACACACACACTATATATATATATATGAGGAAGAATGAATAAAGAAAGAAAGAATGGAATGGATAATAAAGAATTTAATCAATATCACTTACACAAAAAAAAAAAAAAAAATCTATTCGAACAAAGTTCTCCGTTGTTTCCCCAACGAATTTTTCATTGAAAATAAAATTTCACTCTGATGAAGGCCGAATCTTCTCTGTGTACGAAATATTTTCACACAGATGAACTGACCGAAACACATGTGTAAGTGATATTGATTAAATTCTTCTTTTATTATCCATTCCATTCTTTCTTTTCTTTATTCATTCTTCCTCATATTGTCGGATTCATTTCCAATTTCCATTTTTACACACACACACACACACACACACACACACACACACACATATATATATATATATATATATATATATATATATATATATATATATATATATATTACAAAATATACACAGCAGATTAGAAGGCCTGCAAATAACTCCGACACAAAGAAAACCAATAATATCACCATGCAACATAAACCAAATAAAAAAGATGCATCACCTCTTCCCAAAATGCATCGCACTACAGTATATAAGGGAAAACAGAAATAAAATCAGCCACTTGGTTGGAAAACCGCATAGGCAAGAAACAGTCAATTACCTAGTGCTTTTCACTTTGTCCACAATTAAAAAGTTTTGTCTATAAATTTCCAGCATTGAAAGAATTTTATAAATATTTATAAACGATTTAAAATTTGTCCTCTGCCAAATTGGAATAAGTTTTATTTAACAATTTATATTTGTGTGTTCGAAAACTAAACAAAAACACTATTTAAAATATTAATTTTTTTAATAGAAAAAAAAAAAAAAACAAACACTCCTTAAGTCGTAAGAATCTGGTTAAGTAATGACAGAGTAACTTCCCTTGTCAAACGAATAAGGAATTACCTCCCTTACATTATGTTTTTTTCAACGAGTTAAAAAAAATGCGTTTGTTAACTTTGCTTTGCATAATACAAAAATTGAAAAGTCAATATTCGATTTATTTCAATGGTTTCCTTGACCAGGTCAAAGCTTGAATATTAAGCCTCAAGTTTCAGCCTAGCCTGCAGTACCTGGATAAAAAAAATATAGATTCTATTATGTATAAATATTAATATATCAATTAATTAATAGCTGCAAAAGTGATCGGATTTTTTTTTCTTTTTGTCGAGTCACTCTCCTAATCAAGGTAGGTTGATGGGGGAAGTCAACATAGTTACAGCTTTTTTTCCTATTCCCCCAACAGCAGTTATTTTTATACATGACTTTAATTTTATACAAAATATCATTTTTGTCAGAAAATAAAACACTTCTAACCTAATGTTTGTAAGAAGATTCACTTCTTTATAAGATCAGAATCATACAGTCTCCTCTTTTTTAAATTTTTTTTTACCTGTTTTTAGATGTTCTCCAATTCCTTCATTTCTTCTGAGAGTGGTAGAAGAGGTGTATCATATGAAGTGAGTAGTAGAAATGTATCTTGAGCTTTCATTTCAAATTCAATTCTTCTAAGTTATAAGGTTCTGCCAATCTCGCATAGATCGGCAAAACTAGATTAACATCTTCCTAAATCATTGACAAAAAGCCATAACAATAAATAGAATATCTTATTTATAGATTATAGAACATTAAGAGAGGCAAACGAACGCATGTACCAAGACGGCACATCTTTTTCAGCGTTGGAATGTAAAATTTTGACTTAGAAGTGGAAGTTATTTCATTTTTTTTTTTAAAGTCTGATTATGTACTGGTAAATGTGGAGAATTGAGTCGTAATAATCATCACATTAAAAAATTAAATCAAAATAAAATTGAACTTGAAGGTTAGGGTTAGGGTTTAGGGTTAGGGTTAGTTTAATGGGAAAATAAATAGATAATTTATCAGTCAAGAGTGGTTCCCTTTTGATCATGTTAGACTAGAATTAACCGAACTTGTATATATCAACATTAAAAAACGGTTTTTATTTTACTTTAAAATTCATTACAAACCTTAAAAATAAAATTACTATATATATATATATATATATATATATATATATATATATATATATATATATATATATATTAAAGATAGTAATTTTATTTTTAAGGTTTGTAATGAATTTTAAAGTAAAATTAAAACTTTTTAACGTTAGTTTTGGTGGGATAAAGATTTTAAATTGATTACATTAATTCACCTAGAATATTCCTTTTAAAATTGAACTTTTAGATGATTTTATTTTTAAGGTGTGCAATGAATGTAAAGTAAAAACTTTTTTTATGTTAGTTTTTGTGGGATGAAGATTTTAAATTAATTAAATGAATTCACTTAAAAATATATAATTTAAATTAAAATAATTATTAATGATTAAGATAATAATAAAGACTGATATTTAGCCGCCAAGAAATATACACAAAGTATTTATTTGATATTTATTTCCTTATTCAATATATAATATGAAATTAAATTTTAAAGTATACAAGAATTACCTCCCCTTAATTTAATTTTTTTCTCTTTTATTGATGTAGGATACAATATTATTTTTACTAGCAAATATATGCACCCTCCGGGTGCAAGTATTTAAGTTTTAATGTAATAAAATATTGTATTAAATTAGAAAGGCTAATGAAACTAAATAAGAATACAGATAAAAAGATTTGAAACAGAGGGAGTATAATAAAAGATTTGAAACAGAGGGAGTATAATAAAAGATTTGAAACAGAGGGAGTATAATAAAAAATGGAACAACTGAAACTTACTCTTCCATCACTCTCGTTTTTCATTGTTATTTTTTCTAATATAAGTATTTATCTATAAAAGGAAGTAAAGAATAAAATGTCAGTTATTTTATCTTGTTAATGGATTTCATTTAAGATTTATTGAAGAGATTTTTGCTTATATTCATTAAAATAAAACCAAACAGTTAGAAATCAATAATACTAAGCACATATTTATTAAATTTGATTTTTTAATATTAATATGCAAATTAGCCTTCCCGTTCACACTGTAAACCGCTATTTTGTTGTATATATAGATATAATTGCATGTTAGTATGTTGATATAGTTAACAGTATTAATAATGTAAGACAATTTTATTAATAATTGAGGTTTAAATAAAAAATAAAATCATTGGGAATGTGATGTCAATAACTAAGAAAATTGTGACTTGAGTAGGAATATAGTTTCGGTTACAGACAGAAAAACACACAATCTCCATTATAATAAGATAAGGAAGAAATATGACCACTTTTCAACAGGATGTAAGATTTCTTTTATGAAATTAATGAAAACTAGCAACATAAAAAAACCACCCTCCGGTCGATGTAAAAAATAAATTTTTGAAATATATTGCTTGAGGAGGTGGAAGTTAAAAATTAAATGTCGGAGAGTTTGAACCATAAATCATGAAATCATCAAATTTATTAAAGGAGTAAAAAAAAGCAAAAAAAAAACAATTTGAAATCGAAACTAAGTTCTATTAACTTTGAATATCTATTAAAATAAAACAAACTATATATAAATATATGATACTGAGGATGTATCTATTAAAACTTGTTTTAAAAAAAACAATGAGGACTGTCTAATGTTGCAAGCTCAAATTTTGAGTGTGTTTATTCTATGTTATGACGATTTATGACGTGTATAGTGACGTAAGCAGTGACATAGTTTTTGTTACAGACAAAAACCGAAAGCGAATCTCCATTATTAATAGATGAATGGTGAACAATAAAATATATAGGAATACAAAAAAGTACGATTGTTATTCAACAGGATATAAGTAAAGAAGGTGGAATGGCCAGTCAGCCGGACAGCGAGGGAGTCTATCCCCTTGTTGCTATTGACAAAACAGGGAGATTGTTTTTGCACGAGGTGGAGCACCACACCTACCACTAGCTCTCTACTTTGCCGCACAGATCCAAGCCGTTCTACTTATGCTCTGAGTTGGCAAGGGCCGATATCGAACTCGGAACCTAGTGGTTCCAAGGTGAATGCTCTACCGACTGAGAAGATTTATTAATGTGAATATATATATATTATTATAATGGAGATTGTGTATTTGTTTGTCTGTAATCGAAACTATATCACTACTCAAGTCACAATTCCCTTTGTTATTTACGTCACATTCTCCATGATTTTATTTTTATTTAAACCGAAATTATTAATAAAATTGTTTTACATTATTAATACTGCTGGCCTTACCTACATACTAATAACATGCAATTGTGTGTATCCAGAAATTGCTGGGACCCCCCCCCCAAAAAAAAAAAAAAACAAAAAAAAACATAGAAAATGACATACAAAAAATAACAAATAACGAAATAGACATTAAGCTAAGGGACTTCATCATATGCCTAGACTACGTACTCAGAACATCACTAGATCCCATAAAAGAAAAAGGCCTCATACTAAAAAAAAGCAATAAGCAGGCGATATCCCGCACATACTATTACGGATGCGGACTATGCTGATGACCTGGCACTACTCGCAAATACACCTGCACAAGCCGAATCCTTACTACACAGCCTAGAAAGGCAGCACGAAATGTCGGCCTGTACGTGAACTCTGATAAAGCTAAGTTCATGTCTTTCAAAAACAAAAGCGACATCTCAACCATCGATGGCAAACTCCTAAACTCTGTAGAACAATTTAGATACTAAGGCAGTAAGATCTCCTCCACAGAAAACGACGTTAATGCACGTATAGGAAAGGCATGGGCCGCTATAAAAAGATTATCTATCATATGGAGGTCCAATCTCACAGACAAGCTAAAGAGACAGTTCTTCCAGGCCGTTGTCGTGTCAGTACTGCTGTATGGCTGCACCACCTGGACCCTAACTAAGCGACTAGAGAAAAAACTAGATGGGAGCTGCACAAGAATGCTGCGGGTGATCATGAACAAGACGTGGAAACAGCACCCTACAGCTGTACGGCCACCTACCACATATCACCCAAACCATCCGAGTAAGACGGACAAGACACGCGGAACACTGCTGGAGAAGCAAGGACGACCTCATAAGCGACGTCCTCCTGTGGAAGCCAGCACATGGATAAGCCAGTGTGGGCCGACCAGCAAAAACGTACGTTGATCAGCTCTGTGCGTATGCAGGATGCTGCATAGAAGACCTCCCGAGAATAATGAGCGATAGGGACGGATGGAGAGAGATTGTTATGGATATCCGCGCTGAAAGCGCGACATGATGATGATGATGATGATGATGATATATATATACAACAAAATAGCGGTTTACAGTGTGAACGGAAAGGCTAATTTGTATATTGATATTAAAAATTTGATTTAAAAAAATATATGCTTATTATTATTGATTTCTAATTGTTCGTTTTTATCTTAATATAAGCAAAAATCTCAGGGAGAAATCTTAAAAGAAATCCATTACCAAGAATAAATAACTGTAATTTTATTCTTTACTTCGTATTTTAAATAAATAGTTAAATTAGGAAAATTTAGCAATGAAAGACGGGAGTGAAGGAAGAGTAAGTTTCTGTTATTCTATTTTTCGATTATATCCCCTCTGTTTCAAATCATTTTATCTGCATTCTTATTTAGTTTCCTTAGCCTTTCTAATTTAATATAATATTTTATTACTTTAAAACTTAAATACTTGCGCAATTTCTTGACTGTCCCTTCATCTCAAAACACGGAAAGGTAAAATAATAATAATAATAATAATAATAATAATAATAATAATAGAACTGATAATAATATTCATCATCATTATCACCAGGTAGCACGGATATCAATGATAATCTTTTGCCAACCGTCCCTGTCATTCATTACCCTCAGGACGTCCACTGCGCAGCATCCAGTATCCACGACCTGGTCGATGTGGGTCTTTGCTGGACGGTCCACACTGACGTGCAGATTTCCACGGGAGAACGTCTCATGTGTTCTTCCTTGCTTCTCCAACAGTGTCCAGTATATCTTGCTCTGATGGTTTGTGTGATAAGACGTAAGTGGCCGTACAATTGCTTTCTTGTGGGGTGCTGTTTTCATGATTTGTTTAAGATCGCGCGCAGCATTCTTGTACAACTCCGATCTAGCCTATTCTCTAGGCGCTTCGTTAGGGTCCATGTGGTGCAGCCATACATTAGCACCATACATTAGCACTACGGCTTGAAAGGATTGTCGCTTTAACTTATCAGTGAGATCAGATTTCCATATCATTTATGACTAGAACAATCATTGCTACTAGAAAATCTCTTCAAACGTGTTAGCCAAACGAAAATTCCTCAATAATAATCTATGTTAATCTATATATCAATACGCTTGTTCTTAAATCTTCTGTCCGTTATCATCCTGCAGCACCCTCTGGTCAAAAATGAAACCGTCCAAGAGTGGCCTATTTTCGGCATCAGCCGAATAGCAAGGGAGTCTATCCTCTTTTCACTCACACTAGATCAGGAAGATTGATTTTTGTGTCTGAGGTGGAGCACCACAGCTACCATTAGCTTCCCACTTTAATGCACAGATTCAAGCTGTGCCACTCATGCACTGAGTTGGCGAGGGCGGGTATCGAACTCAGAAGCTTGTGGTTCCTATGAGGATGCTCTACCGACTGAACTAAACCGGCCCTAAAGCTCACTTAAATTGATTGTATCTGCGTCCAATGGGGTTACAAGAGGTTTTGGTGTTTTAAAGGTTTAAAGGTAGCTGGATATTCTCGGTGCGTGTTCTTAGGCTTTTCGCTTTTAACCCCATCTCATTTGGTGGTCGCGCTGAAAAGGAAGAAATTCAAGGAACGAAAAAGAAAGAGACAAGGACAGAAGGTGGTTTTATTACTTAGGCTTTTATTCACCGGTTATAGTCGCCCGTGGCAAGGGGATATCCCCCTGGCCGAGGAAGCGAATACACACAGTTAGAGCCCAAACTCGAATGGCCAAGATATTCTCTTGGGGTTCGGAAGTCAGTCCATTTTTCGCACATGCGCAGTGGGTCCTTCCGGTGAAGGCTCATGGGAGTTTATTTTTTATGTATTCTTTATTTTAATTTTATTCTAATCCCCCACAGTCCCAAAGTTTATTTAATTTCTGCATGGCTGATATGAATGCTGTTTTATTTATTTATTTATTTAATGCGATTCGAGGTTAAACTTGCAAATCGTCGTCAAAATCAAAACAGAAACTTATTTGGTGGTGGTCCATGACAGTTTAACTACAGTGTATGAATTAACTTTTTGGCGAATTGGGTTACGGTTTAAGGGTTTGAGGATTAAGGTTGTTTTTAATTACGTATTACTTAAAAAAACAAAAAAACAAATTAGTATACATTTAATGTTGAAAACCAAGTTTAATTGAAATTATACATTGCAATACTAACACAAACAACTGAGACTAATGTGTCTACCGTTGGATTCAATAATAATTTCAATTGTTAATAAAATGTATAGTAATATGGAGTTTTTTGTTGTTGTTTTTTTTAAGCAATGCGTAATTAAAAACAACCTTAATCCCCAAACCCCTAAACCGCAAAAAAAGTTAATTCATACATTGTAGTTAAACTGTCATGGATCACCACCAAATAAGTTTCTGTTTTAATTTTGACGACGATTTGCAAGTTTAACTGATTAGAATTACTACGGGTCTGTGTATCAGCACACGCTAAAACGATTCAGCATCTTGCTAATCATCTGAAAAAATAAATTAAAAATGAGTTGAAATTTCACGCTACTCCCCCCACCTTTTTTTCTTTTTTTTTTTTTACTTTTTCATTTCTTTTCTTTTTTTTTTTTTTTTTTTTGTTGCACTTGGCAACTACTGATTTTCGTTTTCATAGAAACAGATTAAAAACATAATTTCTTGAAAACGGGGGAAAAAATATTCAATTGCTTTTGCAGGATTTCATTCTACTCCCCACTGCAATTCTAGCCAATGTTGGAATCAAATCGAGGCTGCTAGTTTATGGATGCAAGATTCAGTAATGGGCGGTATGATATTTTAATGACTGGCACCTTAGTACTGTAGCGCACAAGCTATGGTCTCGACCACTGAAGATTGGTCTTCGCATATTGATCGTTGGTGATTTAGCAGAAACCGGTGCTTTCAACGTTACTTGACTGTAAGCCATCTATATTTATGAAAATGTCTATATGGGTGTGGGCGTGGTGTAATGGTTAGCAAGCTAGATTTGCAGACCATTGTTAGTGAGTTCGATTCTCATTGGGCGCCCCATACTTCTGGCCTTGTGCCACATCTAAGCTAAGCTTAGTACATAATTTGGGCACTTCACGAGGTGTAATGGTTAGCAAGTTAGATTTGCAGACCATTGTTAATGAGTTCGATTCTCATTGGGGGCCCCATACTTTTGGCCTTGTGCCACATCTAAGCTAAGCTTAGTAAATAATTTGGGCATTTCACGAGGTGTAATGATTAGCAAATTAGATTTGCAGTTAGTGAGCTCGATTCTCATTGGGCGCCCCATATTTCTGGCCTTGTGCCACGTCTAAGATAAGCTCATTAAATAACTATAGTGCTCTAACTAAGGCACCTCACGTGGTGTAATGTTAACAAGCTAGATTTGCAGACCTTGTTTGAGAATCTGTGTTACGCCTCAAAGATACGTGGTTCAAAATTAACTGACCTGAAAAAATGTAAAAGTTTTTAAATAAAATAACTGGTGCATTATATCTTTTTTTCATTGATATATCAACACTGGAAATTTCATTAAATTCGGTTAATTCTCTGATTTTGGGGTATTTTTTCTTTCGATGGAGTGACATACGATCGTGGAATTTAGGTCCGTTAAGTTCGATTTAACCACCTTATCCTTATATAGTTACTTTTTCTTTATCAATTTAACTACCACCACAACATCTAGTCTTAGCGTAATTTAGCTGTTATTTATAAATTCCATTTTATCAGTTGATACTGACCCGTAATTTACTGCGGTCTATAGAACCCTAAGTAGAAATGGGTAAGGGGAGTTTATATACAAACCCTAATTAGTTTTGGTTTGAAGATGTGACACGATAAGAATTTGTATCCATTTCTTTCTTGTTTTCCATTTCTTTGAAATGTATTTATTGTTATCTTTTATTGAATGATATTTGTTCCTTTTTACAACTTTCCTTTAAAAGTTATTTAGAGATCAAGGGGGCCCTTCCTGTGTTTAACACTTGATTACTTTATGCATAGTATTTACATCCGATTTTAGAATGGAGGATATTATTTGCTCCTTAAATACTATTTTCTTCCCTCTGTTCCACTTCTCAAATCTTGAGTTAGTGAAACAACAGAGAATAATTTTCTTCTCTTCAAGATATGTTATAGTTTCTCTTTAGTAGTAGTTCTTTATAGTAGTCTTTATAGTAGGAAGCGCGTGGTTTAATGGTTAAAGTCATGGGAAATGGACTCGTCGCCCCGAGTTCAAATCCTGGATGTGGTAATTGCATTTCACTTAGCGCTGATACCCTTGGGAAAGGTATGAATCCTACTCTCCCTCCAGCTATGGGTAAATAGTAGGGCAGACTGGGCTCTTTAACCTTGGTTAGGCAACCGGTCTAGGAGAAGGAAAACTCTGAATTTAAACCTGTTAAACTCCGCTTAAGAAATTGACCTTGTGTCGAATCCTGCTCGTGTGGAGTGGTTGGTAAATATATAAATATATATAGTTTCTCTTTCTAGTGGTCATTGCTTGGTCTTGCCGGATTCCAGGACGAGTATTAGGCTGGTCTGTTGGGGTATCTGGCTTAGTGTTGTTACTTGTGGTAGCAGCACTAAGAGAAGGTGCACCGTTAATTTTCTTATTTTTAGCCTACTACTTAGCAAGTACTTATGATGAGGGGAATATTTAGTCAGGGTTTACTTCCAAGCTGGGGTACAGGTGTTAAGCTGTGTTAAATATTATTCTATGTCACTGCTACCCCTGACCAGGGTTGGACCTGCAGTCTACAATGACTGTCACTTAGAACTGTCTTAACTAACTCCTTTATCCACTAGCCTATATGTTCAATTGGAGATACCAATGAAGATGAGGACAATAGACCGAATAATTTAAATAATACTAATTATCAAGCCTCATCTAAAAAAAATCAGAGAAATCTGTTATTATATTATGTCCTGAACTGAATGCTTTTGCTCTATTCCAGATAAACAAGCTCCTCATGGCAGATACAGACAAACCCCTGTACAGAGAGACCGAAGACACTATGAGAAGGTACACTGTTAATTTCCTCATCATTTAGCCCAGTGCTTAGCTATGATGAGGGGAATATTTGGTCAGGGTTTGCTTCCAAGGGGAAGTATCCTCAAGCCAGATACTGAATAACCCCTGTACAGAGAGACCGAAGACACTCGAGGTAGTGTCTAGTAGGCTTTTCCAATTCTCTCTATAGGCTTTTCAATTCTCTCTATAGGCTTTTCCAATTCTCTCCAATAGTTTCTTTGTAGTTTTCACGATGATTATTAGAACAAACTTGATAATATCATTCCAGGCGTTGGCGTTGTTTGTATGCAAACCAGCGGCAGTTACACCACCAAACTATCTAGGCCAGTAAACTTGATATATTTATTCTAATAATAATAATAAATAAATAAATTGTTGTAGAGTAACTAGTACCCGTCTCTCGGGCGAGGGTCCAGTGGCTTCGGCCCTGGACCGTGGCTACAATTAACAGCGTTGATCCCAGGGGGCCATCCCCCCAGGCAACACCGTTGCCTTTGATTTAAAGGAACAGGGCAGGGTTTATTGCCCAGTGCCTGAGGCGCCCCCTTGAGGGGGAATGCCGATGGGATCAACGCAATATTTGTACCCGCCACCCATGAGCTTCGGTTTGTGGGTGGTCCCACATTAATAGGACCTTGTGCCTAACCTGTACACGTGGGGTACGTGGTAAATATCTAGATTAAATAGTACCCCATCAGCACTCTACCAGATGGACTGGCTCATAGCCTTAGATAGCCTACGATTAAAGTGGATTAAGAAGCTGAATAATATTCGGACTGATCTTACTGCGTTTGGTTATACCGTATTTGACCCTCCTCTATTTCTTGTGAGTTTGTCTTGTTAATTGTTTGTAACTTATTGTTCTGTGTTTTTGTGTGTATCCGTCAGCACCGGATATTGGTACTGAATAAATATATTAAACACTCAATTTCTTCTGTGTATCATTTCACCTCGATGATACAACATATATAAACAGCACACACACACACATACACACACACACACACACACACAAACAAACAAACAAACAAACAAACAAACACAAACAAACAAACAAACAAACAACTAAAACATTTGAGAAGAATGAAAAATAAGAAAATGCCCGACAGATGAAGAAACAGAAAGCAAGAATAAAAATGAGGCGCATGGTCTAATGGTTAGAGTCGTAGGAAATGGACTCGTCGACCCGAGTTCAAATCCTGGACGAAGCTACAGTTCACATAGCGCTAATACCCTTGGGAAATGTATCCAACTATTCTCCCTCCAGCTATAATGTAAATAGTAGGTTAGACTGGGCTTTTTAACCTTGGTTACACAACCAATCTCAGAGAAGGAAAACTCTGAATTCAAACATGTTAAACTCCGCTTGAGGTGGTCACTACTAGAATAGAACCAGTCTTTATTAGTGACTTATTTCAATAATATACTAATGAAGCCGTAAAACTGCTTGGCGACAAAATGTAATTGACTAAACTTAACCTTACACTCAAGTCACTCTGAAAACCCCGGTTGGTATGGACAATAGGGTTTCTCCCCCTCGCTTCAGGTTTTCGCCAATAGGTGGCTAGAGTATTTAGGAAGTAGCCCGGGGGAAAATCTCTCTCTTTCTCTGGGCCCGGTAACCACTGCACATGGGTTAGGCGCTTTGTGCCTCTGTCCCTAAGCGGGGGGCTTTAACTTCCCAGCAAACTATCAGTAAGTGACTTATTTCTACATGTAACTCTGTATCACTTCGTTGGGACTTAGTCCTACATCCTGTACCCACGTTGAAAGGTTACTTTGAGTCTTCCAACTTATTATAAGAACATTCTTATACCCGGTTCTGGAAGCGCGTGGTGTAATGGTTAAAGTCATGGGAAATGGATACGTCGCCCCGAGTTCAAATCCTGGACGTGTTAATTGCATTTCACTTAGCTCTAATACTCTTGGGAAAGGTCTGAATCCTACTCTCCCTCGAGCTATGGTTAAATAGTAAGGCTGACTGGGCTCTTTAACCTTGGTTAGGCAACCGGTCTAGGAGAAGGAAAACTCTGACTTTGTGTCACATCCTGCTCGTGCGGAGGGTTTGGTAAATATATATACACCGGTTCTCACTAGATCACCGAAGTCGAGTAATGTTTTGCAATCTACACTAGTGATACCATCACTTGGAACCCTTTTGACCTTGTACCGTACCGAGCTAGGCTTAGTAAGTACTTATGAAATAGAGAGCCAGTCGGTGATGTCATCAAATTCAGCCTTGCTGGTTTCAGATGAAATGCACAAGTCAAGTTAACAGAGATATTGATTTTCTCCCGGGATTTGCGTACGTTCTTTGGGAGCGGGGGGGGGGATAGTGAATAGATATTTCTATTTCTAAGCCAACCTTGAAAAGTATTTTTCGTGATGCAAATATAAATCTATTGACTTATATTATCAAACTGGACCACGTCTTCTCCCAGCTCTACACTTCGGCAATTTCCGTCCGAGATCCACCGATGCAACACTCTCATATTTCTTTCTAGTTGGCCTTGTGTCGGACTCATCATCATCATCATGTCGCGCATGCAGCACGGGTATCGACAACAATCTTACGCCAACCCTCCCTATCATTCATTGCACATGAAAGCTCCTCTGCGGAACAGCCAGCATCTTCACATAGCTGGTCAATGTATGTCCTTGCTGGGCGCCCCACACTTGCATTACCATGTGTTGGCTTCCACAGGAGAACGTCGCTTATGAGTTCATCCTTACTTCTCCAGCAGTGTCCTGCATGCCTTGTCCGTCTCACTCGGATAGTTTGTGAGATGGGGGGGCAGGTGACCGTATAGCTGTTTCCTTGTGGGGTGCTGTTTCCATGACTTGTTCAACACTGCTCGCAGCATCCTTGTGCAGCTCCCATCTAGCGTGTTGGACTAAATAAAGTTTAATAAGTATTGCAACCATAAGCGGATTCATCCTTATCAAGAACTGATTGTTTTCACCCGAGTCTCATCAGAGGATTACCACAGGAAGAAGAACTACGATAGAGATCGCAATAAAGTCATAATGGGGCGGGGACAAAAAAATATTGCGTAGCTCTTCTTTTTTCTCTCTTTTTTTTTTTTTCTTCTTTTTTTTTTTTCTTTTTTTTTTGTTGTCCAACGTCACTTTCTTGCAATTCCGTAATGCTCACTCAAACTTGCCTTGACGAAATCAAATCCCCTTCTGCCAGATATGTGACTTTATATATTCATCTACCCCACTACCACAATGCCTCTCATTTTCGGTTTGCACTCTTATAAAAGAACAGTCACTCTTTCTCCGGCCACGAGGTGAGTGATGTTCTATTTTTTAAATTAAACTATAGTTTTACAAGTCCAGGCCGTTTTTTAGTGAGTTTGATCCTCACTGCGAAAACTCGTGAACATGACCTGGTACTGAAGACGGATTATTTCAGCCAATATCAACTTTGGAAACTGACCGGGTTTATGGAACACTCGGTGAACTTACGAACAATGGATTGCGTGACTTGGTAGGTCAATCATCGCCAGCATGATGTACTGTAATGCGTGTGCCAAAGACAACACTTGACATCTCTCTCTCTCTCTCTCTCTCTCTCTCTCTCTCTCTCTCTCTCTCTCTCTCTCTCTCTCTCTCTCTCTCTCCAATGGATAAAAAAATTCAGCAAGTTGAGCTGCTATTTATTTTTTCTTTAATTTTACAATGCTAACTTGATTTAATATTAGAATTTTGCTTTTAATTTTGGTTGAATTCACAAAACTTACTATCATTCTGGACAGCCTTGTAATGGAATTTAATGTGATTATAACTTTTTCTCTGCAATATCTTTGGGATTTTGTGACAACAAAAATGATAACTCTAAACTGCTGCTGTTTTTATAAAGCAGATTATGATAATTGATTTTAGATAAGCTGTCAATATATTATTTAATTTGAAACATTGTTAGCTGCCATTGTCTGTTGAATGGAACTCCAACCATAAGCGGATTCATCCTTAACAAGAATTATTTGTTTTCACCAGAGTCTCATCAGGGGATTACTACAGGAAGAAGGACTACGCAATAATTTTTTTTAATCCTCTCTTCTCATTATGACTGTCTTACGTTCTCTATCGTAGTTCTTCTCCCTGTGGTAATCCTCTGATGAGACTCGGGTGAAAACAAACAATTCTTGATAAGGATGAATCCGCTTATGGTTGCAATACTTATTAAATTTGGTCCGACACAAGGCCAAATGAAACGAAATATGAGTTGGGTCTTGACGAAAATTGCTGGAGACAAAGAAGGGCGGAAGAAATGTCGACGAGTTTACAGAAAAGGAAAATGTCCGACACGTGGTCACAGAAAAATGCCACTTACTTTATGAAATGAGTTTCAACCACTCTCTAGACCGGTTTCAAATCAGGAAAACGTGCTATTATTTTTTTCTCGGTCAATGTAGGAATTGCTAAATCGTAGCCCACCCACAATGAAAGTGTGTGGGTGGGGCTTTCGCTACCACCAAAATTTAAGTCCCTTACTTGTACTCTACCGGTGACTTGCTGACCGACTTATTGGCCCTTTTAAAAATCCTCAACTCTCGTGTTATCGTTTATCACACTTACCATCAGAGTTCTTGTGGTTGACCCTTTCGTGTCGGTCACAGAGGGTCACCAAGTTTTGCAGGAGGGCTGCTTGTACATTACAGGAAAAGGATATTGTGTTAGACCACTTACGCCAATTTAGACTTCACAAGGGGGGGATAATAGTTCGGTTCATACCTTTCCCATTGGTATTAGCACATCAGAAATTCAAATTGTCTTGTTAATGATTTACACCTTGTCTGCAGGGCTTAGAATATGTTGATTGTATCCCCTGTAGGGGGTTAAGACCCCCCCGCCCCCCTAAAAAAACATGTGTCCTGTGTATGACACTAAACTGTATCTAGTCGAGAGGCTTCAGTTCTGGAGATCTGGAGAGTGTAGAATTTCCCTTCATTGCTATTACTTCCAGATCCACTAACTCGGAGTGGTAGTACCTGTTATGGGTCAA
This sequence comes from Doryteuthis pealeii, assembly GCA_023376005.1. Taxonomy (NCBI): domain Eukaryota; kingdom Metazoa; phylum Mollusca; class Cephalopoda; order Myopsida; family Loliginidae; genus Doryteuthis; species Doryteuthis pealeii. The sequence goes on along the minus strand of CM042142.1, from coordinate 105,370,086 downwards.
ATAGATATGTTTTAAAATTATTTCTATGAGGTAAGAATACTTATTACCTTATAACAGTGTGTAAATTATTTCTATCAAAAATAGTTTCTTTGTTTGGATTGTTTTAATTTGTTTTAATGGCATATCAATCCTCTGGGTTATTTAATGCCAAATCTTTTTTTTTGTATATATGAGTTGTATGGGAATAGTTTGTCAGTAAGTAGTTTGTGTTTTTAAAACATTGTTAGAGTGTGAGACAACAGTTGGTAATTAATTTTTTAGAACTCATTTTTTATCTATTTAACCCATAAATGGGACCATAAAAATACTACCACTCCGGGTCAGAGTGAATCAGGAAATAATGGCGATGAAGTGGTACCCCACACTCCTCAAAGCTCTAGAATTGAAAATTCATTACAAGATGCAGTTTAACGTCATACCCAGGACGCTAAAATCTTTAGTCACCCCCTTCTAGCACATATATGATGAAAAGGTTTGGGGTTTGCCATACAGGCAATAGGTTTAGGACAATCATACAGGTGCGAGAGATTGACGTGACCAACTGATTGATCGGAGGAGGTCTCTCCGACCGACCATCTAGCCTAAGTAAGAGCTTGAATAGCATCTCATGTACCGCTCAGCTACCATGATTCCGTCCTTGTACTCTTGTACTCTTTTACAACATTGTTTTTTTTAATATGTTACATGTGTGGGGATTATCTTCACATTTGCCTGGAAGAGTTATCTTCCCGCTGGTTGTCGCTTGTTCTCACCAGGGGCTATGGTATCTAAGCGCCTGGTTCAAACGCTTCTTTCTCTCTTAGCTACATCTTCTCGGCTAAACCACATGGGTTAGACTTATGTGACCCCTTCTCGTAGGGGCTTCGGCCCCCAACGCTGGCCCCTCATCACTAGTAAGTGATTTTGTATGTTTACGTACTTTAATGTTCATGTATCATGTTATTATTTTCTGTATCTTGTCATATTCCTGTGCTGTTATCAAACGTGTCGGAGTTTGTTATATTTCAACAAGTTATAACATGATTATAACCTTGAACTTTACACATCAAATAAACATGGTAACTTGTATGTGTGTCTTTGCCTTATAATTTTATTTGTCATGGGAAATGGACTCGTCGCCCCGAGTTCAAATCCTGGATGTGGTAATTGCATTTCACTTAGCGCTAATACCCTTGCGAAATGTATGAATCCTACTCTCTCTCTCTCTCTCTCTCTCTCTCTCTCTCTCTCTCTCTCTCTCTCTCTAGCTATGGATGGGCTCTTTAACCGTGGTGAGGCAACCAGTCTAGGAGAAGGAAAACTCTTAATTCAAACCTGTTAAACTCCGCTTAAGAAATTGACCTTGTGCCACATCCTACTCGCGCGGAGGGGTTGGTAAATATATATAATTTTATTTGTGTACTTCATTAATTCTGTTGGAGGTCTCGCCGATGCACCGAGCCTGTTATATCCATTTCAACACGGCGTTGAATAGGACTATTGTCCCCATCTTCATTGTTATTTGTACAACGTTTCGGCCGATATACCCTCCGGCCTTCTTCAGGTATTTCTTGTCGGACTCGGGAACCTTCTCGGACTCGGGAACCTTCTTTTCGAACTCGAGAACTTTCTTGTCGTATTCGGGAGCCATCACGGAACTTTGAACCTAACCCTTTATCTATTCCACGGGGGTATCCTGTTCTCATTCCGCTAACCATAGCTGGGGTAGGAGTTGTGTTAATTAATTATTTTTCTAACTGCTTTCACTCAGGATTGAACTCGGGTTCCAGAGATAACTGTCATTTAGAACTGTCTTAACCTAACTGCTTAATCTACTCGGCCATGTGTCTAATTGTATATCGGTCGAAACGTTGTACAAATAACAATGAAGATGGGGACAATAGTCCGAATAATGCAGATAATACTAATCTTCAAGCCTCATCTCAAACATTCAGAGAAATAAGCAATTTATATTTTCTTATAGATTGGTCCTGATTCTTTTGAGGCTGACACAAATGTCTTTCGTGTCAAATCTAATTTTCGAAAATGCGTTGGCAAAGACGAGGTTCCAAAATATTAAGCAATTAATATTTTTCTTATCAGATTATCCACCCGGACATTTTCCCAATGCAAACAACCCTGTTCCTCTCTGACGATTTCAGAGAAAATCCAGATGGCCACTCTTGCCTGAGATTGGCCGTGCAGAAAACTTGCCCTTCAAAAGAGTACAACTTAACCCTTTCACATTCTCCACCCACTTTTTATTCTTCGATTAACCCTCCCCCTCAGGGCCCCTGTATCATAACTTGAAGCTATAGTTGTTTACGGAGAATTATTATTACTAGCAGGACCTGTGGATATACCACAGTATGATAATTTAATTATTACAACGTTTGGTATGTTTACTATTGAGTCATTGGAAATAGTTCAATATGTAAAAAATATGATAATATTGATTTAACTCACTCTTTTTTTAGCCCCCTCTTTCTATCTTTACCCTCCTCTCTTAATATCTTTATGTCTTTTATTTTTTCTTGAACGATTTGGACGGTCTCATTTGGAGACCTTTTGGACAGGTTAAAATTGGGTAAAAAATGGTAGAAATAAGGATTTGGCGATTAAGCGACTCCAGTTAATTCAGATTTATATTTTTGCATTTCATCTTGGACGATTTGGATGGTTTCATTTTTAATCAGAGGGTGGTGCAAGATGATAACGAACGGAAGATTTAGGAACAAGCGCATTATTATTTACTCCTTTTGAGTTTTCACATCAGTGTTAGCTGATGGTCTTTCACTGGAGTCTGAGTGATAGCAAGTCTTCTCGGGTCTCCAGGACTCTTCTGAGTATTCTGGCAGATTGCAGCAGTGCAGTGTTCTGAATGGTTTAATTCTTCCTTTGATATCCAAACTTTCCAAACCCTTTCCAATCCTTTACTGTTCCACCAACTACAATTATAACTTTCATTTATATTATTATTATTATTACTTGAAACCATATAACTGTTCGCAAACAAATGATTATTATAAAATAGAAATAGTTACTTGAAACTATATAATTGGGTATAAAATATTAGTATTAAACAGGAATCCTTGAAATCATACAACTGTGTGCACATTATTTGTATTAGATAGGAATATTTGATATCGAATAATTATGTATGGAAATTTATTAGTGGACAGGCGACCAGCTTCATTAGCAGCCCTCAGGAGATCACGTGGTGTCAATTATAAAAGCAAGGCCCCAACATTGTTCCTCTTCTTTCTTCTTCTAACCTTGCTAAGGCAACAAGGTGAGGCTGCTAGAATTCAACAGACCCAAGATGGCACATGGAAGTCTCTGCTTCTCCCACCCCTCTCCCCACACACATAGCCTCTCTTTTTTTTTTAACTTTCGTCAGTGGTCGCACGAGGCGAATAGGCAAGAGAAACAGCGCGCATCACACACCAAAGACGGTTGATGAATGTCTGCTACTCATATCCGTAAGAAGTAGAGCCGAACTTCTAATATACGTTGCTACTACTTATTAACATTCGGACAAGGCAATCAGAACTTTGTTACCAAGATGAATTGATATGCACAAACAAATTCCTCTAGCAAGCATATATTTCTTAAACTTAATGTAATAATTAAATGAACACACACTGTCGGACTTGAGAAAGCTTTATTCTACTTAGAATACAGTAGCAGTTTTCTTGAGAGTTTATATACTTTCAGAAAGCTAAAGATTTACACAAGGAGGTAATAATAAAACAGGGGAAGTAACTCTCAATTACTTATTACCCTTAACTTCCCTAACTTCCCTACTTACAAATACTGCTCTTGTCCGACCTAAGTTGAACTGTTTGAACTTTACCAAACACTAACCTCCACGTTTTGAAATTGTAACTATTATATGTTTGTATACATGTCTGTTTTATACATTCTGCCTGTACATTAAATGCTTTTTAGTACTAACATATATTATTTGTCTTTTAAACCATTGCTCGCCTTCTCTCTGCTATCATAGTAATTGTATTTTATTCCCCTACACGCCATAGGGGTCTAAATTTATCTTACTTGATTTATATATATATATATATATATATATATATATATATATTTAGCAACCCCTCCGCACGAGCAGGATGTGACACGAGGTCACTTTCTTAAGCGGAGTTCAACAAGGTTTGAATTCAGAATTTTCCTTCTCCTAGACCGGTTGCCTAACCAAGGTTAAAGAGCCCAGTCTGCCCTACTATTTATCCATAGCTGGAGGGAGAGTAGGATTCATACCTTTCCCGAGGGTATTAGCGCTAAGTGAAAGGCAATTAGCACGGCCAGGATTTGAACTCGGGGCGACGAGTCCATTTCCCATGACTTTAACTATTACACCACGCGCTTATGTTATGTGTAGCCATTATGATTTTTATATATGTACAAAAATATTCTCAAGAGACAATTACATAAAAATGTAAATATGCACGTACAATGAACGCAACTCACTAACATCTAGGCATAAAATAACCCTACGCGCGTTGGCATGCCGTAAAACTCAGTCATGTAAATCAATCGTCCTGGATTTGAACTCGAGTAACCGAATCTATTTCCTATGATAATAACCGTTATGCAACAAGCGCCTCCAAATGATGTAATGTATCTCTCCGTGGGAGCTAGCTCTCTCTCTCTCTCTCTCTCTCTCTCTCTCTCTCGTCTCTGTCTCTGTCTCTCTCTCTCTCTCTCTGTCTGTCTGTCTGTCTGTCTGTTTCTGTCTCTCCCTCCTCTCTCTCTCTCTTCTCTCTCTCTCTCTTCTGTCTCTCTGTCTCTGTCTGTCTCTTCTCTGACTCTGTCTGTCTGCTCTCTCTCTTTCTCTCTGTTTCTGTCTCTGCCTCTGTCTCTCTTTGCCTCTCTCTCTGTCTCTGTCTCTGTCTCTCTCTGTCCCTGTCTCTCTGTCTGTCTGTCTGTCTGTCTGACTCTGTCTCTCTGTCTGTCTGTCTGTCTCTGTCTGTCTGTCTCTGTCTGTCTGTCTGTCTCTCTCTCTCTGTTCTGCCTCTGCCTCTGCCTCTCTCTCACTCTCTCTCTCTCTCTCTCTCTCTCTCTCTCTCTCTGTCTATCTCTCTAACAAACACACACACACACACACACACACACACACACACATACACATACACATATACACGTGAGCGCTCGCGTGCACACTATCTCTTTGGACTGGTCTACCCAAATAAATACCATTTTTCCCCCCTTTCTCCTGTCAGTCGTAATTTGGCCTCCCATGAATCAGGAGGAGCCATGACGAGAAGTCAGTCTACAGCCGAAAGTAAAGCTTGTAAATTTGGCAAATATCTACAATCAAGACTGAGTTAAACTCTATAAATGGAAATATAAAAAGAATACAAAATACAGTGAATTAAGACTGTTTGTTTTGTTACACCGCGCAGGTTCGCGAATTTTCGTCTTGCTTTAGGAAACAGCGAGAGGAGCTAGTTAGATCAAATAATGGCTACACATAACATAATACCAACTAACATAAAGCGAAAAGAAAAGGCTGTAGGACCCCCCCCCCTCTCTCTCTCTCTCTCTCTCTCTCTCTCTCTCTCTCTCTCTCTCTCTCTCTCTCTCTGAGAACAAAAATTACTGAGATGATACCGAATTAGACTAGCCTTTGAATCAGTACTTTTAGCATCCAATTCTAAAAGTTTTTTAAAAGTTTTTTTCTTTTTACTTCCTTGTGAGACAGATTAACTATACGAAGTCAACAAAGTTTTAACTCGTGGTTACTTTCACTGCATGGTGGCTTCTTTTCGGTAGTCAATCTCTAACTTTGTGTAGGAAAAAAATAAGAGATTGCCTCCCTTGGAGAATTGGCGTGTCCGTTAGGGGGCTAGTGCCTGTGGTCACATTGTCATTCCTAGAATCCATTTTCGGTCTCTTTTCTCTTTGTTCTTTGAACAGTACAGACTCTATCTATTGCCTTGCCATTGAAACGTAAAGCCTAGATACCTGTGACCATTTTTCTCGTCTATGTCTCTTTTATATACTGGTGGTTCATAGATCAATATGCGTATTTTTTTTCTGTTGGAAGACGTTTGTGTATTTTCTTAGTACTTCTTCTATGCATATTATGTGCATATATGATGGATGTGTAAACGGGATTATATTGTATTTCCTTCCGTTGTGTTCAGTGCTGGTATATCACATATATACTAATATTAGTATTGGTCATTGGTGAGTAGAGACTTGATTGAATATCTTCCCTACGTCCATGCAACCTAGTATTGTATCTATTTTTCTATATAATCACCATTTCGGTTGATGAATTTTTATAAGCTCTCTGACAGTTTTGTGTGTCCATATCATACCAGCTTGCCGCCATTTCGCTGAGGAAGTAATAATCATTGCTAACTCCCTACATCACTTGCAGATGTTTTTGACATACACTTCCGTTAATTGACGATGAATTTCAATCAGTATAATGTCATTTGCGGTCAAAAACCGAATAACTATAAGAGAGAGAGAGAGAGAGAGAGAGAGAGAGAGAAGAGAGAGAGAGAGAGAGAGAGAGAGATATGATAGTCTTACTTTTTAACCCTGTTTCTACCTCGGCCGCCATCTTCCCTGGTTGGGATTACTATTAAGGGTTGGTCTTCTTCTTGCTGTTGATTCTTCTTCGTACTGGGCTGGTCATTGTTTTTAACATTTAATTAACAAACAAGACTTGGTTGTTTCTTGATCAAGCTTTATTCACAACCCTGCCCATATTGATTCTGCCGCGGGGGGGGACTCGGAGCGGTGACCCACAGGTCCATCCGCTCTGAAATCTGCGTCGCATCTAATCTGAAACTATCTCACGCGTCCAATCGCCCGCTTTCAAGGGGTCAAATCGAAAGGTTATTAACCGTCTAAACTGTCGGTTAACTTTCCATGGATCCCGTTATTCTAAGTCTAACGGACCGTATTCTAAATTCTAACTACAGGTACGTTCATAATTTATAAGCTGCTTATAAATTATGTAACAGACTGACAAGCCAAGACTGTACGTGACAGCGAGGCACAAGTATGGGCAGGCGCATACGCATGCACAACAAACACAACAGTGTTGTCAATAGACGCATGAACAGTTTTCCTGCGTCCCCAGCGTTTTGGACACTTTACTTTTGGGGTTACTGTCGTAGATACAACGTAAGTAACTCTGTGTATGTTGTTAAGCAGAGTAATGGAATGACAAAGATTTTTTTTTAAACTTGGTTCTTTGGAAATTACAGATTAAATAAGCCGTCAGAATTGGCAGCTAGAGAAATTGGTTCTTACTGAAGAAACGTAGTGTTTAACTGCTTGAAATATTTTCGTTAAGTTACGAGGGTGAGTCAAAAATGTAATGCCATTTTGTTTAGGACAGGTATAATTACCAACACAGAAACATGGGCTAAACTTGCAAATCGGTCGGAAAATTAGGGTGACCAAAAAAAAAACAGAACCCACAAATTTTGTAATAAAACAGTTAAATTTTGACTAGGGGGTGTTTAGGGTTAGGATTAGGGTTTAGGCTTAGGGTTAGGGTTTAGGGTTAGTTTAATGGGAAAATAAATAAATAATTTGGGTTCTGTTTTTTCTGGGTCACCTTGTAATACGTTTTAATTTTCTGACCGATTTGAAAGTTCAGCCGAAACATGTATCATACATCAAAATGAAGCCGGTCCTCTGTGGATCGCATCGCTACTTCTCCACATAGTCACCATTTCTCTCAATAGCAATCTTCCAGCTTCAAATGAGAGCATGTATCCCTGCCCCGTAAAATTCTGTTGACTGTTCTTTGAGCCACTTCTTCACTACAGATTTAATTTCCTCGTCACTGGAATAATGTTTGCCTCTCAAACCCTCTTTCATGGGACCGAAGAGATGAAGACGCTAAATCTGGTGAGTATGGAGGATGCGTAGTGTAGTGTATCTGTCCTAAACAAAATGGCATTACTTTTAGACTCACACTCGTATTTTGGCAGAAAACAAAAAAGGGAGAGAACCGTTATTGCACGTTCAGGCTAAAAATAATTTTAAAAAAAGGCTAGGCAAAATGGCGAATAAGGTAATAAAAACATGTTATATTTAGCATCTACTTGTGTGTTTAATGAAGGCGCAGCATGGGAAATGTAAGTAAAAGGTTCGGTAGGTAAAGATAGAGTAACTGAATTATTACCGAATAATTAGGCGTGGGCATCCAAGAAATGTTGGTGTTGGTAAGGCAAGTGAATAGAGTGAATATAACATGGAGAAAATGAACAGTAAAAAGGTGAAAAGAGAAAAGAGTGACCAAAGGAGAGAGAGAGTGGGAAATGGTTATAGTGTGAAAGAGGGAGAAGAGGGGGCACTTAGCAATGATTAACCATAACGTGTTAAAATGACAAGAGGAAGACAGGAAGAGAAAGAAAGATATATATATATATATATATATATATATATATATATATATATATTATATATATACTATAGTGTGATATATATATATATATATATATATATATATAATATATATATATATATATATATAAGATAAATATATAAAGGTTTTACATATTTATTTATTAGGTGACAAAGGAACATTCACAACAATATTGGTTTCATGCGAGGCAATCATCAGGTGAAGATGTTTCAAATGTCATTTGAAACATCTTCACCTGATGATTGCATCGCATGAAACCAATATGGTTGTGAATGTTCCTTTGTCACCTAATAAATAAATATGTAAAACCTTTATATATTTATCTTATTATATTATATAACAGCTCTATTTTATATTGAGCACTCTACCAATAATACTGCCTTTGGTACACCATTCCAGCAAAAGCTGAAACAGTGACCATCTCACACTATAGTATATATATATATATATATATATATATATATATATATATATATTGGTTTGGAGGTTGATTTTGAAGGCTATCACAATGCAGGAGTAAAGAAAAAATAATAAGGTAACAATGGTGTTGTTTGTTAACCTGTGATTTATTCTTGATATTTCGAGATAAAATCTCTTTTTCAGAAGAGCACTGGAACTGTTCTTCTGAAAAAGAGATTTTATCTCGAAATATCAAGAAAACCATTGTTACCTTATTATTTTTTCTTTACACCTGCATTGTGATAGCCTTCAAAATCAACCTACAAACCAATATATACATATATATATATATATATATATATATATATATATGCAGATACTGTAAGTAACCTGAGTTCTTTGTTTATCAAAATGACTTGATTCAGCATTAAATGATGCGAAAAAGGTCGATATGCCGTAAAATAAAACAACCAAACTTGTTTTCTGAAGCTCATTTACTTTTGATTGGAGTATCTACAATATTAGAAACCTATTTAATGATTAGTATTATCTGCGTTATTCGGTCTATTGTCCTCATCTTCATTGTTATCTGTACAACGTTTCGGCCGATGTGTCCTCCGGCCTTTTTTTCCGAACTCGGGAACCTGCTTGCCGTAATCGGAAACCTTCTTGTCGTAATCGGGAGCCATCACGGAACTTTGAACCTAACCCTTTATTCAGTCCACGGGGGTTTCCTGTTCTTATTCCGCTAACCATAGCTGCGAAAAGAACGTTTCCGAGTCCGACAAGAAATACCTGAAGAAGGCCGGAGGGCACATCGGACGAAACGTTGTACAGATAACAATGAAGATGAGGATAATAGTCTAAGTCATTCATTATGTAACATAGATTTTTAAAAAATGTATTCCTTTATTTAGTATGATATGTATATTGTCATATATACTATGCCAAGAGTGAAGTCACTCAGTGAATATGCGTCAGTCAGTCAGGAACTGACTGTGGGTAAGCGGGTGTCTTTTGTGTCCATTCACTTACCCACAATGCATCCGTACTATCCTATAAAAAGACACCGTTGCTCCTCTCCGGCTTCTTCATTTGTCAGTATGCTACCCGACCACACGTTTTCACTCATCCTGCAAGCGAGACAGGTTCGCGCCTGCGTTGCTCCACGAGGTAAGTCTTCCCTCTCGCTACAAGATTAGTAAAAGATCAAGCCTTTTCAATTGCTTTTATGGGTTTTTTTCTATGATTCAGAATTTACCGGTTATTCTTTACAATTATACACTACCGCACATAATTTATAGACAGTCTATCAATAACACCTAGCATCTATATGATTGTCCCGACCATTTTTTCCTAATAGCAAACCCCCAAACCTTTTTATAATACATGTGCGGCATAAGTAACGACCTTTAGTTATGCCGCACCCGTAATATATAGGCTAATTGTACGTGATATAATATATATATATATATATATATATATATATATATATATATATGTTGTAAAACACGGTTTGTTTAGAATGGCTTTTTGCCGATAATTTTTGGGAGAATAAGTGCTTAATTGGAGTCGTACCTAATTTTGAAAATTAATTAATTAATAATGAATTAGGCGGGAATACCTATTAATTAATTTTCAAAATTAGGTACGACTCCAATTAAGCACTTATATATATATATATATATATATATATATATATATATATATATATATAGTCATCCGGAGACACCGTGTTTCGACGTATCACGTCTCATAACGCCCGTTACTTATGCCGCTCCCTGTATATGTGTTAAAAGGCGGTGGCTTACCAATTCTGGAGCTTTGAGGAGTGTAGAGTACGCCTTCATTTCCGTTACTCCCAAGTCCACCCTGACCCGGAGTGGCAGTACCTGTTAGGTCACATCCATGGGTTAAATACATTAAAAAATGTATTTAAAATGTGTTTTAAAAATGCGTTTAAAATAAAAAATAAATGCCCAACAAGAATGAATAAAATTAAAACGTTATCGACATAAAATATCGGAAGGGGTTGAGATATCGTTAAATATAATCAACCAATTAAATGTTCTCACGAACAGCTTTGGCTAATCAGAGACCAGCTACAATGTTACCTCACGGAACAAAGCGGGAGCGAACTAGTCTCGCTTGCTAGATGAGTGGAAACATGTGGTCGGGTAGCATACAGATAAATGAAGAAGTCGGAGAGGAGGAAATGTGTTTTCTTATAGGATAGTACAGATGCATTGTGGGTAAGTGAATGGACATAAAAGATACCCGCTTACTCTGCCAGGGGTGAAGTCACTCAGTGAACAGTCGTCAGTCAGTCAGAAAGTGACTGTGGTTAAGCGGGTGTCTTTTCAGAATTTGCCGGTTACCTTTTACAATTCTACACTACTGCACATAATTTATAGGTAACCTATTAATAATGTGTTGGGTTCAAAGTTATAACATCAATTATAATTTTTGGTTGAACAGAACAACTCCGACCAAGAGTGTTAAATATGATAATGGACTTTAATACAAGGACAGCACGCGGAGAAGCATTTAAGACATGAAATACATATATATATTTACCAACTCCTCCGCACGAGCAGGATACGGCACAAGGTCAGTTTTTAAGCGGAGTTCAACAGGTTTGAATTCAGAGTTTTCCTTCTCCTAGACTGGTTACCTACCATGGTTAAAGAACCCAGTCTGCCCTGCTATTTGCCCATAGCTGGAGGGAGAGTAGGATTCATATCTTTCCCAAGGGTATTTAGCGCTAAGTGAAATGCAATTAGCACGTCCATGACATGAAATACATATACGTGACAAAGATACATAATGTAAATGTGAATGACGCATAAAAGGAATAAGTAGATATATCTAGATATAGAAGTAATGAAGGGTTGTGGAGAGTCTATAAGAAAGTCACTAACTAATGCCTGTGTGGGCGTGAAAACCCCCACACAAGTCCCGGAGAAGAAAGAGGGTTCGAATCTGGTGCTTGCCTGCTTAAATAGCAAAACACCTGGTGGTCGATACCCGAAACACAAGTGAAGATAACTCTTCCAAATTAATAGGTGCGGAGTTTGAAACTAATGCAACAGATGTCAAAGAAAGACCAGAGAGTAGAACGATCAAAAACGTTAGAATAAAAAACAGAAAATACGTGAGTTTGGTCTGAAAAGAAGTAAAGAAAAATCAATGTAAACTATTTGATTGTTCGTCACTGCGCAGTTAAGTGTTCCTTTTGATTCCATTTCTTCATTTTTATTATTCATGCCGGGTTATAAATAAGAAAAGCTTTTAAGGTATAAAATATTGGAATTCTACAGAAAATCAAATAATGTCCTGGAAATGTCACTTAGCCTGTATTTATTTTCAAGCGCCATTTCTTGCCACATCGACAGAAGCAATTGCCGCCAGAAAGGGAGAGTGTGAGCGAAAAAGTCTTTTGAATGAAATGTTTGAGTATTTATCACTAAAGCATTATGGGTAAAATGCTATTAACGTGCACAACGGGAAGAAACGTGAATATAATATCGTTAGGTTGCCAAATAATGATTGGGAAACTCTGCTTTATCTTTTTCTTTTCTATTTAAATGGAAATCGACGGTTGACTGTCTTAACAGTATTTTTTTTTCGAGCAGCAAGACACCAACCAAATAGATAAATGAATGAAGACAGAAAAAAGAAAATTAGAAAGAAAGAAAAGAAAGAAAACTAAGAAAACAAAAAAAAAATAGGGTTCTTCTTAGCTTTACTGATAAAAAAATACAGAGCATATTCATTCATTAAATTTAAAAAATATAGAGCATATTCATTCATTAAATTTAAAAAAATACAGAGCATATTCATCATTAAATTTAAAAAATACAGAGCATATTCATTCATTAAATTTAAAAAATACAGAGCATATTCATTCATTAATTTAAAAAAAAAAAAATACAGAGCATATTCATTCATTAAATTTAAAAAATACAGAGCATATTCATTCATTAAATTTAAAAAATACAGAGCATATTCATTCATTAAATTTAAAAAAATACAGAGCATATTCATTCATTATACAGAGCATATTCATTCATTATAGCCATTTTATCACTAGTTACGGCCAAAAAAAGACGAACTTTTTAACTTAAAAAAAATAATAATTAAAATTGAATAAATCGATTTTTAAGGTTAAATTTTAGTTTTAGTAAAAAAAAAATAGTAACATAATGAACATAAAAAAGGCAGAATAATATAAGAATAAAATGTGTTTGGTTCTTATAATACGTTAGAAGGCTCAGAGTAACCTTCCGACGTTGGTGAATATCTTATTATAACTAGCAAATTAAAAAAACGCCCTCCAGGCGATGTAAAAATAAATTTTAAAAAGATATTGCCTGAGGGGGTGGGAGTTAAAAATTCAATATCAGAGAGTCTAAGTAAGTAAAATCATCAAATTTATAAAAGGAGTAAAAAAAATAAAAGAATTTGAAATGTAAACTTTAAATATGTATTAAAATGAAACAAATTATATATAGATATATAATACCAGACATGTATTTATTAAAACTTGTTTAAAAAAAAACAATGAGGATCATCTAATGTTGCATGCTCAAATTTTGAGTGTATTTATTCTATGTTATGACGGTTTTGGATCATGTGACGTAAGCAATGACGTAGTTTTTGTTACAGGCAAATAAAGAGCGAATCTCCATTATTAATAGATGAAGATTGTGTGTCTGTAACCAAAACTATATCGGTACTTATTTATGTTATATCAGTAGTTATTTATGTTGCATTCTCCAGGATTTTATTCTTATTTAAACCTCAATTATTAATAAAATTGTTTTACATTATTAATACTGTTGGCCGTATCTTTATATCAATAACATTTCTAATTGTTTGGTTTTATTTTAATAAATATGAGCAAAAATCTCGGGGATAAATCTTCCTAATTTAACTATTTACTATTAAATTAGGAAAATTTAGCAATGAAAGATAGGAGTGATGGAAGAGTAAGTTTCCGTTGTTCTATTAATCAATTATACCTCCTGTTTCAAATCTTTTTATCTGCATTCTTATTTAGTTTTATTAGCCATTCTGATTTAATATATTTCATTACATTAAAACTTAAATACTTGCACCTAGAGGGTGAATATATTTGCTAGTATATATAAATGAATTAAATCCGAACAAAGAGGCAAAACTTTGACATACATAACATAGATACAAAAACTGATACAAAAACTTCCTTTGGAAGTAAGAAAGAGTTTATTAAGAATTGTAACACGATGACTTCTTTTGTTGGCGTCAACTAATTTTTAACGAAAAAGAAAAAGTGTAGAATACTTTTTTGTGTTAGTGTCATTGGGTTTGTTTAGGTGCAAAATGCAAAAATCAAAAATATCAAGTACATTTTTGGTTTTGCATATTGTTTATATATACAGGAAAGATTGCAGTGTTAATATCAAAAGATTTGACATGGCTATCAGATCAAAAGGGTGACCTTGGTGTCAATTGTTTATATCAAAATAATTCTCGTTTTTAAAAAGGCGAGCAGATAGTCAGGAAGTAGAGACCAACACGCACAGACCGACACAAGCAGTCGGGCCCTGTGGATGGTCGAGTTTGGATCGAAAAACGAAATTTGTCACTGGAAATTTGTTACGGGAGGTTCTTAATTAAGAGGGTTGCAACTAGAGAAATTGACTTTTGCTGCTAAAATTGATTCCAGAATTTCGCATAAAACAAAACGCCAAAAGAAGCTCATCGTGTTTTTATTTATCCAAACAAATGTGCAAAACATATTCATATATTACTCCTATTCATTATATATGAATAAAAACAGTTGTTATTGTTGATGGTGTGTTGACTGATTTTTTTGAGTTGCCAGCAAACCCGGCAGTTTATATCTACTAATTTCTCAACCCGTCACAAAGACACTACGACCGAGTTGCGTCGATCCCAGTTCTACAGAAGGTATTGAAAGTGCAGCTGACCAGAGGCTCATGTGGTAGTTACAGAAATAATTCATACCGTTACCACAGCATACTATCCCCGGGGACTGAGGATCTTAACACATACGGCACCGCGGCAGCCCAGTATTATTATATTTAGTACAGTGTCCCTGAGAGGTTACCACGGCATATCTGTATCACATTTGGTCCCGTGACGAGTACAGTATTATATTTGGTACGGCGCGACACAGTACTTGTCATATTTGCTGCCGTGCGACACAGTCATTTTGGTGCCGTGACCAGGATAGGGTACAATGCCATAGAATAAAAGAGTTACTTACTGATAGTTGGGTGGCAAAGCACCTCCCACTTAATGGACAGAGATACAACGCGTCTAACTCATGTTTTGTGGATGCTATACCAAGAGAAAGAGAGTGAGATATCCCCGGGCTGCTGTTTAAATACCCAGCTAGTAGTGTCACCTGCTGACGAAACCCTCGCGGTAAGAGAAGATAACTCCATCGCGACAGAAAGAGACAATCGCTACAATAATATTGCATATGTAATTAATTTTTAATACATTTTAAACATCAAATTCGCCAAAAATTACGACAGAATACTTACGTACGTAAAAACAAAACATGTAATTGAAAGTTTAAGATACTTATAATACCTTCTTCTTAAAAATCAATAACAAAAAACATTAAATACACTATGTACAAAAAATTACTCGCATTTTTATATTTTATTTCGATGTAATATGCTTTTCTTTTGTTCATCCCACAAGAAAGCAATTGTACAGCTCTCTATAGCACAAACCATCCGGGTGAGACAAACAAAACCTGCTGAGCACAGCTTTTCGATGTACGGAAGAACTCATGAGTGACGTTCTCCTGGGGACACCTACATCAGTGTAAGCCGACCTGCAAAAACTTAAATCATTCAGCTCTGTGCAGATTCTGGATGCTGTATGGAGGACCTCACAGGAGTGATGAACTATAGGTACAGTTGGGAAGAGATGTAGTCATGAATATCCAGGCGATGATAATTATAAACGTGTAGAATCATTATTTACCACGTACCACAAAAGGCCCTATTAATGTGGGACCACTCACGAACCGAAGCTCATGGCATAGCTTGTACAAAAATGTGTTGATTCCATCGGCATTCCACCTCAATGGGGGCGCCTCAGGCACTGGGCAATAAACCCAGCCCTGCCCCTTTAAATCGAGGGGGCAGGTGTTGCCTGGGGGATGCCCCCCTAGGATCAACGATATTAATTACTTGATCAGTCCAGCGGCCGAAGCTCACTAGACCTCCGATCGTAATCGGGGTAGAATATTATAAAGAATCTGTTATTCAAAATTCTGACATTACATTTTTTTTTAAATCTTTACTTGTTACTTTCCTCTTCATAATAATTTGTCCAAACGACAAATGCCTTGTATCTTTTTTTTTTAAATCTCATCAAAGACTCAGCAAATCCAAGAAACGGTTGCTATGGTTATTGTAGCTACATGCCGACCGTGAAAATAAAAGCTTGACGCCTCGTACTGATGTAATCAATTTTATTCAATAAACAACGTGAAAACTGTACAAAGAAAGAAATAGATAACATTCAATAAAAGATAACTACAAATACATTTCAATAGAAATAGAAATACAAGAAAGAAATGGACACGCAGTGTGTCTTATACAAAAATTCTTTAAAAAAAGGGAACATATTAATTACCGTCTCCTCTCACTGACCAGCAGTTGTAAACTAGGAGAAATGGTATATATATGGTCAAGGACAGCAGTAACATAGAATAATAATTAACACAGCTTAACGCCTCTACCCCAGCTATGGTTAGCGGAATGAGAACAGGATACCCCCATGGACTGAATGAAGGGTTAGGTTCAAAGTTCCATGATGGCTCCTGATTACGACAAGAAGGTTCCCGATTACGAAAAGAAGGTTCCCAAGTCCGAGAAGGTTCCCGAGTCCGACAAGAAATACCCGAAGAAGGCCGGAGGGCACATCGGCCGAAATGTTGTACAGATAACAATGAAGATGGGGACAATAGTCCGAATAACGCAGATAATGCTAATCATCAAGCTTCATCTCAAACATTCAGAGAAATGGCATATATATATTTAAAAAAACCCTTCCGCACGAGCAGGATGTGACAAAAGGTCAACTTCTGAAGCGGAATTTAACAGGTTTGAATTCAGAGTTTTCCTTCTCCTCGATTCATTACCTAGCCAAGGTTATAGAGTAGAGCCCACTCTCTGTCCAACTATTTACCCATAGCTGGAGACAGAAGTAGTTGGATGCCTAGCTTTCCCAAGGGTATTAGTGCTATGGGAAATGTAAACAACCTCGACCAGGAATGTAATGATATATGGGGTCTTTGTTTCCCTTACCCATTTCCTCTTTGAGTCTTATAGTTCTCAGTGAATTTAAGTGTCAACAGTAAAGGTGGCGATCTAAGAAAATCAACTAAATTATTCTAGAAACTAAATAATGTCGGTTAAACTTGCAAATCGTTGTCAAAATTAAAACGGAAACTTATTTGTTGGTGATTCATGACAGCTTAACTACAGTGTATGAATTAACTTTTTCCCGAATTGGGTTACGGTTTAGGAGTTTGGGGATTAAGGTTGTTTTTAATTACGTATTGCTTTAAAAAAACAACAACAAATTACTATACATTTAATTAACCATTGAAATTAATTATTGAATCCAACGGTAACACATTAGCCTCAGTTGTGTGTGTTAGTACTACAATACATAATTTCAATTAAACTTGGTTTTAGAAAATTATTTTTCAACATTAAATGTATAGTAATTTGGGATTTTTTTGCAAGTTTAACCATAATGTCTTAGTAGATAAATTGGTAAACAAAAATACTTATATGAAAATGAAATATGGCTAACTTGTCTATTTAGTGACTGTTACAATTATTTCTTGTCTCTCCAATAAGCTTCTACAACAGGTGTACTGCATTTTCTTTTGTTTCTTCTGTTGTAGTATGATACGGCTGCTGTGGCAGTTATATGAAATGAGAGGATCTGTGAGTGTGTAATGATCTTGCAGATTCTCATTACTCCATCTTAATGACATTATAAAAGAAAAGTGAGGAAAGACTTATAAGGTATCTGACGACTTAGGATGACCTTAGAGAAATGACGAGACAATGATTTGGTAGGTTGGTTGGTTAGTTGGTTAGATTTTACGGCATGTAAACCTATGTTGGGTTATTTTGTGCCAAAGACGTTTTATTCATTCTTGATGGGTATTCACAAAAAAAATTTAAACTCAATTTTTTAACGCATTCTTTAAACTCATTTTTTTCTATTTAACCCATAGATGAGACCCTAACAGGCACTATCGTTCCAGGTCAGAATGAACCTGATTGTAATGGCGATGAAGAGGTACTCCCCAAAGCTCCAGAATTGGAACTTCACCATTTATTAAAAAAATATGGGTTATCCTCCCCAAACATCAAACAGGGGCGAAAGTCATAAGGAATTTTCAACAGAACAAATTAATCCGCTTAACTGGACAACTGGAAGAAGAGAATATGCCGCTTAACAGGGCGGCTGAAACAACAGAACATACTGTCCCTTTTTTGTTCGGCTGAAAGAATATATCAGCACTTCTACCGGGAGACGAAAGATCAGTACAGAAGAACCCCAAAACTATAACGACGCTGCTACGAAAACCCTTACCCAAACAGATAAGTGTTTAATGTAATTTAAAATTGCTAACTCACGTGACTTACGACCGCTAAAAGACATATGTTTTTAGCAACCCGTTGATACGCACGATAAAAGAACCTCTTTTGAAATATCTATTTTTCTCATGTCCTTTTCCTTTCTCTCGGTTTATATGGGAAACTGTTAATAAATTCCCATACACTAGATGCAGATTAACGTCTTACCCAGGACACCAAGGAGCTTTGGTGCATTAGAGGAAGTTAGAAAGGTTGTCACATTTGCCCAAAACTTGAGAATTGGAAAAGGTTTGATCCTTAATACTGATGATGGCATAAGAGTTCAATTCATACTGTTGTATCCCGATATGTAGGATATACAGAAATGATAATAAAACAGAGAATATGTTAACAATAACAATATTTGTTCTATTTATTTTTCACTGACAGGGAATACAGTGGATGTGTTTGGATTAGAGTTCTGGCTTGATGTAGGATACACGTGTGTCACCTGCTCGGTTCTGATCTGCTCTGCAGTCTTTTCCCCCCTCCTCTTCAGAGAATCCGGTTCGAATCGTTAGGGGGAGATAACTCTCCCTAACACAATCACAATGGATTCTACAAAGAAAATATATATTTAATAAGCATTTGAGGTTTTAATGTTGTATACTGATAATAAACCATTTTTTGTGGGCGGTTAGTGTAGAGACGGTTAGTATAGATTTTGAATTCAAAGTCGTTCAAATTTAAAATCGGGGGCGGCTGGATGATTGACACTCGGTAACATCAAGTTGACCCCCGTTTTCCGCCGATGGAAGACTCTAGGAATGGAAGTTTAGTTAGTTTAGTTAGTTAAGCTGGAGACTTCCTAATGTAAAGACGGGCTCCGCTTTACTCCACTGCGGTTGAGATAGTTCTGGTTCTGAATAAAAAGGTGATCACAGAATACAAGCCTTGGTTGTCTCTATATGAACTAAATGCCAACCTTGGCGACACGAAGTCGGACCAGCATCTTAAAGATGCTCCAGAACGATATATGTAACAGGACGATGTATGTATCAAAACAATGTGTCGCATAGCCCAACTCAAGTTGTAGTAGTAGTAGTCGCCGTTAGTAGTAGTAATAGTCGTTAGTTCAGAAATAACACACGCAGGTTGTATATTCACAGAGGATGTTTATTTCTTTGACGCGCGTGGGTTCTTTTTCAGAGAGAAGGAAAGATAGAGAGAAAGAGAGAGTGGACACGGTCAAATTACCCGATCGTAAATCATTATCGCTACTACTGTATGAATCCCATAGGGGGAAACCAGGAAGGCCCAGTCTCCCTTCCACGAAGCCCGGCCGAAAAAGAGGCCGATCTTCTTCTTCTTCTTCTTCTTCTTCTTCTTCTTCTTCTTCTTCTTCTTCTTCTCGTCCTGGGCGTGAGAGAGCCACACCAGTTTCCGTTTCAAAACCCTTAACTTTCGTTTTTATTGTTAAATCTATTTCCGGGGTCATTCGTCGGTCACATTACTGGTATCCTACTTAGTGTTTACTCTTTCAAATTTTAACCTTTGTTTGCTCTTATTTCTTTTTCTTCTCTTTCTCATTTCAATCCCCGTAGACCATAATAATTACGCAACAAAGACAGACCAGACCAGTTAGAAGAAATATCCCAGCTACGCAAGAAACAGACTACAGAGGTAAGGTACCAGTCAGCTATTCAAGTAAGTAAGATATTGATGAGGGTATAACCACATATGTTCTCATATCTCATAATCATAATCTAATAGAACCCTCTCCATTATATACCCAGTAAGTGGGTATACAACATTAATATCCTCAAAAAGTTGACGACCCTGAAAACAAAATCATTTTCCATTCTTGGCATTTACACAGCAAAAGTTTGTTTGGCGCCAAACTTAACATGACGCACGTCTCGCAATTTGCTTCTGTTACGCTCTACCCGGTTTTATAGAGATGAGCAAAAGTTATTGTTTTAAGACGGTTCTGTTTAGACCCATGCCAAACATTTATGCCTGATTGCCCATACTAGATTGCCGTGCCAATACTGCTCACAGATATTTTATTTATTCATTTATTTATCGGTAATTTATGAGGAAGTGCGTCCCGGTCTCCTGCCTCTGAAATTGCTATCCGGTGACTATTAAAATAACGTCCCCGGCTATGTCGTCTCAGATTTTCTTTTATTCATGTTTGTTTAATGTCTTGTTTTTAGTTTAAATAAACAAGAATTACGACAAAAAAAAGCGACACCCCACAAATACATTTACTTGTAGAAAATATCTATCTATCTCCATTTGTTCATATCTATCTATATTATTTTGTTTATCTATCTATCTCAGTCTATTCCAAACTATATATCCATCTTCATATCTAAACAAGAATTACGACAAATTACGATAAATAAGCAAGAATTACGACAAATTTCTATAAATGAACAAGAATTACGATAAATTTCTATAAATGGACAAGAATTACGACAAATTACGATGAATAAATAAGAATTACGCCAAAAAAGAGAGACCCCCCCTCTAAAATACATTTAACGCCCTAAGTTGGTTTTCTTTCAAGTAACACCGACATAGCTGGGGACGTTATTTTAATAGTCACCGGGTAGCAATTTCTGAGGCAGGAGACCGGGACGCACTTCCTCATAAATTACCTATTTATCTATTAATATTACGTAGAAGATTGTGAAAGCGCTAAATATTTCTCTAACCCTAACCTGGCCATTAAAAATCCGAATATCAAAAAGTGTCTGATTCCATGGGTTTCGCATAAATTGATTGATATATTAATTGATTTTAACGGCATATCAACCCGTCTAGGGTTATTTTATGCCAAGTTCATTGTACATTCATATTTACATTTTTTAGTCATTTATTAAAATATTTTTTAAACACGGTCTGTTGTAACTCGATTATCAGAGTTAACATAGAAATAATAGGAAGAAAAACAATGAATACTAAGGATAGGGGAGAAGGTTTACTAAGCAAAGATACAAGGTGAACAGAGTAATTATCAATTGCTACGTTGAATTAACTAGTCCCGTGAGAACTTGTTGCTTCTCTCTTCCGAAGTTTCGTCAGACATTATTTATAGGAAAAACAGACGATTCCATTCTCATTATTTAGATCTATTCAAAATCTATTCAAAACTTATTCGTATTCGATTGGATCATGTCATATAGAAATATGACATGGTCCAATCAAATACGAATACTTTTTAAATAGATCTATTTGCCTATAGGTACTACCACTGGATCAGAGTGGGCCTGGGAGTAATGGCAATGAATAGTATGCCACACTCCAGAGATCTGCAGGACTGGAGATCTGTAGGACTGAAGATCTGCAGAATCGTCAGACACAGTTTAGAGCCAATGCCAGGACCCCTTTTTGGATGGGGGTTACTCCTCAGCAGTTCACATATTCTAAGCCCTGCTGACAGGGAGGGGGTTTCAGATAAGTGATTGTGTGGATAGATAGCCACCCAGTCGCAACCCCATGATGCCAAGAGGTCCAGAAAAAAGCGGCGGCAACAAATCACCGGCACATAAACATATTCAGGGACAGCCTTCACATTCGACATCTGTGGTCGAGAATGTTTTTCGAACATTGGACTTCACAGTCACGGGAGGTGCTGTTACTTCAGGGGTACAAGAATTATATAGTCTTCCGAGACTGCAATGCCAATGAATGAATGGATAGATAGATAGATAGATAGATAGATAGATACATAGAATAGATTTGGGCTTTTTTTGTTGTTGTTGACTGTCCTTCGATACGAAGAAGACTTTTTTGTCAGTTTATCTGATTCGTCTCTGATGTTTTCCTTTGCAATCAAGTGTCTTTGAAGTTGACAGAAGCTTTCTCAACTGTCAACACGATCAATCTTCGACATATTCTTCAAGCTTATCAGATTGGGTTGAAATATCGAAAAAAAAGTAGTGACCGACGAATGTAATCATAAACCAAGGATTAGCCTACATCTCCCCTCCCTCCCTCTCTCTCCATCTCTCTCTCTCTCTATCTATCTATCTATCTATCTATCTATCTCTTAATATATATATATATAATACTGTTTGGTATTTATTTAGTAGTGTTCGGACCATATGACCTTTAGGCACCCCTTTTGCTTTGCTGATTCATAATTACATTTTTTTCATCTACACCGTCAACATTCGGTTGTTTGTTAACATACGATTTTAGAGAGTTTTTTAAATCATAAAACTAACCCTAACCCTAACCCCTAACCCTAACCCCTATCAAACAACCAGATGTTGACGGTGTAAATGAAAAAATGTACTTATGAATCACCAAAGCAAAAGGGATGCCTAAAGGTCATATGGTCCCATTGATAGAACATATACATCTAAGTTAGGTTAGTGTATATAAAGTCAACGGCGCTTGGTAACTGTCAGTTTCTCGCTTATGTTGACATTAACAAGCACCGATTACTTATATCTACGCTACCCTATATATAACAACGTGTAGAAACTACACAAATATCTATGTTTAATGTTTAAACGTTGTTTCTTTTCCGATTAAAATTTGACCTTGTGTCACATCCTATTCGTGCGGAGGGGTTGGGCAAATATATATTTTTTCGTCACGAGTGATCTGCAACTTAATTGATTGATTGTCGCTGTTGTTGTTTTGCTTCTCTTCGTTGGAGGCACGTGCTGTAATGGTTAGAGTCGTGGAAAATGGACTTGTCGATCCGAGTTCAAATCCTGGACGAAGCTACAGTTCATATAGCGCTAATACCCTTGGGAAAGGCATGAATCCAACTACTCTCCCTCTAGCTATGGGTAAATAGTAGGGCAGACTGGGCTCTTTAACCTTGGTAAGGCAACCAGTCTAGGAAAAGGAAAATTCTGAATTCAGACCTGTTAAACCCCGCTTGGAGTGGTCACAACTAGAATAGGCTCAGTCCTAATTAGTGATCTATTTACACTAATTTAATTCTTTTATCACCAAATGATCACATTAATGTTTCGATTTGCTTCTCACGACCACCGACCACTCGTCTACCACGATAATCAGAATTTTCCATGATTTCTATGACGCGATGAATACTTTAGTTGGCGAGAGGTTACCACGGCATAACACGAACTTATATGACCACAACTGATGCCTCATAACACAAGATACGACACTGAAAGATCCCCACATCACACCAAGGATTAAACACAAAGATCTCCACGACGCATCTAAACCACATTCTGTGCCAGGAAACGACCCTGAATAAAAAAAAACTTTCACAGAAAAAAAAGAGAAATAACTAATCCAGCACCCAAGAAGCACCAGAAAAAGATCCAGCATCCAAGAAATCCCCTCGACACTTTCTTACCAATAAGGAAAGGAAGCAAACATCACAAATCACCCCCCCCCCCAATCGGATTTTTTCTTTCTTTTTTTTTCTTTATATAAAACATGTCTATATTTCAGATGAAGCCATAGTTTACACATCTTATTATAATGGAGATTGTGTGTTTGTCTGTCTGTAACCGAAACTATATTACTACTCATGTCGCAATTCCCTTAGTTATTGACATCACATTCTCAATGATTTTATTTTTATTTAAACCTCAATTATTAATAAAATTGTTTTACATTACTTACACTGTTGATCATATCTACATGCTAATAACATGCAATTGTATTTATATATACAACAAAATAGAGGTTTACAGTATGAATGGGAAGGCTAATTTGCATATTGATCTTAAAAAATTGATTTTAATAAATATATGCTTAGTATTATTGATTTCTAATTGTTTGGTTTTATCTTATTGAATATGAGCAAAAATCTCTTCAATAAATCTTAAAAGAAATCCCTTAACAAGAAGAAATAACTGTAATATTATTCTTTACTTCCTATTTTAACAAAACAGTTTAATTAGGAAAATTTACCAATGAAAGACGGGAGTAACGTAAAATGATGGAAGAGTTAGTTTCAAAGTTGTTCTATCTTTTAATCATACCCCCTCTGTCCCAAATCTTTTTATCTGCATTCTTATTCAGTTTCATTAGCCTTTCTAATTTAATATGATATTTTATTATATTAAAACTTAAATACTTGCACCCGGAGGGTGCATATATTTGCTAGTAAGTGTAACTTTACTCTATACCAGCAACACTCATGACTCTTATCTTAGTAACACGGTAGTAGATTCATGGGATAAACTACCATCATCACTAGTGAATTCCCGATCTCTGAATTCCCCATCTCTGAACTCTTTTAAGGCAAGGATGGATGAACTGTGGAAAGAATATAAATATTCAGTGGAAATAAGATGAATGTTTTAAATATAGAGAACAACTGACAGGTCTCAGACCTAATACACTAGCTGAAAAGATATTATTATAGAGTTTTTCACACCAGCGTTAGCTAATGGTATTTCACTGGAGTCTGAGTGACAACAAGTCTTCTTATGTCTCCAGGACTCTTCTGAATATTCTGTCAGATTGCAACAGTGCAGTAGTCTGGATGGTCTCAATTCTTCCTCTGATTTCCGGATTCTCCAGTCTTTGGGGGATCGTTCCCAACTACAATTGGTATTATTATTATTATATTTCTTAGTTTTTCCCACCAGCATTAGCTGATGATATCTCCCCCGAGTCTGAGTGACAACAAGTTTCCTCAGGTCTCCAGGACTCTTCTGAGTATTCTGTCAAATTGCAACAGTGCAGTAGTCTGGATAGTCTCAATTCTTCCTCTGATTTCCAGATTTTCCAGTCTTTTTTCCAAGCTTTTTGGAACCGTTCCAAGTGCACCAACTACAATTGGTATCACTTTGACCTTCATATTCCATAGCCTTTTCAGTTCTCTGGCAAGATCCAGGTATTTGTCCATCTTTTCCTTTTTCCTTCAGTTTCACCCTGTGATCTGCTGGAACTGCAAAATCCACCAGTTGACAAGTTCTTTCTTTTTTGTTATTATTATTATTATTTACTCCTTTTGAGTTTTCACATCAGCATTAGCTGATGGTCTTTCACTAAAGTCTGAGTGACAGCAAGTTTTCCCAGGTCTCCAGGACTCTTCTGAGTATTCTGGCAGATTGCAGCAGTGCAGTGTTCTGAATGGTATCAATCCTTCCTCTGATTTCCAAACCCTTTTCTAATCCTTTTGGGACTGTTCCAAGTGCACCAACTACAATTGTTATCACTTTGACTTTCATATTCCATAACTTTTTCAGTTCTCTGGCAAGGTCCAGATATTTGTCCATTTTTTCATTTTCCTTTAGCTTCACCCCGTGAACTGCTGGCACTGCAAAATCCACCAGTTAACAAGTTCTTTCTTTTTTGTTTATCAACACTAGGTCTGGTCTTCTTGCTGGGATAAGGTGATCCGTTTTTATTTCAAAGTCCCAGAGAATTTTATGCGTTTCGTTCTCAAGAACAGATTCTGGTTTATGAATATACCATTTCGTTGTACGGTCAAAATTTAATTTTTGCATAATTCCCAGTGGATCACCTTCCCAACCCAGTCATGTCTAGTTTTGTATTCTCGTTGTGCTAGTTTGCTACATTCGCAGAGTATATGGTTTACAGTCTCATCTCTATTACCACAAAGTCTACATTTACTATTTTGTTGGGTCTTATCAATTTTCGCTTTGATATAGTTTGTCCTTATGGCATTATTTTGTGCAGCAATTATAAGTGATTCAGTTTCTCTTTTGGGGTTTCCCTTTCTTAACCATGTCCAAGTCTTTTTATGTGCAACCTCTTCCATTTGTCGTTTGAAGCGTCCATATGGTTTTTTTTTCTTCCCATTTTTGTTTTTTAGTCTTTGTTGTTTTTCTGTTTGTCCATCTGTCGCTCCTACTATTGTTGGCCGCCATAAGTAGTTTGTCTTTGCTCTTTCTTGTATAATCTTCAAGTTGTTGGATTGTGGTTTCTACGCATTCCTCTATGTTGGCATACTATTATTATTATTATTATTATTATTATTATTATTATTATATAGTAAGATATTTCTATACACATATATATAAGCCCTTCTTTGTATTCTTCTATCATGTTTTGTATTTTACTTCTGTTAAGTTTTGCTCGGGCAATAAAGTCTACGTGTTATTACTTTCGTCGTTAATTGTTCTTATCTACTCCGTCCGTGGAAACGATACTCAACCAGCTATCGTTCTTATACATTTTCCATCTCTTCTGTATTCTTATGCCAGTCTATTCTAAGATTAATGAATATATATATATATATATATATATATATATATATATATATATATATATATATATATATATATATCGATGGGTAGGAACTTAAGTTGGTCTTGTCCAGCCAATAATTTGGAACCAAGAACGAACAGCAGAAAATATACCATATAAGCAAATTATAATATAATTGGACAGAGACATCAATTTCCTCATTGTTTCTTTTTTTTTTCTAAGAGAAATTATTCCTATGTTCATTTTAATGTCAGATAACAGCGTTGTCGAGACGTACAACCCATTAGTAGATATTAAGTGAAAACCAAAACGTCAATAATCATGTTTGCAAATTCATATTTTTCGACAATTACTTTTCAGTAATTTGTAATAAGACACGAAATGAATGGCCATCAATTAGGCCTATATCGTACAGAATATATATATATATATATATATATATATATATATATATATATATATATATATAATATATATGCAGTTGGAATACGGGGTGTGCTAAAAAAAATTATTGAAACTGAAATTGTATTAACCAAGACAGAAATGAACAATGAATGATCTGTCAATTTTCTTCAAAATTGCACTCACCTCACCCGCCACGCGTTCAACACCCTTACTTTATTAGACGAAGTATTTCTGAAACTTCTAATATATCTAGATCAGCCCTATCGGCTGGGGCTGCAGAATACACCCACTTCATCCTTGCAGAGAGATAGCGACCTGTAATACTTGTCGGCTGGGGCTGAATACGCTCACTGCACCTGCCGAGGGGCGGCAACCCTTTATGCCTGAGGACAGGACTGTGGTGGCTGAGCGGTCTTTGAATGTGGCTACTAATTGTTCCAGTGTCATGCAACACTCCGTTTTGTCCCTTACTTAGGCTAGACGGACGATCCGTTGGCTGGTTGGTTGGTTGGTTGGTTGGTTGTTAAAACCAGTGTGCAAATTAACCACACCATATATTATGTAAACCTTAATAGGGCCGGGTTAGCTCAGTCGGTAGAGCGTTCGGCTAGAAACCACAAGGTTCCTAGTTCGATATCGGCCCTCGTCAACTCAGCGTATGAGTAGCACAGGGATCTGTGCGGTAAAGTAAGGAGATGATGGTAGGTGTCGCGCTCCACCTCAGACGCAAAAACAATCTCCTTGGTCTAGCGCTGGTGAAAAGGGGATAGACTCCCTCGCTGATTGGCTGATTCCGACTTTAGGCCACCCCGACGACTTTACTTTACTTTTTACTTAATCCTTTTGGGGTCATTTAATACCGAGTCAAGTCATTTTGATATTCGGTTTCTTACAGTGCCTGCTATTGTTTAAATGATCACCCATCTAAGTACTGAACATGCTCATGCTGCTTAACTTTGGTGATCTAGTGGGAACCGGTGCTTTCAAAGTGACTTGATCATAAGCTCCGGTGGTCACTAGCCGATTGATTGGAATCAATCGGCTAGTTATGGCAAGCTTTAGCACCTATATAACTATGTACCGATCGCATTCTTCAATTGTTTTAATGGCAAACACCCAACCTTTAATATCAAATAGGTGCTAGAATGCAGTGGTTGAGGGTCAACCATCAGTTTATTAATATATATGAATTCACTACAGTAGCGAAGCCTGGATCACATACTCCTGCCACGTGAGGAAACTGGACAATTTCCACCTCAGATGCCTACGCCGCATTCTACGAATACGCTGGCAGGACAAAGTGCCTAACACAGAACGAGCAGACATGAACAGCATGCCCGCCATTATCTGCGAGAGATGCCTGCGTTGGCTCGGTCACGTCAGAAGGATGGACAATCGCCGCATCCCCAAAGACCTGCTGTATGGTGAATTAGTGGAGGGCACCCGACCGGTAGGGAGACTACGCCTGCGCTTTAATGATGGCTGCAAGAAGGACATGAAGACATGCAACATCGACACCAACACATGGGAGGCGTATGCAGAAGACCGTACCATCTGGCGTCTACTTGTCAAACAAGGAATGAAAAGGAGGGAAAAAGAGAGAAAAGTAGCCGCCGCAGAAAAGAGAGCCAAAAAGGAAGGAGACAACAACTCCAGCAAGCATCACTGTTTGTTTGCAGTCACTGCACCAGAGATTGCCATTCAAAAATTGGTCTGATCAGCCACCCACGCAACTGCAGATAAATGATAATGAAAAAAAAAGGTGGACACTACGCCATCGTCTTCAATAGACGGACGGATGCCAACCAATGAATTAATACATATGAAGTTGTTTTTTCTAATTTGTTGATACACATGAAATTAACGAAAAGCATTTCTACCAATTTGTTGATATACAAAGTTGATGAAAAATCTAACATTAAAATTATTTCTGCCAATTTAGTGTCCCGGTGTGGCAGTAGCTGTTAGGGTCCCATCTTATGGGTCGAATAGATCTATTTGCAAGTTACTGAAAATCATTTCTACCAGTTTATTGATACACATGAAGTTAATGAAAAATCTAATACAATCACCGATTTATTAATACACATAAAGATATTTCTAATTTACTAACATAAATTAAGTTAATAAAAGTCATTTCGACCAAATTGTTTCTAAAAACATCTTCGGCATAGAATAACTCAGCAAGGGTTGACATGCCGTAAAATCCAAACAAATCAAACCATGTTGTAAAGCCGTGCCGTCATATTTCTTTAAGTATCTTCCATGTTTACAAATCTTAGTCGTGAGATACATTTTTCTGTTTAGAATACCAGAAAAGGCTTGAATGGCGCTAGATCCAGTGAGTATGAAGCATTATTATTATTATTATTATTATTATTATTATTATTATTATTATTAAGTAATAATATTTATTAGCACAACGAGAATACAAAACTAGACATGACTGGGTTGGGAAGGTGATCCACTGGGAATTATGCAAAAATTAAATTTTGACCATACAACAAAATGGTATATGCATAAACCAGAATCTGTTCTTGAGAACGAAACGCATAAAATTCTCTGGGACTTTGAAATAAAAACGGATCACCTTATCCCAGCAAGAAGACCAGACCTAGTGTTGATAAACGAAAAAGAAAGAACTTGTCAGCTGGTGGATTTTGCAGTGCCAGCAGTTCACGGGGTGAAGCTAAAGGAAAATGAAAAAATGGACAAATATCTGGACCTTGCCAGGGAACTGAAAAAGTTATGGAATATGAAAGTGAAAGTGATACCAATTGTAGTTGGTGCACTTGGAACAGTCCCAAAATGATTAGAAAAGGGTTTGGAAATCAGAGAAAGGATTGATACCATTCAGAACACTGCACTGCTGCAATCTGCCAGAATACTCAGAAGAGTCCTGGAGACCTGAGGAGACTTGCTGTCACTCAGACTCCAGTGAAAGACCATCAGCTAATGCTGATGTGAAAACTCAAAAGGAGTAAATAATAATAATAATAATAATATTCTAGCAAGAAGACCAGACCTAGTGTTGATTAACAAAAAAGAAAGAACTTGTCAACTGGTGGATTTTGCAGTTCCAGCAGATCACAGGGTGAAGCTAAAGGAAAATGAAAAAATGGACAAATACTTGGACCTTGCCAGAGAACTGAAAAAGTTATGGAATATGAAAGTCAAAGTGATACCAATTGTAGTTGGTGCACTTGGAACGGTCCCAAAAGGATTGGAAAAGGGTTTGAAAAGTCTGGAAATCAGAAGAAGGATTGATACCATTCAGAACACTGCACTGCTGCAATCTGTCAGAATACTTAGAAGAGTCGTGGAGACCTGAGGAGACTTGCTGTCACTCAGACTCCAGTGAAAGACCATCAGCTAATGACGATGTGAAAATTCAAAAAGAAGAAATAATAATAATAATAATAATAATAATAATAATGGGAAGAAAAAACATCTATATGGATACTTCAAACGACAAATTGGAGAGGTTGTACAAAAAAAAAGACTGATTAAGAAGAGAAAACCTCAAGAGAGAAACTGAAGCACTAATAATTGCTGCACAAAATAATCCCATAAGAACAAAGTATATCAGAGCAAAAATTGATAAGACACAACAAAACAGTAAATGTATACTGTGTGGTAACAGAGAGGAGACTGTAAACCTTGTATTAAGCGAATGTAGCAAATTAGCACAACGGGAATACAAAGCTAGGCATGACTGGGTTGGGAAGGTGATCCACTAGGAATTATACAAAGAATTACATTTTGACCATACAACAAAAATGGTATATGCAAAACCAGAATCTGTTCTTGAGAATGAAACACATAAAATTCTCTGGGACTTCGATATAAAGACGGATCCAAACCTGGAGACCAGACCTAGTATTGATTAATAAAAAAAAGAGAACTTGTCAACTGGTAGACTTTGCAGTTTCAGCAGAACACAGAGTGAAGATGAAGGAAAACAAAAAGGTAGACAAATACCTGGACCGCGCTAAAGGCTGTGGAATATGAGGGTGAAAGTGATACCAATAGTAGTTGGTGCTCTAGAAACGGTCGCAAAAGGCTTGGGAAAAAGACTGGAGGAACTGGAAATCATTCAGATAACTGCATTGCTGAAATCGATTAGAATACTCAGAAAAGTCATGGAGACTTGAGGAGACTTGTTGTCACTCAGACTCCAGTGAAAAATCATCAGCTAACACTAGTGTGAAAATTATTATTAATAATAATAATAATAATAAGGGTATATTCGCCGTCCGTCCCGGCCTCCTGCTTCAAAAACCGTTAGCCGGTGGTTGCTGACCCCCCCCCCCAGCTACGATTGAAGTCCGTAGCCAAAGCGGTGTCACTTGAAAAAAAAACTAGGGTTAGGGTTTAGGGTTAGGGTTGGAGTTAGGGTTCGGGCTGGGGTTAGGGTTAGGGTTAGTTTAATGGGAAAATAAATAAATAATTTGGGCTCCGTTTTTTCTGGGTCACCCTGTATACAGGGTACCCAGAAAAAACAGAACCCACAAATTTTGAAATAAAACTGTTAATTTTAACTAGGGGGTGGTTAGGGTTAGGGTTAGGGTTGGGTTGGGTTTTCGGGAAAAAACGCCCTAAGTTGGTTGGGTTTTTTTTTTTGGGGGGGGTTCGGCTACGGACTTCAATGGTAGCTAGTGTTTTTGGTTTTTTTCAGCAGCCACCGGCTAGCGGTTTTTGAGGCAGGAGACCAGGACGGAACTCTGCGAATATTACGAATAATAATAATAAAGAAGGAGGAGAATAAATAAAATATCTCAGAATGAGAAATCTATCACAACCACAACCTTCTTTTTTTAGTTATGCTGTAATGCGTGCCAAAAAAAAAAAAAAAGAATCCGGTTATTTTTATTAAACTTGTTAAAGCTGCCGGAAGTGTTAACGTTGTTTTGGCTAATTAAGTGTTAATGTTTTCTTATAGACGAGCGTATGATTGTAAGAAAAAATATAATAGACGTCGAAAATAGAGTTGAAATTCGTTTATTGTAAATAAACAGAGGTCGTGTGGTTTAGAAAAAAGTACTAGCTTTCTTCTCCCACTTAGTAGGGATCAGGAAGCGAGTGGATGTGAGTCTGTTCTTGGTCCGGTATATGCGGTTTGTTGAAGCAGTTCTGGTAGTGATAGAGAGTGGTGGGGATGTGTTGGATTGTTGATAGACTGGTGGTGGCATCTATTCTAGCCCATGTTACGAGATGTGATGGGTCTCTCCGCTCTTATCACAGGTCCGGGTTGAACTAATATTCGTGTCTCTGGTCAGTTTTTTCATGACTCTGTTTGGAGCAGAATTGTCACCAAAAAGTTTTGGGGGCAAAGTTTATGACTGGTTTAAAAAACAGTTTTTTTTATTGTGTGTTAACTTAACATTTTCAAGCAGACAAAAAAAAGGGGGAATTTCCACTTTCTCTATGTTATATCCCGAGATGTAGGAAATATAAAATGATAATAAAAACAGTAAAATATGTTTAACATATAACAATATTTGTTTTATTTATTCTCACTGACAGGAAATACAGTGGATGGTTTTGGATATAATTCAACAGTGTGTGTATCATGTGTGTGGTCACACGGAGCCAGTCCTTATCTGCCTGACTGTCAGACTTTTTCTCCCTCCTGTTAGAGAGTATGTGGTTGAACCGTTAGTGGGAGATAACTCTCCCTAACACTATGAACAAGACCGAAAGTTTCAATTCAGCAATCAACAAAATGTATTTTCGAACGCAGCTTTTCAGTTAAAGGTGATGTCTCTGTTTAAAAGAGATCAAATCTTTTTTTGCGGGGAGGGTGTCTTAATACTACAATTTCTATTAGGCTTAATTTAATATTTTCAATATTAACTATTGTTTGGGGAGGGGGATATATTAGTCTTATGGAGTAGCAAATGGTTTTGGGTGTTTTAAAGGGGTGGCTGGATATTCTTTGCTGCGTGTTCTTAGGGTTTTCGCTTTTTACCCCATCGTCGTGCTGTAAAGGAAGGAATTCAAGGAACAAAAAAGAATGAGACAAAGACAGAAGGTGGTTTTATGATTTAGGCTTTATTCACGGGTCATAGTCGCCAAATGATAAGGAAATATTTCCCTGGTCAGTAGGAGCGACCAGACCAAGTTAAGGCCTAAACTCGAATGGCCGAGATATTCTCTTGGTTGTCGGAAGTCAGACCTTTTTCTCGCACATGCGCGCAGGGTTCTTCCGGTGAAGGCTCATGGGAGTTTTTTAAAAATTTTATTCTAATCCCCCACAGTTTGAATGTGTTTTAGATGTTGCTATTAATATATTTCAGTTGCTAAAATATTATTTAATATAATTTATGCTGTATCATAAACATTTAAATGTTACCTATATCGTAACTTAAAGGTGTTTATACATTTCCATTATACCCGAATAAATGTTTTTTTTTCATGTAATTACATCTTCGAAATTCAACAAATGTGTATTTTATCATATACGTTGGGTCAGTAAAATGGTAATTCCTGTGTATAGAGTAAGTAAGGGAGAGGCTCTCTGTGATTGGATATACCAATCACGTGATGAGCCCAGAAGTTTAGGCGGAAAATACAAAATCCTGACAGACAGATTCCACTGACAGCTCCAGGAGGCAGCGACATTAAAAATATCTCCGAGAGTCAACCCTAAGATACCAGATATCTTCTTCAGCAAGCTGGTAAGTCACTTAAACTCAACTTTGTACACAGTAAAGACTTTATATTGTTATTCATTGTTTCATGTGCTGGTTAATAAATTGTGAGAATTAAACGAAGTATTAATTCATTTATTTGTTGCTGTTACCCTTAGAATTAAATACTATACTAACACAATATATAAAATAAATTAATATACTATTCATAAATAATAACCACAACGTTCAGAAAATTCTCTTTACAGATAATAATAATAAAAGATAGTAATAAAAGACGAACCAGGTAATTTCTTTACTCAATATGAATTAATTGTGGTCCAGTTGAGGTGAAGATCCTTTAGTATTTAGTGTGTGTGTGTGTGTGTGTGTGTGTGTGTGTGTGTGTGTGTGTGTCCACACGCGTATATCTGTATATAAAAACCTTTCAATTAAAAAAGCCCACTGATAATTCATGTTCCTTCTTTAAATCTTCTATACTGTTTTGGGTTCCATGCTTCTATGGTCTAAAGTAATTCGCTACAAAACTCGAAGAGAGAAATCATGGTGACAATGATATGATGTCATTGTTGTCATGAAATAAACAAGATTCGTTTCTGTCAATACAATTCATTGTACCGTTTTTTAAAACTGTGGCAAATACGTTGACAAGATTATGATAAAGGCAACAAATAAGGAAATAGAACACACGGCTTTTTAAACAGAACAATGTATTCGACAACAAAACATCAACGTGCAATATACAATATGCAACGTGTGATATACAAAATGTGTGTGAGGTATACAAATGTGTTATAAATTGTGCAAATCATAGAGTGTAGGTGTAGGTTGCAAAATAATGCTTTTGCGTAACTTATCTTGTCTTGTCACTGGTATGAAGAGTGTCTCTTGCTAGCTTGAGTTAAGTTTGACTTTACGTAGTCACCGGCTCTTCTTCTGGCTGGCTTCAAAAACACGTCATATAGTGACGGCCGTAGCAGCGGAAAGAGGCAGGTTGAAGGAACCAATCTTCGAAATTTGGCTGCTAAACTAAGCCTAGTGATATGTGTTTTGATTGGTCACCGACCATGTCCTTTAACCAATCACACAAGGTCTCTTATCAGGTGATGGTCAAGGGGCGGTAACTATGTAAGGTCATATTATTTCTTTTTAAACTCAAAATCTACATTCACGTAATAGAAAATATTTGTTTTGGCGATATCTACTTTAGCTTATCTTGAGAATCGAATAACAAACTATTGAATAACTAAACAGATGTCACTTCAGTATGATTAAATAACATAAATAGAATCTGATCTTTTTAGCAAATCGTTTTACATAAAGGTCAGAAGTAGTTGTCAGAATTTGAACACAAATATATCTTTCTATGGAAACATTTTCTTAAACTTAGAAGTTTTTCGCCCGAATTATCTATTTGGACATTGTTGATTTCAATATAAGAAACTGTCTTTTAAAACACAAGATATACTAGCCGAACTACCCAACGTTGGCTGGAATTTTAAAAATTAAAGATAAATTTCTTATCTATATCTCTCTATATATATTTACCAGCCCCTTCGCACGAGCAGGATGTGACACAAGGTCAATTTCTTAAGCGGAGTTCACCAGGTTTAAATTCAGAGTTTTCCTTCTAGAATGGTTGCCTCGCCAAGGATAAAGAGCCCAGTCTGCCCTACTATTTATTCATAGCTTGAGGAAGAGTAGGATTCATACCTTTCCCAAGGGTATTAGTGCTAAGTGAAATACAATTACTACATCCAAGATTTGAACTCGTGGTGACGAGTCTATTTCTCATGACTTTAACCATTACACCACGCGCTTCCTACTTCCTTTTTCAATATATTTGTTTTATTATATTTTATTCTTTATATAATCTTGTGCACTCTGTTTTATTTGCTGGCATTTATAATAATTTTTGCTATAAACCAATTACAAATTGTTAGTTCTTACCAACTAAAATAGTCCCTCTGGCATATGAGGCTACTGCCTGTAAGTCGTGTCTACAAAACTATTATTGTAAATTACTACGCGACATGTTGTTGGCGCCACCAAGAATTGATGCGCAATCAGTTTTTTTCCTTTGTCTTTATTCCTTCTAATATATTCAGTTCAGTGAAGTAAACGAACATGAAAGCACGTGTGTTTATTACCACCGTAAAATACGACTTGTGTTCTCATTTTTACTATCAATATGAGTCGATTAAACCATTTCATATCAACACAAATAATGCAGAGTTTACTGAATTACCCTTGTATTTGTATAAATTGTAATGGACATCAACAAGAACAAACAATTTAAGTTTAAAAAAATCCTCTTCTTTGACATTGCTTTGGTGTGTTAAAGTCAAAAGAAAATGAAATGGTCCGAATATATTAACGTATATGTTATGCATATGTTGGTATTTAACCGAATTAAACACCAAAAATTGAAGCGGCTCTATTAGAAAGGGTAATTTTCAACTAAGTTCCAACATGTAGTTTATGTGGAAGAGTATATCTCTCCAGGGCTGGCCTGGTAAGTCATCTGAGAAAACACAAGTGTCAAATGCTACTGGCACCCAACTATGATTATAAAAAAATCAGGAAATGATCTTACTCGAACTCGAGTTGACAGCCATTATTATTATTATTATTATTATTATTATATGTTACGTTACGCTCTCATTGTCAGAATCGAGAGATGACGTGTCAACGTTTGTTACATTATGGGTCTTACTTCAAATGGAGTGATGATGTGTTCATATAGAAATAATAGTTGTATACTTATCTCTGGACCGGTACTATATCGGAGAGGCTTGAATCCTGGTTGCTGGACTGCTGTTCAGTTGGCTGATAATTCATTGTCGTTTGGGGTCTGCAAACCAACTTGGAGTGCTGGGGGACATCCTATCTTGTGCCATTTAGAGTTTTTAGTAATAACACAAGGCCACTTCTTTTTCTCATGAGATTTTTATTTTCCCCAAGCCGAAACTGCCATAGAGCAAGAGCCCATGTCTCACTCTCGACGCATAATTCCAAACTCACTCGACATTGTCATCTCTCACTCCTCCTCTCTCCCACTTCACCACGTCTCACTTCTCGTTCAATAGAAACAATTATATGTGGCATTATGATGATTCATCCTTAAACTTTTCCATTCTCATCTAACACATAATTCTTGCTAAAAACTTTTCCGTGCTAATTTACACATCAGTGTTACATTCATGGCTCTCTCCCCATCCCATTATGTTACAAATATATGTATGAAAAAAGTGAATGGAAGTGAATCCGACAGTATGAAATTAATATTTTAGAAAAAACAAACACATGATGTTAAAATTCGCTGACAGAAATCTGTTTCGACCCTTTATTGAAGTGGTCTTCATCAAGAGCGAGGTGTGTATGATAGAGAGACGGTATGAGTGGACCGTTATAAGACGAAAGTGGTACAGACGAAACGTTCAAGTTCATAGCCGGAATATTTAAAAAAAAAAAATTTTAAATTTTGAAAATGCTGTTTTTAAATCAGAAGCATTATAGTCCACAAAGAAAATATATATATATATATATAAATCTGTAAAAATCGAACATAGTAACTGTCACTTTATGTAGGTTTTTGAAGCTTTCGTATATTGACTGCTGATGTGTCGTGAGTGTATCAGCGAAAAGAGAGGGGCAGAGTGAGAAATTGATTGCCAACATCTGTATCGTTATTGACATCTCTGTGACAACTCGATTTTTGACTCGATTCCTATTCCTTTTTATTCCTCGAAGTCGGTTCTGTTATATAACCCTTTTATTGGGTATGTAGTGGGAAGAGAGAGTTCCATGGGGTAGCAAGAGATTTTAGGTTTAAATGGTGGCTATGGTTATTATTGGTACTAGCAAATATATGCACCCTCCGGGTGCAAGTATTTAAGTTTTAATATAATAAAATATCATGTTAAATTAGAAAGGCTAATGAAACTGAATAAGAATTCAGATAAAAATATTTGGAACAGAGGGGGTATAATCGGAAAATAGAACAACTTTGAAACTAACTGTTCCACCATTTTCCCTTACTCCCGTCTTTCAGTGGTAAATTTCCCTAATTTAACTATTTAGTTAAAATAGGAAGAAAAGAATAAAATTACAGCTATTTCTTCGTGTTAATGGATTTCTTTTAAGATTTATCCCCGAGATTTTTGCTCATATTTATTAAGATAAAACCAAACAATTAGAAATCAATAATACTAAGCATATATTTATTAAAATCAAATTTTTTAAGATCAATATGCAAATTAGCCTTTCCATTCACACTGTAAACCGCTATTTCGTTGAATATATAAATACAATTGCATGTTATTTATATGTAGATATTGTTAACATTCTTAATGATGTAAAACAATTTTATTAATAATTGAGGTTTAAATATAAATAAAATTCTGTAGAAGGTGACGTAAATAACTAAGGTAATTGTTACTTGAATAGTAATATAGTTTCGGTTACAGACAGAAAAACACACAATCTCCATTATAATAAGATGTGTTCTTAAGGTTTGCCTTTAACCCCATCTTATTTGGTGGACGCGATGAAAAGAAAGGAATTCAAGGAAAGAAAAAGAAAGATACAAAGGCAGAAGGTGGTTTTATGATTTAGGCTTTATTCGCCGGTCATAGCCACCATGTGGCAAGGGAATTTCTCTCTGGTCAGTATTAGTGTCTTGCCCGAGTTAAGGCCTAAGTCAGAATGACCGAGAGATTCTCTTAGGGGTTGGAAGTGGGTCCTTTTTCCCACACATGCTCGGAGGGTTCTTCCAGTGTGAAGGCTCATGGGTGTTTGTTATTTTTTTCTTTTAATTTTATTCTAATCCACACAGTATAACAGAGATATACTAATGCCAATAATTGTCCTTGGTGAGTGGGGACTCGACAAAAATATCTTCCTAACCACAAAGTACATCAATAATCAGAGAGTGAGCGTTCGTAAAATTGGCTCTTAGTGTGTGTGTGTTTCCGTGTCGAAAAAGATCAGTCGCCATGACAGCTTCGTTGTACTGACAAAGAAAAAAGCTTTTTGCTGTCAAAAAGTTGGAAAGTCGATAATAAGAACTTTATGTAGAAAATAGAATCAGTGTTGCTTTTAATATAGAAGATGAAACTATTTCTTTGTATTTCTGTCAAATGTTCCGTTTACATTGTGGAATGAAATAGACACTGCACTTTGAACAGAGTCAAGAAAATATTCGTTTGTGTGTATAAAGCAATGTTTTTTTTTTGTCGCAATGCGATGTAGAGCAGGCTTTTTGTTTGTTTGTTTGTTTGTTTTGTTTTACGGTATATCAACCTCGACGGGTCATTTAATACCGACAAAGTTTTGAAATAAATTCATTCTTAATGGATTACATTGGGCCAAAATGTTTCTCTAGCACATCAGCTGCTTACCAGATGAATAACGAGTGCCGTTACATCAAGAGGTTAGTGCAAATGTCTGTGACCAAATGCTTCACCACCAAAATTAACTAAGACTTTTCTCTTTCACCCAAAAATGTTTTCTCTTTCCATCAAATGTGATAAAACATATGTAAATGGAAAGATTAAATATAACCCGAGGATGAATGAATTGGGTTATGTTACTGTGGTATAATAAGAAACGGAAGCACCGCGTCTACCATTGTTTTTGTTATGAAACGGAAGTATAGTTTCAGCCATCTTGTTGAGTTGCAAATAAAAGGCGGAAGTGATCACTTCTCGTGGTTAACGTCAGCTGGACTACCCGTCTTATTATTTCGTTAAGCGCGTTACAACAGTTACCAACATTGTTTTTTTTTTGTTTTTTTTTTGTTTTTTTTTGTTTTGTTTTATGGCATATCAACTTCGGTGGGTCATTTAATGCCGACAAAATTTTGAAATCAATTCATTCTTAATGGATTCTCAATTTTTTTATGAACACATTTTTTATATTTAACCAATAGATGGGACCCTAACAGGAACTACCACTCCGGATCAGAGTGGACCAGGGAGCAATGGTGATGAAGGGGCGCTCCACATTCCCCAGTGCTCCAGAACTGGAATTTCACCATCGGGTAGAGTTTAACGTCATACCCAGGACATTAGAGCAGGCGTAAAATTGTATAATTATATATTGATTCATTGATTAATTATAACGGCTTGTCAACTCGTCTAGGACTACTTTATGTCTAGAGGTTAGGGAATCATGTTCATTGTACGTTCATATTTATATTTTTGAGCAGTTGTTTCTTAAGAGCATATTTTTGCACACAGTTATCTGATTTCAAGTATGTTACATGTTGCTTATAATTGTTTCTTTCGTCTTCTGACGTCTCGGGTCGTGTCGAGCTTAACTGAAGTAACTCTGTCATGAGAAAGGAAGGAAGACAAGACAAATATTATATCTATAAAATGTGGTAATACTTTATTACGTTCGGTGCAAGAGTATGTAGTTTGCTAGACTTTGTAGCTCAGCGGTCTTTGAAGAGTCACAAACAATATATGAAGTAACAAGTCATGTACTTATCTTTGAGTTTTCAAGGGTGAAATATATTTGTACTGGGCTCGTTATTGTCTGTTTCGTTGTTCATTCTAGTCAGCGCTGGTTCGAGGGACTACTGTTCCGACTAGTCCGCGTGCTTCAAGTGTTCTTTTTGGCACGTCCTGTCTGTCCAGGTGCCTGTACTGTTCTGAGTTTTCTAGGGTCTTCGCCCCCACCCTTCCGGTCCCAATTAAGGGGAAGATAACCCATATTTCTCAAAAGCTCTCCCCGGGTTAGTCACTAGCTTGACTCTGAGTTAACTAATTCTAAATTTCCCAGGGTCCCATTCTTTTGATATCTTCAATGTCGATATTCCCTTACTCAATAACGTTATTTTCTGTTTTTCATTTGGTTTGTTTTGTTTTACGGCATATCAACCTCAGTGGGTCATTTAATGCCGATAAAGTTTTGAAATAAATC
The DNA here is from genome assembly GCA_023376005.1 of Doryteuthis pealeii. Taxonomy (NCBI): domain Eukaryota; kingdom Metazoa; phylum Mollusca; class Cephalopoda; order Myopsida; family Loliginidae; genus Doryteuthis; species Doryteuthis pealeii. Next base: position 105,329,482 of record CM042142.1, on the reverse strand, counting down.
AATTCTTAATGGATAAATACAATTTTTATAAATACATTTTTCTATTTAACCCATAGATGGGACCCTAACAGGTACTACCACTCCGGTCAGAGTGGACCAGGGAGTAATGGTGATGAAGGGGTGCTCCACATTCCCCAAACCTCCAAAACTGGAACCTCACCATCAGATAGAGTTTAACGTCATTCCCAGGACATGTAGACCCGCAGGCACCGCCTTCTAGCACCCATATGATAAAAAGGGGTTGGGGCTTGCCATAAGGGAAATAGGGTTGGGAAAATCATATAGGAGCCAGGGCTTGACGTGACCAGCCGATTGATCGGAGGGGGCCTCTCCGACCGACTGTCTAGCCCAGGATAGGGCCAAAGTGGAGTATTGCATGTCATGAACTGCTCATCCACCTGGGCTCTATCCTTAAGCGTCACAGGTCGCCACCCACGGCCAACAGGTGGCCCCATTGGGGGAGTCTTACCCCTCTGCAGAGGTGCAGTCGGTGCATTCTAACGCCCCAGCTGACAGGGCGGTCTGTTTTTCAACATTTGTTAGACCTTTCCCATTACCCGCCTTTCAACATATATTATGGACAAAAAGAAAAAAAAAGTTTTTATTAGATTTCAGAGCTCTTAAGACAATATCAGTTTAATCTGCATACTAACTTCAGTCAGCTGATTTTCGTAAATTCCAAATATCTCAAAAACTAACCATTAAAAATGGCAGAACATTTAATTAGATATTTTTCTAATGGAAATAGACGAGTTTAGAATTGATAAATATTGATTCATAACTTTTTGAGTTATTGAGGTTTGTTTGATTTGCATATTAACTTCAGAATATAGCCGAACCAAAAGTATCAGCCCAATAATTTCACGGCGATAAATAAGTTTTATCCTCTAAGAAATTTCAGGACTGACACGTAAATTGGCATTTAAAAACAATGCTAAAACATTCACGTACACTATACACATACAAAAATTAATACTCGCACAATATATTTTTTTAAGCTTGTTGCTCATTACCAAAAATGATATATAAAATCTCCTGTCGTTTGTTTTGCTGTCTAAGTAAGTGACATTACTTCATGTACTCTGTACCACTTCTTTAGGACGAAAGCCTACGCCCTACTTTCTTTATAATACATTCATGTATCTTCTTTATACACCTCTAGTACATTGTCTCATTATGTGTCCATTATATATATACTTTGTATATCCTGTATTTTGTATATGTACCCATCTAACTAATTATAACACCTTTAAATACAACACAGACTTATGCCACGAAGTGTCCGGGTTTGTTTTGTTGTTAATCCCAACTAGAAATGCTAGCGACGAGTTGTGGTTTCCAAAACGATAAACATACAAAGATAATCTTAACTCATCGAAACTATAGTTCGTTCGCTACAAACTAAAACTATTAAAGAGCCAATGATAATTAATAACTTTTTTTTAGAATCGAATCGAGCCGACTTGCAGCAATAAACAGGAACAGGAATTGAATAAAATTTGAGTAGTCTCAGTGATGTCAGAAAAACTCTACGCATAGCTTCAATTTTTATTATCTGTCTCTGACTCTGACTCTCTCTCTCTCTCTCTCTCTCTCTCTCTCTCTCTCTCTCTCTCTTCTCTCTCTCTCTCTCTCTCTCTCTCTCTCACGCACACACACTTATATATATATATTTATATAGATAAAAGGTGGCTTACCGGTGAATATGGACACGATCGCTGGAGGTGCCACAGGATCCAGGGGTTAAGTCCGCGATAAAACAAATACAAAGTGCTCAATACAAAGTAGAGCAAATTTATTAAAGAAATGGATACAATAGAAACCTACTCGAAATTTCACCATTCATGAACACAAGTGTAATCGGCTGCAATTAATCGGTACCTCGATTAATTCAGTGGATTTAACCCTGCAGATCCTAATGGTGAAACTCGAGTAGGTTTCTATTGTATCCATTTCTTTAATATATATATAAAGTAATAAGTCATCCACAGACACTGTTTCGACTTTTCACGTCTCATCAGTGTGGCTAGACACACAACTACTTTTGACCAGGAGCGAAATACACACACACACACACATATATATATGCATTAATACATACGTATATACATACATATATATATATATATATACATACATATATGCATACATATATGTACATACATGCATTCACATATTATATACACAACACACACACACACACACACACACACATATATATATGCATTAATACATACGTATATACATACATATATATATATACGTACATACATATATGCATACATATATGTACATACATGCATATATACACATACATGCATATATACATAAATACACACAATACACACACACACACACATTATTATATATATATATATATAATATATATATATATATATATATATCTTCGCCGATAGACAACCAGCAATCAACAGCCGAAACAATTCGCGACGCAAAAATCTTCAAAGGCCTACATAAAATGACAATTACTATGTCCGTTCCCCACAGAAACACACGTACATTTTTATCGCCCAATAAACACATTTTATTTACTTTCTGACAAGCGGTAATGTTTTCAATTATAGTGTACGTTCCTATTTGTTCGTGTTCATCGCCAACTATGTAGATATGTATGTACTGTACATATATTATCGCTTTATTCACATTGTGTTTTGATTTTAAATGAACAGGGAATTCACAGAACTTTACCCAGTATTCTATACTACCTTTGTAAATTTTGTGTTAATACATATTTGTTTGTTATATGTATGAGTTCTTTGTCTTTTCTGCTATTTACTAATATATTATTATAGTGTGATGAGTACTTTATCGAAATACTTATTAATAACCGCCTCTCTCTCTCATTATAAATTGGTGACTACCCTCTGTGCTTTGAATACCATTCCACCATAATATTATTCTTTTTCAAACTTTTACTTGCTTTTTTAATTGAATTGCCAAGAAAAAAATTTTTTTCAAAGAAATCTTCTGACATAGTTATTCAGACTTAAGGATATTAGAATAAAATTAAAATTTAAAAAAATTAAAAATAACAAACTCCCATAAGCCTTCACGCCGGAAGAACCCTCCGAGCATTGCGAGAAAAAGGACCCCTAAGATAATCTCTTGGTCATTCGAACTTAGGCCTTATCTGAGACAAGACACTACTACTGGCCAGGGAGAAAATTCCTTGCACTGTGGTGGCTATGACCCATGAATAAAACCTAAATCATAAAACTACCTTTTGTCTTTGTCTCTTCTTTTTCGTTACTTGAATTCCTTCCTTTTCAGCGCGACCACCAAATAAGATGGGCTAAAAAGCCAAACCTAGGAACACGCACCAAGAATAACCAGCATCCTTTTTAACCTAAAACATTACACCTCTTATCACCCCACAGACACTTAATTTTATAGGGGTTAATCAGATTGGACGTTCCTACTGGAAAAAAAAATTATTTAAAACAATGTTTTTTTTGTGATGTGGTTTTAGTATACCGTACTCACTAAGACGAATATGTAACGTGGTGACTAAATTAACATATTTAAAAATGCATATGTACTACATTTACTTCTAGTTTGGGCACGGGATTAAAACTACAAATACTTATCACATCGGTATAGCGGTCGTGGGATTAACGAGACATATGCTAAAGCTTACACCAATTAGCCTTCCGTTTGGGCTTCTTCAGAGTCACTCCTGACTTTCCATTGCATTTATCTCAATATCAACATCAATCTCGACCACAGCTCTCTGAAATTCTAGTAGTCCAAATTTCCAGTCCTTTACCAAATTGACATTGCCTGTAATGATATTGACCATTTAAGAGTTATGGCCCCTTGTCTGGGCACAAAACCCGGGAGTAAATAAAACATAAAAATCAGAAATTAAATACAAGAAAAAGAGCAGGAAAAGTATGAAAAGAGAGATAATAAAAGGAAAATAATGGTGTAGGCGTTATTTTCGTATTCGCCTGGGGAGTTGTCTGCCCGTTTAGTTTCGCTGGTTCCCGCTAGGGGCCTTTGATATTTAAGCGGCTGGTTTGAACGTCTCTTTCTCTTTTTCCTGTTGCTCGACCTACGAGACAGACTCTGGTCTACCTCCTCCTCGTTGGGGCTTCGGCCCTCAACGCCGGACTAATCACTGTAAGTGATTTATACAGCATGGACTATTCTTAGTCTCATGTCTGTGCTTTTGTTTTTCCCTTTTACTTATGTATGTATGTTTATGTACACATCTACGTATTATGTACCCTGTTAATTCTTGTGCTGTATATAAAATGTTTTGTCTATCAACCGTTGTCGGAGTTTTATCTTCAAGTATTATCACTTTGAATCTTACAAAGGAAACAAATGGAAGCAATGGAAGAAGCAAATGAGGGAAAGAGGAAAATAGAAAGAAAACACGAAGAAGAAAGTCTTCTAACCCTTATAATAAAAAAAAGGAACAAATCTCTATGTGAACACAACTGAACAGTTATATTTTTATTTCTTGTGTTTTATGAAACTTAGATAAAATAAAAATAGAACAATTAAAAAATATTTTGTGTAAAGAGGGGATGTAATGATATTAACCCTTTAAGAGTTACGGCCCCTTGTCTAGGCACAAAACCTGGGAGTGGATAAAGATGGCTTCTAACGCTTAACACGTCTTCCGAGTATACTCTGTTTAATTCAAATATATTAACTATTACGTTTTTAAGGGCCATTCCTTATAGCAGAAACGCTTATCTGGTGGAATTGGATCCTTGAAAAAGAGTCCGTTGATAATGGGAATCCTTTGGTTACTAAAGTATACTCAGTTACTGGTATAAAGTATAAGTCCTTCGAGAGTATTGGTACAGATCCGGCAATCCTATGTGTGTCCGTCCTGAAAGAATGCAGTTTTAATTATGACCAATGTGGTGGTGGGGAGTTAAGTATTCTATCAGGCCAGTAGTATTGCTATTGATTGGTTTCAAGAGTCAATCACGTGACCTTGGTTAGTCTTATAAATAGAGGTGGGTACTTAGAACACATCTTATATCCAAATAATCCCAACATTAACATTGCCAACAACAAAATCACCGGTCCAATATTTAATGTTTGAATAGTCAAGTGCAAGATGTCTGAATATTCACCCTTCTTAACCCACTCGAAGTGCTGGATTAGGATATTGTCACATTTGCAAATGGCATTAGAAAAATAGGCCAGATCAAGTGCACCAAAGGTATTGTGCGTGTTGGGTTCAAAAGGGTAATAAAGTTAATTATAATTAGTTGGTTGGCTTAGAGGCCTCCCAACTTGGTACATATATGAACAAACAACTCCAACCAAGGGTGTTAAATACACAATGGACTTTCTCTGAATGTTTGAGATGAGGCTAGAAGATTAGTATTATTAGTGTTATTCGGACTATTGTCCCCATTTTCATTGTTATTTGTACAACGTTTCGGCCGATATACCCTTCGGCCTTCTTCAGTTATCTCTGGTTCCCGAGTTCAATCCTGAGTGAAAGCAGTTAGAAAAATAATTAATTAGCACAACTCCTACCCCAGCTATGGTTAGCGGAATGAAAACAGGATACCCCCGTGGAATAAATAAAGGGTTAGGTTCAATGTTCCGTGATGGCTCCTAATTACGACAAGAAAGTTCCCGAGTTCGAAAAGAAGGTTCCCGAGTCCGAGAAGGTTCCCGAGTCCGACAAGAAATACCTGAAGAAGGCCGGAGGGCATATCGGCCGAAACGTTGTACAAATAACAATGAAGATGGGGACAATAGTCCGAATAACACTAATAATACAATGGACTTTAATAAATGGAGCACGTTCAGAAACATTTATACAACGAGATACATAAGAAACAACATGGTAGATATATATGAGTAACACATATATGAGACAAGATACAAAATGGAGGTAGAACATAGATACATAAATGTACATGTAAAAGATATGCAGAGTCCATAAGTCAAAGTCACTTACTACATAGTGTCGGGGGGATGAAACCCCCTACACAACAAGGATGTAGACATAAGTGTCTAACCCATGTGTGTTCGTTGAGTCCCGAAAAAGAAAGGGAAATCAAACTTGGCGCTTGCCTGCTTAAATAGTCAGAGCGCCTGGCTGGGGAAAACCAGAAACACAAGGGAAGATAACTCTTCCAGACAAACAAGGGCAGACAATTCCACATGATTATACATTAAGAGGCAATCACTAAAAATAACTCAACTGTATATGTCCTATTAAGAATGTTAGAACAGAAATAGATATCTCTCTTGATTCACAAATTTTACTAACTCAATACACCAACTCACCAACAAAACAAATTAAAAACAAAACAAATCGGAACAGAATCTAAGTTATTAAGAAATGTAACATCAAACGGATGTTGACCCGACATTAGCTTTAAACGAAATGAACAAAACAAGTTTTCTGCGCATAAGCTCCATGCAAGCTTCCGGGTGAAAAACCAAATTTACAAACAATTAAAAATGTCCCCTATCTAATTTTTTAAAACAATCATAAACTTTCCTCAAAAAAACTTTTCAATGCGAATCTCGAGCTTATCCATAGATATAAAAGTGGCTGACTAAAAGTCGCGAATGCAGTTGACTCCAGCACTGGTGGTACACATCGTCACTCCTTCGGACAAGATCAAAGGACTACTGACCTACCGGCCCACACCACATCCCCGCGTTACACACAACCAAGTCGTCGGCCAAGAAACAGACTTTCACCCCAACACCTACCCTTACTTCAACCAGTGAAAGAAAAACTTATCATCTCCATATTTCTAGCTATTCTTAAATAAACAAAATTTTGTCGTCCGTTTTCTTTTGCTACTGTGGCACAATATGAGTATGTCAACTAGTAGTTATAAGCTTTTACAAAATTCTAAATATAATTTATGGCGAGCAAAAAGATTATTCCCTTTGTTTAAAAGAAATAAAAAGGAAAAAGAAAATAACTTCTAATTCTCAGTCTGTTATAGACAGGAAAAAGACAATCGTTCCATCATATTAATACTACCTCACTGTTAAACGATGGTTTTAACCCTCCCGTTCCATTACCGGAAATGGCAAACGGAAATATGTATCTATGTTGACTTAAGTACTGACGGCGCAAGACTGAATTTGTAAAAGTGCTTGCGACTTCCGGATTTCGTGTCCCTAAAAGGGACAGCAGTTTAGCCTGTTGCCATGGCGATAAAATTTGGGCGGATCTATGTCTAGGAGCAGACGTATCAATTTTAATCTCCCGTATTCTGTCGTCACCCAAGACGAAGTGACGAGACGGATTTCGATTCTCTGAGAACGCAGCACTGTCAAAAATCATATATTTTCAACAGTAACTAAACAAAAATGTTTCATCGTTGAATATTGGACATCCGATCAAAGAAAAGAAAAACAATTGTGAAAAATGCCTATGCCGTCGAAAAACAAGAAGCTTCATTACTGTTTGAATCGTCCCAAGGACTTTGATGCATATCTTGCACATATAAAAACAAAAGATTAAAAAAAGCAATGATATCACAGTGAGTTGAATCTCTCCCTTATTTTATTCATTTCTCTTTTAGATTGATTACCTGATGAATGTTTTGAATCGCTCATTCATACATATATGATAAAAATAGACATTTATTCAATACCCCCCTCCGTTCCGTATTCACTATATTTTTGTTTGTTGTTTTCTTTTTTTTTTATTCCTTATTGTTTGTATGTTGATAAATAAAATTGTCGTTATCACTGAAGCCCTGTCTTATTGTCTTTCGTTGTCTGGCAAAGGCGTTCATTATTACCCTCTCGTATTTATCGAAGTGTGAGAAAGAGAATTCCCTGTCCCTTGTGTTTCTTTTATTTATATTTTTTTAAACACTCTTGCTTATATTTTTTTATTATCATCATTATGCCAGCGTCCTCGTCGTACCTAACAAGCGCGTGCACGTAACAATACCATACACTTTCTTGTGATATATCAAGAATAAGATATACACAAAAATCAGGGCACTTTATTTGAAGCTTGGCTATGCAGAACATTGAATCGATAAATGTAGATTGTATATCATTGTATAACTGTGATGGAAGAATATTTGTATTTGGAAGTTGAAATAGGATTAAGAGCGAATATGAAGCTTTTGAAACTATTTACATTTGTTTGGAAAGAGACAATTCTACAGATGAATACAAACAAAAAAGTCCTTCATACACTGCAGCAAGTAGTTTTAATTCGTTTTGTAGTTGATAAAGTTTGTATGAGATGAGGTGATATTTATTTTGTCTGTTGTAATGACATCCACAAATTTCAATTGGCATTCAGTTGCAATGGGGGTATTTTATTTGTCCTTTGGATAAATGATGTTCTCTACATTATGAGAATAAATTGCTGTGTGGGGATTAAAATGAACTAAAATGAAGTTAAAATTCAAAAAAACAACGAACTCGGACCATATGACCTTTAAGCACCCCTTTTGTGATCTCGTTTCATAAGGACATTTTTTTTTCATTTACACCGTCAAAATCCGGTTGTTTGTTAGGGGTTAGGGTCAGAGGTTAGGGTTAGGGGTTAGTTTAATAATTTAAAAAAAATATCTAAAAAAACATCTGTTAACAAAGTGTAAATGAAAAAATGTCCTTATGAAACGAGATCGCAAAAGGGGTGCCTGAAGGTCATATGTTCCACGAACCCCCATGAGCCCTCTGCGCATGTCCGAGAAAAGGGACCGACTTCCGACCCCCAATGATATCTCGGCCATTCGAGTTTAGGCCTTAACTGGGTCTGGTCGCTCCTACTAGCCAGGGAGATTTTCCCTTGCTTCAGGCGACTATGACTGGGATTAAAGCCCAAGTCATAAAATCACCTTCTGTCTTTGTCTCTTTCTTTTTCTTTCCTTGAATTCCTTCCTTTTCAGCGCGACTACCAAATGAGATGGGGTTAAAAGCGAAACCCCTAAGAACCCGCACCAATAATATCCAGCTACCTTTAAAACCTTTAAAATACCCAAACCTTTTGTAACCCCATAGTTGAAAGCACAAGTAGTTTCTTTACCTCCACTTTTTTGCAACATTTTGCTTTAATAATATTGGTCCGATATCTCTTTACCAAGTATTTAACATCAAACATTTTCACATCATCATCAGTCACATCAACTTGATCATGAGTGTCAGGTTAATCAACTTCAAGTTCAAAGACTCTGTAGCGATTGTCTGCCCCTGTTTGGTCTGGAAGAGTTATCTTCCCTTGTTCGGGTCTTGACCGCTAGGCGTCCCTGACTATTTAATCAGGGAAGCGCCAAGTTTTGACCTTTGCCCTCATGTTTCACAATTTTTCAACTTGTTTTTTTTTTTTTTTTTTTTTAATTTTTTTTCTTTGTTTATCCCATATATTAATTCTTGAAAATATTTTTTAATTAATTTGTACATTTTTTAGAAGATAATTCATTGGATAAATATGGTTTCTGTATCTTTTCTTAAAACAAAAGAATATTGTGTTTGATTGTAAAAAATGAACTTTTGGAACTTCAGAAACAGAATAATTAAATAAACAACTCTTTTCACTAATATATTTATATATGTGTGTGTGTGTGTATTTGGGCAGCATTTTTTCATTTATGCATTTATGCATTTATGCATGTCTCCGGGACAGCAACCAACACACATGGGTTAGACTGTTGCGTTTATACCCTTTAGGTGGGTGGCTTTGCCCCCCAACACAGCCTAAGTAAGTGACATTACTTTATGGACTCTCCATAACTTCTTTATATTACATTTATATATCTTCTGTATACTTCCATATTGTACCGTATCACATATATGTGTTCTTTATTATATCTTCTTTGTATATCTTCTACTGTTATATGTATTTTCTCCATGTGCTCATGTATTAAAGTCCATTGTTATCTTTCACACCTTTATCGGAATATTGTTTGTACTTATATGTACCCACGTTGGGGGGGGGGGCCTCTAAGCCAACCAAACATCTATGACTGTGGCGTTACTTTCGTATTTGCCTGGAGAGTTGTCTGCCCGTTTAGTTTGCTGGTTCCCGCTAGGGGCCTGTTATATTTAAGCGGCTGGTTTGAACGTCTCTTCCTCTTTTTCCGGTTGCTCGACCCACGAGACACCAGTATGGGTTAGACTCTGGTCTACCCCCCTCTTGTTGGGGCTTTGGCCCCCCTTATATTACTGTAAGTGATTCACACAGCATGGACTATTCCTAGTCTCATGTCTGTGGCTTTTATGTTTATCTTTTTTCCATTCATGAATGTGTCATTATCTCTACTTTTGTATGTATGTTTATGTACACCTCTATGTATTATGTACCCTGTTTATCCATGTGCTATACCATATTAAATGTTTTGTCTATCAACCTTTGTCGGAGTTTTATCTGTAAGTATATATCACTTTAAATCTTACAACTGGTGACCCCGACGTGATGGAAACGTTTTGTGAAGGCTTTGTTTTGCATTTGGAACTTTAATCCTTACATGACTAACTGTAATACCTTTTAAATCCAACAACTTTCTCAATCAAATCTTGCAGAAGTTTGGAAATTATGGAGGAAGCCTCCACCTCAACAATATTATTTATAAGGAGTGCAGTCTTATTTTCCAAAGTAACATCATTCTTTTTACTTTCATTCAAAATTTCTAATGTGCCGTGTGCTATTACAAGAACAAAAAAAAATCATCTAAAATTGAATTTCGGTTAAGGGAAGACATTTTGAATATTTTAAAACACCAATATCTATTTTACATAATTTAATTTAGATATTTTATCGATTTAACAATTTTAATTTAATTCGTGAAAAATGTTCTATTACTTTAGCATAACATTCATTATCTAGATGTAGAAAAAATGTAAATAATCTATTTACATATGTAGACGAGGAATTAAAATGATTTATAGGTTTGGTTTGGTTTGTTTTGTTTTACGGCATATCAACCTCGGTGGGTTATTTAATGCCGACAAAGTTGTGAAATAAATTCATTCTTAATGTATAATACAATTTTGTTTATCAACACATGTTTTTCTATTCAACCCATAGATGAGACCCTAACAGTTGCTACCATTCCGGGTCAGAGTGGACCAGTGAGCAATGGTGATGAAGGGGTGCTCCACATTCCCCAAACCTCCAAAACTGGAACCTCACCATCAGATAGAGTTTAACGTCATTCCCAGGACATGTAGACTCTCGGTCACCACCTTCTAGCACCCATATGATAAAAAGGGGTTGGAGCTTGCCATAAAGACAATAGGGTTGGGAAAATCATATAGGTGCTAGAGCTTGACATGACCAGCCGATTGATCGGAGGGGGCCTCTCCGACCGCCCGTCTAGCCCAAGATAAGGTCAAAGTGGAGTATTGCAAGTCATGAACTGCTCATCCACCTGGGCTCTATCCTTAAGCATCACGGGTCGCCACCCACGGCCAACAGGTGGCCCCATTGGGGGAGTCTTACCCCTCTGCGGAGGTGCAGTCGGTGCATTCTAACGCCCCAGCCGACAGGGCGGGAAATGATTTATAATAAATTATCTTATTTTTTTAAATTCATGTCATCATCATGTCATTTTTCTATAAACTCTAACTTTTAACTAATCAAGTGACATCAAGTGATTTCAGAATTTAATAAAGATAGTTCATTTAAAAAAGTTGGTATCAGCCTGACAGCGAGGGAGTATATCCTCTTTTCACTAATGCTAGACCAAGAAGATTGTTTTTGCGTCTGAGGTGTAGTGCCACACCTACCATCAGCTCCTCACTTTACCGCACAGATCCCTGTGCTACTCATACTCTGAGTTGGCGAGGGCCAGTATCGAACCAGGAACCTTGTGGTTTCTAGTCAGATGCTCTACTGACTGAGCTAAGCCAATCCTATCTAATAGATTGCAATGGAGTTATCAAAAATTATAATTAGAATAGTTTTATTTATTTTGTTATTGACTAAAAGAACTACAAGGGTTAAATTACAAAAATACTACCAGGTACTCACTTGGTTACCTCATTTTGGGAATGACCCCTCTCCCTTTAGAGGTACCAGTTACTTTTTACAATATCACATTTTTTCCTTAAGGGACCCACCCCCTCTTTTCAGTATACATGTCCAATACCAGAACTTTGACACTCTGTAAAGTCATGGCTCAGAATGGAGCGATGACGTGTTGATAGTAAAAATAATAGTTGTATACTTATCTCATCTTCTCTGTTACATGGAGAGGCTTGGATCTGGTTGCTGGGTCGATGCTGAGTTGGCTGATAATTCCTTGATGTTTGGAGTCTGGAAACCAACTTGGGGTGCTGGTCCTTGTCCCATTTATTGTTTTTAGAAATAGCACAAGGCGACTTATCTTTTTCTCATGAGATTTTTATTTCCCCCCAAGCTAAAATTGCCCTGAGCGAGGACCATGTCCCACTCTGTCAATGCATAGTTTCAAACTCCCCTAACATTCTCACCTCTCACTCTTCCTCTCTCCCACTTCGCCACATGACACTTCTCGACCAGTAGAAAAAAATGCCATGTGGCATTATGCCGATTCATCATTAAAATTTTCCATGCTAACCTACTAGCTCTCTCTCTCTCTCTCTCTCTCTCTCTCTCTCTCTCTCTCTCTCTCTCTCTCTCTCTCTCTCTCTCTTATGTTACACTTCTCCTGCTGACTCACAAATCTGTATTTGTTTATTTCATTTAGCTTGTGTAAGTTAACTATGCAAGCTAAAATTTGATGGATTCTTACCTCTGCATTTGCTCTGCTATGTAAATCTCACTGTGTTACTAAACAATGGTATTTGTATACTGGCAAGATAAGTAATAAAAATATATGTGTTTGACTGGTCACTACAAAGTCAATAAATCAATATAGAAGTAGACAACATACTTATTCTATGACAACTAAGTATAAAAAGTTATTATTTTACTATTTTAACTCCAGTCTGAGCGACTGCAAATCTCTTATGTTCTCTAAGACTCTTCTCAGTATTGTGAGAGATTTTCAAACTAGTTTTTACATGGTTTTTGACTAAAGTCTCAGTGACACCAAGTCTCCTCAGGTCTCTCAGAATTCAGTATTCTCATCATTATCAGGTCTGAATGGTTTTGGTTCTTCCTCTGATCTCCAGTTTCCCCAGTCTCTTTTCCAGGTTTTTGAAGACTATTTCGAGTGCGCCAATTACAATTGGTATAATTTTCATTTTCATATTCCACAGCTTTTTTTATTTATCTATCTATTTATTTATCTATTATGATAGTTTTTCACTCCAGCATTAGCTGATGGTCTTTCACTGGAGTTTGAGTGACAACAAGTCTGTTCAGGTCTCCAGGACTCTCTTGAGTAATCCAGCTAATTTCAACAATGCTATCGTCTGGATGGTCTCAATTCTTCCTCTGATATTCAGTTCCCCAGTCTCTTTTCCAGGTCTTTGTGAACTGTTTTTAAGGATACCAACTACAATTGGTATTTCTGTCACTTTCATGTTCTGTGCTTTCTTTATATTATTACTCTATGGTCCATGGGAATTGAAAAATCCACAAGATGTCAAATTCTTTTTTTACTTGTTAATTGATATTAGGTTTGATCTTCTGTCCTAGATTGAGTTATGTTTGTATTTCAAAGTCCTGAGAAATTCTATGCATCTCATTTTTCTAGTTTGTATATATATCCTTGTTCAGCATGGCTAAATTTTATTCTCTTGCACAATTCCAAACAGATCACATTTTATGTATTGCATTCTCAAGAATGGATTCTGGTTCGTGCATATACCATTTTATTGAATGGTCAAAATTTAGTTTCTTCTTTTGTCTTTACATTATGTTAATTTTTCATACCAGTCTTTTCACTGAAGTTTAAGTGATAACAATTCTCCTCAATTCTCTAAGCATTCTAAGAAAGAATTGAGACCATCCAGATCATAGCACTGTTAAAATACAGTGCTATGATCTGGATGGTCTCAATTCTTTCTTTGATCTCCAGTTTCCCCAGTCTCTTTTCCAGGTTTTTGCAGACTATTTAAAGAGTACCAATTACAGTTAGTATCATTTTCATATTCCACAGCCTTTTTATTTTTTATCTATTTATGTATTTATCTATCTATCTATTTATCTATCTATCTATTATTATTATTATTATTATTATTATTATTATTATTATTATTATTATTATTATTTCACCCCTCACAAGTTTTTCACACCAGCATTAGCTGATGGTATTTCACTGGAGTCTGAGTGACAACAAGTCTCCTCAAGTCTCCAGGACTCTTCTCAGGACTTTTCTAGTTGTTTTTAACAGTGCTATGATCTGGATTGTCTCAATTCTTTCTCTGATCACCAGTTTCCCCAGTCTCTTTTCCAGGTCTTTGCAGACCATTTCAAATACACCAATTACAATTGGTTTCATCATCACTTTCGTGTTCCGCAGGTTATTAATTTATTTATCTATCTATTATGTTTTTCATGCCAGCATTAGCTGATGGTCTTTCACTAGAGTTTGAGTGACAACAAGTCTCTTCAGGTCTCCAGGACTCTCTTGAGTAATCCAGCTAATTTCAACAATGCTATTGTCTGGATGGTCTCAATTATTCCTCTGATTTCCAGTTCCTCTAGACTTTTTCCCAAGCTTTTGAGGACTGTTCCAAGTTCCCCAACTACTATTGGTATTACTCTTACCCTCATATTCCACAGTTTTTTCAGTTCTCTAGCAAGGTCAAGGTATTTTACTCCCTGCAAGTTTTTTTTTACATCAGTTTTAACTGGTAGCTTTTCACTGAATTCTGAGTGACAGCAAGTCTCATCAGGTCTCCAGGACTCTTCTAAGTATTCTAGCTAATCTTAAAAGTACTGTGCTCTGGATAGTCTCTGTTCTTCCTTTGATCGCCAGTTATTATTATTATTATTATTATTATTATTATTATTATTATTATTATTATTATTATTATTATTCTTTCACTCCTTGTGAGTTTTTCACACCGGCTTCAGCTGATGGTATTTCACTAGAGTCTGAGTGACAGCAAGTCTCCTCAGGTCTCCACGACTCTTCTGAGTATTCTAACAAATTTCAGCAGTGCAGTATTCTGGATGGTCTCAATTCTCCCTCTGATTTTCAGATTTTCCAATCTTTTTGGGACCGTTCCAAGTGCACCAACTACAATTGGTATTACTTTCACTCTCATATTCCACAGCTTTTTCAATTCTCTGGCAAGGTTCAGGTATTTATCCGTCTTTTCATTTTCCTTCAGCTTCACCCGGTGATCTGCTGGAACTGCAAAATCCACCAGTTGACAAGTTCTTTCTTCTTCTTCTTCTTCTTCTTCTTCTTATTATTATTATTATTATTATTATTATTATTATTATTATTATTATTAAGTATGTTAACAACTGTAAATCTCTACAAAGTTAAAGAAATGTTAGGAGAAAGAAAGAAATAAAGCACATGATTATCCAGTGGGTTTGTATGAGAAATGTCTGAATGTGAAATAACGTGAGTTTTATGGTTGGCCATTGCTTGAAGCAAGTATTGACCAGAAAAAACTATCTTGGAAAGAAGGAATATCATTGGTTAAGAAATGTAAAATAACCTTTTGACTTATATTTAAACCAAGCAACAACAGAAGACAAGCCAACGAAATTGCACAATGAGGTGATATGGAAACGGCTAAACCATTAGGAAAAACCAAAAGAGAGAAAATGAAATTGCTCTTAATAGGTGCCCAGAATAACAGAATGTAAAAGTTAAAATCGATAAGACTTAAGAGAATGGCCAGTTTAGACAATGTGAAGAGAGACAGACAGACAGAAAACAATAAACTAAGTAATAAATGAATGCAACAAATTGGACCAGAAGGAGTACAAATCCTGGGTATGTTGCAATTCTTATAGTCATTTTTGTTGCCAAAAATAATGGGACCCTAACAGGTACTACCACCCCAGGTCAGTGTGAACTTAAGAGTAATTGGAATAGAAGGATGACTCCACACTCCCCAGAGCTCCAGAACTAGATGCAGTTTAGTATTATATTCTGTTGGACTATATTTTGGTATAGTTATTTACGGACCATATGACCTTTAGGTACCCCTTTTTGATCCCGATTCAGAAGGACATGTTTTTCATTTACACTGTCAATATCGGGTTGTGTGTTAGGGGTTAGAGTTAGGGTTAGGGGTTAGGGGTTAGTTTTATAATCTAAAAAAGGCTCTAAAAATTGTCTGTTAACAAACAACCGGATATTGGTGGTGTAAATGAAAAACATGTCCTTCTGAATCGAGATCAAAAGGGGTGCCTAAAGGTAATATGGTTCTTATTTACTAAGTTTTGC
>CM042142.1:105213503-105313105 GCA_023376005.1 Doryteuthis pealeii | reverse complement strand
GAGAGATTCTGAAAAAAACTTAATGTAAATAATTAAATGAACACACACTGTCGGACTTGAGAAAGCTTTATTCTACTTAGAATACAGTTGCAGTTTTCTTGGGAGTTTATATACTTTCAGAAAAGCTAAAGATTTACACAAAGGAGAGGTAATAATAAAACAGGGGAAGTAACTCTCAATTACTTATTACACTTAACTTCCCTAACTTCCCTACTTACCAATACTGTCCTTGTCCGACCTAACTTTACCAAACACTAACCTCCACGTTTTGAAATTGTAACTACTATATGTTTGTATACATGTCTGTTTTATACATTCTGCCTGTACATTAAATGCTTTTTAGTACTAACATATATTATTTGTCTTTTAAACCATTGCTCGCCTTCTCTCTGCTATCATAGTAATTGTATTTTATTCCCCTACACGCCATAGGGGTCTAAATTTATCTTACTTGATTTATATATATATATATATTTACAAACCCCTCCGCACGAGCAGGATGTGACACGAGGTCACTTTCTTAAGCGGAGTTCAACAAGGTTTGAATTCAGAGTTTTCCTTCTCCTAGACCGGTTGCCTAACCAAGGTTAAAGAGCCCAGTCTGTCCTACTATTTATCCATAGCTGGAGGGAGAGTAGGATTCATACCTTTCCCAAGGGTATTAGCGCTAAGTGAAATGCAATTAGCACGTCCAGGATTTGAACTCAGGGCGACGAGTCCATTTCCCATGACTTTAACCATTACACCACGCGCTTATGTTATGTGTAGCCATTATGATTTTTACATATGTACAAAAATATTTTCAAAAGACAACTACATAAAAATGTAAATATGCACGTACAATGAACTAACATCTAGGCATAAAATAACCCTACGCGCGTTGGCATGCCGTAAAACTCAGTCATGTAAATCAATCGTCCTGGATTTGAACTCGAGTAACCGAATCTATTTCCTATGATAATAACTGTTATGCCACAAGCGCCTCCAAATGATGTAATGTATCTCTCCGTGGGAGCTAGCTCTCTCTCTCTCTCTCTCTCTCTCTCTTCTCTCTCTCTCTCTCTCTCTCTCTCTCTCTTTCCCTATTCATCTGTTTCTCTCTCTCTGTGTCTCTGTCTGTCTGTCTCTCTCTCTATCTGACCTGTCTGTCTGTCTGTCTGTCTGTCTTCTGTTTCTGTCTCTGCCCCTCCCTCTCTCTCTCTCTCTGTCCCTGTCTCTCTCTCTCTGTCCCTGTCTCTCTGTCTGTCTGACTCTGTCTGTCTGTCCTCTATCTGACTGTGTCTGTCTGTCTGTCTGTATGTCTCTCTCTTTCTCTCTCTTTCTGTCTCTGCCTCTGTTTCTCTCTCTGCCTCTGTCTCTCTGTCTCTGTCTCTGTCTCTGTCCCTGTCTCTCTGTCTGTCTGTCTGTCTGTCTCTATCTGACTCTGTCTCTCTGTCTCTATCTGACTCTGTCTGTCTGTCTGTCTCTGTCTGTCTGTCTGTCTGTCTCTCTCTCTGTTTCTGCCTCTGCCTCTGCCTCTGTCTGTCTCTCTCTCTCTTTCTCTCTCTCTCTCTCTCTCTCTCTCTCTCTCTCACTCTGTCTATCTCCTAACAAACACACACACACACAACAACACACACAACACACACATATACAACGTGAGCGCTCGCGTGCACACTATCTCTTTGGACCGGTCTACCCAAATAAAATACCGTTTTTCCCCCCTTTCTCCTGTCAGTCGTAATTTGGGCCTCCCATGAATCAGGAGGAGCCATGACGAGAAGTCAGTCTACAGCCGAAAGTAAAGCTTGTAAATTTGGCAAATATCTACAATCAAGACTGAGTTTAAACTCTATAAATGGAAATATAAAAAGAATACAAAATACAGTGAATTAAGACTGTTTGTTTTGTTACACCGCGCAGGTTCGCGAATTTCGTCTTGTTTAGGAAACAGCGAGAGGAGCTAGTTAGATCAAATAATGGCTACACATAACATAATACTAACCAACTAAAGCGAAAAGAAAGAACTGTAGGAACCCCCCCTCTCTCTCTCTCTCCTCTCTCTCTCTCTCTCTCTCTCTCTCTCAGAGAACAAAAATTACTGAGATGATACCGAATTAGACTAGCCTTTGAATCAGTACTTTTAGCATCCAATTCTAAAAGTTTTTTTAAAAGGTTTTTTTTTTTACTTCCTTGTGAGACAGATTAACTATACGAAGTCAACAAAGTTTAACTCGTGTTACTTTCACTGCATGGTGGCTTCTTTTCGGTAGTCAATCTCTAACTTGGTGTAGGAAAAAAATAAGAGATTGTCTCCCTTGGAGAATTGGCGTGTCCGTTGGGAGGTACGTGCCTGTGGTTACATGTTATTCCTAGAATCCATTCTCGGTCTCTTTTCTCTTTGTTCTTTGAACAGTACAGACTCTATCTCTTGCCTTGCCATTGAAACGTAAAGCCTAGATACCTGTGACCATTTTTCTCGTCTATGTCTCTTTTATATACTGGTTGTTCATAGATCAATATGCGTATTTTTTTTCTGTTGGAAGACGTTTGTGTATTTTTCTCAGTACTTCTTCTATGCATATTATGTGCATATTATGATGGATGTGTAAACGGGATTACATTGTATTTCCTTCCGTTGTGTTCAGTGCTGGTATATCACATATATACTAATATTAATATTGGTCATTGGTGAGTAGAGACTTGATTGAATATCTTCCCTACGTCCATGCAACCTAGTATTGTATCTATTTTTCTATATAATCACCATTTCGGTCGATGAATTTTTATAAGCTCTGTGACAGTTTTGTGTGTCCATATCATACCAGCTTGCCGCCATTTCGTTGAGAAAGTAATAATCATTGTCAACTCCCTACATCACTTGCAGATGTTTTTGACATACACTTCCGTTTAATTGACGATGAATTTCAATTGTATAATGTCATTTGCGGTCAAAAACGCGAATAACTATAAGAGAGAAGAGAGAGAGAGAGAGAGAGAGAGAGAGAGAGAGAGAGAGAGAGGAGAGAGAGAGAGAGAGATGATAGTCTTACTTTTTAACTCTGTTCAACTTCGCCGCCATCTTCTCTGGTTGGGCTTACTATTAAGGTTGGTCTTCTTCTTGCTGTTGATTCTTCTTCGTACTGGGCTGGTCATTGTTTTTAACATTTAATTAACAAACAAGACTTGGTTGTTTCTTGATCAAGCTTTTATTCACAACCCTGCCCATATTGATTCTGCCGCGGGGGGGGGGGCTCGGAGCGGTGACCCACAGGTCCATCCGCTCTGAAATCTGCGTCGCATCTAATCTGAAACTATCTCACGCGTCCAATCGCCCGCTTTCAAGGGGTCAAATCGAAAGGTTATTAACCGTCTAAACTATCGGTTGACTTTCCATGGATCCCGTTATTCTAAGTCTAACGGACCGTATTAATTCTAAATTTAACTACAGGTACGTTCAATAATTTTATAAGCTGCTTATAATTATGTAACAGACTGACAAGCCAAGACTGTACGTGACAGCGAGACACAAGTATGGGCAGGCGCATACGCATGCACAACAAACACAACAGTGTTGTCAATAGACGCCATGAACAGTTTTCCTGCGTCCCCAGCGTTTTGGACACTTTACTTTTGGGTTACTGTCGTAGATACAACGTAAGTAACTCTGTGTATGTTGTTAAGCAGAGTAATGGAATGACAAAGATTTTTTTTTAAACTTGGTTCTTTGGAAATTACAGATTAAATAAGCCGTCAGAATTGGCAGCTAGAGAAAATTGGTTTCTTACTGAGGAAACGTAGTGTTTAACTGCCTTGAAAAATATTTTCGTTAAGTTTACGAGGGTGAGTCAAAAATGTAATGCCATTTTGTTTAGGACAGGTATAATTACCAACACAGAAACATGGGCAAAACTTGCAAATCGTCGGAAAATTAGGGTGACAAAAAAAAAACAGAACCCACAAATTTTGTTATAAAACAATTAAATTTTGACTAGGGGGTGTTTAGGGTTAGGATTAGGGTTTAGGCTTAGGGTTAGGGTTAGGGTTTAGGGTTAGTTTAATGGGAATAATAATAATTTGGGGTTCTGTTTTCTGGGTCACCTTGTAATATGTTTTAATTTTCCGACCGATTTGCAAGTTCAGCCGAAACATGTATCATACATCAAAATGAAGCTGGTCCTCTGTGGATCGCATCGCTACTTCCCACATAGTCACCATTTCTCTCAATAGCAATCTTCCACCTTCAAATGAGAGCATGTATCCCTGCCCCGTAAAATTCTGTTGACTGTTCTTTGAGCCACTTCTTCACTACAGATTTAATTTCCTCGTCACTGGAATAATGTTTGCCTCTCTAAACCCTCTTTCATGGGACCGAAGAGATGAAGACGCTAAATCTGGTGAGTATGGAGGATGCGTAGTGTAGTGTATCTGTCCTAAACAAAATGGCATTACTTTTAGACTCACACTCGTATTTTGGCAGAAAACAAAAAAGGGAGAGAACCGTTATTGCACTTTCGGCTAAAAAATAATTTTAAAAAAAGGCGAGGCAAAATGGCGAATAAGGTAATAAAAAACATGTTATATTTAGCATCTACTTGTGTGTTTAATGAAGGCGCAGCATGGGAAATGTAAGTAAAAGGTTCGTAGGTAAAGATAGAGTAACTGAAATTATTACCGAATAATTAGGCGTGGGCATCCAAGAAATGTTGGTGTTGGTAAGGCAAGTGAATAGAGTGAATATAACGTGAGAAAATTAGCAGTAAAAAGGTGAAAAGAGAAAAGAGTGACCAAAGGAGAGAAGAGAGTGGGAATGGTTATAGTGTGAAAGAGGGAAGAGGGGCACTTACAATGATTAACAATAACGTGTTAAAATGACAAGAGGAAGACAGGAAGAGAAAGAACGATATATATATATATAATATAGTGTGATATATATATATATATAATATATATATATATATAATAAGATAAATATATAAAGGTTTTACATATTTATTTATTAGGTTGACAAAGGAACATTCACAACCATATTGGTTTCATGCCAGGCAATCATCAGGTGAAGATGTTTCAAATGTCATTTGAAACATCTTCACCTGATGATTGCATCGCATGAAACCAATATGGTTGTGAATGTTCCTTTGTCACCTAATAAATAAATAAATATGTAAAACCTTTATATATTTATCTTATTATATTATATAACAGCTCTATTTTATATTGAGCACTCTACCAATAATACTGCCTTTGGTACACCATTCCAGCAAAAGCTGAAACAGTGACCATCTCACACTATAGTATATATATATATATATATATATATATTATATATATATATATTGGTTTGGAGGTTGATTTTGAAGGCTATCACAATGCTGGTGTAAAGAAAAAATAATAAGGTAACAATGGTGTTGTTTGTTAACCTGTGATTTATTCTTGATATTTCGAGATAAAATCTCTTTTTCAGAAGAGCACTGGAACTGTTCTTCTGAAAAAGAGATTTTATATCGAAATATCAAGAACAACCTTGTTACCTTATTATTTTTTCTTTACACCTGCATTGTGATAGCCTTCAAAATCAACCTACAAACCAATATATATATATATATATATTATATATATATATATATATATATAATATATATAACTGCAGATACTGTTACAACCTGAGTCCTTTGTTTATCAAAAATGACTTGATTCAGCATTAAATGATGCGAAAAAAGGTCGATATGCCGTAAAATAAAACAACCAAACTTGTTTTCTGAAGCTCATTTACTTTTGATTGGAGTATCTACAATATTAGAAACCTATTTAATGATTAGTATTATCTGCGTTATTCGGTCTATTGTCCTCATCTTCATTGTTATCTGTACAACGTTTTGGCCGATGTGTCCTACGGCCTTTTTTTCCGAACTCGGGAACCTGCTTGCCGTAATCGAAAACCTTCTTGTCGTAATCGGGAGCCATCACGGAACTTTGAACCTAAACCTTTATTCAGTCCACGGGGGTTTCCTGTTCTTATTCCGCTAACCATAGCTGCGAAAAGAACGTTTCCGAGTCCGACAAGAAATACCTGAAGAAGGCCGGAGGGCACATCGGACGAAACGTTGTACAGATAACAATGAAGATGAGGACAATAGTCTAAGTCATTCATTATGTAACATAGATTTTTTAAAATGTATTCCTTTATTTAGTACGATATGTATATTGTCATATATACTCTGCCAAGAGTGAAGTCACTCAGTGAATATGCGTCAGTCAGCCAGGAAGTGACTGTGGGTAAGCGAGTGTCTTTTGTGTCCATTCACTTACCCACAATGCATCTGTACTATCCTATAAAAAGACACCGTTGCTCCTCTCCGGCTTCTTCATTTGTCAGTATGCTACCCGACCACACGTTTCCACTCATCCTGCAAGTGAGATAGGTTCGAGCCTGCTTTGCTCCACGAGGTAAGTCTTCCCTCTCGCTACAAGATTAGTAAAAGATCAAGCCCTTTCAATTGCTTTTATAGGTTTTTTCTATGATTCAGAATTTACCGGTTATCCTTTACAGTTATACACTACTGCACATAATTTATAGACAGTCTATCAACAACACCTAGCATCTATATGATTGTCCCGACCATTTTTTCCTAATAGCAAACCCCCAAACCTTTTTATAATACAGGGTGCGGCATAAGTAACGACCTTCAGTTTATGCCGCACCCTGTATATATAGGCTAATTGTACGTGAGATATATATATATATATAATATATATATATATATATATATATATATGTTGTAAACACGGTTGTTTAGAATGGCTTTTTGCCGATAATTTTTGGGAGAATAAGTGCTTAATTGGAGTCGTACCTAATTTTGAAAATTAATTAATTAATAATGAATTAGGCGGGAATACCTATTAATTAATTTTCAAAATTAGGTACGACTCCAATTAAGCACTTATATATATATATATATATATATATATATATATATATATATATATAGTCATCCGGAGACACCGTGTTTCGACGTATCACGTCTCATAACGCCCGTTACTTATGCCGCACCCTGTATATGTGTTAAAAGGCGGTGGCTTACCAATTCTGGAGCTCTGAGAAGTGTGGAGTACCCCTTCATTTCCGTTACTCCCAAGTCCACCCTGACCCGGAGTGGCAGTACCTGTTAGGTCACATCAATGGGTTAAATACATTAAAAAAATGTATTTAAAATATGTTTTAAAAATGTATTTAAAATTAAAAATAAATACCCAACAAGAATAAATAAAATTAAAACGTCTTCAACATAAAATATCGGAAGGGGTTGAGATATCGTCATATATAATCAACTAACCAAATGTTCTCACGAACAGATTTGACCAATCAGAGACCAGCTACAATGTTACCTCACGGAACAAAGCGGGAGCGAACTAGTCTCGCTTGCTAGATGAGTGGAAACATGTGGTCGGGTAGCATACAGATAAATGAAGAAGTCGGAGAGGAGGAAATGTGTTTTCTTATAGGATAGTACAGATGCATTGTGGGTAAGTGAATGGACATAAAAGATACCCGCTTACTCTGCCAGGGGTGAAGTCACTCAGTGAACAGTCGTCAGTCAGTCAGAATGTGACTGTGGGTAAGCGGGTGTCTTTTCAGAATTTACCGGTTACCTTTTACAATTCTACACTACTGCACATAATTTATAGGCAACCTATTAATAATGTGTTGGGTTCAAAGTTATAACATCAATTATAATTGTTGGTTGAACAGAACAACTCCGACCAAGAGTGTTAAATATGATAATGGACTTTAATACAAGGACAGCACGCAGAGAAGCATTTAAGACATGAAATACATATATATATTTACCAACTCCTCCGCACGAGCAGGATACGACACAAGGTCAGTTTCTTAAGCGGAGTTCAACAGGTTTGAATTCAGAGTTTTCCTTCTCCTAGACTGGTTACCTAGCCATGGTTAAAGAACCCAGTCTGCCCTGCTATTTGCCCATAGCTGGAGGGAGAGTAGGATTCATACCTTTCCCAAGGGTATTAGCGCTAAGTGAAATGCAATTAGCACGTCCATGACATGAAATACATATACGTGACAAAGATACATAATGTAAACGTGAATGACACATAAAAGGAATAAGTAGATATATCTAGATATAGAAGTAATGAAGGGTTGTGGAGAGTCTATAAGAAAGTCACTAACTAATGCCTGTGTGGGCGTGAAAACCCCCACACAAGTCCCGGAGAAGAAAGAGGGTTCGAATCTGGTGCTTGCCTGCTTAAATAGCAAAACACCTGGTGGTCGATACCCGAAACACAAGTGAAGATAACTCTTCCAAATTAATAGGTGCGGAAAACCCCACAAATGCAACGCAGTGATTTCCCGGCTCTTGTCCGTTTGTGGAGTTTGAAATTCTATGAAGTTTGTCCAATGCAACAGATGTCAAAGAAAGACCAGAGAGTAGAACGATCAAAAACGTTAGAATAAAAAACAGAAAATACGTGAGTTTGGTCTGAAAAGAAGTAAAGAAAAATCAATGTAAACTATTTGATTGTTCGTCACTGCGCAGTTAAGTGTTCCTTTTGATTCCATTTCTTCATTTTTATTATTCATGCCGGGTTATAAATAAGAAAAGCTTTTAAGGTATAAAATATTGGAATTCTACAGAAAATCAAATAATGTCCTGGAAATGTCACTTAGCCTGTATTTATTTTCAAGCGCCATTTCTTGCCACATCGACAGAAGCAATTGCCGCCAGAAAGGGAGAGTGTGAGCGAAAAGTCTTTTGAATGAAATGTTTGAGTATTTATCACTAAAGCATTATGGGTAAAATGCTATTAACGTGCACAACGGGAAGAAACGTGAATATAATATCGTTAGGTTGCCAAATAATGATTGGGAAACTCTGCTTTATCTTTTTCTTTTCTATTTAAATGGAAATCGACGGTTGACTGTCTTAACAGTATTTTTTTTTCCGAGCAGCAAGACACCAACCAAATAGATAAATGAATGAAGACAGAAAGAAAGAAAAATAGAAAGAAAGAAAAGAAAAGAAAAGAAAACTAAGAAAACAAAAAAAAATGAAATAGGGTTCTTCTTAGCTTTACTGATAAAAAAATACAGAGCATATTCATTCATTAAATTTAAAAAATACAGAGCATATTCATTCATTAAATTTTAAAAATACAGAGCATATTCATTCATTTTTATCACTAGTTACGACCAAAAAAAGACGAACTTTTTAACTTAAAAAAAATAATAATTAAAATTGAATAAATCGATTTTTAAGCTTAAATTTTAGTTTTAGTAAAAAAAATAATGAACATAAAAAAGGCAAAATAATATAAGAATAAAATGTATTTGGTTCTTATAATACGTTAGAAGGCTCAGAGTAACCTTCCAACGTTGGTGAATATCTTATTATAACTAGCAAATTAAAAAAAACGCCCTCCAGGCGATGTAAAAATAAATTTTAAAAAGATATTGCCTGAGGGGGTGGGAGTTAAAAATTCAATGTCAGAGAGTTTATACCCTAAGTAAGTAAAATCATCAAATTTATTAAAGGAGTAAAAAAAATAAAAGAATTTGAAATGTAAACTTTAAATATGTATTAAAATGAAACAAATTATGAATAGATATATGATACCAGACATGTATTAATCAAAACTTGTTTTAAAAAAACAATGAGGATCATCTAATGTTGCATGCTCAAATTTTGAGTGTATTTATTCTATGTTATGACGATTTTGGATCATGTGACGTAAGCAATGACGTAGTTTTTGTTACAGGCAAATAAAGAGCGAATCTCCATTATCAATAGATGGAGATTGTGTGTCTGTAACCAAAACTATATCAGTACTTATTCATGTTATATCAGTAGTTATTTATGTTGCATTCTCCAGGATTTTATTCTTATTTAAACCTCAATTATTAATAAAACTGTTTTACATTATTAATACTGTTGACTGCATCTTTATATCAATAACATTTCTAATTGTTTGGTTTTATTTTAATAAATATGAGCAAAAATCTCGGGGAAAAATCTTCCTAATTTAACTATTTACTATTGAATTAGGAAAATTTAGCAATGAAAGATAGGAGTGATGGAAGAGTAAGTTTCAGTTGTTCTATTATTCTATTATACCCCCTTCTGTTTCAAATATTTTTATCTGCATTCTTATTTAGTTTTATTAGCCATTCTGATTTAATATATTTTATTACATTAAAACTTAAATACTTGCACCTAGAGGATGAATATACTTGCTAGTATATATAAATGAATTGGTTGGCAACCTTCTGTCTATTTTAGATGATGGCGTAGTTCTTTTTTTTCTCTCTCTCTCACTTACAGCTACGTGAGTGGCTGAACGGACCGTTCCTCGAATGGCAGTCTCTGGTGCAATGGCTGGAAACAAAAGGTGATGCTTTCTGTAGGTGTTGGGGGTGCTGCTGTTTCTCCTTTCTTTTAGTTCTCTTTTCTGTGGCAGCTTTTTTCCTCTCTTCTTCACTTCTTTTTGTTCCTTGTTTGACGAGGAGGCGCCAGGTTGCACGGTCTTCTGCACAAGCCTCCCACATGTCTATGTCGATGCGGCATGTCTTCATAAATCATATCAACACACTCAAATATGTCACTTGTTAACTATTTAAATGCCTTGGTGGAAAGGTGTTCAGTTGCTCATGCTTAACACTGAGGAACACAAGGATGATAGGATTCAAAATACACTGACTAACAGACAAACATTATAGGATACTACACAACACAGATTAAATTTAATGCCACAAGGGATCTCCACTGTAAAGTGTTCTCACCTGCAGCCTAAAAATGGCCACAAGAATCTTTACATCTGTCTTATTACTAAACTACTTATTGACTCTCTATTGGAATTTTATTTATATATCTTTTTATTTTTATTTTGTCAAACTCTGTGAAATTCTGACTTTTGTTAACCCTTTTACTGGCATAAATACAGGATAGCTACTACTGCTACTACTACTACTACTACTACTCATTAATGAAATCAAGGAAGATTTTATATTGCTATAATATCACTTTTTTAATGGAGTTATAAATCATTAAATACATGTTTAAAATGTTAAAAAGGAAAATAAATAAATATTTATATCATAATCAAAAATAAATATAATTTGAACAAAGCAGAAAAAATATGAGGTAAAACATTGACATACATAACATAGATACAAAAACTTCCTTTGGGAGTAAGAAAGAGTTCATGAAGAATAAAATAGTTACTCACCGATAGTTGGGGGGCAAAGCACCCCCCTCACTTAATGGACAGAGATACCAGGCGTCTAGCTCATGTTTGGTGGATGCTATACCAAGAGAAAAAGAGTGAGATATTCCCGGGCTGCTGTTTAAATACCCAGCTAATAGTGTCACCTGCTGACGAAACACTCGCGGTAAGGGAAGATAACTCTTTTGGACACAAGTCCATCCCAGCAGGAGCCGACAATCGCAACAATAATATTTCATATGTAATTAATTTTTAATACATTTTAAACATCAAATTCGCCAAAAATTACGACAAAATTAGAAACAAAACATGTAATTGAAAGTTTAAGATACTTATAATACCTTCTTCTTAAAAATCAATAACAGAAAAACATTAAATACACTATATACAAAAATGTCTCGCATTTTTATATTTTATTTCGATGTAATATGCTTTTCTTTTGTTAATGCCACAAGAAAGCAATTGTACAGCTCTCTATCGCACAAACCATCCGGGTGAGACAAACAAAACCTGCTGGACACAGCTTTTCGATGCACGGAAGAACTCATGAGTGACGTTCTCCTGGGGACACCTACACATGGATACATCAGTGTAGGCCGACCTGCAAAAACTTAAATCATTCAGCTCTGTGCAGATTCTGAATGCTGTTTGGAAGACCTCCCAGGAGTGATGAACTATAGGAACAGTTGGGAAGAGATGTAGTCATGGATATCCAGGCGATGATAATTATAAAGGTGTTAAATCATTATTTACCACGTACCCCACGTGTACGGATTAGGCACAAGGCCCTATTAATATGGGACCACCCGCGAACCGAAGCTCATGGTGCGGCGTGTGCAAAAATGTGTTGATCCTGTCAGCATTCCCCCATCAATGAGGGCGCATCAGGCACTGGGCAATAAACCCAGCCCTGCCTCTTTAAATCGAGGGGGCAGGTGTTGCCTGGGGGATGAGCCCCTAGTATCAACGATGTTAATTACTTGATCAGTCTAGCGGCCGAAGCTCACTGGACCCCCGATCGAAATCGGGGAAGTATATTATAAAGATGTAGAATCTGTTATTCAAAATTCTGACATTACATTTTTTTTAAAATCTTTACTTGTTTCTTTTCTCTTCATAATAATTTGTCCAAACGACAAATGCCTTGTATCTTTTTTTTTAAAATCTCATCAAAGACTCAGCAAATCCAAGAAACGGTTGCTATGGTTATTGTAGCTACATACCGACCGTGAAAATAAAAGCTTGACGCCTCGTACTGATGTAATCAATTTTATTCAATAAACAACGTGAAAACTGTACAAAGGAAGAAATAGATAACATTCAATAAAAGATAACAACAAATACATTTCAATAGAAATAGAAATACAAGAAAGAAATGGACACGCGGTGTGTCTTATACAAAAGTTCTTTAAAAAAAGGGAACATCATAATTGCCGTCTCCTCTCACTGACCAGCAGTAGTAAACTAGGAGAAATGCTATATATATGGTCAAGGACAGCAGTAACATAGAATAATAATTAACACAGCTTAACGCCTGTACCCCAGCTCTGGTTAGCGAAATGAGAACAGGATACTCCCGTGGACTGAATGAAGGGTTAGGTTCAAAGTTCCATGATGGCTCCCGATTACGACAAGAAGGTTCCCGATTACGACAAGAAGGTTCCCGAATTCGAAAAGAAGGTTCTCGATTCCGAAAAGAAGGTTCCCAAGTCCGAGAAGGTTCCCGAGTCCGATAAGAAATACCTGAAGAAGGACGGAGAGCACATCGGTCGAAACGTTGTACAGATAACAATGAAGATGAGGACAATAGTCCGAATAACGCAGATAATACTAATCATCAAGCTTCATCTCAAACATTCAGAGAAATGGTATATATATATTTAAAAACCCTTCCGCACGAGCAGGATGTGACAAAAGGTCAACTTCTGAAGCGGAATTTAACAGGTTTGAATTCAGAGTTTTCCTTCTCCTAGACACATTACCTAGCCAAGGTTATAGATCCCACTCTGCCCTACTATTTAACCATAGCTGGAGACAGAAGTAGTTGGATGCATGCCTTTCCCAAGGGTATTAGTGATATGTGAAATGTAAACAGCCTCGACCAGGAATGTAATGGTATATGGGGTCTTTGTTTCCCTTACCCATTTCCTCTTTGAGTCTTATAGTTCTCAGTAAATTTAAGGGTCAACAGTAAAGGTAGCGATCTTGGAAAATCAAGTAAATCATTCTAGAAACTAGATAATATTGGTTATACTTGAAAATCGTCGTCAAAATTAGAACGGATACTTATTTGGTGGTGATCAATGACAGTTTAAATACAGTGTATGAATGAACTTTTTTCCGAATTGGGTTACGGTTTAGGAGTTTGGGGATTAAGGTTGTTTTTAATTACATATTGCTTAAAAAAAACAACAACAAATTACTATACATTTAATTAACCATTGAAATTAATTATTGAATCCAACGGTAACACATTAGTCTCAGTTGTGTGTGTTGGTACTACAATACATAATTTCAATTAAACTTGGTTTTAGAAAATTATTTTTCAACATTAAATGTATAGTAATTTGGGATTTTTTTGCAAGTTTAACCATAATGTCTTAGTAATTAAATTGGTAAACAAAAATACTTATATGAAAATGAAATATGGCTAACTTGTCTATTTAGTGACTGTTACAATTATTTCTTACCTCTCCAATAGGCTTCTACAACAGGTGTACTGCATTTTCTTTTGTTTCTTCTGTTGTAGTATGATACGGCTGCTGTGGCAGTTATATGAAATGAGAGGATCTGTGAGTGTGTAATGAGCTTGCAGATTTCCATTACTCCATCTTAATGACATTATAAAAGAAAAGTGAGGAAAGACTTATAAGGCATCTGACGACTTAGGATGACCTTAGAGAAATGACGAGACAATGAGTTGGTAGGTTGGTTGGTTAGTTGGTTACTTTGTTGGATTTTACGGCATGTCCACCTATTTTGGGTTATTTTGTGCCAAAGACGTTTTATTCATTCTTGATGGGTATTCAAAACAAATTTTTGACTCAGTTTTTTAACGGATTCTTTAAACTCATTTTTTTCTATTTAACCCATAGATGGGACCCTAACAGGTACTATCGTTCTGAGTCAGAATGAACCTGGTTGTAATAGCGATGAAGGGGTACTCTACATTCCCCAAAGCTCCAGAGAATTGGAACTTCACCATTTATAAAAAAAATATGGGTTATCCTCCCCAAACACCAAACAGGGGCGAGAGTCATTAAGAATTTTCAACAGAATAAACTAAGCCGCTTAATTAGACGATTGAAAGAAGAGCATAAGCCGTTTAACAGGGCGGCTGAAACAACAGAACATACTGTCCCTTTTTTGTTCGGCTGAAAGAATATATCAGCACTTCTACCGGGAGACGAAAGACCAGTACAGAAGAACCCCAAAACTATAACGACGCTGCTACGAAAACCCTTACCCAAACAGATAAGTGTTTAATGTAATTCAAAATTGCTAACTTACATGACTTACGACCGCTAAAAGACATATGTTTTTAGCAACCCGTTGATACGCACGATAAAAGAACCTCTTTTGAAATATCTATTTTCTTATGTCCATTTCCTTTCTCTCGGTTTATATGGGAAACTGTTAATAAATTCCTATACACTAGATGCAGATTAACGTCATACCCAGGACACCAAGGAGCTTTGGTGCATTACAGGAAGTTAGAAATGTTGTCACATTTGCCCAAAATTTGAGAATTGGAAAATGTTTTATCCTTAATACTGATGATGGCATAAGAGTTCAATTCATACTGTTGTATCCCGAGATGTAGGATATACAGAAATGATAATAAAACAGAGAATATGTTAACAATAACAATATTTGTTCTATTTATTTTTCACTGACAGGGAATACAGTGGATGGGTTTGGATTAGAGTTCTGGCTTGATGTAGGATACACGTGTGTCACCCGCTCGGTTCTGATCTGCTCTGCAGTCTTTTCCCCCCTCCTCTTCAGAGAGTCTGGTTCGAATCGTTAGGGGGGGGGATAACTCTCCCTAACACATACACAATGGATTCTACAAAGAAAATATATATTCAATAAGCATTTGAGGTTTTAATGTTGTATACTGATAATAAACCATTTTTTGTGGGCGGTTAGTGTAGAGACGGTTAGTATAGATTTTGAATTCAAAGTCGTTCAAATTTAAAATCGGGCGCGGCTGGATGATTGACACTCTGTAACATCAAGTTGACCCCCCGTCTTCCGCCGATGGTTGAATATAGGAATAGAAGTTTAGTTAGCTTAATTAGTTAAACCGGAGACTTCATAATAAAAAGACGGGCTTCGCTTTATTCCACAGCGGTTGAGATAGTTCTGGTTCTGAATAAAAAGGTGATCACAGAATACAAGCCTTGGTTGTCTCTATATGAACTAAATGGCAGTCTTGGCGACACGAAGTAGGACCAGCATCTTACAGATGCTTCAGAACGATATATGTAACAGGACGATGTATGCATCAGAACGATATGTGTCGCATAGCCCAACTCAAGTTGTAGTAGTAGTCGCCGTTAGTAGTAGTAATAGTCGTTAGTTCAGAAATAACACACGCAGGTTGTATGGTCACAGAGGATGTTTATTTCTTTAAGGCGCGTGGGTTCTTTTTCAGAGAGAAGGAAAGATAGAGAGAAAGTGAGAGTGGACACGGTCAAATTACTCGGTCGTAGATCATGTTCGCTACTACTGTATGAATCCCATAGGGGGGGGGCAGGAAGGCCCAGTCTCCCTTCCATGAAGCCCGGCCGAAAAAGAGGCCGATTTTCTTCTTCTTCTTCTTCTTCTTCTTCTTCTTCTTCTTCTTCTTCTTCTTCTTCTTCTTCTTCTTCTTCTCGTCCTGGGCGTGAGAGAGCCACACCAGTTTCCGTTTCAAAACCAGGAACTTCCGTTTCTATTTTTAAATCTATTTCCGGGGTCATTCGTTGGTCACATTACTGGTACCCTACTTAGTGTTTACTCTTCCAAATTTTAACCTTTGTTTGCTCTTATTTCTTTTTCTTCTCTTTCTCATTTCAATCCCCGTAGACCACAATAATTACGCTAAAAAGACAGACCAGACCAGTTAGAAGAAATATCCCAGCTACGCAAGAAACAGACTACAGAAGTAAGGTACCAGTCAGCTATTCAAGTAAGTAAGATATTGATGAGGGTATAACCACATATGTTCTCATATCTCATAATCATAATCTAATAGAACCCTCTCCATTATATACCCAGTAAGTGGGTATACAACATTAATATCCTCAAAAAGTTGACGACCCTGAAAACAAAATCATTTTCTATTCTTGGCATTTACACAGCAAAAGTTTGTTTGGCGCCAAACTTAACATGACGCACGTCTCGCAATTTGCTTCTGTTACGCTCTACCCGGTTTTATAGAGATGAGCAAAAGTTATTGTTTTAAGACGGTTCTGTTTAGACTCATGCCAAACATTTATGCCTGATTGCCCATACTAGATTGCCGTGCCAATACTGCTCACAGATATTTTATTTATTCATTTATTTATCGGTAATTTATGAGGAAGTGCGTCCCGGTCTCCTGCCTCAGAAATTGCTACCCGGTAACTATTAAAATAACGTCCCCAGCTATGTCGTCTCAGATTTTCTTTTATTCATGTTTGTTTAATGTCTTGTTTTTAGTTTAAATAAACAAGAATCACGACAAAAAAGAAGCGACACCCCACAAATACATTTACTTGTAGAAAATATCTATCTATCTATCTCCATTTGTTCATATCTATCTATATTATTTTGTTTATCTATCTATCTCATTCTATTCCAAACTATATATCCATCTTCATATCTAAACAAGAATTACGACAAATTACGATAGATAAACAAGAATTACGACAATTTTTTATAAATGAACAAGAATTACGACAAATTTCTATAAATGAACTAGAATTACGACAAATTACGATAAATAAATAAGAATTACACCAAAAAAGAGAAGCCCCACCCCCTCTAAAATACATTTAACGCCCTAAGTTGTTTGTTTTCTTTCAAGTAACACCGACATAGATGTGGACGTTATTTTAATAGTCACCGGGTAGCAATTTCTGAAGCAGGAGACCGGGATGCACTTCCTCATAAATTACCTATTTATCTATTAATTTTACGTAGAAGATTGTGAAAGGGCTAAATATTTCTCTAACCCTAACCTGGCCATTAAAAATCCGAATATCAAAAAGTGTCTGATTCCATGGGTTTCGCATAAATTGATTGATATATTAATTGATTCTAACGGCATATCAACCCGTCTAGGGTTATTTTATGCCAAGTTCATTGAACATTCATATTTACATTTTTTAGTCATTTATTAAAATATTTTTTAAACACAATCTGTTGTAACTCGATTATCAGAGTTAACATAGAAATAATAATAAGATACACAATGAATATTAAGGATAAGGGAGAAGGTTTACTAAGCAAAGATACAAGGCGAACAGAGTAATTATCAATTGCTACATTGAATTAACTAGTCCCGTGAGAATTTGTTGCTTCTCTCTTCCGAAGTTTCGTCAGGTATTATTTATAGGAAAAAACAGACGATTCCATTCTCATTATTTAGATCTATTCAAAATCTATTTAAAACTTATTCGTATTCGATTGGATCATATAGAAATATGACATGGTCCAATCAAATACGAATAATTTTCAAATAGATCTATTTGCCTATAGGTTCTACCACTCTGGATCAGAGTGTGCCTGGGAGTAATGGCAATGAATAGTATGCCACACTCCAGAGATCTGCAGAACTGGAGATCTGTAGGACTGAAGATCTGCAGAATCGTCAGACACAGTTTAGCGCCAATGCCAGGACCCCTTTTTGGATGGGGGTTACTCCTCAGCAGTTCACATATTCTAAGCCCTGCTGACAGGGAGGGGGTTTCAGATAAGTGATTGTGTGGATAGGTAGCCACCCTGTCGCAACACAATGATGCCAAGAGGTCCAGAAAAAAAGTGGCGGCAACAAGGCACCGGCACATCAACATCTTCAGGGACAGCCTTCACATTCGACATCTGTGGTCGAGAATGTTTTTCGAACATTGGACTTCACAGTCACGGGAGGTACTGTTACTTCAGGGGTACAAGAATTATATAGTCTTCCGAGACTGCAATGCCAATGAATAAATGGATAGATAGATAGATAGATACATAGATAGATACATAGATACATAGAATAGATTTGGGCTTTTTTGTTGTTGTTGACTGTCCTTCGATACGAAGAAGACTTTTTTGTCAGTTTATCTGATTCGTCTCTGATGTTTTCCTTTGCAATCAAGTGTCTTTGAAGTTGACAGAAGCTTTCTCAACTGTCAACACGATCAATCTTCGACATATTCTTCAAGCTTATCAGATTGGGTTGAAATATCGAAAAAAAATAATAGTGACCGACGAATGTAATCATAAACCAAGGATTAGCCTACATCTCCCCCCCTCTCTCTCTCTCTCTCTCTCTCTCTCTCTCTCTCTCTCTCTCTATCTATCTATCTATTAAGATATATATATAATATTGTTTGGTATTTTTATGGTAAACAGTGTTCGGACCATATGACCTTTAGGCACCCCTTTTGCTTTGCTGATTCATTAGTACATTTTTTCATTTACATCGTCAACATTCGGTCCTTTGTTAACAGACGATTTTTAGAGAGTTTTTTTAAGTCATAAAACTAACCCCTAACCCCTAACCCCTAACCCTAACCCCTAACAAACAACCAGATGTTGACGGTGTAAATGAAAAAGACGTACTTAGGAATCAGCAAAGCAAAAGGGGTGCCTAAAAGTCATATGGTCCCAGTGTTCAATATCCATTGATAGAACATATACATCTTAGTTAGGTTAGTGTATATAAAGTCAACGGCGCTTGGTAACTGTCAGTTTCTCGCCTATGTTGACATTAACAAGCACCGATTACTTATATCTACGCTACCCTATATATAACAACGTGTAGAAACTACACAAATATCTATATTTAATGTTTAAACGTTGTTTCTTTTCCGATTAAAAATTGACCTTGTGTCACATCCTATTCGTGCGGAGGGGTTGGGCAAATATATATTTTTTCGTCACGAGTGATCTGCAACTTAATTGATTGATTGTCGCTGTTGTTGTTTTGCTTCTCTTCGTTGGAGGCACGTGCTGTAATGGTTAGAGTCGTGGAAAATGGACTTGTCGATCCGAGTTCAAATCCTGGACGAAGCTACAGTTCACATAGCGCAAACACCCTTGGGAAAGGTATGGATCCAACTACTCTTCCTCTAGCTATGGGTAAATAGTAGGGCGGACTGGGCTCTTTAACCTTGGTTAGGCAACCAGTCTAGGAAAAGGAAAATTCAGAATTCCGACCTGTTAAACTCCGCTTGGAGTGGTCACAACTAGAATAGGCTCAGTCCTATTTAGTGATCTATTTCACTAATTTAATTCTTTAACCATCAAATGATCACATTAATGTTTCGATTTGCTTCTCACGACTACCTGTTACGTACTGAGGTTTTCACGGTACCAAATCGATATAATGTTGTATACCCTTTCTTCTTCTTACTTTTAATCGTCTTCTCTTCTGGCCGGCTTTGGTTCTTCTGCTATCATCTTAACTGGTCTGGTCTAGCGTCTGGTGTTGACTTGGGGATTCCGGTCTGGTCCTCTATGGGGATCTCTCGTTATCAGAAGCCCTGTGTCATTGTTAGTTTTTAGTAAACACAAGACTTCGATTTTCTTTTAATGTTCTTTATTCGGTAAATCCCCAACCCAGACACCTGCGCAGTTGAGGGACCGCGTGTATAACACGACTTACCCCTTCGAGCTCACTGCTACCTTCTAACTCTGAGTTACTATCTTAAACCGGAACAGGGTCTTCTATACCTTCCGGTTCTCACGATTTATCCCCGGAAGGCAAGGTGAGAGTGAGGTCAAGCGTTGTCACTCATCCTTCAAGGCCGTGGGCTGCACTAATCGCCATTATGTTTCTACACTACCTTAAAAAAGTATTAGGGATCCAATAATTATGTAACATACCGACCACTCGTCAACCACGATAATCAGAATTTTCCATGATTTCTATGACACGATGAATACTTTTGTTGGCGAGAGGTTACCACGGCATAACACGAACTTATATGACCACAAATGATGCCTTGTAACACAAGATACGACACTGAAAGATCCCCACATCACATCAAGGATTAAGCACAAAGATCTCCACGACGCATCTAAACTACATTCTGTGCCAGGAAACGACCCTGAATAAAAAAAGTTCCACAGAAAAAAAGAGAAATAACTAATACAGCACCCAAGAAGGACCAGAAAAAAATCCAGCATCCAAGAAATCTCCACGGCACTTTCTTACCAATAAGGAAAGGAAGAAAAAAATCACAAATCACCCCCACCGAATCATTTCTTTAACACTTAGCCGGATTTTTCTTTTCTTTTTTCTTTATATAAAACATGTCTATATTTCAGATGAAGCCATAGTTTAAACATAAGTGTAACTTTACTTTATACCAGCAACACTCACGACTTTAACCTATACAAGACTCTTATCCTAGTAACGGGGTAGTAGATTCATGGGATAAACTACCATCATTACTAGTGAATTCCCCATCTCTGAACTCTTTTAAGGCAAGGATGGATGAATTGTGGAAAGAAAATAAATATTCAGTGGAAATAAGATATTTATTTAAATATAAAGAACAACTGACAGGTCTCAGACCTAATACACTAGCTGAAAAGATATTATTATAGAGTTTTTCACACCAGCGTTAGCTGATGGTATTTCACTGGAGTCTGAGTGACAGCAAGTCTCCTCGTGTCTCCAGGACTCTTCTGAGTATTCTGGCAGATTGCAGCAATACAGTATTCTGGATGATCTCAATTCTTCCTCTGATTTCCGGATTCTCCAGTTTTTTGGGGATCGTTCCAAGTGCACCAACTACAATTGGTATTATTATTATTATATTTCTTAGTTTTTCACACCAGCATTAGCTGATGATATCTCCCCCGAGTCTGAGTGACAACAAGTCTCCTCAGGTCTCCAGGAATCTTCTGAGTATTCTGTCAGATAGCAACAGTTCAGTAGTCGGGATGGTCTTAATTCTTCCTCTGATTTTCAGATTTTCCAGTCTTTTTTCCAAGCTTTTTGGAACTGTTCCAAGTGCACCAACTACAATTGGTTTCACTTTGACCTTCATATTCCATAACTTTTTCAGTTCTCTGGCAAGATCCAGGTATTTGTCCATCTTTTCATTTTTCCTTCAGCTTCACCCTGTGATCTGCTGGAACTGCAAAATCCACCAGTTGACAAGTTCTTTCTTTTTTGTTATTATTATTATTATTTACTCCTTTTGAGTTTTCACATCAGCATTAGCTGATGGTCTTTCACTGGAGTCTGAGTGACAGCAAGTCTCCCCAGATCTCCAGGACTCTTCTGAGTATTCTGGCAGATTGCAGCAGTGCAGTGTTCTGAATGGTATCAATCCTTCCTCTGATTTCCAAACACTTTTCTAATCCTTTTTGGACTGTTCCAAGTGTACCAACTACAATTGGTATCACTTTCACTTTCATATTCCTTAACTTTTTCAGTTCTCTGGCAAGGTCCAGATATTTGTCCATTTTTTCATTTTCCTTTAGCTTCACCCTGTGAACTGCTGGCACTGCAAAATCCACCAGTTGACAAGTTCTTTCTTTTTTGTTTATCAACACTAGGTCTGGTCTTCTTGCTGGGATAAGGTAATCCGTTTTTATTTCAAAGTCCCAGAGAATTTTATGCGTTTCGTTCTCAAGAACAGATTCTGGTTTATGAATATACCATTTTGTTGTATGGTCAAAATTTAATTTTTGCATAATTCCCAGTGGATCACCTTCCCAACCCAGTCATGTCTAGTTTTGTATTCTCGTTGTGCTAGTTTGCTACATTCGCAAAGTATATGGTTTACAGTCTCATCTCTATTACCGCAAAGTCTACATTTACTATTTTGTTGGGTCTTATCAATTTTTGCTTTGATATAGTTTGTCCTTATGGCATTATTTTGTGCAGCAATTATAAGTGATTCAGTTTCTCTTTTGAGGTTTCCCTTTCTTAACCATGTCCAAGTCTTTATGTGCAACCTCTTCCATTGTCGTTTGAAGCGTCCATATAGTTGTTTTTTCTCCCATTTTTTTTTTAGTCTTTATGTTTTTCTGTTTGTCCATCTGTCGCTCCTACTATTGTTGGCCCCATAAGTAGTTGTCTTTGCTCTTCCTTGTGTAATCTTCAAGTTGCTGGATTGTGGTTTCTACGCATTCCTCTATGTTGCAAGACCTCTTCCCCTTCCTTTCTTGACACATACAATCTATCTCTATCATCTCCCATCTTCTCCTAGGTGGAGAGCCTTGTGCATGGTCATTAATTTTCTCGCCTTTGGTCTATCTGTCTGAGTTCTCTTTTGTCCATTTTTATAATGGGGACAGCCCAGGTATTATTATTATTATTATTATTATTATTATTATTGTTATTATTATTATTATTATTATTATTATTATTATTATTATTATTATTATTATTATTATATATTAAGATATTTCTATACACATATATATAAGCCCTTCTTTGTATTCTTCTATCAGGTTGTATATTTTACTTCTGTTAAGTTTTGCTCGGGCAATAAAGTCTACTTGTTATTACTTTCGTCGTTAATTGTTCTTACATATATCCACTCCGTACGG
Organism: Doryteuthis pealeii; assembly: GCA_023376005.1. NCBI lineage: Eukaryota > Metazoa > Mollusca > Cephalopoda > Myopsida > Loliginidae > Doryteuthis > Doryteuthis pealeii. Next base: position 105,290,131 of record CM042142.1, on the reverse strand, counting down.
GGGAAACGATACTCAACCAGCTATCGTTCTTATACATTTTCCATCTCTTCTGTATTCTTATGCCAGTCTATTCTAAGATTGATGAATATATATATATATATATCCGATGGGTAGGAACTTAAGTTGGTCTTGTCCAGCCAAGAACGAACAGCATAAAATATACCATATAAGCAAATTATATTATAATTGGACAGAGACATCAATTTCCTCATTGTTTTCTTTTTTTTTCTAAGAGAAATTATTCCTATGTTCATTTTAATGTCAGATAACAGCGTTGTCGAGACGTACAACCCATTAGTAGATATTAAGTGAAAACCAAAACGTCAATAATCATGTTTGCAAATTCATATTTTTCGACAATTACTTTTCAGTAATTGTAATAAGACACGAAATGAACGGCCATCAATTAGGCCTATATCGTACAGAATATTATATATATATATATATATATATATATATATATATATATATATATATGCAGTTGGGAATACGGGTGTGCTAAAAAAAATTATTGAAACTGAAATTGTATTAACCAAGACAGAAATGAACAATGAATGATTTGTCAATTTTCTTCAAAATTGTACTCACCTCACCCGCCACGCGTTCAACACCCTTGCTTTATTAGACGAAGTATTTCTGAAACTTCTAATATATCTAGATCAGCCCTATCGGTTGGGGCTGCAGAATACACCCACTGCATCCTTGCAGAGAGGTGGCGACCCGTAATACTTGTCGGTTGGGGCTGAATACGCCCACTGCACCTGCCGAAGGGTGGCAACCCTTTATGCCTGAGGACAGGACTGTGGTGGCTGAGCGGTCTTTGAATGTGGCTACTAATTGTTCCAGTGTCATGCAACACTCCGTTTTGTCCCTTACTTAGGCTAGACGGACGATCCGTTGGCTGGTTGGTTGGTTGGTTGGTTGTTAAAACCAGTGTGCAAATTAACCACACCATATATTATGTAAACCTTAATATGACCGGGTTAGCTCAGTCGGTAGAGCGTTGGGCTAGAAACCACAAGGTTCCTAGTTCGATACTGGCCCTCGTCAACTCAGCGTATGAGTAGCACAGGGATCTGTGCGGTAAAGTAAGGAGCTGATGGTAGGTGTGGCGCTCCACCTCAGACGCAAAAACAATCTCCTTGGTCTAGCGCTGGTGAAAAGGGGATAGACTCCCTCGCTGATTGGCTGATTCCGACTTTAGGCCACCCCGACGACTTTACTTTACTTTTTACTTAATCCTTTTGGGGTCATTTAATATCGAGTCAAGTCATTTTGATATTCGGTTTCTTACAGTGCCTGCTGTTGCTTAAATGCTCACCCATCTAAGTATTGAACAAGCACATCGCCTCATAACTTTGGTGGTCTAGTGGGAACCGGTGCTTTCAAAGTGACTTGATCATAAGCTCCGGCGGTCACTAGCCGATTGATTCCAATCAATCGGCTAGTTATGGCAAGCTCTAGCACCTATATAATTATGTACCGATCGAATTCTTTAATTGTTTTAATGGCAAACATACAACCTTTAATATCAAATATGTGCTAGAATGCAGTGGTTTAGGCTCAACCATCAGTTTATTAATATATATATATATGAATTATATGAATTCGCTACAGTAGCGATGCCTGGATCACATACTCCTGCCACGTGAGGAAACTGGACAATTTCCACCTCAGATGTCTACGCTGTATTCTACGAATACGCTGGCAGGACAAAGTGCCTAATACAGACGTGCTGGAACGTGCAGACATGAACAGCATGCCTGCCATTATCTGCTAGAGACGCCTGCTTTGACTCGGTCACGTCAGAAGGATGGACAAACGCCGCATCCCCAAAGACTTACTGAATTAGTAGAGGGCACCCGACCGGTAGGGAGACCACGCCTGCGCTTTAAAGATGGCTGCAAGAGGGGCATGAAGACATGCCACATCGACACCAACACATGGGAGGCGTATGCAGAAGACCGTACCACCTGGCGCCTACTTGTCAAACAAGGAATGAAAAGGATGGAAAAAGAGAGAAAAGTAGCCGCCGCAGAAAAGAGAGCCAAAAAGGAAGGAGAGACAACAACAACTCCAGCAAGCATCACTGTTTGTTAGCGGTCACTGCACCAGAGATTGCCATTCAAAAATTGGTCTGATCAGCCACCCACGCAACTGCAGATAAATGATAATGAAAAAAAAACGGTGGACACTACGCCATCGTCTTCAATAGACGGACGGATGCCAACCAATGAATTAATATATATGAAGTTGTTTTTTCTAATTTGTTGATACACATGAAATTAACGAAAAGCATTTCTACCAATTTGTTGATATACAAAGTCGATGAAAAATCTAACACTAAAATTATTTCTGCCAATTTAGTGTCCCGGTGTGGCAGTAGCTGTTAGGGTCGCATCTTATGGGTCGAATAGATCTATTTGCAAGTTACTGATAATCATTTCTACCAGTTTATTGATACACATGAAGTTAATGAAAAATCTAATATAACCACCGATTTATTAATACACATAAAGATATTTCTAATTTACTAACATAAATTAAGTTAATGAAAATCATTTCGACCAATTTGTTTCTAAAAACATCTTCGGCATAGAATAACTCAGCAAGGGTTGACATGCCGTAAAATCCAAACAAATCAAACCATGTTGTAAAGCCGTGCCGTCATATTTCTTTAAGTATCTTCCATGTTTACAAATCTTAGTCGTGAGATACATTTTCTGTTTAGGATACCAGTAAAAGGTTGAATGGCGCTAGATCTAGTGAGTATGAAGCGTTATTATTATTATTATTATTATTATTATTATTATTAAGTAGTAATATTTATTTTTAACCATATATTTGTGTATAAATCATTAGAATCAAATTTTTACACTAAAATTTAATAATAATAATAATAATAATAATAATAATAATAATAATAATAATAATAAAGCGAAAATTGATAAGACCCAACAAAATAGTAAATGTAGACTTTGTGGTAATAGAGATGAGACTGTTAACCATATACTCTGCGAATGTAGCAAACTAGCACAACGAGAATACAAAACTAGACACGACTGGGTTGGGAAGGTGATCCACTGGGAATTATGCAAAAATTAAATTTTGACCACACAACAAAATGGTATATGCATAAACCAGAATCTGTTCTTGAGAACGAAACGCATAAAATTCTCTGGGACTTTGAAATAAAAACGGATTACCTTATCCCAGCAAGAAGACCAGACCTAGTGTTGATTAACAAAAAAGAAAGAACTTGTCAACTGGTGGATTTTGCAGTGCCAGCAGATCACAGGGTGAAGCTAAAGGAAAATGAAAAAATGGACAAATATCTGGACCTTGCCAGAGAACTGAAAAAGTTATGGAATATGAAAGTGAAAGTGATATCAATTGTAGTTGGTGCACTTGGAACAGTCCCAAAAGGATTAGAAAAGGGTTTGGAAATCAGAGGAAGGATTGATACCATCCAGAACACTGCACTGCTGCAATCTGCCAGAATACTCAGAAGAGTCCTGGAGACCTGAGGAGACGATGTCACTCAGACTCCAGTGAAAGACCATCAGCTAATGCTGATGTGAAAACTCAAAAGGAGTAAATAATAATAATAATAATAATAATAATATTCTAGCAAGAAGACCAGACCTAGTGTTGATTAACAAAAAAGAAAGAACTTGTCAACTGGTGGATTTTGCAGTTCCAGCAGATCACAGGGTGAAGTTATAGGAAAATGAAAAAATGGACAAATACTTGGACCTTGCCAGAGAACTGAAAAAGTTATGGAATATGAAAGTTAAAGTGATACCAATTGTAGTTGGTGCACTTGGAACGGTCCCAAAAGGATTGGAAAAGGGTTTGGAAAGTCTGGAAATCAGAAGGATTCATACCATTCAGAACACTGCACTGCTGCAATCTGCCAGAATACTCAGAAGAGTCGTGGAGACCTGAGGAGACTTGCTGTCACTCAGACCAGTGAAAGACCATCAGCTAATGACGATGTGAAAATTCAAAAAGAAGAAATAATAATAATAATAATAATAATAATAATAATAATAATAATAATAATAATAATAATGGGAAGAAAAACATCTATATGGATACTTCAAACGACAAATTGGAGAGGTTGTACAAAAAAAAAAGACTGATTAAGAAGAGGAAACCTCAAGAGAGAAACTGAAGCACTAATAATTGCTGCACAAAATAATCCCATAAGAACAAAGTATATCAGAGCAAAAATTGATAAGACACAACAGAACAGTAAATGTATACTGTGTGGTAACAGAGATGAGACTGTAAACCTTGTATTAAGCGAATGTAGCAAATTAGCACAACGGGAATACAAAGCTAGGCATGACTGGGTTGGGAAGGTGATCCACTAGGAATTATACAAAGAATTACATTTTGACCATACAACAAAATGGTATATGCATAAACCAGAATCTGTTCTTGAGAATGAAACATAAAATTCTCTGGGACTTCGATATAAAGACGGATCCAAACCTGGAGACCAGACCTAGTATTGATTAATAAAAAAAAGAGAACTTGTCAACTGGTAGACTTTGCAGTTTCAGCAGAACACAGAGTGAAGATGAAGGAAAACAAAAAGGTAGACAAATACCTGGACCTCGCTAAAGGCTATGAAATATGAGGGTGAAAGTGATACCAATAGTAGTTGGTGCTCTAGAAACGGTCGCAAAAGGCTTGGGAAAAAGACTGGAGGAACTGGAAATCATTCAGATAACTGCATTGCTGAAATCGATTAGAATACTCAGAAAAGTCATGGAGACGTGAGGAGACTTGTTGTCACTCAGACTCCAGTGAAAAATCATCAGCTAACACTAGTGTGAAAAATTAATAATAATAATAATAATAATAATAAGGGTATATTCGCCGTCCGTCCCGGCCTCTTGCTTCAAAAACCGCTAGCCGGTGGTTGCTGACCCCCCCCCCAGCTACGATTGAAGTCCGTAGCCAAAGCGGTGTCACTTGAAAAAAAAACTAGGGTTAGGGTTTAGGGTTAGGGTTGGAGTTAGGGTTAGGGCTGGTGTTAGGGTTAGGGTTAGGGTTAGTTTAATGGGAAAATAAATAAATAATTTGGGCTCCGTTTTTTCTGGGTCACCCTGTATACAGGGTACCCAGAAAAAACAGAACCCACAAATTTTGTAATAAAACTGTTAATTTCAACTTGGGGTGTGGTTAGGGTTAGGGTTAGGGCTAGGGTTGGGTTGGGTTTTCGGGAAAAACGCCCTAAGTTGGTTGTTTTTGTTTTGTTTTGTTTTTTTCGGCTACGGATTTCAATTGTAGCTAGTTTTTTTTTTTTCAGCAGCCACCGGCTAGCGGTTTTTGAGGCAGGAGACCAGGACGGAACTCTGCGAATATTACGAATAATAATAATAAAGAAGGAGGAGAATAAATAAAATATCTCAGAATGAGAAATCTATCACAACCACAACCTTCTTTTTTGAGTTATGCTGTAATGCGTGCCAAAAAAAAAAAAAAAAAAAGAATCCGGTTATTTTTATTAAACTTGTTAAAGCTGCCGGAAGTGTTAACGTTGTTTTGGCTAATTAAGTGTTAATGTTTTCTTATAGACGAGCGTATGATTGTAAGAAAAAATATAATAGACGTCGAAAATAGAGTTGAAATTCGTTTATTGTAAATAAACAGAGGTCGTGTGGTTTAGAAAAAAGTACTAGCTTTCTTCTCCCACTTTGTAGGGATCAGGAAGCGAGTGGATGTGAGTCTGTTCTTGGTCCGGTATATGTGGTTTGTTGAAGCAGTTCTGGTAGTGATAGCGAGTGGTGGGGATGTGTTGGATTGTTGATAGACTGGTGGTGGCATCTATTCTAGCCCATGTTACGAGATGTGATAGGTCTCTCGGCTCTTATCACAGGTCCGGGTTGAACTAACATTCGTGTCTCTGGTCAGTTTTTTCATGACTCTGTTTGTCACCAAAAGGTTCTGGGGGCAAAGTTTATGACTGGTTTAAAAAAACGAAGTTTTTTTTATTGTGTATTAACTTAACATTTCCAAGCGGACAAAAAAAGAGGGAATTTCCTCCTTCTCTATGTTATATCCCGAAATGTAGGAAATACAAAATGATAATAAAAACAGTAAAATATGAAATATAACAATATTTGTTTTATTTATTCTCACTGACAGAGAATAGAGTGGATGGTTTTGGATAGAATTCAACAGTGTGTGTATCATGTGTGTGTTCACACATGGGACCAGTCTTTATCTGCCTGACTGCCAGTCTTTTTTCTACCTCCTGTTAGAGAGTATGCGGTTGAATCGTTAGGGGGAAATAACTCTCCCTAACACTGTATGAACAAGACCGAAAGTTTCAACTCAGCAATCAGCAAAATGTATTCTCGACCGCAGCTTTTCAGTTAAAGGTGATGTCTCTGTTTAAAAGAGATCAAATCTTCTTTTTTTGCGGGGAGGGTGTCTTAATACTACAATTTCTATTAGGCTTGATTTAATATTTTCAATATTAACTATTGTTTGGGGAGGGGGATATATTAGTCTTATGGGGTAACAAGTGGTTTGGGTGTTTTAAAGGGGTGGCTGGATATTCTTTGCTGCGTGTTATTAGGGTTTTCGCTTTTTACCCCATCGTCGTGCTGTAAAGCAAGGAATTCCAGGAACAAAAAAGAATGAGACAAAGGCAGAAGGTGGTTTTATGATTTAGGCTTTATTCACGGGTCATAATCGCCAAATGATAAGGAAATATCTCCCTGACCAGTAGGAGCGACCAGACCTAGTTGGCCTAAACTCGAATGGCCGAGATATTCTCTTGGGTGTCAGAAGTCAGACCTTTTTCTCGCACATGCGCGCAGGGTTCTTCCGGTGAAAGCTCATGGGAATTTATTTTTTATTTTTTTTATTTTATTCTAATACCACACAGTATGAATGTGTTTTAGGTGTTGCTAAAAATGTTATTTAATATAATTTATGCTGTATCATAAACATTTTAATGTAACCTATATCGTAACTTAAAGGTGTTTATACATTTCCATTACACTTGAATAAATGTTTTTTTAATGTAATCAGATCTTCGAAATTCAATAAATGTGTATTTTATTATATAAAATAAATACTATATATACTATTCATGAATAATAACCACAACGTTCAGAAAATTCCCTTTACAGACTGTAATAAAAGACGAACAAGGTAATTTCTTTACTCAATATAAATTAATTGTGGTCCAGTTGAGGTGAAGATTCTTTAGTATTTAGAGTGTGTGTATATATGCGTGTGTGGGTGTGTGTGTGTGTGTGTGAGAGAGAGAGAGAGAGAGAGAGAGAGAATGTGTGTGTGTGTGTGTGTGTGTGTGTGTGTGTCCACACGCGTATATCTGTATATAAAAACCTTTCAATTAAAAAAACCCACTGATAATTCATGTTCCTTCTTTAAATCTTCTATACTGTTTTGGGTTCCATGCTTCTATGGCCTAAAGTAATTCGCTACAAAACTCGAAGAGAGAAATCATGGTGACAATGATATGATGTCATTGTTGTCATGAAATAAACAAGATTCGTTTCTGTCAATACAATTCATTGTACCTTTTTTTTAAAAACTGTGGCAAATACGTTGACAAGATTATGATAAAGGCAACAAATAAGGAAATAGAACACACGGCTTTTTAAACAGAACAATGTATTCGACAACAAAACATCAACGTGCAATATACAATATGCAACGGTGTGATATACAAAATGTGTGTGAGGTATACAAATGTGTTATAAATTGTGCAATCATAGAGTGTAGGTGTAGGTTGCAAAATAATGCTTTTGCGTAACTTATCTTGTCTTGTCACTGGTATGAAGAGTGTCTCTTGCTAGCTTGAGTTAAGTTTGACTTTACGTAGTCACCGGCTCTTCTTCTGGCTGGCTTCAAAAACACGTCCTATAGTGACGGCCGTAGCAGCGGAAAGAGGCAGGTTGAAGGAACCAATCTTCGAAATTCGGCTGCTAAACTAAGCCTAGTGATATGTGTTTTGATTGGTCACCGACCATGTCCTTTAACCAATCACACAAGGTCTCTTATCAGGTGATGGTCAAGGGCGGTAACTATGTAAGGTCATATTATTTCTTTTTAAACTCAAAATCTACATTCACGTAATAGAAAATATTTTTTTTGGCGATATCTATTTTAGCTTATCTTGAGAAATCGGATAACAAACTATGAATAACTAAACAGATGTCACTTCAGTATTATTAAATAACATAAATAGAATCTGATCTTTTTAGCAAATGGTTTTACATAAAGGTCAGAAGTAGTTGTCAGAAGTTGAACACAAATATATCTTTCTATGGAAACATTTTCTTAAACTTAGAAGTTTTTCGCCCGAATTATCTATTTGGGCGTTGTTGATTTCAATATAAGAAACTGTCTTTTAAAACACAAAAACACAAGATATAGTATACTAGCCGAACTACCCAACGTTGACTGGAATTTTTAAAATTAAAGAGAAATCTCTTATCTATATCTCTCTATATATATTTACCAGCCCCTTCGCACGAGCAGGATGTGACACATGGTCAATTTCTTAAGCGGAGTTCAACAGGTTTGAATTCAGTGTTTTCCTTCTCCTAGAATGGTTGCCTCACCAAGGATAAAGAGCCCAGTCTGCCCTACTATTTATTCATAGCTGGAGGGAGAGTAGGATTCATACCTTTCCCAAGGGTATTAGCGCTAAGTGAAATACAATTACCACTTCCAAGATTTGATCTCGTGGTGATGAGTCCATTTCCCATGACTTTAACCATTACACCACGCGCTTCCTACTTCCTTTTTCAATATATTTGTTTTATTATATTTTATTCTTTATATAATCTTGTGCACTCTATTTGATTTGCTGGCATTTATAATAATTTTTGCTATAAACCAATTACAAATTGTTAGTTCTTACCAACTAAAATAGTCCCTTTGGCATATGAAGCTAGTGCCTGTAAGTCGTGTCTCCAAAACTATATAGTAAATTACTACGCGATATGTTGTTGGCGCCACCAAAAATTGATGCGCAATCTGTTTTTTTCCTTTGTCTTTATTCCTTCTTATATATTCAGTTCAGTGAAGTAAACGAACATGAAAGCACGTGTGTTTATTACCACCGTGAAATACGTCTTGTGTTCTCATTTTTACTATCAATATGAGTCGATTGAACCATTTCATATCAACACAAATAATGCAGAGTTTACTGAATTACCCTTGTATTTGTATAAATTGTAATGGACATCAACAAGAACAAACAATTTAAGTTAAAAAACCCTCTTCTTTGACATTGCTTTGGTGTGTTAAAGTCAAAAGAAAATGAAATGGTCCGAATATATTAACGTATATGTTACGTATATGTTGGTATTTAACCGAATTAAACACCAAAAATTGAAGCGGCTCTATTAGAAAGGGTAATTTTCAACTAAGTTCCAACATGTAGTTTATGTGGAAGAGTATATCTCTCCAGGGCTGGCCTGGTAAGTCATCTGAGAAAACACAAGAATAGAGTGTCAAATGCTACTGGCACCCAACTATGATTATAAAAAAATCAGGAAATGATCTTACTCGAACTCGAGTTGACAGCCATTATTATTATTATTATTATTATTATTATTATATGTTATGTTACGCTCTCGTTGTCGGAATGGAGAGATGACGTGTCAACGTTTGTTACGTTATAGGTCTTACATCGAATGAAGTGATGGTGTGTTGATATAGAAATGATAGTTGTATACTTATCTCTGGACCGGTACTATATCGGAGAGGCTTGAATCCTGGTTGCTGGACTTCTGTTCAGTTGGCTGATAATTCATTGTCGTTTGGGGTCTGCAAACCAACTTGGAGTACTGGGGGACATCCTATCTTGTGCCATTTAGAGTTTTTAGTAATAACACAAGGCCACCTCATTTTCTCATGAGATTTTTATTTTCCCCAAGCCAAAACTGCCATAGAGCAAGAGCCCATATCTCTCTCTCTGCGCATAATTCCAAACTCACTCGACATTGTCATCTCTCACTCCCCCCTATCTCCCACTTCACACCACGTCTCACTTCTCGTCCAATAGAAACAATTCTATGTGGCATTATGATGATTCATCCTTAAAACTTTTCCATTTCTCATCTAACACATAATTCTTTGCTAAAATCTTTTCGTGCTAATTTACACATCAGTGTTTTCATTAATGGCTCTCTCCCCACCCCATTATGTTACAATATATGTATGAAAAAAAGTGAATGGAAGTGAATCCGACGTATGAAATTAATATTTTTAGAAAAAAACAAACACATGATGTTAAATTCGCTGACAGAAATCTGTTTCGACCCTTTATTTGAAGTGGTCTTCATCAAGAGCGAGGTGTGTATGATAGAGAGACGGTATGAGTGGACCGTTATAAGACGAAAGTGGTACAGACGAAACGTTCAAGTTCATAGCCGGAATATTAAAAAAAAAAATTTTAATTTTGAAAATGCTGTTTTGAAAATAAATAAATTTTATTTTATTTTATTAAATCAGAAGCATTATAGTCCACAAAGAAAATATATGTATATATAAATAAATCTGTAAAAATCGAACATAGTAACTGTCACTTTATGTAGGTTTTTGAAGCTTTCGTATATTGACTGCTGGTGTGTCGGGAGTGTATCGGCGAAAAGAGAGGGTTTATTTGTCTCATACCCCACCTGTATGGACTGGGCACAAGGCTCCGTTTTAACGTGGGCCCACCCACAAGCCGAAGCTAATGGGTGGGAGAGAACAAAAATTGCGTCGATCCCATCGGCATTCCCCCCTAAAGGGGGGCGCCTCAGGCGCTGGGCAATAAACCCAGCCCTGCCCCCAAAGGGGCAGGTATTGCCTGGAGGGATGGCCCTCTGGGATCGACGCTATTAATTTAACATCTGTATCGTTATTGACATCTCTGTGACCACTCGATTTTTGACTCGATTCCTATTCCTTTTTATTCCTCGAAGTCGGTTCTGTTATATAACCCTTTTATTGGGTATGTAGTGGGAAGAGAGAGTTCTATGGGGTAGCAAGAGATTTTAGGTTTAAATGGTGGCTATGGGTTATTATTGGTAACTAGCAAATAATGCCACCTCCGGGTGCAAGTATTTTAGTTTTAATATAAAAATATCATGTTAATTAGAAAGGCTAATGAAACTGAATATAGAATTCAGATAAAAATATTTGGAACAGAGGGGGTATAATCGGAAAAAGAACAACTTTGAAACTAACTGTTCCACCATTTTCCCTTACTCCCGTCTTTCAGTGGTAAATTTCCCTAATTTAACTATTTAGTTAAAATAGGAAGAAAAAGAATAAAATTACAGCTATTTCCTTCGTGTTAATGGATTTCTTTTAAGATTTATCCCCGAGATTTTTGCTCATATTATTAAGATAAAACCAAAACATTAGAAAATCATAATACTAAGCATATATTTATTAAAATCAAATTTTTTAAGATCAATATGCAAATTAGCCTTTTCCATTCACACACTGTAAACCGCTATTTCGTTGAATATATAAATACAATTGCATGTTATTTATATGTAGATATTGTTAACATTCTAATGATGTAACAATTTTATTAATAATTGAGGTTTAAATATAAATAAAATTCTGTAGAAGGTGACGTAAATAACTAAGGTAATTGTTACTTGAATAGTAATATAGTTTCGGTTACAGACAGAAAAACACACATCTCCATTATAATAAGATGTGTTCTTAAGGTTTGCCTTTAAACCCCATCTTATTTGGTGGGACGCGCTGAAAAGGAAGGAATTCAAGGAAAGAAAAGAAAGAGACAAAGGCAGAAGGTGGTTCTATGATTTAGGCTTTATTCGCCGGTCATAGCCACCATGTGGCAAGGGAATTTCTCTCTGGTCAGTATTAGTGTCTTGCCCGAGTTAAGGCCTAAGTCAGAATGACCGAGAGATTCTCTTGGGGGTTGGAAGTGGGTCCTTTTTCCCACACATGCTCGGAGGGTTCTTCCAGTGTGAAGGCTCATGGGTGTTTGTTATTTTTTCTTTTCTTTTTTATTTTAGTTTTATTCTAATCCACACAGTATAACAAAGACATACTAATGCCAATAATTGTCCTTGGTGAATGGGGACTCGACAAAAATATCTTCCTAACCACAAAGTACACCAATAATAAGAGAGTGAGCGTTCGTAAAATTGGCTTTTAGTGTGTGTGTGTGTGTTTCCGTGTCGAAAAAGATCAGTCGCCATGACAGTTTCGTTGTACTGACAAAGAAAAAAGCTTTTTGCTGTCAAAAAGTTGGAAAGTCGATAATAAGAACTTTATGTAGAAAATAGAATCAGTGTTGCTTTTAATATAGAAGATGAAACTATTTCTTTGTATTTCTGTCAAATGTTCCGTTTACATTGTGGAATGAAATAGACACTGCACTTTGAACAGAGTCAAGAAAATATTCGTTTGTGTGTATAAAGCAATGTTTGTTTTTTGTTTTTTTTTGTCGCAATGCGATGTAGGGCAGGCTTTTTTGTTTGTTTATTTGTTTGTTTGTTTTGTTTTACGGCATATCAACCTTGTTGGGTCATTTAATACCGACAAAGTTTTGAAATAAATTCATTCTTAATGGATTACATTGGGCCAGAATGTTTCTCTAGCACATTAGCTGCTTACCAGATGAATAACGAGTGTCGTCACATCAAGAGGTTAGTACAAATGTCTATGACCAAATGCTTCACCACCAAAATTAACTAAGACTTTTCTCTTTCACCCCAAAATGTTTCTCTTTCCATCAAATGTGATAAAACATATGTAAATGGAAAAATTAAATATGACCCGAGGATGAATGAATTGGGTTATGTTACTGTGGTATAATAAGAAACGGAAGCACCGTTTCTACCATTGGTTTTGTTATGAAACGGAAGTACTGTTTCAGCCATCTTGTTGAGTTGCAAATAAAAGGCGGAAGTGATCACTTCTCATGGTTAACGTCAGCTGGACTACCCGTCTTATTATTTCGTTAAGCGCGTTACAACAGTTACCAACATTGTTTTGTTTTTTTTTGTTTTTTGTTTTTTTTGTTTTTGTTTGTTTTGTTTTATGGCATATCAATTTCGGTGGGTCATTTAATGCCGACAAAATTTTGAAATCAATTCATTCTTAATGGATTCTCAATTTTTTTATGAACACATTTTTTATATTTAACCAATAGATGGGACCCTAACAGGAACTACCACTCCGGATCAGAGTGGACCAGGGAGCAATGGTGATGAAGGGGCGCTCCACATTCCCCAGTGCTCCAGAACTGGAATTTCACCATCGGGTAGAGTTTTAACGTCATACCCAGGACATTAGAGCAGCGTAAAATTGTATAATTATATTGATTCATTGATTAATTATAACGGCTTGTCAACTCGTCTAGGACTACTTTATGTCTAGAGGTTAGGGAATCATGTTCATTGTACGTTCATATTTATATTTTTGAGCAGTTGTTTCTTAAGAGCATATTTTTGCACACAGTTATCTGATTTCAAGTATGTTACATGTTGCTTATAATTGTTTCTTTCGTCTTCTGACGTCTCGGGTCGTGTCGAGCTTAACTGAAGTAACTCTGTCATGAGAAAGGAAGGAAGACAAGACAAATATTATATCTATAAAATGTGGTAATACTTTATTACGTTCGGTGCAAGAGTATGTAGTTTGCTAGACTTTGTAGCTCAGCGGTCTTTGAAGAGTCACAAACAATATATTAAGTTACAAGTCATGTACTTATCTTTGAGTTTTCAAGGGTGAAATATATTTGTACTGGGCTCGTTATTGTCTGTTTCGTTGTTCATTCTAGTAGTCAGCGCTGGTTCGAGGGACTACTGTTCCGACTAGTCCGCGTGCTTCAAGTGTTCTTTTTGGCACGTCCTGCCTGTCCAGGTACCTGTACTGTTCTGAGTTTTCTAGGGTCTCCGCCCCCACCCTTCCGGTCCCAATTAAGGGGAAGATAACCCATATTTCTCAAAAGCTCTCCTCGGGTTAGTCACTAGCTTGACTCTGAGTTAACTAATTCTAAATTTCCCAGGGTCCCATTCTTTTGATATCTTCAATGTCGATATTCCCTTACTCAATAACGTTATTTTCTGTTTTTCATTTGGTTTGTTTTGTTTTACGGCATATCAACCTCAGTGAGTCATTTAATGCCGATAAAGTTTTAAAATAAATCAATTCTTAATGGATAATACAATTTTTTATAAATACATTTTTCTATTTAACCCATAGATGGGACCCTGACAGGTACTACCACTCTGGGTCAGAGTGGACCAGGGAGCAATGGTGATGAAGGGGTGCTCCACATTCCCCAAACCTCCAAAACTGGAACCTCACCATCAGATAGAGTTTAACGTCATTCCCAGGACATGTAGACCCGCAGCCACCGCCTTCTAGCACCCATATGATAAAAAGGGGTTGGGGCTTGCCATAAGGGAAATAGGGTTGGGAAAATCATATAGGAGCCAGGGCTTGACGTGACCAGCCGATTGATCGGAGGGGGCCTCTCCGACCGACTGTCTAGCCCAGGATAGGGCCAAAGTGGAGTATTGCATGTCATGAACTGCTCATCCACCTGGGCTCTATCCTTAAGCATCACAGGTCGCCACCCACGGCCAACAGGTGGCCCCATTGGGGGAGTCTTACCCCTCTGCAGAGGTGCAGTCGGTGCATTCTAACGCCCCAGCCGACAGGGCGGTCTGTTTTTCAACATTTGTTAGATCTTTCCCATTACCCGCCTTTCAACATATATTATGGACAAAAAGAAAAAAAAAGTTTTTATTAGATTTCAGAGCTCTTAAGACAATATCAGTTTAATCTGCATACTAACTTCAGTCAGCTGATTTTCGTAAATTCCAAATATCTCAAAAACTAACCATTAAAAATGGCAGAACATTTAATTAGATATTTTTCTAATGGAAATAGACGAGTTTAGAATTGATAAATATTGATTCATAACTTTTTGAGTTATTGAGGTTTGTTTGATTTGCATATTAACTTCAGAATATAGCCGAACCAAAAGTATCAGCCCAATAATTTCACGGCGATAAATAAGTTTTATCTTCTAAGAAATTTCAGGACTGACACGTAAATTGGCATTTAAAAACAATGCTAAAACATTCACGTACACTATACACATACAAAAATTAATACTCGCACAATACATTTTTTAAGCTTGTTGCTCATTACCAAAAATGATATATAAAATCTCCTGTCGTTTGTTTTGCTGTCTAAGTAAGTGACATTACTTCATGTACTCTGTATCACTTCTTTAGGACGAAAGCCTACGTCCTACTTTCTTTATAATACATTCATGTATCTTCTTTATACACCTCTAGTACATTGTCTCATTATGTGTCCATTATATATATACTTTGTATATCCTGTATTTTGTATATGTACCCATCTAGCTAATTATAATACCTTTAAATACAACACAGACTTATGCCACGAAGTGTCCGGGTTTGTTTTGTTGTTAATCTCAACTAGAAATGCTAGCGACGAGTTGTGGTTTCCAAAACGACAAACATACAAAGATAACTTTATCTCATCGAAACTATAGTTCGTTCACTACAAACTAAATCTATTAAAGAGCCAATGATAATTAATAACTTTTTTTAGAATCGAATCGAACCGACTTGCAGCAATAAACAGGAACAGGAATTGAGTAAAATTTGAGTGGTCTCAGTGATATCAGAAAAAATTCTACGCATAGCCTCAATTTTATTATATGTCTGTCTGTCTAACTGTCTGTCTGTCTGTCTCTCCCTCACTCTGTGTGTGTGTGTCTGTCTGTCTGTCTCTCTCTCTCTTCTCACACCACACACACACACACACACAACACACACACACACACACAAATACATATATATATATATCGTCGCCCCGAGTTCAAATCCTGGACGTGGTAATTGCATTTCACTTAGCGCTAATACCCTTGGGAAAGGTATGAATCCTACTCTCCCTCCAGCTATGGGTAAATAGCAGGGCAGACTGGGTTCTTTAACCATAGCTAGGTAACCAGTCTAGGAGAAGGAAAACTCTGAATTCAAACCTGTTGAACTCCGCTTAAGAAATTGACCTTGTGTCGTATCCTGCTCGTGCGGAGGAGTTGGTAAATATATATATATATATATATAAAAGGTGGCTTACCGGTGAATATAGGCACGATTGTTGGAGGTGCACAGAATCCAGGGGTTAAGTCCGCGATAAAACAAATACAAAGTGCTCAATACAAAGTAGAGCAAATTTATTAAAGAAATGGATACAATAGAAACCTAGTCGAGTTTCACCATTCATGAACACACGTGTAATCGGCTGCAATTAATCGGTACCTCGATTAATTCAGTGGATTTAACCCTGCAGATCCTAATGGTGAAACTCGAGTAGGTTTCTATTGTATCCATTTCTTTAATATATATATATATATATATATATATAAAGTAATAAGTCATCCACAGACACTGTTTCGACTTTTCACGTCTCATCAGTGTGGCTAGACACACAACTACTTCTGACCAGGAGCAACACACACACACACACACACACACACACACATATATATATATATATATATATATATATATATATATATATAATGCATTAATACATACGTATATGCATATATATATATATACATACATACATATACGCATACATATATGTACATACATGCATATATACACATACATGCATATATACACAAATACACACATATATATATGCATTAATACATACGTATATACATACATATATACATATAGATACATACATATATGCATACATATATGTACATACATGCATATATACACATACATGCATATATACATAAATATACACACACACACACACACACACACACATATATATATATATATATTATATATATAATATATATATATATATATATATATATATCTTCGCCGATAGATAACCAGCAATCAACGGCCGAAACAATTCGCGACGCAAAATCTTCAAAGGCCTACATAAAATGACAATTACTATGTCCGTTCCCCACAGAAACACACGTACATTTTTATCGCCCAATAAACACATTTTATTTACTTTCTGACAAGCGGTAATGTTTTCAATTATAGTGTACGTTCCTATTTGTTCGTGTTCATCGCCAACTATGTAGATATGTATGTACTGTACATATATTATCGCTTTATTCACATTGTGTTTTGATTTTAAATGAGCAGGGAATTCTGATTCCTGGAAACTAGGGACGTCCAATCTGACGTGTAAAATTTACCCCCCTCTATATTTAACACAATGAAACTTGAATAAAGGTTAATATTCAGAAGATTTTTATAAGTTTCTTACGTGATTTATTTTAATAAAAAAACACATGAATTTTGAATTCTCCTAAAAAATGTCATGATATTGTAGTGGACCGGAAGTTATCACTACGAAGGATAAAAGTTAAATGACGAAAATAATGATCTGCGCATTGTGGGTTGCGCAGCCTGTAAAAAAGAAAAATTGAAATATTAAAAATATTAAATTTTCGACCAATCAGAGACGTTCGCGCCTAAAAAGAAGTTTATCAAATAGACCCCTTTTGGAGCCTACAAGAATCTTATAGATAAGGAAGTTTTCGGAGAACGGTAGTAGACACAATCTATTTGCCTAAATACTCCATGCAGTTCTAGCTGATGAGATTTAACTCCTTTATTTCATAAGGTATTATAATCTATCTATCTCTCTCTTTCTCTTTCCCTCTCTTTAATGCCTTGACTGCTACTTCGACTTTGGAACATTATTCTCTTTCTTTCTCACTTTGAGACTTACAAATTTTACACTTATATTACATGAACATTCAAAAAAGGAACTTTACAGAACTTTACCCAGTATTCTATACTATCTTTGTAAATTTTGTGTTAATACATATGCGTTTGTTATATGTATGAGTTCTTTGTCTTTTCTGCTATTTACTAATATATTATTATAGTGTGATGAGTACTTTATCTAAATACTTATTAATAACCGCCTCTCTCTCTCTCTCTCTCTCTCTCTCTCTCTCTCTCTCTCTCTCTCTCTCTCTCTCTCATTATAAATTGGTGACTACCCTCTGTGCTTTGAATACCATTCCACTATAATATCATTCTTTTTAAAACTTTTACTTGCTTTTTTAATTGAATTGCCTAGAAAAAAATGTTTTTCAAAGAAAAGTTATTCAGACTTGAGGGTATTAGAATAAAATTAAAATTAAAAAAATTAAAAATAACAAACTCCCATAAGCCTTCACGCCGGAAGAACCCTCCGAGCATTGCGAGAAAAAGGACCCACTTCCGACCCCTCAGATAATCTCTTGGCCATTCGAACTTAGACCTTATCTGGGACAAAACACTACTACTGGCCAGGGAGAAAATTCCTTGCCCTGTGGGGGCTATGATCCGTGAATAAAACCTAAATCATAAAACTACCTTTTGTCTTTGTCTCTTCTTTTTCGTTACTTGAATTCCTTCCTTTTCAGCGCGACCACCAAATAAGATGGGCTAAAAAGACAACACCAGGAACACGCACCAAGAATAACAAGCACAGACTCTTAATTTTATAGGGGTTAATTTGACACGTCAGATTGGACGTTCCTACTGGAAAAAAATTATTTAAAACAATGGATTTTTTGTGATGTGGTTTTAGTGTACCGTACTCACTAAGACGAATATGTAACGTGGTGACTAAATTAACATATCTAAAAATGCATATGTACTACATTCACTTCTAGTTTGGGCACGGGATTAAAACTACAAATACTTATCACATCGGTATAGCGGTCGTGGGATTAACGAGACATATGCTAAAGCTTACACCAATTAGCCTTCCGTTTGGGCTTCTTCAGACTCACTTCTGACTTTCCATTGCATTTATCTCAATATCAACATCAATCTCGACCACAGCTCTCTGAAATTCTAGTAGTCCAAATTTCCAGTCCTTTACCAAATTGACATTGCCTGTAATGATATTAACCCTTTAAGAGTTACGGCCCCTTGTCTGGGCACAAAACCCGGGAGTAAATAAAACATAAAAATCAGAAATCAAATACAAGAAAAAGAGCAGGAAAAGTATGAAAAGGGAGATAATAAAAGGAAAATAAAGGTGTAGGCGTTATTTTCGTATTCGCCTGGGGAGTTGTCTGCCCGTTTAGTTTCGCTGGTTCCCGCTAGGGGCCTTTGATATTTAAGCGGCTGGTTTGAACGTCTCTTTCTCTTTTTCCTGTTGCTCGACCTACGAGACAGACTCTGGTCTACCCCCTCCTCGTTGGGGCTTCGGTCCTCAACGCCGGACTAATCACTGTAAGTGATTTATACAGCATGGACTATTCTTAGTCTCATGTCTGTGCTTTTATGTTTTCCTTTTACTTATGTATGTATGTTTATGTACACCTCTACGTATTATGCACCCTGTTAATTCTTGTGCTGTATATAAAATGTTTTGTCTATCAACCGTTGTCGGAGTTTTATCTTCAAGTATTATCACTTTGAATCTTACAAAGGAAACAAATGGAAGCAATGGAAGAAGCAAATGAGGGAAAGAGGAAAATAGAAAGAAAACACGAAAAAGAAAGTCTTCTAACCCTTATAATAAAAAAAAGGAAAAATCTCTATGTGAACACAACTGAACAGTTATATTTTTATTTCTTGTGTTTTATGAAACTTAGATAAAATAAAAATAGAACTAATAATAAATATTTTGTGTAAAGAGGGATGTAATGATATTAACCCTTTAAGAGTTACGGCCCCTTGTCTAGGCACAAAACCTGGGAGTGGATAAAGATGGCTTCTAACGCTTAACACGTCTTCCGAGTATACTCCGTTTAATTCAAATATATTAACTGTTACGTTTTTAAGCGCCATTCCTTGGCCTTATAACAGAAGCACTTATCTGGTGGAATTGGATCCTTGATAAAGAGACCGTTGATAATGTGAATCCTTTGATTACTAAAGTATACTCAGTTACTGGTATAAAGTATAAGTCCTTCGAGAGTATTGGTACAGATCCGGCAATCCTATGTGTGTCCGTCCTCAAAGAGTGCAGTTTTAATTATGACCAATGTGGTGGTGGTGGGGGGTTAAGTATTCTATCAGGCCAGTAGTATTGCTAGTGATTGGTTTCAAGAGTCAATCACGTGACCTTGGCTAGTCTATAAATAGAGGTGGGTACTTAGAACACATCTTATATCCAAATAATGCCAACATTAACATTGCCAACAACAATATCACCGGTCCAATATTTAATGTTTGAATAGTCAAGGGCAAGATGTCTGAATATTCACCCTTCTTAACCCACTCGAGGTGCCGGATTAGGATATTGTCACATTTGCAAATGGCATTAGAAAAATAGGCCAGATCAAGTGCACCAAAGGTATTGTGCGTGTTGGGTTCAAAAGGATAATAAAGTTAATTATAATTAGTTGATTGGCTTAGAGGCCTCCCAACTTGGTACATATATGAACAAACAACTCCAACCAAGGGTGTTAAATACACAATGGACTTTCTCTGAATGTTTGAGATGAGGCTAGAAGATTAGTATTATTAGTGTTATTCGGACTATTGTCCCCATTTTCATTGTTATTTGTACAACGTTTCGGCCGATATACCCTCCGGCCTTCTTCAGTTATCTCTGGTTCCCGAGTTCAATCCTGAGTGAAAGCAGTTAGAAAAATAATTAATTAGCACAACTCCTACCCCAGCTATGGTTAGCGGAATGAGAACAGGATACCCCCGTGGACTAAATTTAAGGGTCAGGTTCAAAGTTCCGTGATGGCTCCCGAATACGACAAGAAAGTTCCCGAGTTCGAAAAGAAGGTTCCCGAGTCCGAGAAGGTTCCCGAGTCCGACAAGAAATACCTGAAGAAGGCCGGAGAGTATATCGGCCGAAACGTTGTACAAATAACAATGAAGATGGGGACAATAGTCCGAATAACACTAATAATACAATGGACTTTAATACATGGAGCACGTGGGGAAGCATTTATACAACAAGATACATAAGAAACAACATGGTAGATATATATATGAGTAACACATATATGAGACAAGATACAAAATGGAGGTAGAACATAGATACATAAATGTACATGCAAAAGATATGCAGAGTCCATAAGTCAAAGTCACTTACTACATAGTGTCGGGGGGATGAAACCCCCTACACAAGAAGGGTGTAGACATAAGTGTCTAACCCATGTGTGTTCGTTGAGTCCCGAAAAAGAAAGAGAAATCAAACTTGGCGCTTGCCTGCTTAAATAGTCAGAGCGCCTGGCTGGGGAAAACCAGAAACACAAGGGAAGATAACTCTTCCAGACAAACAAAGGCAGACAATTCCACATGATTATATATTAAGAGGCAATCACTAAAAATAACTCAGCTGTATTTGTTCTATTAAGAATGTTGGAACAGAAATAGATATCTCTCTTGATTCACAAATTTTACTAACTCAATACACCAACTCACCAACAAAACAAATTAAAAACAAAACAAATCGGAACAGAATCTAAGTTATTAAGAAATGTAACATCAAACGGATGTTGACCCGACATTAGCTTTAAACGAAATGAACAAAACAAGTTTTCTGCGCATAAGCTCCATGCAAGCTTCCGGGTGAAACACTAAATTTACAAACAATTAAAGATGTCCCCTATCTAATTTTTTTCAAACAACCATAAACTTCAAAAAAACTTTTCAATGCGAATCTCGAGCTTATCCATAGATATAAAAGTGGCTGACTAAAAGTCGCGAATGCAGTTGACTCCAGCACTGGTGGTACACATCGTCACTCCTTCGGACAAGATCAAAGGACTACTGACCTACCGGCCCACACCACATCCCCGCGTTACACACAACCAAGTCGTCGGCCAAGAAACAGACTTTCACCCCTACACCTACCCTTACTTCAACTAGTGAAAGAAAAACTTATTATCTCCATATTTCTAGCTATTCTTAAATAAACAAAATTTTGTCGTCCGTTTTCTTTTACTACTGTGGCACAATATGAGTATGTCAACTAGTAGTTATAAGCTTTTACAAAATTCTAAATATAATTTATGGCGAGCAAAAAGATTATTCCCTTTGTTTAAAAGAAAGAAAAAGGAAAAAAGAAAATAACTTCTAATTCTCAGTCTGTTATAGACAGGAGAAAGACAATCGTTCCATCATATTAATACTACCTCGCTGTTAAACGATGGTTTTAACCCTCCCGTTCCATTACCGGAAACGGCAAACGGAAATATGTATCTATTTTGACTTAAGTACTGACGGCACATGACTAGATTTGTAAAAGTGCTTGTGACCTCCGGATTTCGTGTCCCTAAAGGGGACAGCAGTTTAGCCTATTGCCATGGCGACCGACCTTGGGTTTTCCACAAGACGGGATACACACAGATAGGTGGATCTATGTCTAGGAGCAGACGTGTCAATTTTAATCTCCCGTATTCTGTCGTCACCCAAGACGAAGTGACGAGACGGATTTCGATTCACTGAGAACGCAGCACTGTCAAAAATCATATATTTTCAACAGTAACTAAACAAAAATGTTTCATCGTTGAATATTGGACATCCGATCAAAGAAAAGAAAAACAATTGTGAAAAATGCGTATGCCGTCGAAAAAACAAGAAGCTTCATTACTGTTTGAATCGTCCCAAGGACTTTGATGCATATCTTGCACATATAAAAACAAAAGATTAAAAAAAGCAAAAAAAGCAAGACCTTTTTTTTTCACTACCAATGATATCACAGTGAGTTGAATCTCTCCCTTCTTTTATTCATTTCTCTTTTAGATTGATTACCTGATGAATGTTTTGAATCGCTCGTTCATACATATATGATAAAAATAGACATTTATTCAATACCCCCCTCCGTTCCGTTGTTTTCTTTTTTTCTTTTTTCTTCCTTATTGTTTGTATGTTGATAAATAAAATTGTCGTTATCACTGAAGCCCTGTCTTATTGTCTTTCGTTGTCTGGCAAAGGCGTTCATTATTACCCTCTCGTATTTATCGAAGTGTGAGAAAGAGAATTCCTGTCCTTGTGTTCTTTTATTTATAATTTTTTAACACTCTTGCTTATATTTTTTATTATCATCATTATGCCAGCGTCCTCGTCGTACCTAACAAGCGCGTGCACGTAACAATACCATACACTTTCTTGTGATATATCAAGAATAAGATATACACAAAAATCAGGGCACTTTATTTGAAGCTTGGCTATGCAGAACATTGAATCGATAAATGTAGATTGTATATCATAGTATAACTGTGATGGAAGAATATTTGTATTTGGAAGTTGAAATAGGATTAAGAGCGAATATGAAGCTTTTGAAACTATTTACATTTGTTTGGAAAGAGACAATTCTACAGATGAATACAAACTAAAAAGTCCTTCATACACTGCAGCAAGTAGTTTTAATTCGTTTTGTAGTTGATAAAGTTTGTATGAGATGAGATGAGATTTATTTTGTCTGTTGTAATGACATCCACAAATTTCAATTGGCATTCAGTTGCAATGGGGTATTTTATTTGTCCTTTGGATAAATGATGTTCTCTACATTATGAGAAATAATTGCTGTGTGGGGATTAAAATGAACTAAAATGAAGTTAAAATTCAAAAAACAACGAACTCGGACCATATGACCTTTAAGGACCCTTTTGTGATCTCGTTTCATAAGGACATTTTTTTCATTTACACCGTCAAAATCCGGTTGTTTGTTAGGGGTTAGGGTCAGAGGTTAGGGTTAGGGGTTAGTTTAATAATTTAAAAAAGATATCTAAAAAAACATCTGTTAACAAACAACCGGATTTTGACGGTGTAAATGAAAAAATGTCCTTATGAAACGAGATCGCAAAAGGGGTGCCTGAAGGTCATATGTTCCACGAACCCCCATGAGCCCTCTGCGCATGTCCGAGAAAAGGGACCGACTTCCGACCCCCAATAATATCTTGGCCATTCGAGTTTAGGCCTTAACTGGGTCTGGTCGCTCCTACTAGCCAGGGAGATTTTCCCTTGCATCAGGCGACTATGACTGGGATTAAAGCCTAAGTCATAAAATCACCTTCTGTCTTTGTCTCTTTCTTTTTCTTCCCTTGAATTCCTTCCTTTTCAGCGCGACTGAGATGGGGTTAAAAGCGAAAACCCTAAGAACACGCACCAATAATAACTTTAAATACCAAACCTTTTGCCCAAGTAGTTACTACCTCCACTTTTTTAACATTTTGCCATTGGTCCGATATCTCTTTACCAAGTATTTACACATTTTCACGTCATCATCACTTGATCAGTGTCATGTTAATCACTTCAAGTTAAGACTCTGTAGCGATTGTTGCCCAAAGGAGTTATCTTTCCTCTTGACCGCTAGGCGTCCCTGACTATTTAATCCCGCCAAGTTTTGACCTTTGCCCTCATGTTTCACAATTTTTCAATTATTTTTTCTTTGTTTATCCCATATAATTTGAAAATATTTTTTTATTAATTTGTACATTTTTTAGAAAATTCATTGGATAAATATTCTGTATCTTTTCTTAAAACATATGATTGTAAAAAATGAACTTTTGGAACTTCAGAAACAGAATAATTAAATCAACTCTTTTCACTAATATATATATATGTGTGTGTGTGTGTATTTGGGCAGCATTTTTTCATTTATGCATTTATGCATTTATGCATGTCTCCGGGACAGCAACCAAACACATGGGTTAGACTGTTGCGTTTATACCCTTTAGGTGGGTGGCTTTGCCCCCCAACACAGCCTAAGTAAGTGACATTACTTTATGGACTCTCCATAACTTCTTATAGTGGATTTATGTATCTTCTGTATACTTCTATATTGTACCGTATCACATATATGTGTTCTTTATTATATCTTCTTTGTATATCTTCTACTGTTATATGTATTTTCTCCATGTGCTCATGTATTAAAGTCCATTGTTATCTTTCCCATCTTTATCGGAATATTGTTTGTACTTATATGTACCCACGTTGGGAGGCCTCTAAGCCAACCAGACATCTATGACTGTGGCATTACTTTCGTATTTGCCTGGAGAGTTGTCTGCCCGTTTAGTTTGCTGGTTCCCGCTAGGGGCCTGTTATATTTAAGCGGCTGGTTTGAACGTCTCTTCCTCTTTTTCCGGTTGCTCGACCCACGAGTCACCAGTATGGGTTAGACTCTGGTCTACCCCCCTCTTGTTGGGGCTTTGGCCCCCCTTATATTACTGTAAGTGATTCACACAGCATGGACTATTCCTAGTCTCATGTCTGTGGCTTTTATGTTTATCTTTTTTCCATTCATGAATGTGTCATTATCTCTACTTTTGTATGTATGTTTATGTACACCTCTATGTATTATGTACCCTGTTTATGTGCTATACCATATTAAATGTTTTGTCTATCAACCTTTGTCGGAGTTTTATCTGTAAGTATATATCACTTTAAATCTTACAACTGGTGACCCCGACGTGATGGAAACGTTTTGTGAAGGCTTTGTTTTGCATTTGGAACTTTAATCCTTACATGACTAACTGTAATACCTTTTAAATCCAACAACTTTCTCAATCAAATCTTGCAGAAGTTTGGAAATTATGGAGGAAGCCTCCACCTCAACATATTATTTATAAGGAGTGCAGTCTTATTTTCCAAAGTAACATCATTCTTTTTACTTTCATTCAAAATTTCTAATGTGCCGTGTGCTATTACAAGAACAAAAAAAAATCATCTAAATTGAATTTCGGTTAAGGGAAGACATTTTGAATATTTTAAAACACCAATATCTATTTTACATAATTTAATTTAGATATTTTATCGATTTAACAATTTTAATTTAATTCGTGAAAAATGTTCTATTACTTTAGCATAACATTCATTATCTAGACGTAGAAAAAATGTAAATAATCTATTTACATATGTAGACGAGGAATTAAAATGATTTATAGGTTTGGTTTGGTTTGTTTTGTTTTACGGCATATCAACCTCGGTGGGTCATTTAATGCCGACAAAGTTGTGAAATAAATTCATTCTTAATGTATAATACAATTTTGTTTATCAACACATGTTTTTCTATTTAACCCATAGATGGGACCCTAACACTTGCTACCACTCCGGGTCAGAGTGGACCAGTGAGCAATGTTGATGAAGGGGTGCTCCACATTCCCCAAACCTCCAAAACTGGAACCTCACCATCAGATAGAGTTTAACGTCATTCCCAGGACATGTAGACTCTCGGTCACTGCCTTCCAGCACCCATATGATAAAAAGGGGTTGGGGCTTGCCATAAAGGCAATAGGGTTGGGGAAATCAGCCGATTGATCGGAGGGGGCCTCTCCGACCGCCCGTCTAGCCCAAGATAAGGTCAAAGTGGAGTATTGCAAGTCATGAACTGCTCATCCACCTGAGCTCTATCCTTAAGCATCACGGGTCGCCACCCACGGCCAACAGGTGGCCCCATTGGGGGGAGTCTTACCCCTCTGCGGAGGTGCAGTCGGTGCATTCTAACGCCCCAGCCGACAGGGCGGGAAATGATTTATAATAAATTATCTTATTTTTTTAAATTCATGTCATCATCATGTCATTTTTCTATAAACTCTAACTTTTAACTAATCAAGTGACATCAAGTGATTTCAGAATTTAATAAAGATAGTTCATTTAAAAAAGTTGGTATCAGCCTGACAGCGAGGGAGTATATCCTCTTTTCACTAACGCTAGACCAAGAAGATTGTTTTTGCGTCTGAGGTGTAGTGCCACACCTACCATCAGCTCCTCACTTTACCGCACAGATCCCTGTGCTACTCATACTCTGAGTTGGCGAGGGCCAGTATCGAACCAGGAACCTTGTGGTTCCTAGTCAGATGTTCTACTGACTGAGCTAAGCCAACCCTATCTAATAGATTGCAATGGAGTTATCAAAAATAATAATTAGAATAGTTTTATTTATTTTGTTATTCACTAAAAGAACTACAAGGGTTAAATTACAAAAATACTACCAGGTACTCACTTGGTTACCTCATTTTGGGAATGACCCCTCTCCCTTTAGAGGTACCAGTTACTTTTTACAATATCACATTTTTTCCTTAAGGGACCCCCCCCCCTTCAGTATACATGTCCAATACCAGAACTTTGACTCTCTGTAAAGTCATGGCTCAGAATGGAGCGATGACGTGTTGATAGTAAAAATAATAGTTGTATACTTATCTCATCTTCTCTGTTACATGGAGAGGCTTGAATCTGGTTGCTGGGTCGATGCTGAGTTGGCTGATAATTCCTTGATGCTTGGAGTCTGTAAACCAACTTGGGTTGCTGGTCCTTGTACCATTTATTGTTTTTAGAAATAACACAAGGCGACTTATCTTTTTCTCATGAGATTTTTATTTCCCCCCAAGCCAAAATTGCCCTGAGCGAGGACCATGTCCCACTCTGTCAATGCATAGTTTCAAACTCCCCTAACATTCTCACCTCTCACTCTTCCTCTCTCCCACTTCGCCACATGACACTTCTTGACCAGTAGAAAAAAATGCCATGTGGCATTATGCTGATTCATCATTAAAAATTTTCCATGCTAATCTACTGGCTCTTTCCATTCTCTCTCTCTCTCTCTCTCTCTCTCTCTCTCTCTCTCTCTCTCTCTCTCATATTATTTGTTTATTTCATTTAGCTTGTGTAAGTTAACTACGCAAGCTAAAATCTGATGGATTCTTACCTCTGCATTTGTTCTGCTATGTAAATCTCACTGTGTTACTAAACAATGGTATTTGTATACTGGCAAGATAAGTAATAAAAATATATGTGTTTGACTGGTCACTACAAAGTCAATAAATCAATATAGAAGTAGACAACATACTTATTCTATGACAACTAAGTATAAAAAGTTATTATTTTACTATTTTAACTCCAGTCTGAGCGACTGCAAATCTCTTATGTTCTCTAAGACTCTTCTCAGTATTGTGAGAGATTTTCAAACTAGTTTTTACATGGTTTTTCACTAAAGTCTCAGTGACACCAAGTCTCCTCAGGTCTCTCAGAATTTGGTATTCTTCAGAATTTTCATCATCATCAGGTCTGAATGGTCTTGATTCTTCCTCTGATCTCCAGTTTCCCCAGTCTCTTTTCCAGGTTTTTGAAGACTATTTCGAGTGCACCAATTACAATTGGTATAATTTTCATTTTCATATTCCAAAGCTTTTTTATTTATCTATCTATTTATTTATCTATTATGATAGTTTTTCACACCAGCTTTAGCTGATGGTCTTTCACTGGAGTTTGAGTGACAACAAGTCTCTTCAGGTCTCCAGGACTCTCTTGAGTAATCCAGCTAATTTCAACAATGCTATTGTCTGGATGGTCTCAATTCTTCCTCTGATATCCAGTTCCCCAGTCTCTTTTCCAGGTCTTTATGAACTGTTTTAAGAATACCAACTACAATTGGTATTTCTGTCACTTTCATGTTCTGTGCTTTCTTTATATTATTACTCTATGGTCCATGGCAATTGAAAAATCCACAAGATGTCAAATTCTTTTTTTTACTTGTTAATTGATATTAGGTTTGATCTTCTGTCTTAGATTGAGTTATGTTTGTATTTCAAAGTCCTGAGAAATTCTATGCATCTCATTTTTCTGGTTTGTACATATATCCTTGTTCAGCATGGCTAAATTTTATTCTCTTGTACAATTCCAAACAGAAAACATTTTATGCATTGCATTCTCAAGAATGGATTCTGGTTTGTGCATATACCATTTTACTGAATGGTCAAAATTTAGTTTCTTCTTTTGTCTTTACATTATGTTAATTTTTCATACCAGTCTTTTCACTGAAGTTTAAGTGATAACAATTCTCCTCAATTCTCTAAGCATTCTAGCTGATTTTAACAGTGCTATGATCTGGATGGTCTCAATTCTTTCTTTGATCTCCAGTTTCCCCAGTCTCTTTTCCAGGTTTTTGCAGACTATTTAAAGAGCACCAATTACAGTTAGTATCATTTTCATATTCCACAGCCTTTTTATTTTTTATCTATTTATGTATCTATCTATCTATCTATCTATCTATCTATCTATTATTATTATTATTATTATTATTATTATTATTATTATTATTATTTCACTTCTCACGAGTTTTTCACACCAGCGTTAGCTGATGGTATTTCACTGGAGTCTGAGTGACAGCAAGTCTCCAGGACTCTTCTCAGGACTTTTCTAACTGATTTTAACAGTGCTATGATCTGGATTGTCTCAATTCTTCCTCTGATCACCAGTTTCCCCAGTCTCTTTTCCAGGTCTTTGCAGACCATTTCAAGTGCACTAATTATAATTGGTACCATCATCACTTTCATGTTCCGCAGGTTATTAATTTATTTATCTATTATGATAGTTTTTCACACTAGCATTAGCTGATGGTTTTTCACTGGAGTTTGAGTGACAACAAGTTTCTTCAGATCTCCAGAACTCTCTTGAGTAATCCAGCTAATTTCAACAATGCTATCATCTGGATGGTCTCAATTCTTCCTCTAATTTCCAGTTCCTCTAGACTTTTTCCCAAGCTTTTGAGGACTGTTACAAGTTCCCCAACTACTATTGGTATTACTCTTACCCTCATATTCCACAGTTTTTTCAGTTCTCTAGCAAGGTCAAGGTATTTTAATCCCTGCAAATTTTTTTTTACATTAGTTTTAACTGGTAGCTTTTCACTGAATTCTGAGTGACAGAAAGTCTCATCAGGTCTCCAGGACTCTTCTAAGTATTCAAGCTAATCTTAAAATTACTGTGCTCTGTTCTTCCTCTGATCACCAGTTATTATTATTATTATTATTATTATTATTATTATTATTATTATTTCACTCCTTGTGAGTTTTTCACACCAGCGTCAGCTGATGGTATTTCATTGGAGTCTGAGTGACAACAAGTCTCCTCAGGTCTCCATGACTCTTCTGGGTATTCTGGCAGATTGTAGCAGTGCAGTATTCTGGATGGTCTCAATTCTTCCTCTGATTTCCATATCCTCCAGTCTTTTTTTCCAAGTTTATTGGGAGCGTTCCAAGTGCACCAACTACAATTGGTATCACTTTCACTCTCATATTCCACAGCTTTTTCAATTCTCTGGCAAGGTTCAGGTATTTATCCATCTTTTCATTTTCCTTCAGCTTCACCCGGTGATCTGCTGGAACTGCAAAATCCACCATTTGACAAGTTCTTTATTATTATTATTATTATTATTATTATTATTATTATTATTATTATTATTATTATTATTATTATTATTATTATTATTATTATTTACTCCTTTTGAGTTTTCACATCAGTGTTAGCTGATGGTTTTTCACTAGAGTCTGAGTGACAGCAAGTCTCCTCAGGTCTCCAGGACTCTTCTGGGTATTCTGGCAGATTGCAGCAGTGCAGTGTTCTGAATGGTTTCAATTCTTCCTCTGATTTATTATTATTATTATTATTATTATTATTATTATTATTATTATTATTATTTCACTCCTTGTGAGTTTTTCACACCAGCATCAGCTGATGGTCTTTCACTGGAGTCTGAGTGACAACTAGTCTCCTCAGGTCTCCATGACTCTTCTGAGTATTCTAGCTGATTGCAGCAATGCAGTTGTTTGGATGGTCTCAATTCTTCCTCTATTATTATTATTATTATTATTATTATTATTATTATTATTATTAATATTATTATTATTATTATTATTAAGTATGTTAACAACTGTAAATCTCTACAAAGTTAAAGAAATGTTAGGAGAAAGAAAGAAATAAAGCACATGATTATCCAGTGGGTTTGTATGAGAAATGTCTGAATGTGAAATAACGTGAGTTTTATGGTTGGCCATTGCTTGAAGCAAGTATTGACCAGAAAAAAATATCTTGGAAAGAAGGAATATCATTGGTTAAGAAATGTAAAATAACTTTTTGACTTATATTTAAACCAAGCAACAACAGAAGACAAGCCAACGAAATTGCACAATGAGGTGATATGGAAACGGCTAAACCATTAGGAAAAACCAAAAGAGAGAAAATGAAATTGCTCTTAATAGGTGCCCAGAATAACAGAATGTAAAAGTTAAAATCGATAAGACTTAAGAGAATGGCCAGTTTAGACAATGGGAAGAGAGACAGACAGACAGAAAACAATAAACTAAGTAATAAATGAATGCAACAAATTGGACCAGAAGGAGTACAAATCCTGGGTATGTTGCAATTCTTAGAGTCATTTTTGTTGCCAAAAATAATGGGACCCTAACAGGTACTACCACCCCAGGTCAGTGTGAACTTAAGAGTAATTGCAATAGAAGGATGACTCCACACTCCCCAGAGCTCCAGAACTAGATGCAGTTTAGTATTATATTCTGTTGGACTATATTTTGGTATAGTTATTTACGGACCATATGACCTTTAGGTACCTCTTTTTGATCCCGATTCAGAAGGACATGTTTTTCATTTACACTGTCAATATCCGGTTGTTTGTTAGGGGTTATAGTTAGGGTTAGGGGTTAGGGGTTAGGGTTAGTTTCATAATCTAAAAAAAAAAGCTCTAAAAACCGTCTGTTAACAAACAACCGGATATTGGTGGTGTAAATGAAAAACATGTCCTTCTGAATCGAGATCAAAAAGGGGTGCCTAAAGGTAATATGGTCCTTATTTACTAAGTTTTGCTTAGTTGTTGTACAAGGCCGGATGTAAGAGGCACCAAATGAGACTCAAACTTACTTGTAATGGTCGGCCAGTCTAGCTCGTTAACCATTACACCATATGGTTGATATACATATTTACCAAAGCAAATCTATACCAAAATATAGTCCAACAGAGTAAAATACTAAACTGCATTTCTGGACAGCTGGGGAGTGTGGAGTTGTCCATCCATTGCAATTACTCACAAGTTCACTCTTACTCAAAGTGGTAGTACCTATTAGGGTCCCATCAATGGGCAAAATAGATCCATTTGAAAACTACTAATATTGGATAAGCATGCTTGAAACTATATCACTGTGTGCAAACAGATGATTATTATCAAATAGGGATTGTGACTTGAAACCATCTATACATATATAAAGGGCAGTTGTGTGTATATGTATGTCCGGAGGAAACTTCAAAAATAAAACAATTAACGACAAAGTAAATATGGTCGCATATAAATATGATAAATATATGTTTGTTAACAAACAATCATATTTCTGAAAATAAACTCTGATGATGAAGTTCATGCTTCGAAATCGATAAGACAAAAATAACATCTTTTTGTTTTTATTTTTCATACGCATTGTATTGGCCTTCAAAATATTAATATATTATAAAGTAAATATATATACACATTAAATATCACCAGGGATTGGTTTTTGAGCATAAATAATAGAGATTTGATTTATATTCATGAAGATAATTAAAAAATAAAATTTAAACTATAACAGCATGGATTTTGTTTTTCATTTCATATTTTAGATAGTAGACATTAACATTTTTTATTAGAGTAGCTGGATCAATACAAGGTCTATTTTTTTACATAGGGATTTAAATGGGGCATCTCACGGGGATTCAACTCACGATTCAGTAATAATGGATCTGCAGGATTAACTTAGAAAACTCTCCCTCTACCCAGGTGATGCCGGGTAGCCGCTGCTAGTATTGTCTAAAAAAAATTTGGCATTAGATAGGAATACTCAATATCATATTACTGTGACTATAAACAAATAAAGTGTAATTTAAAAAATGCAATAGAACATTGAAAATACAGTTTTTGCATATCAAATGTGACTTATTTGAAATACCAGGTCTCCAAGAAAATACTGTACCCAAATTTAGGAATTATTTCTTCTGTGTTAAAAATCTGCAATCAATAAAATAGACAAAACTATAAGTTAATAGAAAGAAGACTAATAAAAAATGCAGTTTATAAAAACATCATATATTTCAATATATTCAGATATATTTAATAGTATCTCTCAGGCTCTGTCTTCCTCACAATATCCACTTCTCCTTCTATCTTTCTATCTCTTTCCTTCCCAACTCAGTTTCTTTTTCTTTCTTTTTGTAACTCCTTTTCAGTCTTTTTTCCTCTATTTATTTTTTCTCTCGTTCATCTCTATATCTATCTATTTATATCTCCTTCCCTCTTCCACTGAATCTCTCTCTGTCTCTGTCTCTGTCTCTCTCTCTGTCTGTCTCTGTCTCTGTCTCTCTCTCTCTGTCTCTCTCTCTCACACACACACACACACACACACACACACACACACACACACACACAATCTATGTCTTTTTCTTCGTCTTTCCTTCCCTACTAGCTTTCTTTTTTCTTTCTTTCTTTTGTAACTCTCTTTCTATCTCTTTTCCCCTGTCTCTTTCCCCCCACTCTCCCCCCTCTCTCTCTCTCTCTCTCTCTCTCTCTCTCCACAAATAAATGTAAAATAACAAAGATTTTCGTAGATTATACAGGATTTTATATAAGAAAACATTTACTTATTTATTGATAAACAGATAGATGAAAATATTACTTATTGGAAACATTTTAATAACTAACTTCATTGATTAAGTTTTTTTTTAAAGAGTCACAAATTTGTTTCCACGGCAATGTGGCTACCGTGCTGGACTGCGATATCCTAATAAGTGGGTTCGATCTCCAGTCGCGCTATTTTTAATGTGATAGAAATGTATTCATTTAATTTCTTTTCTTTTTTGTCCCTAAAAATGTAAAAATAAAAATAAGCTAAGAATTAGACATGTTTCTTTATTTGTAGGTGGAAAATTACGTGTATTAATTCAAATTTTGTGCTGACTTGCCTTCACATAGGCCACGCCTACATCACCCATCATCATTTACTAGAGGGCACAGAATCCCCAATATGCACTACATGTCAAGAGAGATTTACTGCTAGAGTGTGTAGACTTTGATCTAGTGCAAACAAAATACTATCAAGCAAATAATTTGAAAAAATATAAAGGTGTTATGGGTTAGCGATCGTCGCATTTGTTTTGCGTGGGAAGTTCGAAAAGACAAAGAAAAATTGAAGGCAATGGATAAGGTAGACAGAAAGTCTAGTATAACAAAAGACTTCCTCTGTACAAACGGAAAATTGAACAAAGAGACTGGAAAGGGAAGTAAGGACTTCCGGTCAAGCGGACAAGAGATGTGTGGGCGGGTTGCGCTTACTTAAGCAGGCAACAGGTCAGTAGCCACAGTCAGGAGAGAGATGGCGGACCGACGCGGTCACGCACCGCCACGGCTAAGGGCGGTGAGACGCCACCAGCACCCCTTTACCTCACATCCCAGCAGCAGTAGGAGTAGTCATTGTCAACCCTTGGGCAGTTCCCATTGTCAACGCTCGCCACCCACCACGTACAGCCGAGAAGAAGAAATAAAGTAAAAACTACTACTATACCATTTGTTGTGATCTTATTAAGCGTCCACTAACATACATCGCTTTGGGTACAGTGAAAACCCGCAACATACCAGCAACGTATACGATTCAGAGTAGCAAAGAAGGGCTATGCAACATTTGATGATTTGATACCAGTATATAACATATACGATTTAGTGCCGAACAAAGAGGGCTATGTAACAAAGAAGGAAAAAATATTGCATGAATGTTGATGCTATCAAAATTTTTGTGTTGGTAGAAAGGAGAATTCTTGAAGAATTTCTATCTGTGGTGAAATGGTTATCATTTGTAGGAGGAAATGGACATTGCAACATAAGTTCAAATCCTAGTCAAGGCTGTTTGCATTTCACATATTGCTAATACCCTTAGGAAAGGTATATATCTCCCTCCGGCTATGGGCAAATAGTAGGACAAACGGGGCTCTTTAACCTTGGTTTGGCAACCAGTCTATGAGAAGGAAGACTCTAAATTCAAATCTGTTGAACTTCACTTAAAAATTGACCTTGTGTCACGTCCTGCTCATATGGTGAGTTTGATAAATACATACAATCAAACATTTATAAATGAATCTATTTCAGTATTAAATAACCCATAAGGAGTTGATATGCCATTAAACAAATAAATAAAATATAGACCAATATGCAGAGTCTAGTGTCTGTCCTGGAAAATGAAACACACAAAATTCTCTGGATTTTTTTCTTTTAGATAGAAACTGAGCATTCAATCCAGGCCAGAATGTTACATGATAGTTAGATTGCCTATTAAGTGTGTATGGTAGTGTAGTTAAATCAAACTAATAGTTTTATGGAAAAATACAGGGAATTTGATTGACAAGATTTAACCCTATATTTGACCCCTCTTCTCTGATTGGATATTCTAGAGAAATCAGGTTTAGCTGGATGACTGTGCCAGTAAGATGGCGTCTTTCATCCAAATAGCCAATTTCTCATACGGGTCTGTCTTGGGTTTAATATTGAAATAAAAAATGTGTATTAAAAAATTAAAGTCTTGTGTTGGTTAATCAAAAACAAATAACGGATCAAGACACAGAAGACTTCCAAAGACCAGAACAAGAAACCCAAGACCAGAAGAACAGCCACCCAGAGATCCAGCTATGCAGATAAGAGATAACAGCTACCCAGATCCATAGAAGAAGATAAGTATATAAGTATATATCCACAGGTATAAAGTAAAGTAAAGTCGTTGGGGTGGCCTAAAGTCGGTATCAGCCAAACATCAAGGGAGCCTATCCCCTTTTCACAAGTGCTAGACCAAAAAGATTGTTTTCAGCATCTGAGGTGGAGCGCAACACCTACGATCAGCTCCTCACTTTACCACACAGATCCCTGTGTTACTCATTCAATGAGTTGGCAAGGACCGATATCGAACCAGGAACCTTGTGTTTCCCAAGTGAATGCTATACTGAGATACGTCATCACAAAAAGGGGCTGAGTAACAAGAAGGCAAAGCCTTGTTATAGTACAAAAGAATTTATCTGCAAGAGAACTTCACCATTCCAGCAAACCCCTAAGTAAAAGTAAAGGAAATCAAAAACTGAATAAATAACAGCTCCTTGCTAGAAAACTAAAAAAAAAACAACCTTGGATCATGAAAGAAACAGGAGCCCTCCAAACAATCCCAAAGAACCTGAAAAAGAGATTGATGGGACTGTTGATCTTGGGAAGGATTGAAACAGAAGCCTCCTATATCTCTTAGGGTCTTGGGTGACTGCCTATATTGATGTTACCTTTGCCCAGCCTTGGACAGATTCATGAAAAGAATATTGTAATTTTAAAGCTTTTAAAAGTCTCTGTCTCTTATATATCGCTGGATTGCTCTTCCTTTGGGTATGACCAGGGACTCATCATCCAGACGTTAACTAATTTTGCACTGAAAGACTTCAGGAGCACACACTGATGTCTACAGCTAAAATAGGTATTTTTTGACATTTACTCAAACACAATAAAACATATATGGTCTTGTATTTTGTAATTTCAGATATGCAACATAAATACTGTGATGAGAATATCCCAAAACAAAAACTGGTTATTTCCTAGTTGAGTAATATGATATTACAGGGTGACCCAGAAAAAACAGAACCCACAAATTTTGTAATAAAACTGTTAATTTTATTTTTTTAAGTTTAAAGGGGTTTAGGGTTAGGGTTAGGGTTTAGGGTTAGGGTTAGGGTTTAGGGTTAGTGACCAAAAAAAAACAGAACCCAACCCTAACCCTAAACCCTAAACTTACCTTAACCCTGTTTAACCTTAAAAAAATAAAAATAAAAATGAACAGTTTTATTACAAAATTTGTGGGTTCTGCTTTTCTAGGTAACCCTGTAATATCATGTTACTCAACTAGAAAATAACCCAAAAACTTGTGCTAGACTCAAAAAGGTGGTTAGGGAGGGGCAGCTGCCCTGGGCACAACTTCAGGGATCGCAAAATCAACCTAACCCAAAAGCCTATTTGTTGCTATAACATTGAAATATATTGAAGCTAGAAGTGGCTACCTAGCGTCACCTGGGTAGAGGGGGGATTTTCAAAAAGTTAGTCTTGCAGATCCATTATTAATTATCGTGAGTGAGATCCCCACGGAAATATATAACAATATAGTAAGA
Source organism: Doryteuthis pealeii (assembly GCA_023376005.1). Lineage (NCBI taxonomy): Eukaryota > Metazoa > Mollusca > Cephalopoda > Myopsida > Loliginidae > Doryteuthis > Doryteuthis pealeii. The sequence continues at coordinate 105,253,151 of CM042142.1, read as the reverse complement.
AATTTCCATTCAATGATTTACAATTTTAAAAAAAATAAGATATAAATGATGCAATTAATTCAATCAATCAATATTCTATTTCAGAGCCAAAAAAAAAAACATAAAAAAAAAAAAAAAAAGATAAACAAAATAACATGCAAATGATTTTCCTTTCTGTTACTTTTCAAATTTGAAATTTTTTTTTTTCCCAAATGTAAATCAAATCTTCATTATTTTTGCTCAAAAACCAAGCCCTAGTGATATTTAATGTGTATATATATTTACTTTGTTGTTAATTGTTTTATTTTCAAAGTTTCCTCAGGACATACAGATTCATACAACTGCCCTTTATATATGTATAGATAGATAACTTGGGTATAGGTATAGATAGTGGTTGGGTAGCTGAATCTTTGAAAAATCTGAATCAGTATTCAATGGTCATTGGTGGGTGTGCCAGGCCGAGCTCTTAAATTCCCCCCTCCTTGGCATGCCACTGGCTAGACTGAATTAAAGATATATTTTTATCAAAGCATTTGACACAAATCCTAAATAAAAGTTGAAAACAACACGCTAAGGAAAAAAAGCAACATTAGTTATTATTCATCTGAATTTTTGAGATGACGCTTGATAATTTGTTTTATTCAAATTTTACACAACATTTCGGCCGATGTACCCTCCAACCTCAGGTGTTTCTTGTCAAACTCAGGAACCTTCTTTTAGATAAAGGGTTTGGTTAAAAGTTCAATGAAGACTCCCAATTATGACATGAAGAATCCCAAATTCAACAAGAATGTTCCTGAGCTCAACAAGAAGGTTCCCGAAGAAGAATGCCAGAGGGCACATTAGATAAAAGCAATTTCTAGGCTAAAAGTTGCGAAAACAAAGAATTTTGTTGCATTTATTAGACAATGATATTTCCTCAAACAATGGTGCAAGGGCAAGATCTTTTGACCCCCATATCTCTTGAGGCATTGTCAAGGGGGTGGGGTTAAAGGCTCATATCTCCTCCAATTCTTTGAAAAGGGTTCAGTTCAAAGTTCCAGTAAGGCTCCCAATTATGACATGAAGAATCCCAAGTTCAACAAAAAGGTTACAGAGTTTGATACCTGAAGAAAGCCAGAGGGAACATTGGACAAAACGTTGTGTATATAACTGTTATGATAATTGACCACACATGCATGAACTCTTCCAACTATAAATAACAGCAGGTACTGCTCTTAGTCAAGAGCCAATATTCCAGCGGTGTGCTCAGACAGTTGATCTACCGCCTTCACGAGTAACCTTCTCATATGTTTGTAGTACTGTTCTTTGTTAATATATTTGTTTAGCCCATTTCCTCTCTTGTGTCTTCATTCTGGCCCCTAACAAGGCCACAACAATAACAATAAAGAGGAAAACAACATGTTGTATACTCTCTTATTCTTCTTCTTGTGATTGTCTTTGATATCTTATGTTCTTCTAGATGTTTTTCTTGTAGCATCTGGAACTTTCCATTTGGGGATTTCATGTCAGGTCTCCTATTGAGGATTTCTCTTCATCAGAAGCCCTGGGTCATTGGTAGTTTTTTGATAAATAACCCAAGACTTTGATTTTATTTAGATCATATTTTATTCCGAAATCCCCACCAGACTTACCGCGCAGATTGAGTATGGCAGCGCTTAATGCGACTTGCTCCCTCTGTGGCTTGGCCAATACTAACTAACACTGTTTTTAATCGAAACTGCAAGAAACCCTTCTCCACCAATTCTTACGGTCTCCACCGGTAAGGAGATCAAGATGAGATCAACCCATGTCACTCTATGATATCGTACTCAAAGGCCGCCAGCTGTAACTCATAAGAGCCATTTTGGTTTCTACACTAATTGTACATAAGTGTTAGGGTACTAACAATTATGTAACAAACAGTTCGAAAAATCTAAATAATACAAAACATTAAGTTAATCAATTTATATTTGAGGACATCAGACAGACAACAGCTGTTATATATTCTTGCTTTTTATAAAACAAATTGTTGGCTGTAAGCAACCTGATGTCTGTGTGCCATTTCGAGGCAAAGCTTAGTAAATAACAATGAATTGGTGGCTGTCTCTTGAGATTGAATGTCTGGCACCAAATCATCAGTATTATTATTATCTTCCTCTTCTTTACTATAAGCATCATGACTATAATGATATTAGTAGACTAGATTTTTTTTAACTGACAAAACATTTGCTTCAAATTTCATTGGTGTAAATAAAAACTTTGAAAAGATTTGCAATATGACAGTAAACAGACTTTATAATTCAATTTGAGATTTCTATCACTTTTATTGGGAGACGCATGGTCTAATGGTTAGAGTCATAGGAAATGGACTCATTGATCCGAGTTCAAATCCTTGACAAGGCTGTTTGCATTTCACATAGCGCTAATACACCTGAGAAAGGTATGAATCCATATATTCTCCCTCCAGCTATGGGTAAATAGTAGAGCAGAGCATCCAATTATCAACCCACACAGTGTTTTGTTTATAGTGGCAAATACTTGTGTTGAACTATCCGCACTTTTTGGCATAGTCGATAGGAAAGAATTGGTGCACAAGGAATACCACAAACCCAATCAATGATTGACCACAGGCTTTTCAAATTCAGAATTTTCCTTCTCCTAGACTGGCTACCTACCCAAGGTTAAAGAGCCCATTCTGCACTACTATTTTACCCATAGCTGGAGGGAGAATATATGGATTGATACCTTTCCCAAGGGTATTAGTGCTATGTGAAATGCAAACAGCCTTGTCTGGGATTTGAACTCTGGTCGACAAGTCCATTTCCCACGACTCTAACCATTATGCCATGCGCTTCCATATATATATATTATATATATATATATATATATATATTATATATATATATATATATATATGTGTGTGTGTGTGTGTGTGTGTGTGTGTGTGTGTGTGTTTGTGTGTGTGTATTATGTATGTTTGTATATATATATATATACATGTATAATATGTATATATATATATATATATACATACCTATACATGTGTATATATATATATATATATACATGTATATATATGCATATATATATATATATATATATATATGTAAATATATACATATATACATATAAGTGTGTGTGTGTGTGTGTGTGTGTGTGTGTGTGTGTGTGTGTGTGTCTCAATTGATAATTGGTACGTCAGATTTACAGCAAGTGTACAAATGATCAAACATTGACAATAGTCAATATTATTTGCACTTGTGCCAAATCAAATATTGCTCAAGGCCCCATAAAATGGGATATCAACTAGAAAAGTGAAATTACTTTCTAAACCTTCTATAATCTTTCAATTCAGACTAGCAGACAGTTGTTTGGTTTGGTTTGGTTTGGTTTGGTTTGGTTTACGGCATATCAACCTCGGTGGCTCATTCAATGCCAACAAAGTTTTGAATTCGTGGTAATAGTTTGTTAGAAAAACCAATGTATATATGTATAGAATTTAACTACTTTTCAATATTTTTAGTACAATCCCACTTCTTTTAGGGAGAGAGAGAGAGAGAGAGAGAGAGGGGGAGGGGGATAAGAAGTTAAAATGTTGGAAACTTACCATGAATTAGGAAATGTAAAATCCGGGGGTTTTTTTGTGAAAAGTTTTTTTCAAATTACTTGCTTGGTAGTATTTTGTCTAAATTAGATCAAAGTCTACACACTCTAGCAGTATATGTTTCACTGTGAATCTCTCTTGGCATGTAGGGCATATTGGGGATTCTTTGCCCTCTAGTAAATGATGATGGGTGATGTAGGTGTGGCCTATGTGAAGGCAGGTCAGCACAACCTGTTCTCTTCTATTTTTGTTGTATTTTAAGTTCCATTCTCCATTTTTAGTGAGTTTGATTCTCACTAGGTTGGTTGGTTGATTGGTTGGCTCAAGGCCCCATAAAATGGGATATCAACTAGAAAAGTGTAATTACATGCAAAACCTACTGTAATTATCCAATTAGCAGATCATTGTTAATGGATTTGATTCTCACTAGATTGATGGGTTCATTGGTTGGTTGGTTTTAAGGCATATCAACTCGATTTCAGGCCGCCCTGTCGGCTGGGGCGTTAGAATGCACCGACTGCAGCTCTGCAGAGGGGTAAGACTCCCCCAAAGGGGCCACCTGTTGGCCGTGGGTGGTGACCCGTGATGCTTAAGGATAGAACCCAGGTGGATGAATAGTTCATGACTTACAATACTCCTCTTTGGCCCTTACTTAGGCTAGACGGGCGGTCGGAGAGACCCCCTCCGATCAATCGGCTGGCCATTTCAAGCCCTAGCATCTATATGATTGCCCCAACCCTATTGCCCTTATGGCAAGTCCCAACCCCTTTTTATCATATGGGTGCTAGAAGGCGGTGGCTGAGGGTCTACATGTCCTGTGAATGACATTAAACTCTATCCGATGGTGAGGTTCCAGTTTTGGAGGTTTTGGGGAATGTGGAGCACCCCTTCATCACCATTGCTCCCTGGTCCACTCTGATCCAGAATGGTAGTACCTGTTAGGATCCCATCTATGGGTTAAATAGTAAAACATGAGTTGATAAACAAAATTTGTTATCCATTAAGAATGAATTTATTTCAAAACTTTGTTGGCATTAAATGACCCATTGAGGTTGATATGCTGTAAAACAAAACAAACCAAACCCGCATTCATATCATTTAATGCTGAAACAAGTCATTTTGATAAACAATGGACTCAGGTTGTTTAAAGTACCAGCTTAAAGTTGTTGCTTAAGTGGTCACACAATTAAGTATTGAACAGGCTCATTGCTGCTTAACTTCTGTGATCTAGGATTCTTACTCCATAATTTTGACCTTGTACCAAACTAGGCTAAGCTTTATAAAGGATTACAGTAATTCCCCAATCTAGACTAGCGGGTTGTTGTTAATGAGTTTTATACTCACTAGATGCTCCTTACTTTTGTCCTTGTACCAAACTAGGATAAGCTTTATAAATGATTACAGTAAAACTCCAATCTAGACTAGCAGACCATTGTTAGTGAGTTTGATCCCCACTAGATTCTCCATACTTTGGGCCTTGTACCAAACTAAGCTAAGCTTTATAAATGATTACTGTTATTCTCCAATCTAGACTAGCAGACCATTGATAGTGAGTTTGATTCTCACTAGGCGCTCCTTATTTTTGGCCTTGTACCAAACTAGACTAAGCTTTATAAATGATTACAGTAATTCTCCAATCTAGACTATCAGACCATTGTTAGTGAGTTCAATTTTCACTAGGTGCTCCTTACTTTTGGCCTTGTACCAAACTAAGCTTAGCTTTATAAATGACTACAGTATTTTTTTAATCTGCAGAACCATAAAGCAATGATGATTTCTACTTTTTTTTAATAGTTCCTTCTGAAATGTTTCCTATTTTCATATTCTAAAAAATGAGTAAAAAATATTGACAAAATTTTGACATAGAAAATGCACAGATGGTAGAAAACTGGAGCCTGTTTGCTTCACAGATGTTGAGAAACAACCAAAAGAAAATCAGTCGTGCTTATACAAGAAGGAGATTTTTTTTGCTGCAACGATTAAACTTATTTCTTAAGTAAATAATTTCATAAGTAAATAAAAACAACAAAACATTCAGATCAACAAGTGCTACAAAAACGGGTTTTTTTCTTTTTCTTTTTCTTGGGACTTGATATTTTTTGAAATTCCTGACATTCACATGAAAAAAATAAAAAGTTGATCAAATTTGATTTTTCACTTGTTAAAATGCAAGATATGAATCAATAATTTCATAGCCTGACATTAAATTAATAATTGATTATTGATCTGAAATTTTCAATAAATGATATTTGGTCTATATTGAATAATAATTACCACAGAATTAAGTGCACTGACAAAGGAGGAGATTATGTTCAAAAAATTTTGCTGGTAAAATAAAGACTTTTTCCACATTAGACTACACACTTATATAAATAACAATTAGAAAATATGGGAGTACCTATATCTTATAATTAGAGTCTTTTTTTATTATATAAAATAATTAAACGTACTATTCATAAATAATAACCACAACGTTCAGAAAATTCTCTTTACCGATAATAATAAAAGATAGTAATAAAAGACGAACCAGGTAATTTCTTTACTCAATATAAATTAATTGTGATCCAGTTGATCTTTAGTATTTATAATGAATTGATCCAGGGGGACGGCACAGCAAACAGATTTATCTCCTGAATTAAGTGCATTTACAAAGTAAGAGGTTATACCAAAATATTTTTTGCAGGTAAAATAAATGTTTTTTCTTCATTGGGCTACACACACACACACACACACACACAAACACACACACACATGCAATATAATATAATGGAGAATGAATGTGAAAAGTAGTAGCATATGAAGCTAAAATAGCAGAGCAGTTTTAAATCAGAGATTCAATATTATGGATTTAATATCCCATAACTATAGTTTCATGCGTACTTGCAATCATCAGACGGTCAAAATGTTAAGATTTAAAAAAAAAAAAACGGTGGCTTGTTTAATTCTAAATTTGTGCTTGGATTGTTGTTGTTGTTTTTTCGTTTGTTTGTTATTGTTTTTTTTTTTTACATTTAACTAGCAAATATATGCACCCTCCGGGTGCAAGTATTTAAGTTTAATATAATAAAATATCATGTTAAATTAGAAAGGCTAATGAAACTGAATAAGAATACAGATAAAAAGATTTGGAACAGAGGTGGTATGATTGAAAAATAGAACAACTTTGAAACTAACTCTTCCATCATTTTCCGTTACTCCCGTCTTTCATTGGTAAATTTTCCTAATTTAACTATTACAGTTATTTCTTCTTGTTAATGGATTTCTTTTAAGATTTAAGTGCTTCGTTAAGATAAAACCAAACAATTAGAAATCAATAATACTAAGCATATATTTATTAAAATCAAATTTTAAATATCAATATGCAAATTAGCCTTCTCGTTCACACTGTAAACCGCTATTTTGTTTACATGCTATTAGTAGGTAGATATGGTCAACAGTAATAAGGTTGTCATGGTTGTGACGGACTTTAGTGATTTAGTTTCGGTTACAGACAGACAAACACACAATCTCCATTGTAATAAGATATCTTAGCAGAATTTTTTCTTTTCAGTGTCTGTGCATTTTTTTTTTCTGACGCCCCTTCAAGCCGAATCAACGCAAGGTCTTTTTTTATGTAGGGGCTCTAATTTGGCATCTTTTGAGAATCCAACTCACGATTCAGTAATAATGGATCTGCGAGACTAACTGTTTTGCCAACAATACACAACACACACACACACTTTCTACCCAGGCAACGCGGGTTAGCCGTTTCTAGTTGCATATAAATCTCTTTGGTTTTATTATTAGCAATCGAGACAGAACAGCTAAAAGCATTGTGAAAAATATACTATACGACCGACCAATTAAAGGTTGCTCTCCGAGTAGACTACTTATCTGATCTTAAAATCGTTCAAGATTGAAATGGTTTTTCGCTTTCGAACTTGAGATGGAGGGGGGGGGGTACTGAACCAAAACTTTTAAATGGCAAACGTTGTTTAATTAAGTGCTGAATTGATGGAAATGTATCAGATGAACTTAATATTGTGGAGGCGGGGTACTTCTTTCTAACCACCTCCCCCAAAACCTACTCCGAATTTTTACTTTTTGGTCCCGAAAGCAATTTTTCCCCATTGTAGTCACAAACAAAAAAAATGACGTTTAGACTTGATGTTAGCACGCGATTCTGCTAAAATGTCGAGGTGTAATATTTTCTCCATATATTTTAAAGCAAAATATAATTGAACAGCTTGCCAAGTCTGACCATCTGAGGAACAGGGCCATTATTTCATTCATACGTCACTCCTCAGGGAAAACGTTTTTGCGACAACATTCAAACATAACAATAAAAGAAATGTGTGAAAAAGTAAGTATAGGTCTCTCTCTCTCTCTCTCTCTCTCTCTCTCTCTCTCTCTCTCTCTCTCTCTCTCTCTCTCTCTCTGTTACACATTTTGAATTTGACGGACGACCGTTAGGTTTAGATGCACAAAACAAAAATGAAGCCACGAGCCGATTTTTAATGGTTGTTTTGTTTAACGGCAAATCAACCCTTTTCGGGTCATTTAATGCCGAATCAAGATAATTTTGATATAAGGCTGCTTACAGTACCTGCGGTTGCTTAAATGGTCACCCATATAAGTATTGAACTGGCTCATTGCTGTTTAACTTCGGTGATCTTGTGGGAACCAGTTCTTTCAGCATGACTAGCTCGTAAGCCCGATTTTTAAGTAGTTGTGTGACTGGCTAGTCGAGAACAAGTCATGTGAGAACGAAATCAAATAAAGAGCCAATGACGATTCATAAGTTCTTTATTTTAGAACTATATATATATATATATATATATATATATATATATATATATATATTAGGATTTAGACTTGTGGTTGAATGTGAAGATTTCTTTCAACAAGATTTGATTTGTCCTTTGTGTCACAAATCATAGAGTCTGGTCTCACCAAACGTGGGACACGCTGTCAATCAGGAGTGTAGAATACACCAACTGTACCTCCTCAGAAGGCTAAGACCTCCTCCCCAATGGGCTACCTGTTGTCCGTGTGTAGCCAACCATGATATTTAAGTGCGGAATCCTGGTGTCTGAGCAGTCCATACTTGCAGCACTCTATTTAAGCCCTTACTTGAGCAAGACGGACGTATTCCTCAATTGCACTAAAAGCAAACCTCCAACCCTATGTGGCTAAAAGGCAGTGTCTGGGTATTAGTATACTGGGCATGACGCTAAACTGTATCGTATAGTATACTGGGTATGACGCTAAACTGTATCTAGTGGTGAGAGCTCTGGGGAGTGTAGAGTACCTCTTCATTGCCATTACGCCAAGGTAACAGAAATTTTGGGGAGAAATAATAATTATGTCGCAAAAGGAAGGAGACAAGGCGAATATATCTATACATTCGGGTTAATAATTTTTATTGGTGCGAATAAGAGAAATGTATTCAAAGTGTGCGAAAGAGTTCGTAAAGTTCGTGGAAACATTGAAACATAGAAAGTTGCCAAATAAGTCGATTGGCGGGTGTAGAAATGTTAATGCGAGTGACAAATTTGTTACTTAGCTTTTGTAGAATTGTATCTTGATGGTTTCTTGTTAGGAGAATATAGTCTGCACTGTCGTTGTTCGTTTCGGACTGCTGCCTCGTCCGTAGAATTTGTCTGGTGTTATCCCTGTGGGTGCCTAGACTGGTGCTGACCTTAATTCGGTCGCTGCTAAAACTGTTCTGTTGCTGTTGAGTTCCCCGTTGACCCTCACGGGTGGATGACTGTTCTCAGTGCCTGCCAATACTGTTCTGACCTCAGTGCCTGCCGATACTGTTCTTCCTCACCTGGCGAAACTGCCTACCTATACTGCTCTCTCCTCAGTGCCTGTCGATACTGTTCTCTCTTTAGGGCTCTCTCTGTCCCTAGCGTCTGGACTACAGGAACTGATTAAGGGACAGATAACCCAAATTTCCGATAAAGGATCCACTCTGACCCGGAGTGGTAGTACTTGTGTAGGGTCTCATCTATAGCTTAGAAATGTTGAATATCTAACAAGAATAAATAAAACAAAAACGACTTCGGCATAGAACAGGAGCCACCAAACTACGGCCCGCGGGCCGCATCCGGCCCACTAAGGCATTTTATCAGGCCTGCTGACTGAATTTGTTTGCTAAAACATACGTAACGCGAGATGTTCTGATACCATTTAAATTTAAATATCATGTTAAGCTTACTAAATCTTCATGGACTGACTACTGTAGATAGATTACAAAATTTCGTGCGTGTGGGCATTTCACTTGTTACTTACGCGATCCCGAATTTTCACTTGTTACGACTGTTTGAAAAACACAGGTAATTTTCAAAGAGCTTCTGTGAAGCAACGAATAGGTCAAAAGTTATGAGACAAACTTTTTTTTTAAGGCAAAGCCTATGTTTTCAATATATATATAAGATTTTGATAACATTACAATTAATCAGAATGTTTAATTTGAAGTAGCTAGCAAGTATTGAACACAATAATAATGTGGCCCGCACTCGTTATTTTTTCAATTATCCAGCCCACCAAGAAAAAAATTGGTGATCCTTGGTATAGAATAATCAAAGGGTTGACATGCCGTAATGATCCAAGTAGCCAACAAACCAGTCAACCAACCAACTAATTGTGGGAAAATAGAAAATATCAATGATGAAAGCTCAGGGCCAACAAATATCTAAAACCAATTTATCGACCAGTGTGATATCTTTTAAGAACCTTTCTTGATCTAAAAAGTCACTCCATAGCCCTCGAGTAGATAACAGCGACTACGTAGTTTTAGTTCAGAGATGGTCATCTTCATAATCGAGTTATCTGACCTCTTTTAACTTTTGATGACAATCTCGTCTGGCTTCATTGACGTAAGTTCAGCATGAAATTCCGATAACGGAATGCAGAAAATATGGTTGACAAGTAAATATATATTTCTGTCAGAGATGATTTTAAATGCTGTATTATGTCAAAAGTCATTAGTGTTCAAAAAGACACATACGACTTCAGGCGCCATCTCTGAGTGCGAATACACATACGAGAGTAATCCCAATGGTAAGGTCTCCAAAATATTTAGAAATCACAGAAATGTTTTGGTTTTTTTTTATTGTCAGTGATGCTTAGATTGTTTTAATGTTTGACATGTATCTATTTTTCTACATAATAGCCACTTTGGTCGATGTATTTTTGGAGGCGTTGTGACAGTTTTTATATACCCATGTCATACCAGCTCGCTGCCATATTGTTGAAGAAACGTTGAACCACGTCAACGCTACAAACTCCTAACACCACGGACGTTTTTGACATCCATGCATGAATCACCATACACTTTTGTTAATTGGCGATGAATTTCAACGGGTTTAATGCATTTCACGTTCAAAAACCGAATAATTGCGCGAACTCACACTTGGTGGTAGCGACAATTGGGAACTCCATCAGAAACGGTGTGCATACACAAAAAACACAACAATGTTGCCAATAGCCACAAAAGAAGTTTTCCTGCATCCCTAATGCTTTGGAAACCTTAATTTTGTGATTATCCATTCATATTACTTTGGTAGTATAGAAAAAATGATGAAATAGAATAAGAAATAAAAATATTGAAATAAAATAAGAAATAAAATAAGAAGAAATTTAGGTAATTTATGAGGAAGTGCGTCCCGGTCTCCTGCCTCAGAAATTGCTACCCGGTGACTATTAAAATAACGTCCCCAGCTATGTCGTCTCGGCGGTGTTACTTGAAAGAAAACAACCAACTTAGGACGTTAAATGTATTTTAGAGGGGGGGGCTTCTCTTTTTTTTATATGAACAAATGGAGATGGGGGGATAGATATATATAAACAAAGTAAAAAATGAACAAATTGAGGTAGATAGATAGATAGATAGATAGATAGATATCCATCTTCATATCTAAACAAGAATTACGAGAAATTTATAAAATAAACAAGAATTACAGAAATTTCTATAAATAAATCTAAACATATTACGATAAATAAATAAGAATTACGAAATAGTTTTAAGTAACTTGCAAACAGATTTATTTGACCAATAGATGGGGCCTAAACAAGTACTACCATTCAGGGTAGACTTGAGAGCAATAGCAATAAAGGGCTGCTCCACACTCCTCAGAGCTCCAGTATTGGAACCTCTCCACTAGATGCAGTTTAGCGTTGTAATGGTTCATAAGCTGTAGATTCTTGTTATGGCAGTTTTGAGGAACAAAGAAAAAGGATCGTATTCTAAAAATAGACAGACAGACTGACCGACGCCAAATTCAAAACTCCCACCAACTAACAGACATTCTGAGAGCAGAGGAAGAGAAAAGGAATTCTAGTAACTGAAGGCAGAAAGTGACCAGTCAGGAGTACAATCCTCTTAGAAACGGGTGAACTGAAATACAAATAAGCATTAACACTAATAAGACTTTGTAAAAAGAAAATTCATTAACCAAACCACATCTTTGTTGTTTCATTTGATACAATTTATAATACAAATATAAAGGACAATTTTGTTAATTTCTTTGTTCATTGCTTGTACTGTTTTGCTTGTTTCTTTGCCTCCAACCAACATAAACAGCGTTATACCAAAGATGCAATATGATAAAAAAATTAAATCTAAACGAATAAAAAAAATAAAATGATAAAAATAAAAACAAAGAATATAAATTTACATTTTTTCCTATGATGCAATGGACTTTAGATTAGTTTGCATGACCTTTGGGTTCCAAATTTCCAGTCAAGGGTCATGCTCTCTCTTTATTTTTTTTTTTTGTTGTTGTTTTTTTTTTTTTCTTTTTATCGCCAACTTCGTCCAAGGACACTTTTCTCGGTAGCTCTTGAATCCGGAGATATCGAAGTAGCACGCAAGCTCTCCAATTTAGGGACACGCTGACTTGACCAGGCGCTCATAACTAAATTACCCTAACCCTTTACACAAAGGAACTTAACGGTTCAGGTTAAAAGATAAGCACTTAAAAATTCGGATGAAGGAGCCAACAAACAAATGAAGATAAAAAAATATATATTCATAAAGGTACAAATTGCAAACTTAATGGCGATTGCTGCCATACTAATCTACTGAGTTCCTTTAAGTTTTGGGAGAGACTTGGATTTAGACGTCTTGTTGCCGTGTGCTCAATACTACAAGTTACTAGTAATGGAAATCAATTTGAGCGCCAATCTACGGTATTGGTTGATTCGCCCCCTAGTGCCAAGGGCAGATAATTAAGCACTAATGTTTCCAATATGTTTTCAATACTTATACCGCTTGAGGAAATAATATCTACAACAAACATTTCTTTCTTCTCAACACCCATATTTTGCTAGCTGTTAAGCTTTCATTTCTTTCCTTTTTATCCTGTACATGTGTAAAGGTGAAGTATAGATGCTTTGTAGTGGATGGACGTTCCTTTGCTATTTTCTATTTAGGAGGGCGGTGGTCGTGGCATAGCGGCTAACGTGATGAACTGCGTAAGCGAGTTCGAACTCCAGTCGCCCTATTACATTCATTTTTGTACTCATACCCTTGGGAAAAGTATGACCCACCTCATTTCCTCAGCTATGAGTTAAATAGTAATACTACTGTTCTTCTAGAAGGATAGCTTTGGCATTAGATAACACACGAAGGTTGATATGCCATTAAATAAAGAAACCGAAACCAAAACCTCATCCCTCCAACAATGGGTTAGATAGTAATACCACTGTCGTTCTACAATGATGGCTTTAGCATTAGATAACCCACGAAGGTTTATATGTCATTAAACAAAGAGACCAAACCAAAATCTAAATAGGAGGATTAAATCTTCTAAGTGTAAAATATATCAATCAGCCGTTGGTTCTGATATTTGTGGCGATTAGAATAAAATTAGAATAGAATTTTTTAAAATTTAAATAGCAAACTCCTATGAGCCTTCAGACCGGAAGAACCCTCCGAGCATGTGCAGGAAAAAGGACCCACTTCCGACCCCCAAGAGAATCCCTCGGCCATTCGAACTGGGACAAGACAGTACTAATGGCCAGGAAGAAATTTCCTTGTCACGTGGTGGCTATGAGCGCGAATAAAGCCTAAATCGTAAAACTACCTTTCGTCTTTGTCTCTTCCTTTTCTTTCCTTGAGTTCCTTCTTTTCAACGCGACCACCAAATATGATGGGGTTTAAAAGCAAACCGTAGGAACACACACCAAGAATAACCAGCTACCTTTTAAAACTAAACCATTAAACCTCTCGTCTCCACACATATTAATCTTTTTATGGTGTTTAATGGCATCACTATGACGAACTTGTTGCTTAATATCAAGAAAATATTATGATTTATTTATGTATTTGTTGCTTGTGAGCATAACAGAAGGAAATTATCTCATTGTAAAGATATGTTAGTTCTCTGTGACAGTAATTAGTTGCAGTAGTAGTAATTCTCTGGGAGATAAGTACCATGACCAATAGTTAAGAGCTGTAGTTTTTTAAGAGAATTGGTGAGATTGTTTTTTTTTTTTAATTTACTGAAGAACAGCAGTGGTACTATTTAAGCCATAGGTTGGGGATGAGTATAACAGAAGAAAATGATGCTATTGTAAATATATACTAGTTCTCTGTGACAGTAATTAGTTGCACTGGTAGTAATTCGCTGGGAGATACGTACCATGAGCAATAGTTACGAGTTGTAGTTTTTAAGAGAATTGGTGAGATTGGTTTGGTTTGTTTGTTTTTTGTTTTTGTTTTTTTTTTTTTTTTTTTTTTGCTGAAAAAAATAGCAGTGGTGCTATTTAAATCATAGCTGGGGGATGGGCATAACAGAAGAAAATGATGTTATTGTAAAAATATGCTAGTTCTCTGTGACAGTAGTTTTAGTAGTGTAATTTTTATGTGAAATGTAACATTAAAGAAACAAACAAAACAGTACAAACAATCACAAAGAAGTTTGAGTCATAATAAAAATTGTCCTTTATATGTGTATTATAAATTGTATCAAATGAACAAGTTAGAAAGGTGTGGTTTGGTTAATGAATTTTCCTTTTTACAAATTCTTATTAGTCTTAAAGCTTACTTGTATTTATTCACCCGGTTTAAGGGGGATTGGTACTCATGAACTTGTCTGTTCGCTGGCCACTATAACCCGTCGGTCGCTACCGAGCTAAAGGGCTCACAGAATTTCCGAAATTGGCCGTCAAGATCGGATTTTCTGCATCAACCAAGGATTGCAGGGTCTCTATATTTGCTGGAAGTCTAGCCGAATACCCACGTTGTGCTAAGATCTCAAACGACTAGAAATCTGCTATAGAAACTGATTTCCAAGGTTAACGGCGGCCTAGTGGTCACAAAAAAAAAACAACGACTCTTTTTCTTCAAACTTAACAAAAGAATACAAACAATTATTTCTCAAGGCTTGTGGGAGTGATGAAACCGTAATCAAGGTGTTCTGTCGACTAAGTTATTCGAATATGTTGGCTGAAGTCAGTTTATCTGTCTGCTACCAGTATTTGCGTTAATCTTCTCAGCTAGCCCGATCCGCTTATGTGATCCTCAAGCAATCACGTCTTCTCTCAAGCCCGGTGTGGCTTCATCTGCTCTCAAACCAAAACGTCTGAGTTAAATAATATTTCAATCGGAACAATTTTATTTCCGGCCGGCATGAAGATATTAGGAATTTTCTTTGCGCCTCCTACTTTAGCAGGTAACCGCCTCCCACTCTGGCGGGGTACCCGCCCCCTTCTAGTTCCAACCAGCCAATCGAATTCACTTCCGCCAAATCGACAGGGGCTTCAGTCTTCCGGCTACTTGAGTGTTTTTTTTAAATTCATTTGATTTTCTTTTAATTCCGATTTTCAACAAGAGTTTATCTCCTTTCTTAAGTGGTCAATTTCTTCCGGGCGACATCAGTCTGGTTATATCAAAAGAGCTATCTCCAGCCTCGATCTCTGGATATCCTGTTCCGCGCCCGTAGTCTGGCCACATCAAAGACTTGTCTCCGACCGCCGCCGATTCTGGGAGTTCTTCTGACCTACTTGAGATCTCACCTCCTGATATGGTCATTTCCGGATCGCCCTATCCCGGCCACCATCCGCCTCGACTCTCCGGTCGAGGTCACCCGGCGAATCACATTTCCGTTTTTTTTTCGTTTTTTTTCTTTCTTTCTTCTAATTTCAATACCTGAATCGGCCACACACTGTCTTTCTCTAATTCTGCTGCTATCTCCCTTCTCTCTCTCCTTTTTCCCCAATGTGCATTAGTTCGCGGGAATTTTGAATTTTGGCGTCGGTCTGTCTGGTTTTGTCTATTTTTAGAATACGATCCTTTTTTCTTTGTTCCATAAACCTGGTCTAATAAGAATCTACAGCTTATGAACAATTACAGTACTATTTAAACCATAGCTGGAGAATGAAGGGTTTTGTGTCAGAATAAGTTTAAAATAAATTAATTAATTAATAAAATAATGATAAAGAATTAGAATGAAATAAATACATTTTCCCATGATGCAAAAAAAAAGATATAAGAACCGGAAAGGGTTTAGGTTATCTGCGCATGTTAGTTTCCAATATCCCACCATGCCAGTCAGACACAAAGTCCATTTTTGTGGGGGTCACCCACGAACCAAATCTCATGGGATAGCATCACAAAAAATGCGTGGATCCCGTCGGCATTCCCCTATTGGGGTGCCTCAGGCACTGGTCAATAAACCTAGCCTTGTCCCTTTAAATCAAGGGGACAGGTGTTGCATAGGGGGGTGGCACTCTGTGATTACACCGTTAATTCAATTTTCCCCGGTTCAGTGACCAAAGCCACCGGACACTGCGCATGTTTATGACCCCACTTACGGAAAGGAAAGACTCGACCTCTCTTAAGGTAGCATCGCTACCCAATATACCTGTTTTCAGGAGCTCCCCAAAAGAATGTCAAACTTGGCTTTCTACTCAATTCAGCTCAGCCAGTAACTATATAAGAATTTCAAAGAGTATAAACTCCGGTTTTTATGAAGCATTGGGTTACTTAAAGAGAAGATACCCAATGCAGAACATTTCGGTAGGATAACAACAGACATGTTAATTAAGGACATACAACATTTAATTTATACATGTGGGGGAACTAGGTTCCCCAGGCTATACAAAAGTTACAATTGTCCAAGTATGTGAAGAAGTGTATGGAAAGACAAAAGAGGTGGAAACCATTTACTGTTTCTGGGGTCTGGACCGAAAGGTATGCACCATGTGTGATGCTGAGGAGAAGTAACGGGCATGTCTGTCCTCGTCAAGCTAGCTCTGTAAAAGAAGCTGATCTTTGGGGTTCCCGCGTCACATGACCAAAAAGGGACTCCTGACGCATAAGAGTCCCTCAAACCCCGTGACAAGGGAGACTACTCCATTTAGTCTCCTACATTATAACCAACTGTACCTGAATGAACATTAAGCAGTATAATTTAATATTAATAAATTGGTGTTAATCGTTATAAGAAGTTCAAAAAGTATAGACTTCGGTTCTTATGAAGCATTGGGTTACTTAAAGAAGAATACCCAACGCAGAACATTTTGGTAGGATAACAACAGACACGTTAATTAAGGACATACAACATTTAATTTATACATATGGGGGAAGTAGCTTCCCCAGGCTATACAAAAGTTAGCCCGTTAGCAACTATGCCACGGGGGCTCCCACGGTGAGAATGGCGAAGATGAGATGTACTTAGCCTTTATTTCTAAATGGCGACCGGTTGAATTTGCTTCCTGGTTCATTAACGCGTAGATCGCAGATGTGTCGGTGAAACGTTGGTGAATTAAGAATGCTGAGTGAATGACAGCATATATAAGAATACACGGCAAAAATGTTGGAAAACAAGATATAATAGAACTAGAAGTGGCTACCCGGCGTCACCTGGGTAAAGTGGGCGTAAAAATTAGTCTCGCAGATCCATTATTATTGAATCATCATTTGGATTCTTGCACGATGCCCCATTAAAATCCACGAGCAAAATAAAAAAACCCTCCGGGCGATGTAAAAATTGATTTTTGAAACATATTGCCTGAGTAGTTAAAAATTCAATGTCATCGAGTTTGTACCCTAAGTAAGTAAAATCATCAAATTCATTAAAAGATTAAAAAATAAAACAATTTGAAATGTAAACTTTAAATATGTATTAAAAAAAAACAAACTATATATAGATATATAATACCAGTCATGTATTTATTAAACTGTTTTAAAAAACAATGAAGACTGTCTAATGTTGCATGTTCAAATTTTGAGTGTATTTATTCTGTTATGACGATTTTGGGTATTGTGACGTAAGCAGTGACGTAGTTTTTGTTACAGACAAAAACCGGAAGCGAATCTCCATTATTAATAGATATGTAAAAAAGACCTTGCGTTGTTTCAGCCAGATGGGGCGTCAGAAAAAAGTGTACAGAAACTTAAAAAAAAACCAGTGTCTCATATTTAAAATATTAAAAGCAAAAAAAAAAATTATACTATTAAATTCTATTTTTTAATCATCTTCACAAATATAAATCAAATCTTCATTATTTTTTCTCAAAAAGCAAGCTCTGGTGATAGTGAATATGTATATATATTTACTTTGTTTTAATTGTTTTATTTTCATAGTTTCCTTCGGGCATATATACACACAACTGCTCTTCATATATGTATAGATTGAATATGAACGATTTTTTACGTATATCAAATCAATGTTCCTCATTGAAATGAACCGAAATTCCATTAATCCGTTCCAACACCCTTCCCCTAAAAAAAGACCATAATTTTTTGCTACGTTTTTTTTTATAAGAAAAATATCATTGTATTGAATAAAAACATAATAGAATAAAATGTAATGAATTATGTACTGTAATATGTTTTAATGTTTATCTTTTTTACAAATATTTTTTTTTTTTTTGGTATAAAGAATTTGGAAACTTAAATATTTTTAGTGAACATAAGCGTATCTGAAGCTCGCTCGTACCTCAAATTTTAGCACTCAATACAAAACAAAAACTGGACCGAGTGACATACATATGTGATTTATGGAAGTAAGACGAGGAAATTAATCCGATAGTATGTGGAGAAAATGTAGAAACAAACACGGGATGTTATGATGGATGGAAATTTATAGTCGATGTTCGAACACTTCGGTTTACAATGGAGATCTTCTTCAGGAATGTGAAATTTATGTGGATAAAAGATGATGGATGTTTTTATGCCTTGAATTTGAAAAATGTGTAGAAAAAAAAACGAACGGTAACGAACCTTTTTTTTTTCTACACATTTTCCAAATTCAGAGCATACAAAACATCCATCATCTTTTATCCACATAAATTTCACAGCCCTGAAGAAGGTTTCCATTGTAAACCGAAATGTTCGAACATCGACAATAAATTTCCATCCATGATAACATCCCGTGTTTGTTTCTATATTTTCTCCACATATGTGACTTATGTAAGTCAGAGAAAAGGTTTTTGTACCCAGAACCAAGAATATTATATGAATTAAGAATATTTTATGAATCTATATGTGAGATGAAAAGATTGTTATGGTTTTGTCAAACAATAATTTACATTAACTCAGAATGGCATAAAGAAACGAGTTTTATTTTTAATGTGGTGCAAACTGTTCAAATAATGTTAAGCTGAGAATTTTCACGTATTTATGTAAGAAATATGTTTTTGAACGAGAAGTTTGCAATTGAGTAAACTGTTAAGCGTATTATAATGTTTTGTGAACTGTGTGTATGGAATTTGCAACCCCCCCCGTTTTTTCTTGTGAGTGACATAGTTTCTTGTTGAATCTAGATGCACACTCATTGAATTGACTTTTTGATGCCTTTTTAGGCAGATCCATCGGCTCAAAAAGCAAGTTGACAAAATGGATTACTCTCAATCCTTAATGGATCATAAATATGTTTGCCTTTTTTGTAATTGGTTCATGCGATTCAAATTTGAATTTGAATGTGGCCAAAGTTGCTGGAATCTACTACTGGAGCATTTATGTGTCATCAGTTTTGTCATATGACACACACACACACACACACACACACACACATATATATATATATATATATATATATATATATATATATATATATATTATATTTTTGCTTGAAGGCAATTACAATGCATGCATCGCATAAAATTAGATACTTTTATAGAAAATGAATTGACAAGTGTAATCCCGGCAAAGGATCGCGTGACAAACAAAGATCCTAAAATCTTATATATATATATATATATTTACTTATTATAAAAATATATATACATATACATATCTTATTTTGATTTTTGAGCAAGTCAGCTGAACAGGAAACTGTTTATACTTTGTATCCCTTTCTTAGACTTAGAATTTTAACCTTATACTTGCTGTCTGGCCTGAATTTTCTGGTGAAATTGTCTTTAGGTGAATTCCTTCATTTTTGTGATATCCATCTGAAGAGGCTAGCCTCTTAAGGATTTTTTTAAAATTAAAAAAGGTTTTGTCATATGACACACACACACACACACACACACACACACACACACACACACACATATATATATATATATATATATATATATATATATATATATATATATATATATATACCTCCGCACGTGTAGCATGCAACACAATGTCAATCTTTAAGCAGAGTTTAACAGGTTTGAATTCAGAGTTTTCCTTCTCCTACACCGGTGGCCATACCAAGATTAAAGAGCTCAGTCTGCCCTACAATTTACCGATAGCTGGTGGGTGAATAGTTGGATTCATACCTTTCATGGGAAACCAGCCTCGTCCAGGATTTGAACTCTGGTCACCGTGTCCATTTCCTACGACGATACCCAATACACCATGGGCACCTGATTTGAAGCGCAGAGATAACAGCAAAGGATCATGTGACTTTGAGGCTTTGTACATATATCTAATGCATTTCAAGATTACCACCTTTAAGCTAAAAGAGATCTTGTTTCGTGTAAGATGTCTGTTTTTTTTTAGTATCACTTATAATACTTGAATTCGTTTTCTGCCATTAATGTTGTATAATATATTTGTATTATTAACTAGAATTTATCGAATATTGTGAGAGTGTTCTGGTCTTCCACAGTGGCGACATCTTGTTCGCCAAAAAAGAAAATATAAATAAAAAGCAATACACTAAAACTTGTCCGTCCTTTTCAATAATGCCTGATGACTGCTACACAGCAAGAAATCAATAGTAGCAAACTTGTTTCAATGTAAATAAATATAAATTAAAATATTTATTTATTTAACTATCTATTAACGCTCTATCACAGATATTGAGCACTCTTTTAATAACACTGTACGTTGGATTACTACGCTTCTTCAAGCATAATAGTGCCAACCATACACATTGATATATATATATATATATTATATATATATATATATATATATATATATATACCTTTGAAAGGAAGGAAAAACTCAATAAACCGTCATCCTGTAATAAATTTATTTCGACCAAAACTTAAAATGCTTTTAGAAATTTAAATACATTTCTAAAACTCCTTAAAATTTTAGTCTTTAAATTTCTAAAAGCCAGTTTTGGTCGAAATAAATCTATTACAGGGTAACGGTTTATTGAGTTTTTCCTTCCTTTCAAAGGTATATATTGCTCTGTATTTAATCTAAAATAGATTATTATACATTGAGCTCTCTTTAGGGATTCATAAAAATCATTATATTTGCACCTACTAAAACATGCAATAATTATACACTGAGATTTTGAAGATCCTATGTAGAATCATCCCTTACTACCAGTTTTTGATACCTAACACACACACACTAACACACACACACACACAATATATATATATATATATATATATATATATATATATATATATATATATATACTAGCAAATATATGCACCCTCCGGGTGCAAGTATTTAAGTTTTAATGTAATAAAATATTGTATTAAATTAGAAAGGCTAATGAAACTAAATAAGAATACAGATAAAAAGATTTGAAACAGAGGGAGTATAATAAAAGATTTGAAACAGAGGGAGTATAATAAAAAATGGAACAACTGAAACTTACTCTTCCATCACTCTCGTCTTTCATTGTTATTTTTCTAATTTAAGTATTTAGTTAAAAGAGGAAGTAAAAAATAAAATGACAGTTATTTTATCTTGTTAATGGATTTCATTTAAAATTCATTGAAGAGATTTTTGCTTATATTCATTAAAATAAAACCAAACAATTAGAAACCAATAATACTAAGCACATATTTATTAAATTCGATTTTTTAATATTAATATGCAAATTAGCCTTCCCGTTCACACTGTAAACCGCTATTTTGTTGTATATATAAATATAATTGCATGTTGTCAGTATGTAGACGTAGTTAACAGTATTAATAATGTAAGAAATTTTATTAATAATTGAGGTTTAGATAAAAATAAAATCATGGAGAATGTGATGTCAATAACTAAGAGAATTGTGACTTGAGTAGGAATATAGTTTCGGTTACAGACAGAAAAACACACAATCTCCATTATAATAGATATATATATATATATATATATATATATATATATATATGCGTGGAGAAGTGGATTCGTGCGCACTCTCCTGTCTTTAGATCTCATTATCTCCTAATTACTAGTCTTGGCCTCTGGGCTGCATTGAATTATACGTTTAAATTTCAAAGTTCCACAGAATTTTTGTTATTATTCTGTATACCAGCTTTCTATTTGGGAACATACATTATCGCCCACAAATAAGTAAACCTCTAACAATTAAAAAAAAATCTTCTAAACTAAAGGGACCAGGATTTTATCATCTCCAGCGAGACATTATCTAATGAAAACAGATGTTATTAGGTGTTATTTATTACCGAACTCAGCAGTATTGAAGTACATCCCTTATATATATATATATTCATGTAATTTTATTTTTAGCTACAGAGATTTTACAATTTTATCGTAATTTACAAAATCTGAATGTCACAACTTTGGTAAAAAAATGATACCTGATAATATCCGTTTTTTTGTTGCATGATGTTCCGCTGGATATACTTGTGTGAGTCAAAAGTTTTGCAATATCTTGGTACATGCTAGTTCGTGGCGTGTATATCACGTGACCGATGCAGTTCAAGCTGTGGTGAGATACTCATTGAGGTAGATAGTAACGTGGTAGTTGATGCGCTGACATGTTGTGCATTGCTTCACTCCGTTTGTGTGCTTTAAAAGCCGTGCTGATGAAAGTGCAATGCAGTCGATGTTTTAAAAAGAATAAGTTTCAGAAAATTGAATATTCAACAAGAATGGATTTAGCAAAAATTAGTACTAATGCAGAATAGCGCGCAAGTGATAAAAGCATTAGAATCACATTTTACGTATAAAAAACCCATTAATGGACGGAAAGTCCCGAAATAGAGAGACGCTATGATTTATTTTCACAAATAGAACGTTAGGAAAATGGTTAAAAAAAAGAAAAGAAAATGAATTTCTCAAAGTTGGAATTTAAAGTGTCGTCTCTTCCGTAGAAGAAGGGTAAAGAGAGGTATCTTCTACGGAAATTTTTGGGTTATTTCCTATAAGTCCAATATAAACAAAGGGGGACCACTCTTGACAGATAAATTATTTATTTATTTATTGATCTACTAGGAAAAAACAAGACGGTGTTAGGGTTAGGGTTAGGGTTAGGGTTAGGGTTTAGGGTTAGTTTAATGGGAAAATAAATAAATAATTTATCAGTCAAGAGTGGTTCCCCTTTGTTTTTGTTGGACCTATAGGAAATCACCAAGTTTTGTTTTAGCGTCTCAAAGCTTTCGGGAATTTCTGTGAATGTACTGAAATGCTTTTTATATATAATCTAATGCTTTGATCCCTTGCGCGCTATTCTGTATTTGTACCCCAAAAATGGCTTCGGCATAAAATAACCCAAGGGTTGGCACGTCATAAAAACCAACCGACCTATCAAATGGGTAAAAGATTTAGGACCATATGACCTTTAGGCACCCCTTTTGCGATCTCGATTCATGGGGACACTTTTCTCATTTACACCGTCAAAATCCGGTTATTTGTTAGGAGTTAGGGTTAGGGGTTAGGGTTAGGGGTTAGTTTTATAATTTTTTTTAAATCTAAAAATCGTCTGTTAACAATTAACCGGATTTTGACGGTGTAAATGGAAAAAATGTCCCCACGAATCGAGATCGCAAAAGGGGTGCCTAAAGGTGATATGGTCCAAGATTTACTTTAATTGACTTGAAAAAGATCAATCAAACTGTTTATAATGAAATGTCAACTAAGATATTTTACTGTTCGACCTCCATTAAAAGTTATTACATCTTTCCAATAATTTCCAACCGTTCCTGTTTATGTTGGATATATTTACCCGACTTCTTCGTAACGAGCTCAGTTGATTGATGGGAAAGCTTTAATTATCTGCTTTTATGGACAATGCAATTTTTTTTCCACGGATAAAACCAAGTCTTTTAAAACCGATTGTTCTGCGTCTACCTTACTACCAGACTTCCAGACAAGATCATATTTGAAATTTATAAACTGCCCTCGGCTTTCCGTTGTTCACGTCACAGACTGCAGACATTTTGGAAAGCTGACAAAAAAAGAATTATAATTTATAACTGTTTCCAATATATGAAGATGTCAACCTGCAGAAATAAAAGATTGATGTTACGACATTGAATAAGTTTCTACTCAAAGACAATGCCGTTCAATGCCGTTTTAATCATTCGCTGTGGAAACGGTGTGACAGGCGTCGTTTACTTCACAAACAAACGCTGACAAAAAACAACACTGTTCATTCATATAAAACCGCTCTTATTCAATCACTGAAATAACGTCAAAGAGAAGTAATAGAATAAGAAAAATGTGTCGGGTGTCTCTCAGGCAACATCGAAGTTTTAAAAAAAAAAAACATTGCGCATGCGTATGCAGACATATTGAAATGCGTCTTAAGATTTAAAAGCAAAGTTTATAAAACGACTTCCATTTCGTTATATTGTAACATATATATATATATATATATATATATATATATATATATATATATATATATATATATATATATATATATATATATATATATATATATATATATATATATATATCGGTATAGCATTATATACATCAGAGCCGGGTTAGCTCAGTCGGTAGAGCGTTCGGCTAGTAAACCACAATGTTCCTAGTTCGATACCGGCCCTCACCAACTCAGCGTATGAGTAGCACAGGGATCTGTGCGGTAAAGTAAGGAGCTGATGGTAGGCGTGGTACTCCACCACAGGCGCAGAAACAATCTCCTTGGTCTAGCGCTAGTTAAAAGGGGATAGACTCCCTCGCTGATTGGCTGATACCGAACTTTAGATGCCCCCCCCCCGACGACTACTTACTACTTACATATATACATATATATGTATAAGTATACAACACACACACATATTTTTGTTCTTTCATATATATATATATATATATATATATATATATATATATATATATATAAACCTTCTTGCAAAAAAAAGAAGAAAAAAAACGTTGTTTTTAGAATTTAAAAAAAAGTTTTTGAAGTGTTTGAAAAGCCACAAAAGAAGGGACAGAAAATGTACTGGTGAAGTGTTATCCATTTGTCGAGTGAAAAACATGTTTAGATTCTCTAGGATTTTGTTTATACGATGGTGCTTGGACATGTAGACTTTTTGAAAGCTGTATATATATTTCTGTGGTGAGGGCACTTGGCTAATGAGTTTTTAATTAGGTTTGTTTTTGTTTTTTGTTGTTGTTGTTTTTTTTTTTTTTTTTTTTTTTTTCTTTTTCAAGTTAGATGTGGGAAACTCTGAATTCAAACCTGTTGAACTCTGCTGAAAAATTGAACTTAGTCACATCTTGCTCATGCAGAGGGGTTGGTAAATACATATACTTCAAACCAACACCAATGGCCAACGCGTTCACACATGACGTCACACAGACCTAAAAATTCCTTGAACATAGAATCAAAAAATTTGGGTAGATGATAAAAATGTCATCGGTGTGTCTAAAATATTGGATATAATTAGTTAAGACAAGTTTAAACGATTTGGATTCTAGAAATTCCAAGAAAAGGCATGCTAAAACTCGATTTAAGGGGATCCCATAGGAAGGGCAATTTTTTGTAAAAATGTTTGTTATATTGGAAGAAACAGTGTTTAGTACAAAGATCTAAATTATTCATTTAGGCGCCATTTACATGGGTATCTCTGCCTCTTTTTTTACCTTGTCCCAACGCGCCTCTTTTTCGAAAGTGCTACGTTATCGTAACCGTCTTTTCATCTCTTCTTTCTCCTGGTCAGTCAGAGTCGGTGATATAATTTGAAAAACGAGAAAGGTGCGAAGACAAAAATGTTATATCAAGCGGGGAGAAGAAAGCGAATGGTAGCAAAGAGAAAACACACACAGGTTGAAGGTTTCAATAAATTGTATTGAGGAAAGGAAAAGTCGTAGGCTCTTGCAGTGTCGCTAGTGATATTTACAGAGTGGGTGGAAACCACAGACTAGGTAGGTCACAGATTGGCCGAAAAACGTAAATTCTGATTTTATCTTGATCATTCCTTTTCAAGATTTCAGCATGCGCCGATCCATATGCCCACAGACGAGTTTGTTTTTTTTTTTTGTTTTTTTTTTTTTTTGTTTGTTTTGTTTTGTTTTTTCATTTTACCAAAAATCATGGCTCCAGCAACATCCGGTGGGTGTTCTTCTGGCCTGTTAGGTAGACATGTTAATATTTTGTGTTGTTGGTGAGTGGGTTTATTGAGTTTAGAGAATTTTGTGAATTAGGAGAGATATTTATTTCTGTTATATAACAAAAAGAAAAGGAAAGAGAAGCAGAATTTTAAGATTTCAGGTTGGGTTTCCTATATGATCGACATTTCAGCTAAGCCGATTTAAAATTATAGAGGGTCATGCCATACCTCCTCACCGAAAAAAAAAAAAAAGAAAAAAGGTAATTTTTCTTAATACAAGGACAACGTTATATGCGATATAAAGCGTCAACACATACATTATCCACACCTTTGATATGGTGTATGTCATGATTGTACTCTTATAATACTAGACTCCAGGACAATGATCTATTTTTATTTTTCCTTTTATGTAAAAATGTAAGAGGATTATGATCTGTATAAATTGTTGGAATATATCTACATATAAGGTGTGCTCTAATTCCCCACCTGGATTTATAGACTAGCCTAAGTCACGTGGTTTATTCCTTCGGCCAATCACCAACCATACTGCGTGGCTGATACACTACTTAAACCCCCACAATGGCCATAATTCTAATTGCATTCATTGAGGAGGGACTTACAATACCAGACGATTACCAATACTCAGGATTCTTTACCAAGGGATCACCAAGGATCCAATTCCACTGGACAAGCGCTCTGGCTTAAGGCCTACAGGCGTTACATAATCTATACGGTTGCATAAGATTATTGTCAACTCCCTGTATTTCTGAAGGGATGGACCCTTTTCATATCCTTTCCATGGAATATTACAGAAAGCCCGCGAAATACGTGAAGTCACGTGGGACCTGGTTGGGTCCTCAGTTTCAGTTTGGACGTCAGGCAGAGAAGATGTACTGCCTTAACTGGAGATCACTGCATACGCGCGTTATGTTAGTTACATGAAATGTTTAGTTAAGTAAATAAAAGCTTACGAAAATAACATGGTTTTGTGGTTGATAAATGTCTTGGTAACAAGACTGATCTAGAAGAAGAAATGAGTTAAGTTCGACCGACCACCAAGACGAAGTCCAGACGCTAGAAGAGACGTTAGAAGAGACGCTAGCAGAAGAACGTAAGATAGAAAAGATGAACAGAAGAAAAATAGAAGTAAGTAAAAAAAGGGTATACCACACAGGATGGCTAAACAGATTGAAACATAAATTACAATAGGTTGATGGGATGAAGTCACATAAACCTAAAGAGTTGTAAACTTAACAATAACGCTAACATCTCCCTTTCCACAGTAGAATGATTCTTTCGGTGGACATTTAGTATTTTTGAAAAATAGCCAAAATCGCCGGCTTGTAACAATAAGGCGCCAATGTGTCGTCACTAGCGTCGACAGCAAGGCTAAATGATAATGTAAATCCGGGATCTTGGGAATAAGATTTGAACATAATAAAGATTTGATTTAATCATGAGATTTTTGTTTTCAAAATAAGAGATAATACAGCACAAAAATGTAATATTTTCAAAGTAACATAAACGGATTGTAATGGGAGCAGGGAAGAAGTTCCTAATATGACATAAGAAGTCTTTTTTTTTTCAGAGAGAGAATTCTATACTTTACGGTCAATAATTATGCACGCTGTTGTAAGATTCAAAGGTTAATACTTGAAGATAAAACTCCGACAAGTGTTGACAGACAAAAAATTTAATATGGTACAGCACATGGATAAACAGAGATACATAAAATATAAGAGGGTTTTGTAATTTGCTTGAAGCATTGTGTATATATTGGTTTGTTGGTTGGTTTTGAAGGCTGTCACAATGCGAGTGTAAAGAAAAAAGAAGGTAACTATGATGTTTTTTGTTAACCTGTCATTTATTTCTCAATCTGAGGATGGGAATCTCTTCCCGAAATATGAGAAATAATGACAGGTTAACAAAAAACATCATAGTTATACACTCGCATTGTGACAGCCTTCAAAACCAACCAACAAACCAATAAAATATAAGGTGTACATGAACATACATACATACGTAGAGATAAAGACACATTCATGAATGGTAAAAAGATAAACATAAAAGCCACAGACATGAGACTAGGAATAGTCCATGCTGTGTAAATCACTAACAGTGATTAGTCCGGCATTGAGGGCCGAGCCCCAACGAGGAGGGGGTAGACCAGAGTCTAACCCATGTGTCTCGTAGGTCGAGCGACAGGAAAAAGAGAAAGAGACGTTCAAACCAGCCGCTTAAATATAACAGGCCCCTAGCGGGAACTAGCAAACTAAACAGGTAGACAACTCCCCTGGCAAAATACGAAACTAACGCCACACTGTCAACAGAGGTCGCTTCAAGGGAATTGGTTATCCGTATGTAACACTAGGTCAACAGTTTGAATGAACAATTGTTTTCCTGCTCATTTTCTAATAACATGGACACACCTTTCACAGGTAACTTGGGTTAAGCTCCCACAATAATATGTCCTAACACAAATTTGGAATCTTTACCAATTTATTGATGATACACTGAATAGTCACAAACTTCTCCATAGCTGTATTCAATTCACGCGGCAGATAACATTTTTTTTAAATCAGGGATTGGGTAGCTCCCCATATCTCGCAAAATTCTAACTGGTGTTTTAATATTGGTTGGTATTACACACATTCCATATCGATCCAGTCGAAATGAATGATTTGTATTCCTCCCTCACATCTTTCACAAAGATTTTATCCGACGTATTTCGGTTAAAAGAAACTAGACCCCAAGGCTTTTTACTGGGCTAGCATCATGGAATCATCATTCTTTTTAGCTCAACAATTTGATATAACGTGCCCTGTTTTGTTGCAGTAGTGGGTTTCCGATTCCATCCGATACTTTCTCAAAAATCCTGAAGATCTAAAATTGTGCATTTGAAGATACAAACTATTATCATTATTCTTATATGGACTGGAAGAAAGATCGGAGTTGAGAAAATTTGGTATATAAGGTGTGTGCTAGATCCTCGCCTATACTTATAGACTAGGCCAGAATCATATGATCTATCTCTTGGCCAATCACTGGCAGTACACTGAGGTTGATATAATACTTAACCCCGACCCTGCTGGTCATAATTACATTGACACACTTTGACGACGGACATAGGATTAAATCACTGGACCTTTACCAATACGCAGGATAGGACTTATACGCTTACCAAAGGATTCCATGACACAGGACTTTCTTTAAGCCCTTTTCAACTGTGCCAAGGATGGCATTTAAAAACTTTACTTTATATGGTTGATTTGCTCTAAGATTTTAGATTGGAACCAGATCCACATATCGGTCCCGGACCGCTTCCTGATTCAATTAAATTTTGACATTAATTCTACTTTTTTTAAATTAATATCTGCACATAGGCTAACTCTGTAATCTTCGGTTGTACTTGATCTAAAACCTCTGTTGGGTCAGTAAAACGAAGTCTGTGTGGAAATAAGTGCAAAATGAGTTATCTTCTCTTGCTGTGGTTTGAAATATAGGTGACATCGGTATTTGGCCACAAGCGGGAATTATGAAATAATAAGAAAAAATAAGAAATAAGAAATTTATTTATCAATAGTAAGTACAAGTTATAAAGAATAAGTAAAAGAAAAACTTTATTTTTGTTAACTACTATTGAAGGGAGGCCATGCCTAATAGCGTGAAGCTAAGCCCATGGACATGACCACCCTTGGACGCTCACAGGAAACGATACAAGACACATCAAACAACACAAATATATAGATATATATCATGAGACAAATTAGCCGTGTGAGAACCTAAATACAAATCTGTTGTTTATAAGAGGCAATAAAATGCTTTTTCAAAGGTTTTTTAAGGACAAAATAATTTACCGAAACAAGTTTCACCTTTTCCTCCTTTTCTTCATCAAACAATACCGACTGAACAGTGTTCAAGAATTAAGTGCATTAAAACGAATCGAATTATGCCCAAAACTAACTGTGTTGATGATAGGGAAATTAAACAAACCAGTTTGGTCAGCACGAGTCACCTGAACATGGGTGAAGTCAACTGCAAAAGCATTCTGAACAAAAACAGGCATTTTATCGTGGAACACTTTATGTATGAACAAAATATTTTCACAATGGACCATGATTTCCTGCCTCTTTCCACTTAGGTCGGCAACGAGTAAACATGGTCT
Source organism: Doryteuthis pealeii (assembly GCA_023376005.1). Taxonomy (NCBI): domain Eukaryota; kingdom Metazoa; phylum Mollusca; class Cephalopoda; order Myopsida; family Loliginidae; genus Doryteuthis; species Doryteuthis pealeii. The sequence continues at coordinate 105,222,783 of CM042142.1, read as the reverse complement.
AAGCGCCTTCCGCCTCTAACCCTTAGGGGCTTTGCCCCATAACCAGCTACCAGTAAGTGACATTCTCTACGACGTGAGTCGTATGCCCATTTCCTCATACTACGTTTATGTATCTGTTGTGTATATCTTTGTCTTAAATGTATATCTGTCACTTACTGAATAAATATGTTATCGTTTTCACACCCTTATCGGAATGTTTTTATGTATACACTTGTACCCACGTTGGGGGTTACTGCAAGCCTTCCAACGTTAATATAACATCCCCACATGTTATATCTCTTTAACAAATACATCGTTATCTACTATGTGTTTGAAAAATTGCTCAATGAAGCCAATAGATTTAATTATTAGAGCGACGGATAGAAAGAAAGATGCTGTGAGTGAATGAATGAGTGAGTGAGTGACTTAAATTTATACGAACAAAGTAAGTAGAAACATTTAAAAGATGCAGCAATAGCTGTAAAATTACACATGGGGATTTTTTTTAATGAAAAAAAAGGAATGTTAGGTTCAGATGTTTGGATTTTTAACACTAAAGAGAGAATGGGGAAAAGGCGAGGAGGAGAAAAAGAGAAAGAAAATAAGACAAAAATTACTATTATCTAAAAGATTATCTATATAATGTTATTTAGTTTATTTTCTAATATATATATATATATATATATATATATATATATATATGTGTGTGTGTGTGTGTGTGTGTGTGTGTGTATATATATATATATGTGTGTGTGTGTGTGTGTGTGTGTATGTGTGTGTGTGTGTGTGTGTTAAATAATATAGACATCTATTGTGTACATATTCTGGTTTTAATTCTTTCAAATCGCCGAATGGTTATTACCATATTCGACCGGAATTGGCTAATAAATTTGCCATGGCTGCCCCACTTGAACCCTGACGAGGCGCCTGGAGAATAAACTAGATGGGAGCTGCACAAGAATGCTGCGAGCAGTCTTGAACAAGTCGTAGAAACAACACCCGACAAGGAAGCAGCTGTCCGGCCACCTGCCCCCCCCCATCTCACAAACCATCCGAGTAAGACAGACAAGACATTCTGGACACTGTTGGAGAAGCAAGGACAAACTCATAAGAAATTTTTTCTCCTGTGGAAACCAACGCATGGACATGCTAGTGTAGGCCGCCCAGCAAGGATCTACATTGACCAGCTTTGCGAGGATACTGGATGCTGCACAGAAGACCGCACAGGAACAATGAATGATAGACAAGGTTGGCAAGCGATTGTCATGGATATCGGTGCTAACTGCGCATCATGATGATGATGAATTTTTTTACCAAATACTTTCGGTTTTGTCATGTGCCATCATTGGGGAATGTTTACATTGCAAAAACAATATAACGTTGTAAGCGTACTGTTTATACTGGTATTATGTATTATCTGCGCCATTCGGACTATTGTCCCCATCTTCATTGTTATTTGTACAACGTTTCGGCCGATATGCCCCCCAGCCTTCTTCAGGTATTTCTTGTCGGACTCAGGAACTTTCTCGGACTCGGGAACCTTCTCGGACTCGGGAACCTTCTTTTTCGAACTCGGGAACTTTCTTGTCGTAATCGGGAGCCATCACGGAACTTTGAACCTAACCCTTTATTTATTCCACGAGGGTATCCTGTTCTCATTCCGCTAACCATAGCATATCGGCCGAAACGTTGTACAAATAACAATGAAGATGGGGACAATAGTTCGAATAACGCAGATAATACTAATCTTCAAGCCTCATCTCAAACATTCAGAGAAATGGTATTATGTAGTAGTGTTTTTTTTTATGTGGTTCAATAAATAGCAGCAGGAGCTAAAGACATTTAAGTACATTAGCACTGGATTCGAAGTTAATCATATTAAGATTGACAGTTTTATTTCTAATGTGTCGGGTTTCGAGAATCTGTAATCTCTGTTTGCTGCTATTGTTGCGTTAGAATTTTTCGAAATTTGGATGTAGGGCAGGAATACTTTGTAGTGATACGAAAGTTAATTCAGAGAACCGTAAGTTCACCCGTTGTAGTTCAAAGCAATTATGACAAAACTGGTTTGTACGTATATGGCTCGGCGTATTGCCAAAAATCAAAATCAAATTAGTATTCATAGACCAATTAGAAACGTTCACGCCCAAAACAATATATGTTTTCGACCGAGCCCTGTTTAATCCACCCTAAAACTATGAATAAGAACTGTTCGGCTAAGTAGACAGTTTTCCAGTTTCCTATACACAATCCCTTGACTGCTAACCGATTACTACTAAGATTTCAACCGACCACGCCACTCCTTTATTGATAATAATACCACGTTGGCAGAGAAACCTGTAAAATATTAATTTCCTCTACAACCGAACATTTAAGTACATTTTTCTTTTATTATAAAAACTGTCATTTCAACTCTACTGCTGTCGATGAATTCGACTACTTATTAACATTGTGCAAACTATATTTTAAAATACACAGTTATAGTTACTTCAATTGTTGAGCCGGGTTAGCTCAATCGGTAGAGCGTTCGGCTAGAAATCAGAAGGTTCCTAGTTCGATACCGGTCCTCGCCAACTCAGCGTTATGAGTAGCACAGGGATCTGTGCGATAAAGTAAGGAGCTGACGGTAGGTGTGGCGCTCCACCTCAGATGCTAAAACAATCTCCTTGGTCTAGCGCTAGTGAAAAGGGGATAGACACCCTCACCGATTGGCTGATACCGACTTTAGGCCGCCCCGACGACTTTACTTTTTACTTACTTATATTTATGGGAGTTTCTAATTCACAAATACAAGGTCTTACCAGCTCACCATAATTTTTCACATGTTGGGCTATTGAGTTGGTGTCACTTTGGCCGGTGTATTTGGGATAAAAGTCTCTGTCAATAATATACCCAAGATTCTACACTTCTGTATGCATAAAAGTGCAGACCAAATCTCCCAATATTCCAATAAGATAAAATAAAACCTCACACATCTTAGAGTTTCACGAAAACGATCCTCAGATGAACCTATATTAACATGTTTGAAGCTTATTTGTTAGGGCTTATTAGGGGACACACGTGAGGACAGTTATAAAAGTAAAGACTTCAAATGGTCGCATCCTCTTTTGCCACTTCTCGGAGTAGAAGCCTCTTAGAAACAACACAGGGCGGTAAGACATTGCGCCATTACAAGCCGAAAACAGCAACGATCAAGGCAGTGTCTTCGTCAACCACCAAAGAGACCGGAAGTCGACAATCAAACGGCTTTTTTCATCCAGTTACCAGTGCTTTCAAACAGCTGAGTTTGTTATGTACCCATATACCCTCGTTGGGTATATAGACAAGAGTGATAGAGTCTTCGGGTGATAGAGAGGGTGGACCAATATAGAGACATCAGAAGAGATAGTCAGATAGATATTATTTGTTCTCTTCTTCTCTTTCTACTTCGGCCATGGTGTGATCGCCCAGTCTTCTTTATTTGTTTGTATCTTCGTTGGGTCTTCTAAGGGCATGTGTTATTAACAAGGCTTATTGCTTTGATCAAAGGTTTTATTTTAGCCCTTTTTCTAACAGCGCGTGAATGGAGTCCAGCCCGCTGTTATACGTCTGTGCTGCGTCACATCTTAGCTAAAACTGACTTAAGTCACATCACGTGACGTGCGAGATTTCCGCCCCTTTTTTTACCAACGGTCTGGTGTTTTTCCACGGAAACCTTCCCGTCTGAAAGCCCTATTCTATAGGTGCTTGTCAATAATCTATGTTGCCATATAGTTTATGCAACAAGTTCAAGTAGGTATATTCTCTATAACCATAACCACTCCTGGTCTGAATCCAACATAACTGTAGCAGTTCCCTGGTAATATTTTCTGGTGATGTATTGATGACACGAAGACGACTGATGTTGAACGTAGAATATTTTATTTACTTCCAAACACCGTGAAATACTGAAATAAAATGGGGTATAAAACAATTACTAATTTACAAAAGGGTCTTTAACAAATGCCAGCAACTTCACGGGAAAATTGGAAAGAAACATACCTGTGCGCCGTACCAGTACCGAGAACTAACTAAAAGACTAAAGTTCTAATTTTAGGATGATATTTTCCACACAACCTTTTTGCTGCATCAGCCTGGAGGAAGTCCCTATTTTGTCCTAAGGAAACCTTTTGACCTTCCCATAATGCTATTCAGGTCATGTGGGTCACTTGATTATCCGACCCTAACAGAGTTGTTTCCCTTACACTGTCCAAATTTAAGGGTATATTTTTAGGGTAAAAAATAAATCTATCTAACATTAGGCGCACTCAAAGGCGACAGCTACAATAACCAATTAAATCTTTGATAGGGAGCTCATTGAACTATAATTCTTGTTTTATACTTGTTTATCTATTGTACTTTCTTATGCCTTTTGTACACTAACTTCTTTTCGTAATAGCTAAAGGTTGTTGTTCCTTTCTTCAAAAGCTGCTCCCAGTTTTCTCTGCGCAATACTTGTACATTATTTACCTACAAACCCTAGGGGTATAATTTTGTATTTTATTTTCTATATATCAAAGTCGATTGAGTCCTTTTAAGATGAATAGCGTTTTTAATGTCTGGTGCAATATTTACTTTAGTCAGGTGTCTCAGTCTGGTGCTAAATTACAAAGTCAGTGTTTAGTTTCATGGCGATATTTTGACACCAATTCTGATCTCTTCCTAAGATTCTAGAAACTTTTAATGTAAATTTATTCTACTAAGAACAATTTGCATTGCCTAGATCCTTTGTTGCAATCATACGCTACGCCAATATTAAGAGATTGTCTAAATATATTTGAGAGCATAAAGAAAAGTATGGGAAAGAAACGGAAGTTTGGTCCATTGGTACGCTACAGTTAATAAGTTAATAGTCACGTCATTTAAATATTGCGATTGCAATATTAAGATTGAAAAGATTTAGGAACGTGTCGGCCAATCTTTGACCGTCTTATCACTCCCAGCCATTTCTGCCTTTGAGAAAATGAATTATAAGTGCATATGGTCGTACGTCTGCATCAAATGTCATTTTCTCTTCATAGGTTAGTGTGTAGCATTAAAAGCTCAGAAAATACCAAGTGACCTTTATCAAGTTATATAAGGTGACGCAAAAGTCGCTTACCATTTGAAATAGGAATAACCTTTTTATTTATATTATTTTAATGGTAATCCTTAACGTTTTCCTCGTAAATTCCTACCACAAAATAAACTGAACCCTCATTTTATGTCCGTGTTTTTGCAATAAATGTTTTATTTTTCTTGCACCCGTTATTTTACAATACTAAATATATTTTCTTTATTCTTTAACAAATAAAGAAAATATATTTAGTATTGTAAAATAACGGGTGCAAGAAAAATAAAACATTGATTGCAAAAACACGGACATAAAATGAGGGTTCAGTTTATTTTGTGGTAGGAATTTACGAGGAAAAAGTTAAGGAATACCATTTTTATTTGATGGGGCCGGTTAGCCCAGTCAGTACAGCACTCGTCCAGGTTAATCACAAGGTTCCTGGTTCGATACCGGTCTCGCAGACTCAGCGCATGAGTAGCACTGCTTGGGTAATCTGATCTGTGCAGTAAAGAATTCTGGATACCTATGAGGCCGATGATCGGTTAGGTTTAACTTCTGGATACCTAAGGGGCTGGTGATCGATTATTTTTAACTTCTGGATACCTAAGGGGCTAGTTCAGCTTAATCAGTAGAGCACACGCTTAAGAATCGCAAGGTTCCGGGTTTGATACCGGTCTCCACCAACTCAGCGCATGAGTAGCTCTGCTTGTGTAATCTGATATGTCATGGAAAGCATCTGGGAGCTGACGGTAGGTGTGGCGCTCCATCTCAACAAAATAATCTCCCTGGTCTAGTGTAAGGGAAAAGGGGGAAACATTACCTTTCTGTTCAGCTCTTACCGACAATAGGCCACTTTTTATTTTTATTTTTTTACTACTTTATTTGATGTAATGTTTTTTAAGAAGGCGTAGGTAAATGAAGAACGATGTGAAAGAATTATCTCGATTAGTTTATTTAGTGGTTCATTCGAAAAGGAATTACAAATGTATTTTTAAAAGTACATGAAACAACCACAGAGGGGTGAGTAAACATTCATTCATTTTTTATTCTATCCTGCTCTACTAACCGGTATTGAGCTTTTTTTAATTTATTTATAAAAAACGTTTTTAGATCGATTTGCTTACTCCAATATATATATATATATATATATATATATATATATATATATATATGTGTGTGTGTGTGTGTGTGTGTGTGTGTGTGTGACTTCAATAGAAGCAATAAAACAACAGTCTCAGAATTACGTTGAATTAAGAAATCTTTAATGACTAAATACATACAATGGTAAGTAGTATTGACTTCACTTGCACAATAACATTTATTGCTGTAAGTAATTAAACTTTTTGTTAAACTAGTGTGTAATTCAATCAAAAATGTATTAGCGCTGCTCTGTTACACTCATTATTCGAAAGTATTTTACGTATAGGAGTCCTTCCATCAACAGACGAGCAGCAGCATTCTAATGTCTTCTTTTCCCAGGCTCCGTCTGATTGTTAAAGGGGTAACCATCACAATGCTAAAGCCTTTTGTATTCGTTCCACTGAATTTCATTGTTTGGATTGTCAATAATTGTTTATTGTCTCCTCTTTGAAAATGAAGAATTCTAAAACACAGAAAATAAGAAGTGTCATTCATCTCTTTTACTTTTGAATTTCAGAAATTTTACGAAAACACAACACCATCGTCTCTTTACATATATTACGAGGGTAGCGTGAATGTTTTAGTGAATTGTGAGTGTTGGATTTTGAGGTATAGGGTGTGCTAAAGAACACAACTTATATTTATAGACTATTCCAAATGTACTGTCCCCGCTTCAACTCCATCGCAGTTGAAAAAGTCTGACTCTGAAAAAAAAAAACGTGATCACATAAAATATAAGCCTCGTGTTGTCTCTGAGTTAACTAATGGCAACCTTGGCGACACTAAGTCATACCAGCATCTCAAAGTTAGACCATCATCATAAGATACAGAATAAGACCTCTTAGAAGAAATGAAGATAACAGACCAAACCAGTTAAAAGAATGTTCCAGCTACTCCAGCAAGTAAAATAAAGACTTAAGTATGCGGCTGACAGTAAGATAAAGACTTAAATAGGTGGGAGACATATACGAATGACTCTCATCTCCTCAAAAGAAGAATAGAACTCTCTCGTCATATTATACACCCTGTTGGAATATTTTGTAATATAAGGTGTGCTAATGACCACGACTTATATTTATAGACTGTTCCAAAACCGCGGTGGCTGAATTAGCCAATCAGAAACGCCCAAACATGTATTTAATTTACTATTTAAAGGCGTTGATAAATTATCCGGAAATTACTCGCTGAAAAGACTGCTTTAACGAATGATAGACAGGATCAACTCTGATACAACTTTCACTTTGAGGACAGATCAACAGAACAAGGATTATACAACTTTCTATTTCAAGACAGGATCAACTCTGATATAACTACTTTGAGGACAGATCAACAGACAAGGATTACAACTGATACTACATCTTTCTACTTCAAGAAAGGGTCAAACTTTAATGCCACAAAGAATCACCACTGTAAATCTGCCTTCAACTACAGCCCTAAAATGGCCATGCAAATTTTAACAATACGTAACGAATTCGTAACAGAATTTAGTTTAATTGTTACAGTTGTAGCGTTACTTTCGTATTTTGCCTGGAGAGTTGTCTGCCCGTTTAGTTTGCTGGTTTCCGCTAGGGACCGTTTATATTTAAGCGGCTGGTTTGAACGTCTCTTCCTCTCTTTTCCGGTTGCTCGACCCACGAGGCACGACTATGGGTTAGACTCTGGTCTACCCACCTCTTGCTGGGGCTTTTGGCGCCCCTTACATTACAATAAGTGATTTATACAGCATGGACTATTCTTAGTCTCATGTCTGTACTTTTATGTTTTTCCCTTCTACTTTTGTATGTATGTTCATGTACACCTTATATCTTATGTATCTCGTCATATCCATGTGCTGTACCATATTAAATGTTTTGTCTATAAACCTTTGTCGGAGTTTGTATCATCAAGTATATATCACTTTGAATCTTACACAGTGGTGTTTCTCGGGTACTGTGATTAAAAGGTTAATCATCATCATCATCATCATCATCATTGTCATCAGATAGTGCTGACAGCACGGATTCCCATAACTCTCATTCTCGCCACTCATCCCACATAACACATGCCTTTAATTCCAAACTTACAAGGTCCTTTTCAGATTAATTTAGTTCCGTCGGCATCCCCCTTTTAAGGCACCACATGCGTCGGGCAATAAACCTAACCCTTATTTCTTTTAGACAGAGTTGGATGGGCAGATGCTTTTGTCAACCAGACAAGAATGACGATCATCAGATTTGGAGTCCTGTCCGGGCGTAATCTCCAGCAAGACCCGCTTACAGTGTTACATAATATTTCACTGAATTTTTTAGATGAGGCTTGATAATTAGCATTATTTGGATTATTCGGACTATTGTCCTCATCTTTAATGTTGTCTGTACAACGTTTCGGCTGATGTACCCTCCGGCCTTCTTCAAGTATTTCTTGTCGAACTCGGAAACCTTCTCGAACTCGGGAACCTTCTTGTCGTAATCGGAAACTTTCCCGTCGTACTCGGGAGAACTGTCTTAACTCAACGCCTTTATCCACTATGCTATGTATCCAATTGGAAAATTAAGTGTGAATTTTGGGAGTTAATAAACATAATGTCTTATTTTACCTAGAATATCTACCTTTTTTACTTATGTATGATTTTTTTAACTTGATTCATATTGCGTATTTTATATTACATAATGTTATTCAATCTGAGTAGGCACGCTTATCGTCACGGTTATCGTCGTAAGAAATGGAATCGGTGACCCGAGTTAAAAACCTGAACGACGCTGTTTGTGTTTCTCTTTGTGCCAATGCCCTTGCGAAAGACATGAATCCTTCTCTTCTTACCACCCAGCTATGGGTAAATACTAGAGCAGACTGGGTAAAACAACCAGTCTAGGAGAAAGAAAATTGTGAATTCAGACCAATTGTACTCCATTTTAAAAATTGACCTTGTGTCGAATCTGTTCGTCGGATGGGGGGGGGGGTAATCAAGAGAGAGTCAAAAATTATCCGCACTTTCACCATAACATATCTTTATTGTCACACTGCGTTCTGTGCTTGCGTGCTTATAATTAGCACTGTTATGGTCACATGATCGAAGTTTGAGTCTGATCTGGCCATTTTTCTTGCTGTCTT
>CM042142.1:105193503-105208503 GCA_023376005.1 Doryteuthis pealeii | reverse complement strand
AAATAAGGGCCAATTTTATATTTGAATGTGTAATAAGATCGGATATTATTTTCAAAACTGCCTAATATATATATATATATATATATATATATATATATATATATATATATATATATATATATGAAAAACAAAGTGTTCCAAAAAGATAAATTTATTATGATGTTTATGTCGACGCTTAAATGTTGAGTCGACATAAACATCATAATAAATTCATTTTTTTGCGGGGGGGGGGAACACTTTGTTTTTCTTATTTCTATTGTCGGATTCATTTCCATATTTTACCCTCATATATATATATATATATATATATATATATATATATATATATATATATATCAGATTTTAACAATGTTTATATTTTGATCTTTTGAAAAAAATGCAACTGCCGCTCTTTTTGAATTTTTGTATTTCAAATCAGCGTTCTTCGACCGCGGACCTATAATCAATCGTTTATTGCGAAAAATACACGCGTGATTCATTATTACTGGGTAATTCATTTTTAAACATACTTTTAAAAAATGTTAAAATTTTTATAGTCCGGTCATGGACCGGGTACTTTTGCTAGTATATATATATATATATATATAGCCGGGGTTGGGGATGTCTGACTCCCCATCAAAAACTTTACCACTTGTAATATTTTTCTTTAAAGAATCTATATTTTCCCTGAAGACATAAAAAAAGATGAGAATTTCTTTCATTTGTAACACAGACGGTTCACTATTATTTCAAAGCATTGCCGTTTTCTAACAGTCTAGATGTACTGACAATTTTAAATGTACTTGCCGCTAACCATTTTGGCAGCTTTTGATAGCTTAAGGCCAAATTCTAAATTTTGTTTGACCCCAGCCCCCCCCCAAAAAAAACATTTATCTCAGCTACGGATATATATATATATATATATATATATATATATATATATATATATATAGCTCAGTTGGCAGAGCGTCCAGGTTCAGGTTCGAAACTGGCCCTCGACAACTCAGCGTAGCACAGGGATCTGTGAGGTAAAGTGAGGAGCTGATTGTAGGCATGGTGCTCCGTCTCAGACGCAAAAACAATCTCTTTGGACTACCGCTAGTGAAAAGGGGATAGACTCCCTCGCTATCTGGCTGATACTGATTTTAATCCACGCCGATGACTTTGCTTTACTTACTATAATACTTGGCCAAAATAACACAAAAACAATATATATATATATATATATATATATATATATATATAACCGACAGCATACTCTAAAGCTAAAAAGTAAAGAGTGCTCAATGCCTAAGTAGAGCAAATAATAAAGTCAGATCTTTGCCCTGAAGAGCAATAAGCGAAATTGTTAGTAGGTTTATCTGACTTATTAGGTTTAAATATATATATATATATATATATATATATATATATATATATATATATATATATATATATATATATATATATCAGATTTGATAATTTGCTTTAAAAGCATTGCTGAGTAAAGTATATTATTATTTATATTTTTTGAAGGTAATTACAATGCGTATATCGTATAAAATTCAATAATTTGTATAGTAGTAGTAGTAGTAGTAGTAGTGATGTATTTATCCTTGACAAGTTAATTTCCCATGTATCGTGTGCTACGTATCGGTGGCCCAGGGGTAGAGTCTCTGATTATGCGTGCTGAGTTCCCGGTTTCGATTTCTGTCGGAGGGGAATCGTAAGTATACATCACTGATTGAAACAGTTGTACGATGTTCTACGTAGGGCGCGATATTTGCCGAATTCGCTTGTCATGATTATTTTCCAATAATTATCGAATTTTATACGATATACGCATTGTAATTGCCTTCAAAGCAAAAAATATAAATAATAATAAAAGTGCCCTGTCAATGGCAGCCATATTGGTGGAGCTTAAAATACTCCGACTGTACGGATGCCCTAGGTATGAGACTAAACTGAATCTGGTAGTGAGGCTCCAGTTCTGGAGATATGGGGAATGTACAATGTCAACTTCCATTATTCCCAGTCTCACTCTAACCCGGAGTGGTAGCTAATCGTATTCAATAGAAATGTGTGAAAAAAAAAGACTCTTAAACTTTCGTATTCATTTTTTTTTTTTTTTTTTGTATAGCTGAAACGACTACACAAATAATGTAAATATAAACGTACAATGAACTCGGTTCTCCGATCTCTAGGCATAACAAAACCTTGACGGGTTGGCATGCCGTTAAAATCAATCTATCAATCTCGTTAGCGCATTAATAATTAATAGATTCCTTCATACAAAATGGCAACAACACTGGAATAACAACATCCACAATAGACTCTTCCTAATCAAATCCACTTTTGGAGGCTGGAGACCAATTTTAAGGAAGTCTAGAAAGGAACAAGTCATTGTGTCCCGATTACGCATTGGTCATACAAGACTAACGCACTCCTATATACTCAAACAAGAACAACAACCACAATGTGGAACATGTCAAACACCTTTGACAGTTAAACACTTATTCATGGAATGCAGGTTTTTGTTCACATAAGAAACCGTTATTTTAAAGCAAACAATATGAAAGATCTATTTGAAAATGTCAGCATAGAGGATATTCTCTCTTTTTTGAGGGAAATAAAATTATACCATAGAATATAGACATGAAACAAATCAATACCACACAACATAATCCCCAATAATGCTAACACATTGTTAAAACCAATAACTAAAAAGTATAAATATAAATATACGATATATATTACTTCCTATCCGTTAGGCATGACCTAACCCCAGACGGATTGATATGCCGTTAAAATCAATAAACAAACAAACAAATCGTTAACGACACGGAAAACAGTGAACCGGGTTATCTGTGATAATTTTCGTCTAGAGAAGGCATGATCTCTTTTCTCCAGTCTATGGGTAAAATAGCAGGATAGAGAGTTGTCACGCCTTGGTTGGCGACCAGTATTGGAAAATGACAGCCATAAATCCAAAACCACGTGGTCTAGGAACTGTATTCGTAAAATCTACTTGTTACTGAAAAAAGTGTTTCTCTTGTTCAAGTATTAAATAATGCGTAAGCCTTGTGTGGCGAATGGCACGGGAACGCATCTGAAAGGTAAAATAGATTGCTCTAATCTCGCACGATGACAATTTGTTTTTAGAAGAAGAAAAAAATTACCACAAAATAATCCCTAACAAAACATGTATGTGTGTATATGTATATATGTATATGTTGTGCTGCGACACTGCCGCTACCAAACTGCATTGGTTTCATACCTTTCCTTTGGATCACAGCGGCAGTGTGGAGCGGGGAGATCTGCTGCTTGGTCAACAGCCATCCTCCATATCAACCCGCCCAGTCTACATAGTTCCAAAAAGATCCTTTTGAACACTACGCCATCGTCTTACGGAAACGGAAGGATGCCAACAACAACAATTGTGTACGTTATATATACTAGCAAATTTATGCACCCTCCGGGTGCAAGTTTTTAAGTTTTAATATAATAAAATATGTTAAATTAGAAAGGCTAATAAAACTAAAAAGGAAAGCAGATAAAAAGATTTGGAATAGAGGGGGTATTATCGAAAAATAAACAGCTTTGAAACTAACTCTTCCATCATTTTCCATTACCCCCGTCTTTCATTGGTAAATTTTCCTAATTTAACTCTTTACTTAAAATAGGAAGTAAAGGATAATATTACAATTATTTCTTCTTCTTAATGAATTTCTTTTAAGATTTATCCCAGAGATTTTTGCTCATATTCAATAAGATAAAACCAAACAATTAGAAATCAATAATACTTAGCATATATTTATTAAAATCAATTTTTTAAGATCAATATGCAAATTAGCCTTCCCATTCACACTGTAAACTACTATTTTGTTGTATATATAAATACAATTGCGTATTACTAGTATGTAGATATGGTCAACAGTCTTAATAATGTAAAACAATCTTATTATTCATTGAGGTTTAAATAAAAATAAAATCATGGAGAATGTGATGTAAATAACTAAGGGAACTGTGAATTGAGTAGTAATATAGTTTCGGTTACAAACAAACACACAATCTCCATTATGATAAGATGTTATGTTAGATATGTTGTTATATTATTCGTTGTTATATTATATACTAGCAGCGGCTACCCGGCGTCGCCTGGGTAGAGGTTTTTTTTAAGTTAGTCCCGCAGATCCATTATTACTGAATCGTGAGTTGAATTCTCGTGGGATGCCCTATTTAAACGCCAATGTAAAAAAAAAAAAATAGACCTTGCATTGATCCAGCTACTCTGAAATGTTAATGTCTACTATCTAAAATATGAAATGACAAAAATATCCATGCTGTTATCATTTAAATTTTATTTTTTAATTATCTTCACGAATATAAATCAAATCTCTATTATTTTTACTCAAAAACTATGCCCTGGTGATATTTAATGTATATATATATATTTACTTAATCGTTAATTGTTTTATTTTCGAAGTTTCCCCCGGACATATATATACACACAACTGCCCTTTATATATGTACTAGCAGCAGCTACCCGGCGTCGCCTGGGTAGAGGGGGATTTTTTTTAAGTTAGTCCCGCAGATCCATCATTACTGAATCGTTAGTTGAATCCTCATGGGATGCCACTTTAAATCCCAATGTAAAAAAAATAGACCTTGCATTGATCCAGCTACTTTGAAAAGAAATGTAATGTCTACTATCTAAAATATTGAATGAAAAAAAAATTCCATGCTGTTATCATTTAAATTTGATTTTTTCAATTATCTTCACGAATATAAATCAAATCTTTATTATTTTTGCTTAAAAACAAGCCCTGGTGATATTTAATGTGTATATATGTTTACTTAGTCGTTAATTGTTTTATTTTCGAAGTTTCCTCCGGACATACATATACGCACAACTGCCCTTTTTATATGTATAGATATAGAAGATGGATTTGTGAGTCTAGCTTGCTAACCATTGCACTACGATGAGACGCTACTTGTTACTAAAATGACTGCACCGTCACAAGACGACTATTTGCCGAGTGGGACACTAGTAATGTCACTTGAACTAAATCCTAACTATTCTTCCATGAACATGCGAACGATTAGAGATGCTCAGTAAGCCGACTAATGCTGTCAAGTAGAAAGTCGACTCCCCCCCCCTCTCTCTCTCTCTCTCTCTCTCTCTCTCTCTCTCTCTCTCTCTCTCTCTCTCTGGTGGGGATGTGTTTATTCAATGTTTGATAACCAATCATAAATCAATCGCCGGTTCGGAAATACCAGAAACATACGAAAGAGATTGAAGATTACCAGACGAAATGTCATAATTTATAAGCGCAATAACAAGAATCGAATATTTCAACAAAACTTATTTACTGTTCATAATTCTTTTTGTGGAAGTCAACGACTGCCACTGCTTGTTTCTGATTTGTTGTGATTTTTTACTCAGAATCGGAAAATGGTCACACACACACACACACACACACACACACACACATATATATATATATATATATATATATATATATATATATATATATATATAAGTGTATTTTGGCAGCATTTTTTCTTTTATACAAGTTTTGTTGAACTGTACAGACAATTCCTGTCGGACAAGTTTTTGGTTGATCCGTTTCAATTTTCGGGCCATCTTTCTGGTGTCGGGGTGTAACTGTATAACAGTCCACCAAAGGTTTCAAAACGAGCGCTTTCGGCAATACAGTTTGCCATCCTCAGGTAGGAAACGATGGTATGGTTTCGTGTCTCGTTTTTAACGAGAACGAGTAGTAGCAAGGAATTAGAAGTGGGAGGTAATAACCATTGGTAGTGGGATTTTATATATATATATATATATATATATATATATATATATATTAACGCGCTTCCATATCACACACACACAAACACACACACACATATATATATATATATGTGTGTGTGTGTGTGTGTGTGTGTGTGTGTGTGTGTGTTATAAAAGATATTAAAATATTTTCAAAGGTTAAGATATTTTGGTCATTTCCTAATAACTCCAACCTAAAAAAGGGGAACCACACTTAATGAATTTTATCTGCTAATTAATCTACCCATTATTTTCCCATTAAACAAACCCTAAACCGTAACCGTAACCCTAAACCCTAACCCTTACCCTAACCCCGTCTTCTTTTTTCCTAGTAGATCAATCAATAAATAAATAATTTATAAAATTTATTCAGAGTGGTTCCCCCTTTTTTAGGTTGGAGTTATAGCAAACTAGCAACGGCTACCCGGCGTGGCCTAGGTACAGGGGGATTTTTTAAAGTTAGTCCCGCAATTCATTTTTACTGAATGAGTTGAATCCTCGTGGGATGCCCCATTTAAATCCCTATGTAAAAAAAAGACCTTGCATTGATCCAGCTACTATAAAAAGAAATGTTAATGTCTACTATCTAAAATATTAAATGAAAGAAAATCCATGCTGTTATCATTTAAACTTTATTTTTTAATGATCTTCACGAATATAAATCAAATCTTCATTATTTTGCTCAAAAACCAAGCCCTGGTGATATTTAATGTGTATATATATTTACTTTGTCGTTAATTGTTTTATTTTCGAAGTCTCCTCCGAACATACATATACACACAACTGCCCTTTATATATGTATAAGTAAAGTCGTCGCGGTGGCCTAAAGTCGGTATCAGCCAATTAGTAAGGGAGTCTATCCCCTTTTCAATAGCGATAGACAGATGATATTGTTTTTGCGTCTGGGTTGGAGCGCCACATTTACCATCAGCTCCTTACTTTACCGCACAGATCCCTGTGCTACTCATACGCTGAGTTGGCGAGGGCCGGTATCGAACTAGGAATCCTGTGTTTCTAGCCGAACGCTCTACCGACTGAGCTAACCCGGCCCCTCTAAATATATTCAAAGGTGAAACAATTGATGGAAATGGTATTTCTCTGGAGGAGACCTACTTTCAAGGAGACAAATTCGTGAAAAATTACAGAAATCTGATTTTTTTCTTCTTCTTCTTCTTCTTCTTCTTCTTCTTCTTCTTCTTCTTCTTCTTCTTCTTCTTCTTCTTTAATAGTTATCCTATTGATCTAATGACAAATCTATAATATTGATCTCCAATGCACTAGATTTCTTGCCGAGCAAAAGATGCGGCGATGGAAAAATCAAAAGTTGACAACTCTTCTGATAATGTAAATGTGCTCGAGGTTTTTTTAAAAGATATATTCCTACTCGCAATTAGGCCTTCGTTGCTTTAAAGATCTGGCTCAAAGTCCACATAATAGTCATGCGAGTTACTAAGCTTAGCTTAGTAGTCTGTAGTCACAAATATCGACTTATATACTAGTTACGATACAGGAGTATCACTTCGGCTTCAAAGATAAATGAGCCATTATAAGTCTACTTATCGATTTTACATGGATTCTGATGTGTTGAATTTACTGATGGAGAAAAAATCAAAGTGTCATGCGACTTACTAACTTAGCTTAGTAGTCTGTAGTCACAAATATCGACATACATACTAGTTACGATACAGGAGTATCACATAGTAAAAGATGGTTGAATTCTGTTGAGAATTGAGGGGAGATATGGGGCTTCAAAAATGCCCCCCAAAATGCCATTTTTCAGCCATTATAAGTCTACGTATTTTGATGAAAATTTAAGTTATCGATTTTATTGTTTTTTTCTCATGGATTCTGATGTGTTGAATTTACTGATGGAGAAAAAAGTCCTAGCTCAAAGTCCACATAATAGTCATGCGAGTTACTAAGCTTAGCTTAGTAGTCTGTAGTCACAAATATCAACTTACATACTAGTCACGCTCAAAGTACCGGTTACTACTAGATCACCAACATACGAGTCAGTAGTTCGGAACAATTTGTACAGTAAGCTGGTGTACCATACTAAGCACTTGATAATTACTCTGTTCACCTGGTATCTTTGCTTAGTAAACCTTTCCCCTATCTTTAATACTCGTTGTGTTTCTTTCTACTAGATCTCTGTTAACTCTGATACTCGCCGATTCAATTTCCTACGATGATATCCGTTAAACTAGCCACACATCCTTTTGTTCATATCGTATTATAGTTATCTCCCCCGAACTTCCACTCTCTAGAGAAGGAGAGAGAAAGGGATTAATCATGGTGGTAGGGTTAGGGTTTCCAATACCCAGGAATCTGCTTTATTTCTATACAGTAAATCGAGATGTATATATGGTTGGCTTTAGATGTTGTTGTTTATATCGTATTGTAGTTATCTCCTCAGAACCTCCACTCTCTAGAGAAGGAGAGAGAAAGGGATCCATCCTGGTGTCATCGGAATATATTTATTCTGTCATAGCAAACTATGTGTACACAACCTTCCTTGTGACTAAATGTAAGGGAAGGAATTCACTCCTGACACCATGTTATGACTAAAAAAATAATTCCGAAGGACATGGTAGGTCTTGGAAGGAAATATTCCTGGGCATATGCGAAGATAAAAGATAAAAGAAGAGCTTAATTTATACGTGCTTTTATTTCGATGACGCCATGATGGATATATGGGGCTAATTTAAGATATGTTTGGTGTCCCATATAAAAGCTTGGTTCTTAGTTCGTTGGGCTGGTGATCTGAAATGGAACTCAGGAACGAAAGGAACGAAAAGAAAGAAAAGGAAAGAGACAAAGGCAGAAGGTGTTTTCTTTTTTACTTAGGCTTTATTGAACGAGGTCATAGTGGCCTGTAGCGAGGGAAATTCTTCCTGGCTAAAAAGGACCAACTATACCCAATTACGGCCTCAGTTAGAATGAACGAGGTATCCTTTTTGGGGAATAAAGTCAGTCCTTTTTGTCGGACATGCGCAAAGGGGTTACAAAGGGGTTCTTCCGGTCAAGGCCCGATGGGTGTTTGTTCTTTATAATTTTATTTTTTATTTTTGTATATTCTTAATCCCCACACATTATGTTATGACTGAAAAAATAATTCCAAAGAACATGGTAGGCCTTGGAAGGAAATATCCCTGGGCATATGCGAAAATAAAAGATATCACAATGAAGGGCTTAATTTACACATGCTTTTATTCCGATGACGCCATGATGGATCTCTTTCTCTCTCCTTCTCTAGAGAGTGGAGATTCTGGGGAGATAACTACAATAAAATATGAACACCCTTTTATTTAGCTTAGTCTGGCACAAGTTCACAAATACGAGGCAACAATTTAGTAGCCAACTGAAAGAGTGCTTAGTGCTCAGCAATAATAAAGAAAGCAATAGTCTGAAAACGGCTCGAAAACACGCAAAGAAAATTTAGATGAAAAAAAAAGGAGAATTGATAACATTTAGAAATGTTCAGCACTTGCCATCGAAAAAGAAACAGAGTATTTCGTTTGAAGAACTTAATGTTGTAGAGTTTGGGAGGAAAAAAATCGATTTTGTATTGTAAACTGAGCCACTATGTCTTTGAGTTAAACCTAAAAGCAATATTCGCAACGAGGATCTGCTTCTAGTAATGTAGGCGCCGTAAAATCGTATATGATTATTTTTATCTGAAAGTAGAATTTTGCCTGTTTCGAAGACAAGGAAATATTGAATTACTTTTTCGCATAAGATTCTTAAAGGAAGAATTTTGTTAGAATTATCAAGAAAAGGATTCTATTGTTATTTATTGGCTGGAAAACTTTAACTGGTTTCAACCTGACCTTATTTCATATGTAGTCACTGAAAAATCTCTAGAATTTAGAATCTTTACACAATTGTTAAACTTTACAATATGAAGCATCAGGACCAGCGTGTAGTACCCTCGATCTTTCAAGCCTGTTTGGGGGCTCTGGAAAGGTGGGTTTGTGATGTGGCAAGGGGTTTGATGTTTTCGGTTTAAAAGGTAGCTGGTTATTCTTTGTGTGTGTTCCTATGGTTTATTTTTAACTCCATCTTATTTGAAAAAGAATTCAAGGAAAGAAAAAGAAGAGACAAAGATAAAACGTAGTTTTAGGCTTTTGCTTTATTCCTGGTCATAGCCACCACGTGGCAAGGAAATATCTCCCAGACCAGTGTAGTGTTTCGTCCAGTTAAGGCCTAAGTTGGAATGGCCGAAAAATTATATTGGGGTCAGAGATGGATCCTTTTTCCGCACATGCGCGAGGGGTTCTTTCAGTGTAAAGGCTCATGGGAGTCTATTATTTACCCCACAGGTTTCATATATTTTCTATGAATAATATTCCATGGTTATTTATTAAGTCCAACATAAACAAAGGGAACCACTCTCGACTGATAAATTATTTATTTATTAATCTACTAGGAAAAAAGAAGACGAGGTTAGGTTTAGGGTTTAGGCTTAGGTTAAATAAATAATTTATCAGTCGAAGCGCCATCATAAGGGGTGATGTGTTCCAGTCTTTTTCGAAGTATATTAATGGATGGTGGAGGCTGGAAGTAGGAGAATTGATGGGAAAAGTGGTGTAGGCATTTTAAAATGTGAGTACTGCATTGAAAATCAATTTTTTTAAGGATGGTGGACTAATTCACAAATTCCATCCAAATATAAAAATGTTGGCCAAAAACTTGAAAAAATCATTAAAAAAATCGTTAAAATATATATATATATATATATATATATATATATATATATATATATATTCAAAACCTTCTTTATCATTCAGGGTGTACGAGGTATGTCAGAAAACTTCGATGTGAGGGGCACTGTCCACTGCGAGTTCTTGTCACAGAGCCAGACGATCAACCAGCATGTCAATAAAGATGCTTCGTTCTGTGCGCGAGAAGCGGCGAGAGATGTGGCAGGTCAACTCGTGGGTGCTTCACCATGACAACGCACCTGTTCATTTTGCCCTGAGTGTCCGAGAGTTCCTGGCCCAGAAGAACATCACTGTGCTGGAACAACATCCCTATTCGCCCGATCTGGCTCCATGTAAATTTTTTCCTTTCCGAAGCACAAGGGGGTTATCAAGGGAACCCGTTTTGAGGATGTACACGACAATAAAAAGGCCGTGATGACAGAGCTACGTAGAATCCCGGAAGAATCCTTCCAGGATTGCATCCAAGTGTGGCAGAGAAGGATGGGAAAGTGCATTAGACTCAGGGAGGATTACTTTGAAGGCGATAACTTGTAGTTTGTAGTTTGGATTTGAAATAAGTTTTTTATGATACCAGTCCTGGAATTTTTCTGACATACCTCGTATTGTACTTTTGACTATGTGCGTCTTGATAAATGGTATAAGCTCGTCTGCTAAAGTTCTCAGTAATTCCAAAGTATAGAATCTCTCATAACCAAGCATAGATTGAGGTGGAGTGGGCATTTGGTAAGGATGAACGATGGGCAACTACCTAAACAACTTTTCTATGGGGAACTTGTAAACGGAAAGCGTTTGGCTTAAGGGCCCATGATGAGATACAAGGATTGCCTGAGGTCGACCTTGAAAAGGTGTAATATCGATGAGAAGACCTGGGAGAGTAAGGCTTTGGGCCGTGGACAGTGGAGAAGTGCTTTGCTGGAGGACACAAAAAAGTTTGAGACCAACCATATACAGCATGAACGGTTGAAACGAGATGTTCGCAAGAATAAAGAAGTAGACAATCAAGGGCTTCAAATCTGTCTACTGTGTGACCAGTGTGGAAGGCTATGTCTGAGCAAGGCTGGCCTGATCAGTCACCAAACTGTGCATCGGTGGGATAGACCAATAAAATAACCTGTGCTCCCTGGAATAACTTGTAAATGTGGGAAGATGTGCAAGACTTTGGCAGAGCTAAAGAGCCACTTTCGCGCAGCTCAACGTTGAACTTGTTGAACCTTTTGAAGCTCACCGTTGTATTCTTTGAACTGTTGAACTTTTTTTATTTTATCAATCAATGGCAATACTTGAACACGAGTTTGCTGCCATCATTGTACTTTGGACTATGTGCATCTTAATAAATGGTATATATATTTACCAACCCCTCCGCGCGAGTAGGATGTGACATCAGGTCAATTTCTTAAGCGGAGTTCAACAGGTTTGAATTCAGAGTTTTCCTTCTCCTAGACCGTTTGCCTAACCAAGGTTAAAGAGCCCAGTCTGTCCTGCTATTTATCCATAGCTGGATGCAGAGTAGGATTCACACCTTTCCCAAGGGTATTAGCGCTATGTGAAATGCAGTTACCACATCCAGGATTTGAACTCGGGGCGACGAGTCCATTTCCCATGGCTTTAACCATTATACCACACCTAAATAATAATAATTCTTACTAAATGGTATAAGCTCGTCTGCTAAGGTACCCAGTACTTCCAAGATTAAGATTTTAATAGAAACAATGACTGGTGTTATGGTAAAAGGTAGGACTCATGTGAGATGCTGTCTCATCACTTCTTCTCCCGCTCCTACACATTACCTTCTGTCACCATTAACTCACTCGGGGTATTAAGAGGGCCCGCCTGTCATTTTTGTGTCGTTAATTGGCTTTTCGAAAAGCTCTGGTTTATTTCTCCTGTGACTTGTGATGACAGCTTCTTTCAGATCTTCATAAATTCTTTTTGCTAATTTTTTTTTTTATTATGTAATTTCATGTTCTGATAGTAAGACCAATAGAACACTGTGAAATTTTCGTACAGTGTCCGTTAAAAATTGTCGCTTCAAAGGATCAGTACATTTTCTTGTTGGTTGGTTGATTGATGTTAATGGTATATCAACCCATCCTGGTTATGTCATGCCTAACGGTTAGGAAGTAATATATGTTGTGTAGGTTATTTTTCATATCTCCCAGGCCAGTAGTAGTGTTTCGTCTCAGTTAAGGCTTAAGTTTGAATGGCCGAAAAATTATATTGGGAGTCAGAGGTGGGTCCTTTTTTCCGCACATGCGCGAGGGTTCTTTCGGTGTAAAGGCTCATGGGAGTCTGTTATTTTAATCCCCACAGGTTTCATATATTTTCTATGAATAATATTCCATGGTTATTTATTAAGTCCAACATAAACAAAGGGGAACCACTCTCGACTGATAAATTATTCATTTATTTTCCCATTAAACTAATCCTAACCCTACCCCTAACTTCATAACTTCTTTTTGCTAAACCCTAACCCTAAACCCTAACCCTAACCCCGTCTTTTTTTCCTAGTAGATCAATAAATAAATAAATAATTAATCAAGCAAGAGTGGTTCCCCTTTGTTTATGTTGGAGTTATAGGAAATAACCTGTTGTGTATTTATATTTATACTTTTTTTAGTAATTGGTTTTAACAATGTGTTAGCACCATTGAGGATCATGTTGTATGGTATTAAGTTCATGTCTATATTCTATGGTATAATTTTATTTCCTTCAAAAAGGATAGAATGTCTTCTATATTATTTTTCTTTTGTTGTTGTTGTAAGTAGATAAAAATCAAGAAAAGTGTTTGTTTTTTTCTGTTTTAATTACTTAATGTTGTTGCAAGGTTAATTACTTGGATTTTTAACTTATTTTATTATTTTATTTTATTTAATAATTTTATTTTTTTATATATTATTTTATTATTTTATTTATTTTATAATCTATTTTATAATTTCTAATTTTTTACAAATTGTCTCGTCAAATGATAAGTAGATTGTAAGTAGATTGAAATAAAAAAGTGTGGTTATTTCCTATTACTCCAACATAAACAGAGGGGAACCACTCTGATTGACTGATAAATTATTTATTTATTTATTGATCTACTAGGAAAAAAGACGGGGTTAGGGTTGGGGTTTAGGGTTAGGGTTAGGGTTAGTTTAATGGGAAAATAATGGGTAGATTAATTAACAGATAAAATTCATTCAGAGTGGTTCCCCTTTTTTATGTTGGAGTTATAGGAAATAACCAAAAGTGTTTTTCCTGTTTTAATTACTTAGTGTTGTTGTAAGGTTAATTACTTGAATTTTTAATTTATTTTTTAATTTATTTAATTCTATAATTTTATTTTATCTTATTTTTGTATATTATTTTTTCGTAAGTAGAACTGGGCCTCAATAATAGAATAAGAATTAGCAGGGCAGTAGTTCGAAGCTAACACCCACATTCCGATAATGCATGAGGCTATGCAAAAAGGGGTAACCCAACACAGAATATTCGGTATGGAAGAGACAAAGTCTATTTATACAGGTTAACAACATTTATTAAGAACAACACGTACTATATACTGTGCGCACATTCTTACTCCATACGGTGCATACATACGTACTGTATATATATTTACCAACCTCTTCGCACGAGCAGGATGTGACACAAGGTCAATTTCTTAAGCGGAGTTTAACAGGTTTGAATTCAGAGTTTTCCTTCTCCTAGTATACGGTGCACACATACCTACAGTATATTGTGCACACATATCTACGGCATACGGTGCACACATACGTACTGCATATGGTGCACATATACGTGCAGTATACTGTGTACACATACGTACTCCATACGGTGCACACATACGTACTGTACACGATGCACATATACGTACTGCATACGATGCACACATACGTACTGCATACAGTTCACGCATACGTACTGCATACGGTTCACATGTACGTAGTGTATACTGTGTACACATACGTACTTCTTACGGTGCATACATACGTACTGTATACGGTGCACATATACGTACTGTAATTTGTGCACACATACGTACTGCAACTTGTGCACACATACGTACTGTGACTTGTGCACGCATATGTACTGCGACTTGTGCACGCATACTTACTGCATACGGTGCACACATACGTACTGTGACTGGTGCACACATACGTACTGTGACTTCAGCACGCATACGTACTGCGACCTGTGCACGCATACGTACTGCCTTCGGTGCACACATACGTACTGTGACTTGTACGCGCATACGTACTGCATACGGTGCACGCATATGTACTGTGACTTGTGCACACATACGTACTGCATATGGTGCACACATAAGTACTGTTCTGCCTATGTGATTAACCAAGAAATGTTACGTTGACAAGATAGAAGATTGTATTGCAAAAGAAATATTTGCCGCGTAAAATAAATACTTTTTCCTCATTACGCTATCAACGTATTTGTGCACACATACCTAAGTCCAAATGTGAATCAATAAGTTTATAGCCTGAC
>CM042142.1:105043503-105191003 GCA_023376005.1 Doryteuthis pealeii | reverse complement strand
TTACTAAGATCATAGTCGAAGTTATACTCCTTGCAAGTTTTTCACTCCAGCTCTAACTGGTGATTTTTCAGGGCTCTGAGTGACAGCAAGTTTCTTCAGATCGCCAAGGACTCTTCTGAATATTCTAGCTGATTTTAGCAGTGCTATGATCTGGATGGTCTCTATTCTTTCTATGATCTTCATTTCCTCCAGTCTATTTTCCAAGTTATTGGGAACTGTTCCAAGGGCTCCAAATACGATTGGTATCACAGTCATTTTAATGTTCCACGACTTTTCCAGCTCTCTGGCAAGATCAAAGTATTTGTCTCTCTTTTCGCTTTCTTTTATTTTCAATTTGTGCCCCGCTAGAAGTTCTTTTCTTCTTGTTAATCAACTCAAGTTTGGTCTTCTGGTCTCGAGTGAGTGATTCGTCTGCATCTAATAATCGTAGATAATTTTATGCGTCTCATATGCGTCTTTATGGCGTCTCCTTTTCTCAGACAGATTCTTAAAAAAACAAAAACAATATGAGTCAAGGTAAAAAAAATCACACATAAGTAAAAAGATAGATATTTTAGGTAAAACAAGACATTAGGTTTATAAGTTCCCAAAATTCACTCTTGGACACAGCGTAGTGGATAAAGCGTTCATTTAAGACGGTTCTAAGTGACAGTTATCTCTTGCTTGCAGGCTCAATCCTGGTCAAGGGCGATAATAATATAGAATAATAATTAAGACACAGCTTAACACCTGTACCCCAGCCATGGTTAGCAGAATGAGAACAGGATGCCCCCGTGGATTGAATAAAGGGTTGTGTTCAAAGTTCCGTGATGGCTAGATTATGTCAAGAAGGTTCCTGAGTACGAAAAGAAGGTTCCCGAGTTAAAGAAGGCTCCCGTGTCCGACAAGAAATACCCGAAGAAGGCCGGAAGGCACACCGGCCGAAACGTTGTACAGATAACAATAAAGATGATAACAATAGTCTGAATAACGCAAATAATACTAAATTCAGAAAAATAGATTCTAGTTTGTGTATATCCCATTTGTCAGTATGGCCAAATTTCAATCTCTTGGACAATTCCCAGTGGATATCTTTTTCCACCCAATCATTTATACCTTCTTTTTTTTCTTTTTGTTTTGCTAGTTTACTGCTGGGGTTAACCGTTTCATCTTCATTCATAGAGCTTTCCTACTACTAAAAATTGGTTTATAAAAGCATTTTCCTCATATTTTCATAAAATTGAAAACTCATATTTTGGAGATTGTCTAACTTTAACATAATACACACCTGGACAAAATTTCAGAAAAATTGAAGTGGGTGGGTGACATGGCCTGGGTGATTTGACATGGAATTACCCTACTATCATTTTTTGCTTTGGTACTGATGGTATCATTTTGTGCTGCTATTAAAAGAGATTCCTTTTCTCTCTTGAGGTGTCCTCTCCTTAGCCATGTCCAGGTAATCTCGTGTGTAATATCTCCAGTTTGTCGCTTGAAGTATACATGTAGTTGTTTTCTTCCCATTTTTGTTTTCTAGATTTTCTTGTTTTATTGTTTGTCCGACCGGCCGAACTAGGAACCTTGTGGTTTCTAGCCGAACGCTCTACCGACTGAGCTAACCCGGCCCTATTTGCTCTTTTCTGTGTGTGTGTGTGTATTCATCGATTCCTTGAATTGTTGCATCTACGAAATCCCCAGTACTGGCGAGTCCTCTCCCTCCCTCTTTTTTGACACATAGAGTCTGTCTATGTCATCTTTCAGATATAAGGCTCGGTGCATCATCATGAATTAACGTGTCCTTTGGTCCATTTGTCTGAGTTTCTCACTTGTCCATTTCTAGAATGGTCCAGACTATCTTACAAAGGCGACTGCTCATGCGTTTATTCCTTGGGTGAGGTTTCTTCGTCAATGGTCGTAAGTTCCCCTTCAATGATTGCAAGTGAACTGTGGCAAGTATCAGTGTTTAAGTAGTGAATCAGCCACGCATTATGGTTGTTGATTGGCGGGAGTAAACCACGTGACCTAAATTCAGGGTGGGAATTGGAGCACACCTTATATCAGAAATATTCCAACAGTTGCATCTACAAAATTCCAGTACTGGCGAGTCCTCTCCTCCCTCTTTTTTTTTTTTTTTTTTTTTTTTTTACACATAGAGTCTGCCTATGTCATCTTTCAGATATAAGGCCTGGTGAATAATCATTAATTTACGTGTCCTTTGGAGTTTCTCACTTGTCCATTTCGAGAATGGTCCAGACTATCTTACATCTGCTCAGGTGTTTATTCCTTTGATGAGGTTTCTGCTACAGAGTTTGGTTTCGGGAAATGTTATTGTTCTTCTGGGGTTCTTACTTTTTCTTTAATCTAATGTTTGTTTGATGACGTCTGCTTCCAATATTCCCAGGTACTTGGAATTTTCTTTTTCTCTAAGTGTTCTCATGCTTTCCTGATTCGATAGTTCTATTCTTTCCGTTATTTACTTCCTACTCCAAGAAGCAAAGCTATATAAAAGTAAAAAGTCGTCGGGGTGGCCTAAAGTCGGTATTATCCAGACAGCGAGGAAGTCTATCCAACTGACTGGTATGTAGGGGATAATTCAACTTGGGATCATCAATATCTCCTGTACATCCACAATGCATGCTCATGTTGATGCAAACTTATGATTTATATAAGGATTTTAAAATCCCTTAAGAGACCTCAATGTATAGTCATCGGGGTAGCCTAAAGTCAGTATCGGTCAGACAGTAAGGGAGTCACTCCCCTTTTCACTAGCGCTAGACCAAGGAGATTGTTTTGGTGTCTGAGGCGGTACACCACGCCTACCATCATCTCCTCGCTTTACCGCACAGATCCCTGTGCTACTCATACGCTGAGTTGGCGAGGTTTGGTATTGAACCCGAAACCTTGTGGTTTCTAGTCTGACGCTCTACCGACTGAGCTAAGCCAGACCTATATACCTTGCTATAAAAACAAAGATACAAGTAAATTCTTTTTACAGTCAAATAGTAGAGATGTGATGACTAGGAAATAAAGTTACTGACCGGAAAGACTGACGTTGATTCCGACAACATTAAATATGTCCTTCTTTCGCCTTGTTGGGTCAGTAAATGGTAATTCCTGTGTATAGAGTGAGTGAAGGAGAGGCTCTCTGTCATTGGATATACCAATCACGTGATGAGCCCAGAAGTTTAGGTGCAAAATACAAAATCCAGACAGACAGATTCCACCAGCAGTTCCAGGAGGCAGCGACATTAAAAGCTCTCCGAGAGTCAACCCTAAGATACCAGATATCTTCTTCGGCAAGCCGGTAAGTCCCTTAAATTCAACTTTATACACAAGAAGGACTTTATATTGTTATTCATTGTTTCATGTGCTGGTTAATGAATTGTTAGAATTAAACGAAGTATTAATTCATTTATTTGTTGCTGTTAGCCTTAGAATTAAATGCTATACTAACACAATAACCTATTCAAACAATACAGAAGCACTACAAAGAAAATATGCGTGAAATCATGTTTTGATAAGTACGTGTTGAATTATAGCTCAGAAAATATATTAGTCATTGAGCATTAAAATCGCACATACACTTTAATATGCTTATAATAAGGAAAGTACAAAATTTATTTTTTTTAAATTTTATTGGCTAAAGGATATAATTCAATAATTAAAAATCAGTCGATTTGTGGAAATAAAAAGTTCTTCATGAGTAAGTAAAAAAACTAGACTTTGGAAAAATAAAAGTATGTTTCAAACTACTCGTGAGTTTAGGATTACAGTCTTTAGAATAATATTTTAAATGTAAACAAAAAAATTCCTAAAATAACCGAATATTATAATACGAGAATTCTTGGCTTCCTTTATCGTTAAAATTAATTTCTCTTACAACCTCTCTTCCCCATTTCTCTTTCACTCCCAGGCGTTCTAAAATCCTCTTAATCCGGTCATGGACCGGGTACTTCTGATAGTTATTAATAATTTAAAATACCATGTTATTTATAATGTTCTGTAGGGCTGAAGATGCAGACTTTTCCAGCTGTCTAGTTGTAGGAGTAGTGATACCCGCAGTACTAGTAAATAAGGAATTAATGATTCTAAATATTATAGGGGAGAAAACAAGAAAAAAGTAAGTTTTTTATTGAAATGGATAAATGAATTTATTCAGATTGTAAACGATATTTTTTAATTAATTAAGAAATTTCGTTCAATTTTTAGAAAATAAACAAACGGATGCAATAAATCTAGAAAAGAAGATTTAATAACGAAAACAATTTGCCAATGTTAATTACATTTCATCGTTAAGATAATCTAATAATTGCTTCACTGTTCAAAACAAAGAAGGGAAAATCCATCTTCTATCAAAATGCTGTCAGATCTGATTACAGAGGGAAAACAACAAAAAAGATAAGCATCAAAACCCGATAGCTACAAAAATTGTTGAATATGTAGTTAATACTTGTACCCATGGTAATTGAAGCACTGGGAACGATTTCAAAAACTCTTGCAAACATATTGAAGGACGAATTGAGACAATTAAGACGTAATTTACTTAGGGATTCTATGCATTAAATATATTCTTCAGAATTTGATAAAGTTGAACTGTTAATGCTTAAATTTAACTTCTTAACATCAGAATAACCATTAAGTATGCAATGTGTGCGAATAACAGTTAAATTTCATAAATATGGTCTTTTTTTTTTTGCTGTGCATCATATATTTCCCATCATCATCATCATCATGTCGCACCAGAAACGCGGATATCCATGACAATCTCTCACCAACCATCCCTATCATTCATTCACTCCGGGAGGTCCTCCACACAGCATGCAATACCCGCACAGAACTGGTCTAAGTAGGTATTTGCTGGACGACCTGCACTAACATGTCGATCTGCTGGTTTCCACAGAATGACGTCTCTTTTGAGTTTATCTTTACTTCTCCAGCAGTGTCCGGCATGTGTTGTTCGTCTTACTCGGATGGATTTGTGTGACAGGGGACAGGTGGCCGTATAGCTGCTTTCTTGTGAGATGTTGCTTCCACGATTTGTTCAAGATCGCACACAGCATCCTTGTGCAGTTCCCATCCAGCCTATTTTCCAGGCGCCTCGTCAAGGTCCAAGTGGTGCGGCTATACAACAGCATTGATACCACTAAAAGAATGTCGCTTCAACTTGTCGGCGATATCTGACTTCCACATAACTGATAATCTGTTTATAGCGAACTATGCCTTCCCTATGCGTACATTAACATCACTTTCTGTCAATGAGATATTACTACCTAGAAACGTGAATTGTTCTTCTGGCTTTATCCCTGTTATATTCGGCGAGAATATTTATCAAAATCCTTAAGGTTTGAGAAAACCTCTCACTAAAACTTATAAGCTTCTCTCGTGGATATTTTCTTTTTTTTTCTATTGAACTCACGAATCATTATTGTAAAAGTAGAGTATGGAATTTTTCTTTTCGAGAAGCTACAACGCACGTCTATTCAGTGGGTTGGCATGGGCCGAAGAGAGTTTTTTTTTTTTGTTTTTTTTTTTTTGAGACAATAATTAAACTTTCAGATGTAGAAATGTGGAATACATTATTTTATTTTCGTATTTTTTATTCGTTTTTGTTTTTTGTTTTTTGTTTTTTCAACTTTATTCGTTTATTAATCTCCACAGACTCAGGTGATGACCAGTAGTGTAAAGGTGCGAATAAAAATATGAATACGACAGTTAAGGTTTTATGAGTATGAAGAAATAATTACACTACAGGAAGTTTGTTTTTGTTGTACGTGAAACAATTATTTCTCAAGTTGGCGTTGGCAATTATGTAATCATAAATGCCAGACCAAGAAATATTGAAAAAAATAAAGACTTACATTTGTGTTCTTCGGTTTGAAAGGCTATTCAATGATATTATAAGATTTGTGTGTGTTTTGGCTTTAGCGGCCAAAACTGTTCTTTTATAATACGTTAAAAGGTTCAGAGAAACCTTGCAACGTTGGTGAATATATACATAATTAAATTCAAACAAAGACGTGCAATATGATATAAATGCAGACTTTATTGTCTGAGCACATTGAATATGACAAAATACAAACAGGGAGGACGAAAGTCCTTTGGGAAGTCACAAAGAGTTCTTAAAGAATACGAGAGTCACTTACTGATAGTTGGGGGGGGGCAAGATCCTCCATTTAATGGACAGAGACACGACGCATCTTGTCCATCTTTGGGGATGCCAGACCAAGAGAGAGGAAAAGAGCTTACCGGGTTGAGTTTAAATATTCAGCTAGTAGTGTCGCCTAGTGGTAAGGGAAGATAACCCTTTTGGACCCTAGTCCATCACAGCAAGGGCAGACATTCGCTACAATATATTTCAAAATAAAGGATTTAGACATTCTAAAAAGGTACAAAGGTTTGTTTTTGTTTTTTGTTGTTTTTTGTTTTTTTTGGGGGGGTGAGAAACGTGAACAAAATTAAGGAAAAAATATTTTAATCATTCTCATGATCACATTTACTTTGTCAAACTATTTAAAGAATTTGAGGCAAATGTATTTCTATAATAGGAATCGTATCTTTTTGTCATTTTTGGAATGTCAGCAAGCATGTCTTGAGTATGACACTAAACTGGATTTGGTGGTGAGGCTCCAATTCTGGATCTCTGGATCTCTGTGAAGTTTCCCTTCTTTACCATTATTCTCAGATCTTTATCTGACCCATACAAAGTTGAATATAAAAGGTGAATGTAACAGGCTAATACAAAGAATTTTGTATGTTATCTAAGTAATGTTCTCGACAGGAACATTACTAGATAATATGGGTCAAATAGATCTGTTTAAAAAAAACTTTTGTATTCGATTGGAATACATGATATCATAAAACGAAAAAAAAACTTAAGAAACTTACACTAAAAATGTAAATATAAACGAACAATGAACACGATTCCCTGTAGATGTAATGAAAGTAACGTACCTCGGAACACAAAACGTGCGCGGACGAGTCTGGCTTGCATCGGAGGAAAGAAACATGGCTGCTGTAAGCAATACCTTTAATAATGGGCGATCTCGAACCGGCGAGAATGGTATTGCGCGTATGCAAATTCTCACGAGATCGGGTGTGTATAAAAACATACGGCGACGGAGAGACAGGGAGTCAAGCGACAACTGAGAAACAGCTAGCAGTATTATTTTGACTATTGCGACAGGTAGAGGCCTTTCGAGGATATATTTGTGACATCATTACTAGTGTCATTGAGAAGCGAGTTCGATTCCCACTAGATTCCCTAACCTCGGATCATGAAATAACCACAGACTGGTTGATAATGCTGTAAAAATATCAATCAGTCAAGAAGCAGTTATAGTGTTCCTGCAAAGAGAATAAATGTTTAAAAAGACGCATGGTGTCTAGAAACTTTGTTTTATCTCTTAATGAATTGCTACAATGTCATAAGTGTGAGACATCCAGCAAATATCGAAAGCGTTTTTCAGTAGTAATGGATCTGCGAGACTAGCTTGCTAACCATTACACTACGATGAGACGCTACTTGTTACTGAAATGACTGCACCGTCACAAGACGACTATTTGCCGAGTGGGACACTAGTAATGTCACTTGAACTAAATCCTAACAATTCTTCCATGAACATGCGAACGATTAGAGATGCTCAGTAAGCCGACTAATGCTGTCAAGTAGAAAGTCGACTCTCTCTCTCTCTCTCTCTCTCTCTCTCTCTCTCTCTCTCTCTCTCTCTCTCTCTCTCTGGTGGGGGATGTGTTTATTCAATGTTTGATAACCAATCATAAATCAATCGCCGGTTCGGAAATACCAGAAACATACGAAAGAGATTGAAGATTACCAGACGAAATGTCATAATTTATAAGCGCAATAACAAGAATCGAATATTTCAACGAAACTGTTCATAAATCCTTTAGTAGAACTCTCTCTCTCTCTCTCTCTCTCTCTCTCTCTCTCTCTCTCTCTCTCTCTCTCTCTCTCTCTCTCTCTCTGTGGCTTCGCCGTAACAACATGTGCTGGTCCAGCAACATGTAGTGTACTTTTTCTTAGCAGTGGTCATCTAAGCACACCAACAGACCACGGGCACATATACAACCAAACTACTTATGGGTACCCTAATGCAGCACAGCAAATTTGTATACATGACTATTCTCAAATTCCCGGCTTGTTCATAGATAGAGACCCACACAACAGTCCTGACAACATAAACATGCGACCACGAAGGCGTTTTACCAACTGCAGCAAATGCAACGAAAAGATCCTCCAAACGATTTTATCCTGTCACATAAGCACATTCACAGACTTTACACAAAGATATCACCACATCCCACATAGCCACAGATAGTGCCAAGAGACTATAAGAATTGAATGTGTGGTTCTTATAATAAGTTAGAAGGCTCAGAGTAACATTCCAATGTAGGTGAATATATACATCAATAAATCCGAACAAAGAAGTACAACATACAAACAGATAGGGCGAAAGTCCTTTGGAAGAGTTCATAAAGAATATGAGTCACTCTGTGATAGTTGGGGAGCAAATCCCCCTACTTAATGGACAGAGACACCACGCGTCTAGTCCTTCTTTTGTAGATGCTAGAACAAGAGAGAGACAGACAGAGACAGAGGGCTTCCCTGTCTGAGTTTAAACACCCAGCTAGTAGTGCCACCTAGTCGCGACACCCTGGCGGCAAGCCTTTTGGACACAAGTCCATCCAAGCAGGGACATACAATCGCTACAAGACCTTTACATGGCCATATCCCGTTCAACGTCGTTATCCACCATACTGGAAATGTATACCGACCTACGGCTCTATCTGCAACAGGCTCAAGAAGAGAACGCTCGTCCGCACCACTCGTGCATCTATAAAAAGACCTACCGCCACACCACTTGTGCTGCTGGAAAGAAACCAACCGCCTGCTACTAATTCCCATCCGCACCACCCATGATACAAAAAGGAATGTGCATCCATCTGATAAGTACAACCATAAACACCAAACAGAACCCTTCGCCGAACGGTCTTTCCAACTTTATATATTGCCTGTTCATAGATTTATGAATATACATTTTTCTCGTTTTTAACCCTTGTTGTTTGTCATTTATTTCTTCTCTCTCTCTCTCTCTCTCTCTCTCTCTCTCTCTCTCTCTCTCTCTCTCTCTCTCTCTGTCAGCTCCCCTGCATTACCATACTCGGATATAGCATCATTTACTTCATAACCTTCTCACCTAACAGCAACCATGATCAACTGCGTCCCATGTGCTAACAACCAAAGATAGAAACGTCTACCACCTGAACACGCACGTAAGAATAATAGAAATAATAGGAAAAAAATACATTCTGGTTCACCGATTTAGTATTTTGGAAAAAGAATTGTGTGGGGATAAAATGGATACTTGTCGATACATTTTTACAGCACAAGGGAACTTCGTTCAAATATTGAAAAAATAAAAATAAAGAAAATCCAAAGTTCATATAAATTTTTACAATGTAAATAAGTTTTATTTGGTAAACTAACAAAGCATGATATTCATTATTAATTTATTAATTCTTGTAAGGTGTTTAAAAGAATTAAACTAGGGACCAACAATTCACGTGTTTGGGATATATTTGATAGTACCAAAGTCATACCCCCACGATAGAAAAAAAATACCAAAAATAAGACGGAGTTTAACAGGTTTGAATTCAGAGTTTTTCTTCTAGACTGATTGCCTAACGAAAGAGTTTAAATTAAAGAGCCCAGTCTGCCCTACTATTTACCCATAGCTTGAGGGGGGTAGTTGGATTCATACCTTTCAATAGCGCAATGTGAACTGTGTGTCGACAAGTCCATTTCCTATTACTATATCCATTACACTGCGCGCCTCCAACAAAAGACAAGGAATAAAAAGGCCTAATATTGAACTAGTTATTTGAACTTCTAGAAAAAAGCAAAAACTGAAAAAGAAAAAAAGGAAAGTCCTATTTTTGATTCTGTAAGCGAGTTTCCATCTTTTAATGTAGAGTTTGTTTCCCTTTTAAATATTATGCTGTAAGCAATTTTTTTATTGCTTTTAATCTCTTTTTGAAAAAAAAAAGTCTTTCCTTTTAAATATTCTGTTTTATGCAGATTTCCATTGCTTTTGATGTCCACATTATGATTAGTTTGTTTCTTTTTTTCTTTTTTTTAGGTTATAATTGTAAATAAGTTACTAAGGGTAGACAATTTATATGCATTTTTTTATTGTTACTGTTATAAACCCAACCTATGAACATTAATGGGTATGTCCTAATTCTCATAAATGCGGAAGTATTATGCTGACTCCGGAGTCTTAAACCAAGCAGTGGGGTAATTTATGAGGAAGTGCGTCCCGGTCTCCTGCCTCAGAAATTGCTACCCGGTGACTATAAAATAACGTCCCCAGCTATGTCGTCTTGGCGGTGTTAGTTGAAAGAAAACAACCAACTTAGGGCATTAAAAGTATTTTAGGGGGGGGGCTTCTCTTTTTTGTCGTAATTCTTATTTATTTATCGT
This sequence comes from Doryteuthis pealeii, assembly GCA_023376005.1. NCBI lineage: Eukaryota > Metazoa > Mollusca > Cephalopoda > Myopsida > Loliginidae > Doryteuthis > Doryteuthis pealeii. The sequence goes on along the minus strand of CM042142.1, from coordinate 105,180,523 downwards.
AATTTGTCGTAATTCTTGTTCATTTATAGAAATTTGTCGTAATTCTTGTTTATTTAGAGAAATTTGTAATTCTTGTTTATTTATCGTAATTTGTCGTAATTCTTGTTTATTGTAATTTGTCGTAATTCTTGTTTAGATATGAAGATGGATATATAGTTTGGAATATAGATAGATAAAAAAACAAAATAATATACATAGATATGAACAAATGGAGACGACATAGCTGGGGACGTTATTTTAATAGTCACCGGGTAGCAATTTCTGAGGCAGGAGACCGGGATGCACTTCCTCATAAATTACCCCAACCTCAGTTTGGTTATTTCTCATTTAGTAACCTTTGTTAGATTACAACATTTTGGCTATGGAGGATGAGATTTGAAATTAACCCAAAAACGAAAAGATATTAACTCTGGGCAGAGTAAATCTTTAAAAAAGGGGGTGTTATATACCCTACCTATGAACACTAATGGGTATGTTCCAATCCTCATAAATACGGAAGTATTATGCTGACTCGGGAGTCTTATACCACTAGCAGTGGTCTACCTTCTTCACACCGATGGCAAGTATTGTATTTTGTTAATTTTATAAAGATTCCATTTCATTTCCAACCTCAGTTTGGTTATTTCTCATTTAGTAACCTTTGTTAGGTTGAAATAGTTGCTCAACACATGGACGTTTTGAGCAGGTTTTTGCTTTTATTGTATAAATAAATCCTTTAATTTAGCAAGATCGTTTTTTTTTGTTTTTTTAATTTAAATTATTTTTATATATTTGTTTATTTTATTTATTTATTTATTTATTTATTTTTGTATTCGCTCCGATAATATGATTTCTGATTTTTTCATAGTTCTTTGTTATTCTAATTATTATACTCATCTTCTCATCTTTTCACCATTTTCACCAACGGGACAAATTAAATACGAGCCAGAAAAAAGCGAGAAAAAAGATGTAAAATAAAATCTACCTTTCCATGTATATTCATGGATGAGTGGCGTAAGATGCACAAAAATAAATTTAACCAACAAAAGATTATCAAAGAACGCAACATTAGCAGAAAGGTTTAGTGAGATTTGTGAAACTGAAGTTTGCCTTTTAAGATATCATCAATGTTTGGTTTGGAATTGCGACATCCAATCAAGAGAATTGCTTTCAAATGTTTATCAGTCAATCTCGTTCAATGGGTTGATTCCGTGGTCAAATCCATGAAGATTTCGTAAGCTTAACATGATATTCAAATTTAACTGGTATCAGAACGTCTCCCGTTCCGTACGTTTTAACAATCAAATTCAAGTACCGTAGTTTGGTAAACCTTGTTCTAAGCCAACAAGATTCCTCTGGTCTTCTTCTTGGGTTGACTTGGGTGTTTCAGGGGTTGTACATCTTTGCGTCATCCTCTTTTAGTTCTTAGAAATGAACTTGAAGAAATGAACCCGAAGTAAAATTTCGACGTCTTTATTTTCCCCCAAGATTATGTTTCCAACCCGCTGAGAGGTATTCTAGATACAGACGCTATTTGCGTCTGTTCTCAGGCGATCATCTACTTAACTCTGACTAAAACTAATACTTTTTCCCACCGATCTCAGTCACGTGATGCCCTAAACGAATCAGAACATCATGTACAGGTCAATAAGGGGTCAAATCCTGTCAATTAAACAACTGGTTATTTTCCATGACCCTTCTGACGAATTACCAGTTAACTTTTAAATTCAGATATTTCTACACTTCTTTACAAAATGGAAAAGGTACTATCCATTATGTAACAGTAGCCTTGTTATGTTGTATACGCATATCTCGGGTGTATAATGTGGAGAGAAAGACAGATAGAATAGAGATGGGACGAGGGGTCTTACTTGTTATTCGCTGCTTCTACTGCTGCTAATATACCCCTTATAACACATTGGGTATATATAATGGGGGAGAGACAGACAGAGTAGAGATGGGATGAGAGGTCTTACTTGTTACTAGCTGCTTTTAACTCGTCTACATCGTCGGTCATCTTCTCTTGTTGGGTTTATTTCTCTTCAGGGCTTTCTGCTGGGGGTTGATCTCTGCTTTCTTCTTCGGGCTGGGTGTCTGTGCATTATGTTACTTAATCAATAAAGCAAAACTTGTTTTTCCTAAGTCTTTTATTTAAAACAACCCAGCCCATCTTCAACCACCGCGGTGAAGAAGTGACTCTCTGAGCGAAAGACTTTCGAGTCCACTCCGCTCTGAATCTCTGGTCGCAACTAAACAAATCTTCTCACGCCTGTTATCACGCGCATTCGGAGGGTCAGGTTAAGGTCATCATCAATCACTCATAACCCTAACGGTTATGGAAATTCCCCACTTAACTCCCTCCGATTTTAAATCTAACGAACTCTTATTCAAAAATATTCTTACTACCATACGTACATAATTCATTGACTATCCTTGAATTATGTAACAGTTTACGTCGATTTAAACTGGAAATACTTAAAATTTCAACAAAGGCACTCACAAAAATGTTTAAAAATATATAAACTTTCCCCTAAGATTTGTTTTTATATACTTCTTAAACAAACAAAATATTCTGAATAGTTCTTTTTTCTCTTTTTTCCCCCTTTGTGAGGCCTAAAAAATATTTTTAATCCAGATAATTTATTCAAATTGGAAAATTTTTAGTTATAAAGTTGTTCAAAAACCAAGAAATAGGGCTAAGCTGTTAGTGCAGGAATAACTAATTTTCAATATTTTCCTGTTAAAGATCTTATGTAGGGGATTATTTTGGTTAAAGTGTTTATCTACCATTTTGAGAAAGAATTTTCCTATATTGATGTTAGTTAATTTGCAGAAAGGGGGGTTAAACCATATTACTTTCCTCTTTCTACATTTACTATTGTGTCTACTACCTTCATTATTATTTTCATTGTTATTGTTATTATCATTGCAGTTTCCCCTCTGTTGTTTAGGCTATCATTGGTATAATTTCCCCCTTCCCAATTTAAATTATTATCCTGTTTTTATTTCCTAATATTTATTGGTAGGAAATTTTTTGTTTGAATCAATTTTTTCGCATATGGCCTTCTCAAAATGGCAGATTATCGGTGCAGATATAACTGGTTCTTCTAGAAATCCGAGTATGTTCACGGTGCTATAATCACCAGCAAATAATCCATTTTATGGATTATCTCCTCACGGTGCGGGGGACTAACAGCAAACAAGGTTATCATAGTTTTACAAATAAAGTGAAGATTTTCACTTGCTTTCAAAATAGAAATGAAAGTTCAATGTTACAGTGACGGACCGAAGGCAAATATAGTATCGGAATTTTATTTTTAGAAAATAAAATAAACTGTAACACTGTACGCCTTAGCAGGAGCAAAAACATTGGACCATATGACCTTAAGGCACCCCTTTCGCGATCTCGACTCGTGGGGACACTTTTCTCATTTACACCGTAAAAATCCGGTTGTTTGTTAGGGGGTAGGGTTAGGAGTTAAAGTTAGGGGTTAGTTTTATAATTTAAAAACAAAAACTCTAAAAATCGTCTGTAAACAATTAACCGGATTTTGACGGTGTAAATGGAAAAAATGTCCCCACGAATCGAAATCGCAAAAGGGGTGCCTTAAGGTCATAGGCCCAAAACATTAATAAAAAAATCGGAGAAAACAATATAAAGACTAGTAAAAATAGTAACAATTAATAAACTATAAAGCGCGTGGCGTAATGGCTAGAGTCGTAGGAAATGGACTCGTCGACCCGAGTTCAAATCCTAGATGAGGCTGTCTACGTTTCACTTAGCGCTAATACCCTTGGGAAATGTATGCATCCGCCTGCTCTCCCTCCAACTGTGAGTAAATATCAGGGCATACTGGGCTCTTTAACCCTGAAAACTCTTAATTCAAACCTGTTAAACTCTGCCTGAAAAATTGACCTTGCGTCACATCCTGCTCGTGCGGAGTGGCTGGTAAATATGAACTGTTAGCCAAAAAAAAAAAATTATTTGCTAACTACGGATTTATGGGCCTGCAAAACAGTCTCTTTGCTGAGGATTGAAAATTCTCTGTTTAACAAAATAAAAAAAAACACAAAATTACAACAAAATTACATACAGCAATTTTCATAACAAAACAAAAAAGGAGAATAGAAAATAAAATTCCCTTCTTGGCTTCACTGGGCCATTTTAGTTTCCCTCGTGGCACAAAAGGTTCACTCACACCCTGATTTTAGGTAGCTCAAATGGCCAGTAGTTGTTGCAGCAGAATTTGACCGTGAAGTAATGGGTGGAAGGTGGCTTTAGGGAGATGACAATTGTTGCGGTGGGTTTTCAAAAGACAACAGTTAAATCCGTCCGTTGTTTGTTCAGAGTTTCATATCTTCAGACTACAAAGATGAAACATTTCCCTTTGTATCTATATAAACATTGTTAGCCCAAATTTAAACCTTCGTGTTTGGTCAATCATATCTCCAAATGGAGACAACTGGAGACGCTAACAACATAGAATTTAGATTTTATACACAAGCAAATACTTATTTGTCACAGGTCTGAGCTTCAGGGCACACAGGTAAGAGAGCTGCAGGTAATCGCGTGGTCCCAGAGTCCGTCCCTCAGGCAGCACCTGCATATTGCCTAAAAGGGATAAGGGCCAGGTTTATTGCCCGGTGATAAAGGTGACTTTCAAGGGAAATGCCGAAGAGAATCATGCATTTTTTGCACTGGTCATCACATAAGCTTGTTTATGCGTAGCTCCTCACGTTTAAAAGACTGCATGTCAATCTTGCCTATTCAGAGGTTTATAAAATAAAAGTTGCACAAGCAAACAGCAATGGCTTGACATACAGTTGCCTGTCTGAGACCACCGGGACTATTATATTATAATGTTCGTTAGTCATGTGATAATCTAGCCACTTATTTTTTTCTTCTTTTATCCCCGTTCTTGGAACGGATAAGACCAATCGTTTTCAGTCATCGCCCGTGGAGCGAATTGGACATATTTTTCATTTCTGTTCGTAGAACAGAATAGAGATAATTTCGGCACAACATTTTATTGCACTTCACCATGAAAACCGTTGAAGATAAGTAAGTCTTTTTTCACCATTTCTTGTATCTCTTCTTACACTTTATAGAACATGTTGCATGTTGTAAATATTAAACAATCATATGTGTATTGTTCGTGCGAGTTAATTGTTTGTCATTCTTTACCGAATGTTCATTGTTTGTATATCCATGAATATACTAATGCATTATCAAGTGTTCGTTATATACCAATACCCATTTTTCTGATATGGTGATAGATAAATAGTTAGATTGGATTTCATCTTACTTGCGTTTATAGATATCTTTCATTTTAGTTATCTTTTTATTTTTGCCATATACATATTTCTCATTCATATATATATATATATATATATATATAGTCATCTACAGACACAGTGTTTCGACGTATCACGTCTCTTCTGCCTATAGCAGGGATAGAAACCCGATCGATTCGTCATCAGTCGGACTGCTTAACCGCTCGGCCACAGTCACCTACAGAATAGGAAGGGGATTTTAACTGTTAAATAAACACATCTTTATATATATGTAAAGGCCGCTATAGAGTGTTCCATCCTTCTTAAAGGAGAGCATTGCGTTTACGTTTTAGTTGGCGGTCGTCAGCGAAATAATCCACTCCAAATATATATTATATATATATATATATATATATATATATATATTAACAATGGAAAGGAGTAACCTACTCGAGTTTCATCGATTGATTCTTCAGGGTTACTTTAGTTAAATTAAACTCGATTAATTTAACTAAAGTAACCCTGAAGAATCAATCGATGAAACTCGAGTAGGTTATTCCTTTCCACTGTTAAAATAAATGTATGCTCTACATTGTATTGAGCATTTTGTATTTGTTTTTTCTCAACCTTAGCCTCTGGATATTGTGCGCTTCCAACGATCGTACTCATACCCACCGGTAAGTTACTACTTATACATTTACAAATATATATATATATATATATATATATATAAGCTTAACATCGACCATGTTAAGGATTTAATATTTATTTCAACCGAAAGATTCTCGTCTCAATATTTCTTTTAGGTTTAATCACTATATTATATATTTTAATTAAACTTATTATTGCTTTTATTTGATATTTGCTTGAATACACTATAGATAAAAAAAATTAAAAATTGGATTGTATTATAATGACATGAAAATTTAGATGGTTTGGACTCGGAAAATTAGATTAGGGTTGAATTTGAATTACAACGGTTTGAAAAAAAATTCTTAGGGTTTTTGTTTGTTTTGTGGTGTGAGAATACCCGGTCTGCATTCATACACCTTCGATGCACAATGTCGATGACCCCACGTTGTAATGTTCTGTGCAGCCCGATTCAAAGGTACTAGCTAAAGACAAGTTCACAAGGATAAAAACACAACACAAAGTTTGATAACAAGACGCTAATGGAGGAGGAGGGTGGGACACTTTGTGTAGTTTGTGGTGGAGTAGAGGACACTTAAGTCTATGTTGTCAGCTGGCAAGAAAGTTGTCTTAACTATAAATCAATTGCTGGCTTCACTAATGCGGGTTCCTGTCTATTTTCTATCTACTGCTACTGGGACGACACTCTCACTCTAACGGCCGGTCTGAAACTGCCGAAGAGGCTTTAGCCGGCTGAATATATGCAGATTCCTCCACTACTCCCCCATGAACTCCACACCCAGAAACGGGTACTAACTTTTCTTTTCAGACATCGTGACTGCAATTTCTAAAATTTCTAAATATATATATATATATATATATATATATATATATATATGAGAGTACGCAAACAGTTTGTTTGATATGGCGATAGCCGACAATTTTGGGGGGAATATTGCTTAATTAAAGTCATACCTAATTTGAAAATTAATTAGTTGATAATTAATGAATTAAGCGAATATATCTGTTCAAATGTAAGGCGTAAACAAATCGAGAAAAGTCAATCTCTGTATGTACATTTCGGCCTATTATGCCTCATCAGCAGAGTTATAGACACACACACACACACACACACACATATATATATATATATATATATATATATATATATATATATATATATATATATATAACGTTACGTATTATACTTACTTGCAGAAAAGTTTCATATCGTCTCTTTGATAACCCCGACAGAACTTTATCACATGACTTTTGTTATTTTCTGACAGCACTCTACAACGTTCACTTTTTACATTCTTTACTAGTTACACATTTGTCTTACAATAGAGACTCTAATTTCCTACATCTTTCTACAATTGCTTATTCCAATTTCCGGATGCCAAACAGATAAGACCGTCTGATAAGCGAAATATTTATCACCAAACCCGTCCAAAGAAGTCGTTAGATAAGTTTTAACATCTTCACTTAAAGTAAAGTTTTGTAGCAATTTCACCTCGTTGTTAATTTGAAATGATTGAGGATCCACGAAAGGTATAAATATATAAGAACAATTCACGACGAAAGTGATAACATGGTGTTTACGACCATGTTTACGATATATTTGAGCAAAATTGATCGAAAAAAAGTTTAAAATGTATTAAAAAAAATTTTTTTCCAGATGCTCATTATGTTACTACTTTTCGACTTGGACAAAAATTTGACCTTAAATAATCTATTTAATTAATTTTAATTCGTTTTTTAAATTAAAATGAGCCAACACATTGTCAGTGCCTGTGATAGTAAGAACAGTTTATTGCATGAGAAAACTTGATAGAAGTTGAATACAAAACATGATAGTAGATACAAATAATACGTTATACATATGTATATTATAGGCAAATAGCCTTTAATGAGTCTTCAGGCAGCTGGTAATAGAATAAACCACTTACTGGCTTGGGCAGGTTTTCGTGTACCATGCACGCAGAATGGCAATGGACAAAAGACGCAACTCGTGCGTGTTATCTCTGTGAAAACTGGAGGGTGAAAAGGCATTCGTGTAACATACACATGGAATGCTTGGGGAAAAGCCACCTACCCTATGGACAGGATACATAACTGGTGTGTTACCTCAGAAGGCTAGAAGGTCTAAAAAACCTGACTTTGGCGTTTCTGTCTTTTATAAAATGCCTACCCCCACCACCTAGTACCTAACGGAAGAACCGAGGCAAGTAAGGAATATAATCCCTACATCGTGAAATTGACAAAAATGTTCAACATTAGGATCGTGCTATTTATTGTGTAATAAGTATATGCTTTGATTTAAGAAAACCAATTGTATTTTTAGTGTTTTATTTATTTATTTTGTTGGGATTATCTTCCCTGGAAGAGTTATCTTCCCGCTGGGTTTCCGTGCCGGCCACCAAAGGAGGTCTTGTATTTAAGCGCGAGGTTCAAACTCTTCTGCCTCTTTTGCTACATCTCCTCGTACGAGCACATAGGTTAGAGATATTGTCACACCTTCTCGGTGGGGGCTGCCCCCAATGCTATGCAACTCTCCGGGGGGGCTTCGGCCTCTCATCACTAGTAAGTGATTTTGAATGTATGGACTCTCCGGTTCTTTAATTTGTACTGTTGTATGTTCATGTACATGTATTTCATTGTTACTGTATCTTGTGCTGTTTATTATATAAAATGTTATGTCCACACAGCGTGTCGGAGTTGTGTTTCAATTCTAACTTTGAATCTTACAATTTTATTCTATTTTATTGCACACAATAGGATGCTTTTACCCAACCCCTCCGCTCGCCCTGTCAGAATACGCTGACTGTATCCACTGCAGGGAGTAATAATGACCCCCAAAAGAGGTGTCCTGGGTATGACACTAAACTGCGTCTAATGGTGAGGCTCCAGTTCTGGGGATCTCGGGAGTGTGGAGTATCCCTTCATTGCCACTACTCCCATTTCGACTCTGACCTGGAGTGGTAGCACTTGTTAGTGTTCCATCTATTGGTCAAATGGATTTGTTTAAAATGATTCGTATTTGATACGATTGTGTGCAAAATGACTCTTAAGAAACAAGTACACAAAAATATAAATATGAACGCGATTCTCTAACCCCTAAGCATAAAATTTACCATAGCCAGGTGGGCATACCATTAAAATCAATCAAACAAACAATCACCTACTCCCTCCGTCATGCGACGCAAGATCATTATTAAGCGGAGTACAGCTGGTTTGAATTGATAGTTTTTCTTCTCCCAGATCGGTTGCCGTGCTAAATCTAGAGAGCACAGTCTGCCCTACTATTTACCCATAACTGGTGGAGAAGAGAGAGATGCATGATTTTCGCAAGAGTATTAGTGCAATTGAAACGCAAACAGCCTCGTTCAGGATTAGAAAGCTGTTTGCATTTCAATTCGCGCTAATGCCCTTGGGAAAGAGCGTGCATACACACCCCCCCCCTAGCTGTGGATAAAGAGTAAAGCAACAGTAATTAACTTTCTTTCCGCTTCCTACATACATCAGAAATTGTGAACAACAATTTTACGGACTTTTTTTTTTTTTTTTTTTTTTTTTTGTATATTAAACAAAACAGTTTTGCTATTTATTTGAATATAATTCATTGGAAAATTTTTCTTATTGTGAACTTTTTCGAAATCCTAAATTAATAAAACATTTTCTCCGTTTTATTTTAATATTTTTGGTACATGACTCTTGACACAAGATAAACTGCTCATAGGTACCACCAAAATACGTCACGTAATCAGTTTAGGTAATATTGAAGGAAGAAACGTAAATATTTTTAACTTTTTTTTAAATCTCGCAAAAAAGTAAAATAGAATAAACATAAAGAGTTCTCACAAAGAAAAATAGTTAATTCAAAGATTAAATTGTCCGATTGGGGAAAAATTACTCATCGTTATCTTGATAAATAAGTAAAACAGTCCTTTTTTTTTTTTGTTTTTTTTACAACAGGGTCAGTTTTTATATTGATATTTTTAGCAGAGTTCTGTACTCATGGTTCTTTTACTAAAACAAATCTCGTATAGAAACTTATAAAAATTTCTGATATAATTATTCAGACTCTTATCTTTATAGAAAAAAAAAGTAAAAATCGTTTTTTGTCGGTTCAATTTTTCACATTACATAAAATAAAACCTCTTAAAAAATATTTCCCCTAATATATTTTAGGAAAAACCTATTTCAAACATATTTTAATCAAAAGGTAAGTAATTATGGAAATTTTCGTGAAAATCAGACCATTAATTGATTTTTCATAGAATTTTTTAAAAAGCTTCTAGTCGTAACTTGTTTTTGGCTAAGTTAAATTTCAATTGATTTAACAGTGCGAAAATGTAAACATTGTTTTTGTTCATAATTTTCATTATTTCCGTACGCTGAATTTTTTTTTTTTAATCATCAGTTTTTTTAAAATGTTTCTTCTTTTGAAGGGAGAAAAAAATTTCAAGATAATATTAACCTTTATGCAAGTTTCGTTGTTTTAAATATGGGTGGGGGTAAATTTCACAGGGCAAATTGGAGGTATCTACTGCTCAAGCACTGATCACTACTACCGTCGCACTTTCTCTCGGTTTTATCTATTCAATAATTATATATTGTAGGCGATTAGAGCTTATGAGTAGTCTACACTGAAGATTCTAATTTCAAACCTTTTATATTTGTATTCATTTCAAAACTAACCGAAAGAAACATAACTGATACTAACTTGCAGAGAATTATTAATTTGTAAAAATGATTGTCAAATGTGTCACTAGAAGTTAAGAATTGCGAGAAGTTTATAGTGTTATTGTGTAAAACAGCAAGCAACAATCTTTTGTTGATAATTAATTATAAAGCTTAGGTGTATACTAAATTATTAATGAACTTTGAACATTCAACACTAAACAGTGATCACTTTGTGGAAAGAATTATGAACAATAACACAATTTCTAACGACAACGCAGCAGTTTTCCCCTTTTTAATTAATTTTGACAGCAGATTATCGACGAGTTCGACGATTGTTAAAAAATATTTTTTTTACCAGTTCTCATATCGTAATCTAGAGAAAGAATTTTTTGGGAGAAAAAAAAATGAATTTTCAGTGTAAATCCAATAAAAATGATTTTTTCTACTAGAAAATAGCAAATTAAAGATAATTTTTAAATAATATTAAATAATGATAAATATTATTATTACTAATACTATTACTACTATTATTATAACAAAATAATAACTATCCTTAAAATGTTGTGCGAAAAGCGGGAAAATGTAGTTTCTTAGATTTACAGCACTTTTCATGTTTAATTCTCCGTAATCAACAGTAACCTCACTTTCACCTTTTCTCTTAAATAATCACTCTTTTTTTTTATTCACCTCTTTTTATTTTCTCATAAATTCCCCAATCATTTTACATAAGAATAATATTTTTGTTTTCCTCGCCATCAAGCCCCCATCTCTCTCTCTCTCTCTCTCTCTCTCTCTCTCTCTCTCTCTCTCTCTCTCTCTCTCTCTCTCCCATATCCATTTCTCTCGATTCCCATCTCTATCTATTCTAAACACATCACGCTACCCCCTCCTCTTTTTCTCTCTTTAGTTGATCTCTCTCTCTCTCTCTCTCTCTCTCTCTCTCTCTCTCTCTCTGCAAGGAATCCAAAAATATTACACAAGTAAATTATTGTTCTTTAATTTTATTTTTTCCAATCGCAATGCTTAACTTTCATTTCCCTTTCCACCTAAAGAACACAAGAGGGAAATAATTCGTCAAATCCAACAGTTTTACAAATAATTCCCAACAGCCTCCTTTGTCCCCCCCACCGCCTTTTCCCCCACCACAGCAGACGACGCTTTCAGTGTTCAAAATGGCTGACCGTCCAGCGGTTATTGTTGATTTGGACGACCAAGAAGGGGTAAGTGTACTATTTTTTAAGGGTTTTCACCACAATTATTTGTATAGAAATTATTTCTAACGTCTTCTTCTGTTAATATAATCATACTGATTATGGTTCAATTAGCTGTGTGTGTCTTTAAAGAGCTAAACCCATCGTTTGCATATTGTGTTGTGCTCACTAGTGTTTGTGTTTTTACAGGATTTTAGGTTCTTTCTCGTATTTGTGAGTTTATTTATTTAAATATCTATTATCAGAATCGCGGCAGATGTTCCGGAGTTGTCTTTTTATTTATTTTTCATTTTGCTTATTCTGTTTATCCGTACACTTTAAACAACTAAGTCCATTTAGTTTTCAAGTTACATTTTTTCTTACACGTGTTACTTATATCGGCTCTAATATTTTACACAGTTTATTTAGTACTACTGTTAGTTTATGTGTCAAATTCTACTAAGTAATAACTAAACACTAGAATCTACTTATTTTTATTGAGTTTGGCTTTTTAAAATTTATAAAAATTATGTATATCATTTTTTTAAATACACATTGGATACTATAGTGGGTCTCTCTCTTTACGAGACTTAAATGTGGTATATTTAAACTTAACTTTAAATTTTACAGTTTCATATTACGAATTTAAAATTTATAGGAGAATTAATACAGAAATTAAGGCACAAAAGCTATAAAAATATTCTAAGTCTCGGAGAAAACTAGTTTTTACTGCTTGTTTTCTGTGCATTTTTTTTCGATCGTTCACATGACTTAAAAAACATACACCCATGCTTCTCATTTGTGTTTAATTAATTGTTTTTATATATGAAAATTCGTCTATACTTTTTAAAAAATTTTTTATGAGTCCTACTGATTAAAAAGCTTCAAAAGTTATCTTAAAAGGGCGTTAGTCTATCAATGTGAGGCATAATTTCGTCACAATACAACAAAGTTTTGTGAACGTGTCACAAGAGGAAGGCCGCCTTAATTCTACTTCCTGTAAATACCTTAATTAGATCGTAAGACCTTTTATCAGCTGGTGGTTGTATTTTATACTTATTAAGTATTAAATTAAAACTATTTTTTTGTGATTACAGACACAAAAATATTAATAATAAAATCTAACAAATGATTAACTCTTATAACTACCGTATAATCTCGTTCTCATTTTAAAAAAAACATAAAAAGTACCGTTTATAAATGTCGAGGAGTCACTGGTGTTTGTTTATTTTTACTGTTATTACGTTGAAACAACATTTCGTCTTTATAACTAGATATAATCCAACAATTTGTATTGTAAATACACACATTATACCCCATAAATCTGAAAACCAGATGTAAATTTTTAGGTATCAGCTAGTTTATCTTTTTTTATATATACTTACTAGATTACTATAGAATTAATTGAATAATAATTTTATAGTTTATTTCAAAGGTTAGTCAATATGGACACTTGGTTAAATGGGTAGATACATTTTTTTAGCAAGTCGGGTTTAAAATCCCTTCACTTATTATTTGCCTTATCTAAGTTGCTTGATAAATTCAAATAACTTAAAATTATTTGTTCTTGATTTAAATGAGCATTTCGCACGACTTAAGTAAACAATGTTTACTTAATCGTCCGAAACACAAGTCATTTGTTTGATTTTAAATAACATCCGAGTGACGTGTTCGTAGCAGTGTCCCTTTCAATACTACTTGCTTATGATCGCCTATGTGGATTATGGAAGACTAGAATTGCTACTGCATAGGTGTGCCAACTACACTTACAAAGATAAGAGAAATTGTACTTGTTAACTTTTTTTATTAGAGTTTTAAGATTTAACTTATTTACAACTAGTCTACTTATTTGCTTCTAACATTCGAAGTGTTTTGGACATTTTGAAAATGACAAAAATAACATAACACTTGTAAGAGCTCTTTCTATTCATAAAGTTTGGAAGTTTAATTTTTAAAGGAAAATGAGGATGAAATATTGAATAGCATTCCATTCAGGGTACTACTGCAGAGATGCTGATAGGTACGCATCCTGCGTCCCTGACGCACAAAAATCTAAAAAGGACGCAGTAAAATCGTATCCATGCGTCCCAATCTTTTTCTTTTTCTTCCCTCACCATTTCAAGCTAACTGCAAATACATTTGAATAGTTTCTTAGAAACGAATTAGACAGGATAGCTTACAAGATAGGAGTTAGACGACTTTAGTTGGAACCCATAAATTTTCCCGGGGACTCATTCAAAGCTAATATGTGCGTCCTAGGACGCACTAAATCAAGAAGCTATCAGCATCAATGCTACTGGTTATCTTTGTGGGTATGAACACGCAAGCAGACATAGATTATGTTGTCACTTGATCCGATTTTTTTAGGGGCCATGACATCGACAACATTAAACTTTAGGATAAAAAAGGCATTTTTTTTTTTTTTTACAGAACAATTCATATTTGTACTTACCCAATGTCAACAAAGATGATGACAGAAATTCTATCTAGTGATTTCAAATTTTGCATCTGTTTTATTCCTTCCAAAAAGTAAACAAGTAGTAGTATTTAAATTCAGTTTATATTGTAAAAATAGCATAAAACATGCAAAATTATTTAAGTTTCATAGCACCATAAAATTTTCATCTGGTCGACTTTAAAATGACAAGTTTATCTTTCACTAAAAAAATAAAGTCAGAATAGTTTTCTATTCTTAAAAACTAGCATTTGTATCTTTGTTTTTTTTGTTTTTTTTCTTTTTTCGTGTAATTATTATTATCCCATCTATTCCCACCCCAAGAAAAGTAAAAGTGAAAGAAACATTGTTGCAGGTAGTTTTCCTTGCTAAGCAACGACTTTCTTTATTGTAGTCGGTGGAGGTTTAGATTCCTCGTATTTACAGTTTTCGGCATAAATAAAAAGAATATCTACCATCCACAAAGTTCACTGTTCTTTGATCTACAAAAATAAAGACTTTTTTTTAAACCAACTGCTCAATTCATTTACGTGTAGTTTCAGTTGAAGATCTTAGATATATAAAATTAAGTTTTGTTCTTTCCTCAATGACTTTCATTATGACTAAAATAAAAATATATAGTTAAGTTCAAAGTCCAGTCTTTTTTTTCTCTCTCTCTCTTTTATTTTAGGAATAGAATATTTATTAGACATTATTTTGCAGTGTCAAATAATAATAATAATAATAAATGAATAAAAAAAAAAAAATGTCAGTACTTAAAATTTTCACAATGAAGAAAAAGTAAAATTGTACTTTTTCATTGAACACTTAAAATTAAATGTTTAAAAACGCTGTGATGTTTCCATTGTGAATTTCAGTTGTGTACCCTACAAAAAAAAACACGTTTTTATAATTTGAACTTTCATTTAATGAAAAGCAGGATCAAATTCATCTACTATAATAAAAACATTTTTTTTAAAAATATTCTAAAATCTAAGAGACTGTTACTTTGTTGCGATTTCGTGGCAAGTATTGATAATAGTCGTGAAATGTTGAGAAGAGTATTTTCCTGTAATGAACATGCTTCTTGTTTTTTATATGCTCGATGTTGTAGTTAAAAGATAACACAAAAATTGGATTCTGAAAAAAAGTGAACATTTATTAAACTTTGCAATTAAATTCATTGAGTTTGAAAGTAATAGTTTATTGTTATGTATTTTCTAAATGTACAATTTCATTTTT
The DNA here is from genome assembly GCA_023376005.1 of Doryteuthis pealeii. Classification (NCBI taxonomy): domain Eukaryota; kingdom Metazoa; phylum Mollusca; class Cephalopoda; order Myopsida; family Loliginidae; genus Doryteuthis; species Doryteuthis pealeii. The sequence continues at coordinate 105,165,088 of CM042142.1, read as the reverse complement.
AAAATAGCTACAAAAAATACCAATTTAGAATATATCTTTCCCTCTCAAAACAGACTAGACTAAATGTACTAATGTGAGGTTGCATCTTAAAATATTGTGAAAATGTAGATAGCCATATAAAACGCTACTGACATAAATTGGTACTTAGATATCAAACTATAAGTTTAATGGAAGTAAAATAAATAGACTTTAGTTTTCCCCCACCTGATCTTGTGGACCGAGACATCTCACGAAAACATCACATTTGATTTCCTACACTGATTCTAAGTAGCAATCAGTGGTTACATTAATCAATTAAAATAAACATTAAGAAAGCAATGAGATATATACATATTATATGTATATATCTCATTGCTTTCTTAATGTTTATGTATATATATATATATATATAATATACCAAGCGTGTTGGTAGATCCTTGCGGAGAGAAAAAACCCAGCAGAAAGTTCGATTGTAAAAATATACTACCAAACATCAACCAGGAAGAAAAAAATTTTTTGAAAAAAAGAAAGGACCAAGATATTCGTACCACAAAAAATAATTTATTGGTACAGTATTTGGCCAAAAGAAAAAACAATTTATATGTATATATATGTATATAAGATATATATATATATTCATATAACTGCTAGGAGAAGCTAATATGTAAAAAGTGCTCGATACCTAAGTAGAGCCAAGTAATAAAGATAATCTAATGAGTCAGACGAACCTACTATTAGTTTCGCATAAAGCTCTTCAGGGCTAAAATCTGACTCTCTCTCTCTCTCTCTCTATCTATATCTATATATATATATATATATATATATATATAAGGACAGATATCAATCAGATTTGGTTCTTTTGGTGGGTATCAAATCTCATCACAATGTAGCAGTAGGGTTGGTCGATATTTAACTTTAAAAAAATATTAAATTGTCCAGGGGCGTGAAAGTTGTGTGTTAGTATACTGAATACTGATACCAAAAATTAGATATTTTACTTGCAGCATTGTTTGAGAAAATAGCATCAAAGATCCTCTGCTATAATTCACAAAAATCTTTGTTTCTACAATATTTAGCCTAGAAATTTGTTAAATTTATTAATTTCAATATTTAAAAGAGAAATGTTATCATTTTAAATGAAACGAATAAAATATCACAACTAGAATTCAAATTGAAAATATGCCCCTCAGTTCCAAAATCGACCTACCCTAATGTAGCAGCCAAAGGTATTCATATGATGGGGCTGATAATAATTTTTCTCAAGAAATTTTATTTCTTTTTTATATCTTCTTTTTTTTTTTGTAAATTTGGCTTCTATTATAATTGTATTCTACTATTATCATATGTAATTTATGTCTTATAAACTAAGAATGTTTCTTACAGCTTACCATTCATAGTTTTGAATTTAGCATTAATAATAATAGTCATAAAAATAATTACAACAACCATCATCCCAGAACTTTACATTTAAAGTAGTTTACTATTTCTAATATCTCATCAGATCTTAAAAACAATTTAGTATCATTTAAACACTAGATATAATCATAAAGGAAATAGTTAATTTCATTTAGAACTACTGTCTTGCTTTGGCCAAAAATTATAAATTATTAATTTTAGAATGATTTTCTTAATGTGGTTAAACCTAAAAATATGAATGATTTTGTAAATATTTTGTTTTAAGAATGTTTTGAGATAGTCAAGAAATCAAGGTTTCCTCTCATTTTGATTTTTGTATCTATATGTAAAAAGCTTTATGTATCAAAGCTTTTCAAGATATAAAGCTGTTTCAATCTTAGATATTTAAAAAAAAATCTTTATTTACTATTTGATAGAAAAGTATAAAAAGCAATTGAAATGCTCAATAAAAATTTGTTTTAACATTTCCTTGATTCACCTAACAATTATTTCTATATTCTTCTTTCTTTGTTTCCAATTCAACTTTATTCATATTATTAATATTTTCTATTTTCAATATATTTTTTATTTTATTTAAAAAAATTAATTTTCACTTAAAAGATATTTCTCTTCTATTAGTATTTTAAGAATGAATTAATCCATTTTTTTGGCATTTTTCTTTAATTTCTATTTTTGCTTATACGCCTAATAATTTTCATTTTAAAATACAATGACCCCCAGAATTATTTATGAATGTGATAAGATACAATTTATTTATATTTCATTGAATTTTTCAAGTTAGATATCAATTAGATGCCCAGGATATATTTTTTTATCTATATAAAGTATTATGACTTTTATTAAAATATAGAAAAAATGGTAAAATTGAATTTACACGATATCAAATATTTAAATTTTAAGAAAAACATGTGCATAATAGAAATGTTTTCTTCCAAAATTAAATTGAGAATATTTCAGTCTTTTTTAAACTTTTTTAAAAATTTTTACTGTTGGTTGGTTTTAAAAATAGAGAAATAATCAAATACCAACAAAAAAGAGACCCAGTCTCTACTGTATATTTAAAATTAATAACCTTTGTTCTTCTTTAAAGAATTACTTATATCTTTTAAAATATTTTAAACCTATTTAAACCTGAAATCCTATGAAATAGCAGAGGTGGTTACTACTAGAGTAGGCTCAGGCCTAATTAGTGATCATGCTCCACATATTAATCATTTGTGTTTTTTGTAAAAAAAACATGTAATGTGTGAAAATATACATGTTTCTTCTTCTTCTTAAAAAAATGTATCTCTTATTTTAAAGAGCCAGGTGAAAAATATTGGAATTGTAAACTTATATTCTTGACATGCTAAACCTTTGACATATTTTTTTTTAATACAAAATATAATCCTAAATGTAATTAAAGCATTGTTCTGCAAGTTTTACTGGATTTTTTTTCTTCATAAAATTTTATATGTATACAAATTCTTTTATCAAAAGAAAACCTGATTTAAAATGTGATTACTGAGAAATTATTCAGTTGAATTTCTTTAGGTGAAATATGAACTAAAATGAATAATGGTTTCATGATTTCATTTTTTGTTAGTTGAATGTGTATAATTGTGTTAAAAAAAAACTCATTCTTTCCAAAATTCTGAATTTTTATCAATGTTATGTAATATGATGTAGAAATGCAGCATGTGGCATGGCTTCTCTTGTATGATTACTGGTTCTTCTTAAACAATGTTATCATATTCTCATTCTTTTGCTTTGTGTTATAAAAATAACTTTATTGAAAAAAGAAAATCGAGTAGACAATGTTTCTTCACATCCTTCAGGAATTAAGTTACTCTTCATACTTAATAGAATGTCAATAATTATGATGATTTATACAATAATTTCAAGAAAAATTTCAGTGTGAATTTGCTACATTAAAATATTGATTTCACTTTCAATATTGATTTCACTTTCTAGTTTATTCAAAATTCTGTTAATATTTCATTTCTTTTATTTTCTGAGATCTGATTTGGAAATTATGTTTTATTTATTTACTTTTGGCTTTGTTTTACAGCACACTAAGGATTTACTATACTTTATTTCATATTCTGAAATTTTCTAAATACTGTATTTGTGTATATGTATATTTATATGAACAAAAAGTGATAAGACAAACAGGAATATTTCTTATATGTTATTTATTCTCAACTAGTTTCAACCTTAGGTTATCATCAGAAGATTTCTTGTTTGAAGAAATTGTTTTTAGAGAGTTTTTGAAAGGGAGCATTATAAAAGAATTATAGAAATTGAAATATTTTTCTTTTTTTTGGGGGGTGGGGGGGGGGGTGACATGCTATTATAATCCGGGTAGAGGAGTGTATTAGTAGTAGCAAGTCCATCTGTTCCATGAAAAAAAAAAATGTGTGTGTGTGTGTATTTAATATTGTTAAGCCAGGTAAATTTTGTAGCCAGCCTATACTCAGCTGAGAATAATTTTTCTTTTTTATTATTATTATTATTATTATACATATGTGAACTTTAAAACTAGTTGATAGGTGTCATGTGTCTGGTCAATTGAATCTTATTAGAAGCTTTATCTTTCTACACAAATTTAGGGTAGTTAATGTTCTGACAATTCATTTTGTTTATATAATTTATTATTTCTGCATAAATATGTTTTTCCTTTTAAAAAGCAGAGTAAAATATACCTGTGTTTTATATTTATATATATATATATATATATATATATATAGGTAAAAGGATAGTGAACAAAAAATAATAACTCAACACAAGTCTAAGAGTTGAAATATTTCAACTCTTAGGCTTGTTTTGAGTTATTATTTTTTGTTCACTATCCTTTTACCTACCTCATACTGTCAGATTTTACTCCAACCATCCTATCTTCATATATATATATATATATATATATATATATATATATATATATATATATATATAGGTTTGGTGGTTGGTTTTGAAGTCTATCACAATTAAAGAAAAATGAGGTAACTATGATGTTGTTTATCTACCTTTTATTTATATTCTTTATTGTTATTTATATATAAGAATATAAATCAAAAGTAGACTAACAACATAGTTACCTCATTTTTCTTTAAATTTGCATTGTGATAGCCTTCAAAACCAACCACCAAACCAATATAAATACAATGCTTCAAGCAAATTATAAAACTTACATATTATTCAAATTTAGACCATTCATTATTTTTATTTTATTTATTCATTTTTAGTAAATTTTTAATTTAATAAAAACTTATTCTCTCCTTTAAAAAAAATGTTGATTGAATACTGAGGTAAATAATACAAATGTTATATTTTAGTATTCTTTTGTGTTTGATGATTGTGACATTCAGGTAGACCAATTTTAGGAAAATGCTTATCAACCTCCATGGGTTATTTAATGACAAAGCCATCCTTGTAGAAGAATAGTAATGGTGCTATTTAACCCATTGCTGGGAGGATGAAGGGGTTCATACCTTTTTTCAAGGGTATTAGTTCAAAAGTGAAAATAAGAGTGCAACTGGAGTTCAAACTTATTTACTATGATGTTGCAGTCCAGCACATTAGTCTCTACGCCACGGGGGTACTCCATCTAATTTTGCTGAGAGTTTTTTCAGGATTGGAATAAAGTCATATAAAATTTGAAAACAATATCTTTAATCATTCAATCACCATGAAATTTGCATCAAATTTTTATGTAAAATTTTTTTAAAAAGAAAAAAAATTTTTTTTTTCCCCCCTGAAAACTGTCAAAGTGGGCTCCAAATTTCCTCATTATTTTGGGAAAGCCATTCTTAACTAATCATAAATGCCATGAACTGGATCATTTTAGATTTTTGAGATGGAAAAGAAATGGTGCAGTTTGTCTTCGTGTTCCTTTTTTTTGCCTTATTTTTAAATTCAGGCTACATTTTGCCCTGTTAACACAGCTTTAGACTGCATCGACTTTATCACCTGCAGAGTAGTAAGATCCCACTCAAAAATGGATCTCTGGGCTGGAACATGATATTAAATTGTATTTGGTGGTGAGGCTCCTGTTGTGGAGCTCTGGGATGTGTTGAGACACTCTTTTTTGCCAGTACACCCAGGTTCACTCTGCCCTTGAGTAGTAATAACTGTTAGGGTCCCATTAATTGGTCAAATAAATCTGTTTGAAAATTAGTATTAGATAGGAATACTTGATACAAATTATTTGCACTTATGTGCAAATTATTTATGTTAAAACTAATTACTTGTAGTTAAAATTATTTACAAAGGATTATTATTATCATTAGTTACTTGAAAACATAATTCCTTGAAATATTTGAGACCATGTCATTGTAATTAGATAAGAATAGTTACTTGAAACCATATAATTTCTTGAAATATTGGAAACCATATAATTGTGATTAAAAAAAAAAAAAGTATAGTTAGTTGAAACCATATAATTTCTTGAAAAGCAGACTGATTTTGACATTAAATAAACCAATGATTGTCATGCCACAAAACCAATCAAACCATTAGGCTATTATTGAGACTTTAGAATTCAGGATCTAAACAAGCTAATAAAATCTGGATTATGATGTTTTGTAGTACATTAGCACTTGTTAGATATGAATTACAAAGAGAAGATTACTTTAAAATGACTTCTCAGAAATACTGACTAAATTTGGAGCACATTTTGACATTATATACTGAAAAAAAAAATTCTACTGCAAGACTGAGAAAATTTGCAAAATCTCCATAAGTTGAGGCCATGAGTCCATTTTCTATGTAGAAGTTCTTTAAATGGAATGATGTCAAATTAAATTGAAATGAAATAATACATCTCTATCACACTACACAAAATAATTATTATTCTTGTGATTAAATGATTAAAAATATTAAAATTTTACAGGACTTTATTTCAGGCTCAATATAATCTATGAATAAAGTTAGAGCAAAATCAGATATGTTTAAGTAGAGACGATTGGTTTATTTGATATGTTTGTTTTTTATTTTATATTTCCATTTTGTATGTAGTTAAGGTATTAAAAACTTTTGCTTTATAAGTAAAGTTTCTATAAAATTGATAACATCTTAAAGTTGGACAAGAAAGAAAGAAATATATTTTATGTTGCACAGGCAGTTTTTACACAATTATTCTATGAGTGATGCATTCGATTCTTTTTTTTTTTCCATTGTAACTTAAACGAATTCTATTTTTCCCCAATCATTTTCTTTTTATCTAATGTCAGTCAAGATCTTTGCTAAGACAAATGAAGCAGTCATTTCTTGATTATTATAGAATTGATCTACTAGCAAAACTAAAATCATTATGCAAGTCATTAGATTGTGCCTTTTTATATTTGATTTCTAAGACAAATTTAGTAAAGAATTTCTTCAATACACTCTTCAGAACTTTTCCTTCTTACATAGTTTTCTTATTACTCTAAACTAGAAATATTTAAATGATAATTCACATGAGAAGTCAGGGTCAGCAAACCTTTCTTTATGCTTGTATGTTTAGTCAGTTTGATGGAAGAGAGACAAGTTTTTCCATTTACTTGTCTCTAGCAAGCTTCATTTGAGCCATCAGAAAAGTTTGTTCTTACTATCAATTCTATCTTTATCTTGTGCTTGTAGCCTCACCATTTCAACATCTCTTGTTGTATCAGTATGCAAATATTCCCAGTACCTCATGGTCGGAACAGAGAAATCAATAAATCTAGATTGAGAACATAAACGAAGCACAATAATTCAAGACTCGAAGCTAACTTCCCTTAAAGGAACACAGTTATATTCTACAAATAAAAATGTGGAATAATCAAAAGAAATTAGCAACTTCTTAAAACACAAGTGAATCTATTTTTTTTTTTTTTAAATTCTAATCAATATCAAATTCTCTCTTAACTAATTTAATGTACTGAATTTGTTTTTTTGTTGTTTTTTATATGAAAATTTTTAAAATTTCTTATTTTGCCAGATACTTAATTCGGTTTTTTTTTTTTAGATTTTATTATATGAAGGTTGCTACAGGATTACAAAGAAAAATGTATTGTACAGCTAGAGGGTCTGTGAAACTATTAGGTTTTTATTTAATAGTCTTCAATGAATGATATTGATGTTTCTATGGAGTGTAAGATTATAATTAGCATTTCATAGTTATGTTGAGAATTTTGATGATTAAAAAATGATATTAGGCCACAAAGACTGACCTTACAAAATTATCATTCAGTTGCAAATTGAACTGGAAATTGCTTTATTCTGGTGGATTTTAAGTGTATTGCTCCAATAATTTTGCTATGATTTGCTGTTTTTTTTTTTTTTTGCTTGATTACAGTTATATATATATAAGAATTAGTATGATTATATAATTATAATTAATAATCTATAGGCGATAGATATTAAGTTTTATTAATTTAATTCCATTATGACAAGTCATTCTTTTATAGTTTGGTACCAAAGTGATAATTATTATTTCTAGATAACCGATTGTGATGACATTTAAAAATAGAAAAAAAATCAAATTGGTAGAAACATTTGTTTTATATGTAAAATGCTTTTTTTTTCCCCTCAAACTTTTGCTTTTTATTTCACCCATTATTTCCTGAATCCACTTAAAAATGAATAACTGCCAAAATATATTCTATAATATACATTTTATTCTATTTATAAATTCAATTCTTAATTCTTTCTTAAAAACTTTCTTTTGCTATAAGTGAACATGGACAATGCATATCATTTTACTTTTTGCTATTTATAATGCTGGTTAGTTTTGTTTAGTGCATATCTGTGGTCGAGTATGTTTTTCAAACATTGGACTTCAGTCACAGGAGGTGCTGTAACTTCAGGGGCACAAAAACTATATTATAGTCTTCCGAGACTGAAATGCCAATAATGCTGGCTAATAATGGGGTTTATCTCAAAGTGCATATTTCAACATAGATTATCCTAAGATATATTTCTTTTTTGATCCTTTTGAAATACTGCAAAATTGACATAATTTTAAAAAATATTTTGTAAAGAGTTAAATTTTTATATATAAAAGATTTTCTAATATAACTTACAATAATTTTACAAAATACTAGGTAATTAATAAGATATGATACTAATCTTTAAAATCAACTTGTCATATCTCTAAGAATTTGAACTTTGTGATTTGAATTGGTATTAAACTCTTTTACTGACTTATAAACATTTTAACATTTGATGAGACTGAGTTGCAAATCTGACTTCTGTTCATCCATCTTGATTTGGATTCTTGACTGATGTATATAGTTAATCTAAAATGTTGATATTATGGTCAATTCATGAATGAATTTTAAAAACCATGTGACTTCTGATATGTATTGATAGTATCCCAGTTGTTTTTATGAATGAAAATAGATGTCAATTCATTATGGTAGTCTCTCTTGTATTTATAAAAACTTGGCAACAAATGCTATAAACATTGGCTATGAATTTCTAAATGAAGTAAATTTCATTCCCAGAAGCTTGATTGCTGTTCTTGTCTTTGAAAAACGTAGAAAAACTGTAAATCTTCTGCCATAACTTATTCCTTCTTTGAGAAATTGTGGCCAAACAAGTAGTCCTTTTGTCTGCTCTTATCTGAAGAGATTAGTGTCTTCTTTCTAGAAGATCCCCAAACTATCCAAATGATCAAAATTGTGTGGAGAGTATGCCAAGAATATTAATCACTTTGTTTCTTGCAAGTTTTAAAGTTTATTTAGAGCCAAATATCTGATGGTAAAATGTATAACAGCTGCCATGACTTTTTTTTTTTTTTCTTTCTTTTTATTTATAAGAATTACAATGTAACAACTGCATGACTTGGTTAAATAAATTTTGGCAAGTATAAGACATTACATATTCTTTCTACGTACATGGTATGATGTGCATACACAGCACTGTTACTTAAGTTTCAGCAGATGTCTCTGATAAATGCCAAATCTTCTTTTACAAGTGAATGAACATTTCCTTTACAGGCATGATTTAATTTAACTGTCTTCAAACTGTCCAGTTTCTTATTGGGTTTGATCTTCATTGCCTGTTAAAGGGCAATTTGTCATTGCTGTTGAGTTCAATCCACAGCAGACTTTTACCTCTTAATGAAATAGTTGGCTAAAATAGGAACCGGTGAAGAATCAAATTTACTCAAGTCAAGCATAAAAAGTCTATCTTAAAAGTCAGCTATTATTCCTTTACTATAAAACTAGGAATTACATGTGTTGTTAAACCATATTGGTTACATATGTCTTTTTCTACTTGGATCTTTTTTTTTTTTCCATTTTTACCAGTTGTTCTTATTAGGTCTCTCTATGCAATATAACAGGTTTGATTTCTTTCTTATTTTCTTCATATTTATTCTTATTCTTCCTTAAAAAGATGCATAACAATTTATCTATCTTTCCATTTTATGTATTCATGGCAACATTTCTTATGTAATTCATCTTAACCCTTTCCAGACTAGGAATTTATTTTGAAATTTTATCAAATTTTTTGAAATTTTAAGTCACTTAAAAGTGACTTAAATAAAAATTTTAAGACAAATTTATATAGTACATTCCTTTCTGTATCCAATTTGTATTATTAGATTTGGTTGTAAATAAACACAAATATTTGGCTACTCAGTCTAGAAAAGGTTCCTTATAAAGTAATGGAATCTGTATGCATCAGATTTGAAAAAAATCTTTGTTTTATCATGAATCAAATATTTTTTCTAAAAATGTACTTTTATTTCCTATTGTGTTTTTTTTTTATGAAGTATTTTTTCATTTTATTTTATTATCTTTAAACTGCATCCTTTTAAAATGATAGAAATAATAAGTTAGAGTAAAAAATGATTTGCATTATACAAAATAAGTCTTAATACAAGTTTACTTTTATTTTGCTAGGCTCCTTACTGTTGATAAGTCATTTTTATTTTAAGTAGACACACCTGAGCTGCAAAAAATACTTTGTTTATAATCATGAATATTTAATTACAGATTGTTTTTCTTTTTACAATAGAAAATTGTAATATGTGTTGAATTTTGCCTGCAGATGTTTATTGTATTTCAATTCACTTTTTTTTTTTTTTCTAAATTCTATATCCTGTTTATCCATGGCTGTTTTAGATGTTTGTTTTTTTTCTGAAACATACCATTATGTATTTTCTTATTTGAATCATTAATTTTCTTTTCATAAACTCTTTCTTTTTTGTCTAATGATTACTATACACACATTTTATTTCCTGTTTAAAAACTTGAATAAATATATCTGAAAACTGATTTTCACAATGATTTATGTTATTTTTGCTGTCACTCAGCCTCCAGTGAACCACCGGCTAAGGTGGGTGTGAAAAACTCTAATGTAGTGAAAATAATAATAATAATAATAATAATAATAATAATAATAAAGATCTAGTATTGATTAACAAAAAAAGAGAACTTGTCAACTGGACTTTAGGGTTCCAGCAGATCACAGGGTAAATATGAAGGGAAACAAAAAAATGGACAAATACCTGGATCTTGTCAGAGATTCAAAAAAGCTGTGGAATATGAGAGTCAAAGTGATACCAATTGTAGTTGGTGCACTTGGAACAGTCCCAAAATGCTTGTAAAAAGACTGGAGTATCTGGAAATCAGAGGATGAATTGAGACCATCCAGAATACTACATTGCTGCAATCTGCTTGAATACTCAGACGAGTCGTGGAGACTTGTCACTCAGACTCCAATGAAATACCATCAGCTAACATTGGTGTTTTAAACTCTAATAATAATAATGAACAGGGTTACCTTGATATTGCTCCAGTTGAAATATCTCATGAAATTATTATTAACCTGATTAATTTTGTCTCCTTCTCATTTAACCAAGCTATTCAACTTGGCACACCGCCCTGTCAGTGGGGTGTTAGAATGAGGTTCCAGTTCTAGAGGTTTGGGGAATGTGGAGCACCCCTTCATCACCATTGCTCCCTGGTCCACTCTGACCCGGAGTGGTAGTACCTGTTAGGTCCCATCTATGGGTTAAATAGAAAAACATGAGTTTATAAACAAGTTTTTAAAGAAATACATTTAAATTGATCTTTTTTGTATTTTGTTTTCAAAGTGCTAAATCTCTTTTAGCAACCACAACAAATGTTTTTAATTTTATTGAATGTAATTTGTTTGCTTGAATTTTTAATATTTTTATCAGTTCATTAAGTTTTAATACCTTTTTGAAGATATATATTCATTTGACCATATATAAAACGTCTTTAGTATTATATATATTTACACTGAAAATGCTTTTACAGTAGAGACAACTTTCATAGTATAATGCAATTCACACCGTTGTGATAAAATCTGTTTAAAATTAACATAGAAAATTGAAAAGGAATTTTTTCTATACATTATTTTTATCTACTAATATACTATTTTTGTTTTTTGTCTTTTTAAAAATATTTATTTTTTGATAATGTTGAAAATATATATATATATATATAGATTATTTTTGCTTGGAGTACTGGGCTGTTTGAAATTGAGTGATACTATTACTAAATATTCTTTTAGACATTTGAAATTCACTACTCTGACTGAATTTTTAAAAATTAAACATTTATATAAGCATTATATTTCAACCAAAGTAAATTTCTTTTAATAATATTATTATTTTATTTTTTATTTTTTATATCTGGGAATCTAAAATATCAAAAGATTATACTTGATGTTGCATATATTCATTAGTATGTTAATTTTGTGTTTTAACTTTTTCACTTTATTTGTATTTTCTATTTTACCTCATTATACCAAATGATTGTTACAAGTCATTTATTTGGGTCTTCTGAATACTTCTTTAAAAAAAAGTGAAATGTTTACTTCTAACATTTTCAATTGAATAAACAATGTATAGTCTCCTATTTTGATATATAACTTGTTGGGCATTTTTGACCGTGTCAATCAATGTCCCGTTATACTATCCCTACAGCGATGTTGGAGGCACGTGGTGTAATGGTTAGAGTTGTATGAAATGGACTCGTCAACTAGAGTTCAAATCCTGGATGAGGCTATTTGCATTTCACATTGCACTAATACCCTTAGGAAAGGTATAAATTGAACTACTCTCTCTCGAGCTATTGGTAAATATAGGACAGACTGGGTTATTTAACCTTGGCTAGGAAAACTGAATTCAAACCTGTTAAACTCTGCTTAAGAAATTGACCTTGTATCGCATCCTACTCATGTGGAGGGGCTGGTAAATATATATATATATATATATGTGTGAAAATAAAATGCAGTTTCTCGTTGTAGCACAAATCTTCAGGGTATTTTTTATCCTACCATCGGCCTGTATTTATAACTGGGTTGTACCAGTTATATAATAAATAATATAATATAATATATATATATATATATATATATATATATATATATATATATATATATATATATATATACCTACAATATTGTCCCTAAATTCATTCACTTGACTTTCTTGTATCATTAGTGTTCCCTTGGCAAAATCTCTAAATTACTGATCAATACATATCAGATAGATAAACTCAGAAACCTACCACTTTGCCTTCTTTTTGAATTGAACAAAATCAATTCTCATGGTTTTTCTAATGCAAGAAATACTTATTGAGAATTCAGGATATCAATAACGGTTCAATTTACCTAATTTCTCTCTTGCTACTGACATGTTTGACTTCATTTTCTCCTTTTTACTCCCCCTCCCCCACATTACTTAGTTGAGCAGAAAGTTTTTTTTACTGCATCTGTCACTGCAGCCAAGAAGTGTGTCTGTTCAGGCAATGAGTCAGTATTTAGATAGTCACTTCTCTTTTAAAGATGATATCTCTTACCTTTCAGCAATATGTGGAAAATATTTTTTTTTTTCATAATAAATAATAGTTTTATGTATTTCAAGATATATATACATCCATCTTTGTAGATTGAAGCAATAAGTTTGATTCTGAAATATAAACATCTCTATTCCAGTCTTACCAATATATATATATATATATATATATATATATTTATTTTTTTTATTTTTTTTTTTTTCTATATATTCTGCCTGAAATTGATTTATCAGGGATAATATTGCTAAAAAAAAAAACCCTTTGGTACAAAATACTTTTCTTTTTTATTTCTTTTTTTTTTTTTTCAGTTTTCAAATTTAGATTCATGACTTAGTCTTAAAGGACAGAGAATCTTGGTTCCATTATGCATAGAAAATAAGTCATATATCAATTGTTTTCTCCAGTTATATACAAATAAATCTATTATAACTCAACATTTTATTTTAGTAGATGTATATTTTGTAAGTAGAATGAATAATGACGTTCTTAATGGCTACTGTTTTACATGTACCCTTATTATGTACCATAATTATTAGGAAGCGCGTGGTGTAATGGTTAAAAGTCATGGGAAATGGACTAGCCCCCCCCCCCCCAGTTCAAATCCTAGATTTGGTAATTGCATATCACTTAGCGCTAATACCCTTGGGAAAGGTATGAATCCTACTCTCCCTCCAGCTATGGATAAATAGTAGGGCAGACTGGGCTCTTTAACTTTGGTTTGGTTCTAGGAGAAGGAAAACTCTGAATTCAAACCTGTTAAACTCCGCTTAAGAAATTGACCTTGTGTCACATCCTGCTCGTGCGGAGGGGTTGGTAAATATATATATATATATATATATATATATAGTCCATTAGATTGTTTTATGATTGTTTTTTGTCAGTCCTATTTCATTTCTATATTACAAATAACACATGTAACAAGGATAAATAGACTATCCTTTATTTCACAGTGAACAGTTGAAATTGGCAAATTGTTGAAGAAGAGTTGAGAAAATACTAGAAGATAAAATGACATCTTAGAATGGGACTGTTATCCTTAATAACAGCTGAAAACAATCATAAATCTAAATATCTTACAATTATATCTTCAATTGTAATTAATTTTGTGATTTATTTCATTTTTATTCTAATAAGATATGGTAAATCTATGTATTCTAAATTATAAAGTACTTTATGCTAGAAACAAAACTTAATATTAACTGTTCTTAGACTTTGAACTATTTTCACTGGGGTATTTTATATATAAATGATTTTAATTATGTAATAACATGTGTTATGATTTAATTATGTGATGCCTCATCTAAAAAAAATTCAGACAAATGTGATGACATTTAGCTTTTGCCATGTATAGATATTTTCACTACGAGCAAGTGTGTGTGTGTGTATATATATATATATATATATATATACACACACACACACACACACACACACACACTAGACAAAATGTGACCCGTTGGGTCACCCATTGAGCTCTGGGTTTGATAACTGGGATTAGGGATATGTGAGTTTGCAAAACAAATTACATTTTTAAAAAGATAAATACAGCTGGAAATTAAAAAAAAAACATTAAAATCATTTTGTAAGATTTCTAAGAAGGGAATGTTTGACTTAAATTTATTAAGAGCCAAGATGTTGACCGGGCTAGCTGCTTATGAAATTTAGCATACAAATACATTTTGCACTTTCTAAATCACTCTCTTTATACTCACAGAGAAAGTAACATATATAAAGAAGAGATATATATAGAGTAGGGGGAAAGTAATAGGTTGAATGTTATTGTTAAGTAAGAGAAGGGTTAGTTTTGATTTCATTGCAAATTACGACTAATTAGAACCAATTAAAATGGATTTTAACTCCATCTAGAACTAAGGAATATTTTGATATGAATTTTGTGTCATTAAACTAAATAAGAAAAAAAAGCCTTTAGGAAACAAACATTTTCTACTTGAGTAACATGATATTACACAAATTTTATAATAAAATTGTTAATTTTCCCATTAAACAAATAAATTAGGGTTGGGGTTTAGGATTAGTTTAATGGTAAAATAAATAAATAATTTAGGTTCTGTTTTTTCTCGGTCACTCTGTAATATCATGTTACTCAACTAGGAAATAACCCAAACATTGATTTGCTCAGCTTGAGTATAATAATAGATAGAAATATAATTGCTAGTATAATTTGATCTTAAAGACCATAGACTGCTTTTTAACTGTATCTCAAGAATTTCTGATACAGAGCTGCAAACAACTGTCAGCTTCAAATTGACTTAAGATGGTGAAGAGGTTTAGTGGTTAAGGATATCGGAAAGCTGAGTAATTCTATAGAGAGTGAAAAACAAGGTGATTTATCCATTAGGAATTGGTGGCTTTGATGTTACGAGAAGAATAGCAGATAAAGCTATCCTATTAGATTAATAGCTATCTACTTGACTACCAAATGTTTTCTCTACAAAAGCTCTGATGTTTGAAAGTAAGTAGCTATTCATGAATTTCCAAAGTTCTGAATTTATTTTTATCCGTGTTATTCTTAGTCCATGAGCTAAATAAACTAGTTTTTTTTTGTTTGTTTTTTTTAAGTTTAAAAAAAAATTATTTCAGTAATATTCCTGTTCATTTTTATTCTAATAAGATATGGTCAATCTATGTATTTTAAATTATAAAGTACTTTATGCTAGAAACAAAACTTGACTGCCAAATGTTTTCTCTACAAAGACTATTTTATCTTTTCTGCATGTTGAGACAAGGATACTTGGGAGGAGCCTATAAAATTGTTATTAGCTTTAATAATAATCCTTATTTTTTATCAATGGAAAAGAAAACTTTGTCAATATATTTAAAAATGATTGTCTTATGCTTATATATTATTTTTGCCCACCTCTTATTATAATGGAGATTCATTGTCTGTCTGTAACCAAAACTTTGTCATGGCTTACCTCACAATACCCTCAGGAATTACATAAGTTTATCAGTGAGTTTTTAATTTATAGTCAAAATCATTAATACATAAAATAAATTTATTTATTAACAAGGTTTCTATTAAAATCTGAGTTAGATTTTCCTCAAAACTGCCTATGTTATTAGTGCATTTAAAATCCTGCAGTGTGTCTTATATATCACTAAGAAATAAAGGTTTACATAATATATGGTGTGGTTAATTTGCATACTGGTTTTAACAAAATCAGGTTTAATAAAAAATCACTTCGTGATATTGATCTGTAACATTATTGCTTTATTCTCCAACATATTAGAATCAATCCTATGAATGATTTTATAGAAAAACCAATTAAAACATAATTAAAATAAGTGTAATCTTTTTATATGCATTCTTATTTAATTTCTAATTTAATATATTTCATTACATTAAAACTTAAATACTTAAGCCTGAAGGGTGTGTATACTAGTTGATGCAAATATATCACTTCAGTATTTCATTGCATTTTACTTATTCTATTGGGTGTATTGCTGTGCCATAACAGCAAAATAATCTCTCAGCTCATTACTAATGATTAATGAGTTTGATCTTTACTGGGTGCCTTATATTTGTGGCCTCATTACAAATAATCAAGATAAACTTAGTAAATACATTACAGTGATGCTAATAGTTTTTTTGTTTTTTTATAGTGCATCCTGGGACGCAGATATTTGCTTTGAATGAGTCCCTGGGAAAATTTATGGGTCCCAACTAAATTTTCTTAATAGATTGTAGGGTTTTTATTTATGATCTGGGGAAACAACTAAAGCTGTCTAGCTCCTACCTTGTAACCTATCCTGTGTAATTTGTTTCTAAGAAACTATTGAAATGTATTTACAGTTAGTTTGAAATGGTGGGGGAAGAAAAAAGAAAAACACTAGGACGCATTGATATGATTTTACTGCATCCTTTTAGATTTTTGTGCGGCAGGGACTCGGAATGCATACCTATCAGCATCTCTGCATTATAATGTATGTGTTTATATAAAAGAACATGACTTGGATATTGAAAATTGAAATACTATGAGATGCACTGTAGAACTAATATATGTATTAAATCTTGTATTCATACTAAATTCATTTAGTGTTTGAACAAAGTTACAAATTTTAAAAGTCTCTCTTACATGATCTTCTTCACAGATAATTTATATATGTATTTGGTTGATACAGAAGTTCCTTGCACCGTCTTTTGCAGTGTTAGAAAAATCTTAATGTCTTTATGTTACTCTACTATTATTATTATTATTATTATTATTCATGCAATCAATCAAATGTAGTATTTTATTTACAAACCTTAGGGAAGATGGATACCACCTAAACTTATGGAATTGGAAAAGAACACCACCCTGCATGTAAACACTTGTCTTTCTTTCCCTTCTTGTTTGACAAAAAAAAAAAAGTCATTTTTGGACAAGTTATCCGCTGGTTAGGAAAATAAAGAAGAATCCAAAATTAAGAAGCTTTGCTTAGATCTACATCAGTCTAAATTGAATCTACTGAAAGGAAAAGGTGAATTTATTATCAAAAACTAGCAGAGTTACCTAGCATTGCCCAAGTGCCAAATATGTACAAACATTGGGGGAGGGGTGTAATTTACATTTGTTTTTATTTTGTATGTAATTATATGTGCATAATTCTTTTTAATTGCCATGCTGATACATTTGTACAGTTGAATTATTTACAAACCAGTTTAGCTCAGTCAGTAGACTGTCCGACTAAGAACCACAAGGTTCGATACTGGCCCTCGCCAACTCAGCATATGAGTAGCACAGGGATCTTGTATTATTTTCAAACCAGTTTAGCTCAGTCAGTAGACTGTCCGACTAAGAACACACATGGTTGATACCAGCCCTCGCCAACTCAGCATATGAATAGCACAGGGATCTTGAATTATTTTCAAACCAGTTTAGCTCAGTCAGTAGACTGTCCGACTAAGAACCACAAGGTTCGATACCGGCTCTCACCAACTCAGCGTATGAGTAGCACAGGGATCTGTGTGTAGTAAATCTAATTCTTATTTTGACCACCTGAGTGTTAGAGCAGTTTTAAATAGGATTTGATCCTCTCCAGTGGATGTGTTACAACTTTTCTTTTTAAGATGTTTTCTTGTGGCAAAAATGTGTACCTGGATTGAAAACACACCTGCATTATAAATTTATTGCCTTGAAGAAGCCCAAATGTTGGTTTTCTTTGTTCATGCATCATTTTAGAATCCATCTGAACTTTCATATCAAATTTGGGAAAGATCTATTGAGATATAATGATGTCATTTCAAGACAAACAAAATTTTACACTTATTATATAGACTCCTGCTGTACATTTCTAGAGATGCTGATAGGTACAGGTCCTGTGTCACAGACGCATAAACATCTAAAAGGACTCAGTAAAATTGTATCCATGCATCCCAGTGTTTTTTTCTCTTCCTCCACCATTTCCAGTTTACAGTAAATACATTTCAATATTTTCTTGGAAATGAATTACAATTGGGGTACAAGGTAGTTGTTAGCCAGCTTTAGTTGTTCATAGATAAAAACTCTACAATGTATTAACAAATTTTAGTTGGAACCTATCACATTTCCCGGGGATTCATTCAAATCTAATACACGCGTCCCAGGATGTGCTAAATTAAAAAGCTATCAGCATCACTGCATTTTTACAGGGAATAATTAGTTCTTTTAAATGATATATTTGTAGAAGAAAAGAGGCCTTTATTCTGGACAACAAAGATTGCTAGTTATTTTTGCCATATGGCAATTTCTGTTATGTTGCAAATGTGACACTATTATAGAGCTAGGATAGAAAGTTCTTCCTCATATATTATATTTTTCTAAACCTGTAACCTATTACTTGTTTCACACAATGCAAAACTCTTTGTCTGATCAGCAATTCCAACAAGTGGAAGATATTGGAAAATTCCTTAAAGAATTAATTCAATCAGAATTCAATCATTTTTTTTTTTTTTTTTTTTTTTCATGAAATATACAATTTACCTGAAAGTTGGTGTGATATCATAGAAAGCCAAAGGGAATAATTTGGTGATTGAATAATGTTGCTCTGAATTTATATAAATAAGATTTTATTCAAAAATGCTGAAAATATTTTATATCAGTTTCTTTTTTTTTTTACTCAGTAAGGATATCAGTTTGTTTTATAATAATAATAATAATATCTTTTTCAGCTAGTATATTAGGTCTGAGACCTGTCAGCTGTTCCTTATATTTAAAACATTTGTCTTATTTGCACTGAATATTTATATTCTTTCCACAGTTCATCCAACCTTGTCTTAAAAGAGTTCAGCATTCACTACTGATGATAGTTTATTCCATGAATTTACTAACCCGTTGCTAAAATAATTTTGCCTAACATTTGTTTTGCTAAACATTTTTTGAGAGTTTTAGTTTATGATCCCTGTTTTATATTCAAAATCAAATTGTAGTCACTTTGGTCCTATCTTGGGCTAGACGGGCGGTCGGAGAGGCCCCCTCCAATCAATCGGCTGGTCACGTCAAACCCTAGCACCTATATGATTTTCCCAACCCCTTTTTATCATATGGGTGCTAGAATTTGTCAGGTTTTCCCAACATATACTGTTGAATAGGATTCTGCAAATCTTTTTTCCTATTTATATAAAGCCCAACCCCTTTTTATCATATGGGTGCTAGAAGGCGGTGGCTGTGGGTCTACATGTCCTGGGAATAACGTTAAACTCTATCTGATGGTGAGGTTCCAGTTCTGGAGGTTTGGGGAATGTGGAGCACCCCTTCATCACCATTGCTCCCTGGTCCACTCTGACCCGGAGTGGTAGTACCTGTTAGGGTCCCATCTATAGGTTAAATAGAAAAATGTATTTATAAAAAAATTGTATTATCCATTAAGAATTGATTTATTTCAAAACTTTATCGGCATTAAATGACCCACTGAGGTTGATATGCCGTAAAACAAATCAAACCAAATTATAGTGCTTTGTTTTTATTCAGTATAAATATCATGTGTTATATTACTTTGACAAACGTGCTGCATCACATAGTAATTGTTTTTAACAAGGAATACATGGAAGCATGATTTGAATTTGTATGTTTAGTGTTAGATATAATGGCCTATTCCTTGCTCATTTTATGGGATAGGGAAAAGAAACTTAGTAAGTGATTAATGTCTTTCTTGATCATGTGGCTAGACTCTTAGAAGAAAAACAAAACGTTAAATTGAAGATAAATTAAATAAAATAAAATAAAGATTTGTGTGGTTTACTTTTTCTGTTTTTGTTTTTTTTTTATTTGCCATAAAATGAATCAGATAATGTAGTAATTAGCCTTTTAGCAATCGATTTCATCTGCTACATTCAATTTGAGCAGATTTATCAACTCTGTTATGACCTTGTATCGTAGAAACGGCAACAAAAAAACAATTCAAATAGGGTTTTTAATCATAGTCTTTAAAAATGTCAGAGAAACATTAACCCTGGGCTGTTTATACAAGCACAAAATGCTTTAATATTGATGCAGCAATGATTTTTTTTATTTTTAATGTTTGCCATCATTACAAAGAAAGAAAATCTAAATTTTTAGGCTGATCCTTAAGCAGTAATAAAGAATTGATAGAACAAGTTTCTAATTCAGTAAAATCGACGGGGTGGCCTAATGTCGGTATGAGCCAGATAACAAGGGAGTCTATCCCCTTTTCACTAGCGCTAGACCAAGGAGATTATTTTAGCATCTGCTGAAGTGGAGCACCGCACCTACCATCAGCTCCCCACTTTACCACACAGATCCCTCATACACTGAGTTGGCGAGGGCTGGTATCGTACCAGAAACCTTGTGATTCCTAGCCAGACGCTTTACCGACTGAGCTAAACCAGCCCTTAATTTGAATTAAGTAATAGGGATAAATTAAAAGCAGTTTGAAGTTTATATGTGATGAAGTGACTTTAGTTCTTGCATATATTATTGCATGCGTGACTGGTTAGTGGTGATGAGCAGTGTTAGGCTTCTGGATTGAAGAAATACGGTAATTCAAAAAAGTATTGAGAATCTCTGGGGGAAATAAAATTTGATTGAGGTTATAAAATACACTGGGTCGGATGGAACTTGAACATAATAAATTAAGATCGAATAAAAGCCAGTATAACAGAGATTCACACTCTCCCACGTTTGTTGGCATCATGGATTCTCTGTATTCACTCTTTATCAGGGGATGTCTAGAAAACATTTTCATTTTCCCCAAAATATGCCAAAAAGGGATAAACTGATGAATTTTTGTTTTGGTTTGTTTTATGGCATATCAACCTCATTGGGTCATTTAATGCCAATAAAGTTTTGAAATAAATTCATTCTTAATGGATACTCCTTTTTTTTTTTTTTTTTTTTATAAACACATTTTTCTATTTAACCCATATATGGGACCCTAATAGGTACTACCACTCGGAGTCAGAGTGGACCAGGGAGCAATGGTGATGAAGGGTTACTTCACATTCCCCAAACCTCCAGAACTGGAACCTCACCATCAGATAGAGTTTAACGTCATTCCCAGGACATGAAGCCCCTCAGCCACTGCCTTCTAGCACCCATATGATGAAAAGGGTTGGGGCTTGCTATAAGGGTTGGGGCAATCATAATGATGGTTTTAAATAGAAGATAATCACAAGTGAGTTTCTGGATTCTGTGTTCACCCTTTATCAAGAGAGATGTCAAGAGAATCATTTTTACGATCCCCAAAATATGTTAAAAGGTATAAAAACTGAAGAATCATTGTTTTGGAAAAGATAAATCACTCGTTAGTTTGGGAGTTCTTAATTATGATTGATGTTGGAGTGCATATTTTCCCTAGACATGAGATCTTGAAGTGGGCTGTTGTCTTAGGGCCACCTGTTGAATATCAGTGATATCAGGATATTAATTTTATTCTAGGTCAGGGAGAAATGGACACAGTGAAATTTTGTTTTGTTTATAAGATAATTACGAATAATGTTGTTATATAGAAAGATATATAAGAAGCTGTCCTGGCAGATAAAATCAGTTCAGGATAGGGTAGGTATGAAGTCAGAATTGCATAGAGAGGAGTTCATCCAGGGTTAGTGACCAGTTCAGGATGGGATGGAGAGATTTACTGTTAGAGAGCAGTGGATCTGTGGACATAGCTTTTTGGACAAGAAATGTGAAGATTGCTAGCTTATTATTCTACTTAGTCGCTTACCAACATTCAAATTTAGAGGAAGTAATCCTGTTGTTAAGAAATTGAACACTGTTCATTACACAAATCAAAGGGTTATTTCCTATAAGTCTAACATAAACAATGGGGAACTACTCTTGACTGATAAATCATTTATTTATTTTCCCATTAAACTAACCCTAAACCCTAACCCTAAATCCAATCCTAGACCCTAACCCCCGTCTTTTTTTCCTAGTAGATCAATAAATAAATAATTTATCAGTCAAGAGTGGTTCCCTTTTGTTTATGTTAGACTTATAGGAAATAACTAATCAAAGTATATTAGAAGTGTATTTCTGTTATATAAACGTGTTAATTTCCATCATTAAATTTTGTCTGTCATTTATTTTATTTTCTAATACTGTGATCCTGCTGATTTGAATCCTAAGAATTCATAGGCAGGTACACAACCTGATCAGTGAAAAAGATGTTGTACAATTTTGAGGTTGTGTAGAGGGATTGAACCGCCTCTACCCCCTTTCACTAGACAAACAGTGGAATGTAATTCTTGAAAGAGTGTTACGTAGTGCCTTCTTTACTGGCACTATATATCTATAGGTTATATACTTTCTTACGTCTTACTCTGTCATCTATTCTTCTGGCTGGATCTGGTATAACTTCTAAGGTCTCATCTGGTCTTCTATTGGGGATTCCGGGTCTGGTTCTGTTGCTAGGGATTTCTTGTTATCAGAAGCCTTGTGCTATTGTTAGCTTTTAGTAATAACAACAAGACTTTGATTTACGATGATGTTACTTTATTCGTAGAACCCCAGACCAGACAATCACGCAGTGAGCTCACATCTTGCTAGCTTCGCTTCTAAGTCCTAACTCTAACTGTGACTAACTCTGACTGACTGACTTAGTATCCTTAAACCGGAAGGGGGCTTTCTATCGCCTTCCAGTTCTCATGATCATCCCCAGACCTCAAGGTCAGAGTGAGGTCAAACGCTGTCACTCACTCTCAAGGCCATCAGCTGTACTGATCGCCATAAGGATTTCTATAATACCTTAAAAAGATATTAAGGATCCATAATGTAAAGTTGGTATTTTAGATATTTGATGTATTAACATTGTTATTCAACTGGTCAAGTAAAAAAATTTTTTAAAAAAATCAGTATAGAGGAAAATGATTCTTGGACAAAGTAAACGTTAGTATTATTTATTCTTAATAGAGTACTCGATGAGAATCCAATTCACTAGCAATGTCTTGTAAGATTTGAATGTTAACTATTACGCTACAATAGGTGCTCTTTTCAATATCATTTTGAAAATGAATTGATGATATAGAGATTAAGAAATATCAAAACTTTCTACTCCAGTTTGTTTTTTCATCCACTCATTATCTCATTATATTTCTGTATTTCATTGTAGATGTTGTTGAATTAAATTTTCTCTATAGAATCGCTGGAACTGAAACACAAACTATTACATGTAAATAATTGATTTAGGTTTCTATTGTTCTTTTTTTAAAAATTTAGCATATATATATATATTGAAATAGGTGGGGTTAGAATACTATTACTATATATATATATGCATTTTTCAAAGATTTATTTATAGGGCCGGTTTAGCTCAGTTGGTAGAGTGTTCGGCTAGGAATCACAAGGTTCTTGGTTTGATACCGGCCCTCGGCGAATGAGTAGCACGGGGATCTGTGCAGTAAAGTGTGGAGCTGATGGTAGGTGTGGCGCTCCACCTCAGATGCTAAAAAACAATCTCCTTGGTCTAGCGATAGTGAAAAGGGGATAGACTCCCTTGTTATCTGGCTCATATTGACATTAGGCCGCCCCGACGACTTTACTTTTACTTACATGTATTTAGTAATTCTTATTTGTTTTAACATATCTATTCTATAATATTAAAAGTGTAATACCATAAGCATGTCACATTGACATTATAAAATGACTGAACTTAGTTTTAGTTTAGTTTTCCCAGTTACTAACAATCTATTTTAAATTTTCTTTTAATCATAGCAAGACAAGGGTTTTTTGGGGTTTTTTTTTTTTAAGCTCTACCTCTCTATTCATTGTTTAAAAGCATAAAGCTGTAGTATACTGTCATATAATACCTAAATAATGAGAATGGAATCTGTTTTTCCTATAATATCTAACATGACCCCAGAAGAGAGAAACAAGATTTCACGGGACTTGTTAATTCAACCTAGCAATTGCTAATTACTCTGTTCACCTGATATCTCTGCTGAGGAAACCTTTTTCCCTATCCTTAATACTCCATGTGTTTCTTCCTATTATTTCTCTATTAACTCTGATACTCAAGTTACAACATATACAAATTGCAATTCTCTATCTTGTATTGTGTATATTCTTAGTAGTTGTCTGTTTTGTATGTCTATGTCTATGTTTCATGTAGAATAGATATTAGCTTGTGTTTTGTAAGATAAAAATTGTTGGTTATATTCATATTTTGTAACATTATCAAAAGAAATACTTTTTTTCTTTGAATCCATTATTCTGTTTGTACTCTTTCTCCAATCTTTGAGAAAATATACAAGAGTCATTAAACGGTTATTTCCTATAAGTCTAACATGATCAAAGGGGAACCACTCTTGACTAATAAATTATTTATTTATTTATTGATCTACTAGTCAAAAAGAAGACGGGTTTAGGGTTAGTTTAATGGGAAAATAAAGAAATAAGTTAAGAGTGGTTCCCTGTTGATCATGTTAGACTTATAGGAAATAACCCATTAAACTGTACCAAAAGTTACTTTTGCCAGTGTCAAATAAAGTTGTTTATATATATATATATATATATATATATATATATATATATATTTATATGCTAATATAAAGATAAAGAATATGTGTACATTTTTTTTAATTATTCAAATTTCAATTATTGTTTTGATTAGCCATGTGCATCCAGTTAGACCCCCAAGCAGAAAATTGTTCGGGTTCTGTCACCAATAAACAAATGTATTCTTTTTATTGTTTACAGCATTATTTGGGATCAATAAATCAATATTTATGTATTTTTTTTTTTAAAGAAGAAAGGTAAAATATTCTTAATATTTGGCAAAAAGAATCTTTGGCAACAAAGCTTTTCTTTAAACTGACAGATGTTAGTAGTTTAGATTCAGAATTTAATTGAACCTTGTATAACCCAGTTCTCTTGAAGGATGGTATTGATTTGGTACTGTGGCTTTATACATGGATGCTTTCCCAACTAAAAGTCTTATGAAGTTTAATATGTTCTTCTGAAAGAGTTGCAAGACTACTACTACTACTACTGGTTGGAGGCATGGTGTGATGGTTAGAGTTGTAGGAAATGAACTCGTCGACCCAAGTTCAAATCTTGGACGAAGCTTCAGTTCACATAGTGCTAATACCCTTGGGAAAGGTATGAATCCAATTTCTCTCTCTCTCTCTCTAGCTCTCTCTCTCTCTCTAGCTCTCTCTCTCTCTTTCTCTCTAGCTATAGGTAAATAGTAGGGTAGATTAGGCTCTTTAACCTTGGTTAGGCAACCAATCTAGAAGGAAAACTGAATTTAAACCTGTTAAATTCCACTTGGGGTGGTCACTTGTAGAATAGGCTCTGTCCTAATTAGTGATCTATTTCACTATATCCACTATTAACTATTTATTCAAACTTTATTTAATTTACATAATCAATATAATTATGTAATAAGTAAAACTATTCAACATATTGTGATTGTACTGAAAGCAGAAATTTCTTTTTTTTTGTTTAATTCTATCTTGAAAATTGACTATAATATCTCCTGTTTGTATCTACTTATCTGTCTAGACATAATTTTGGATATTGATCTTCATAAGATTTATGATGTTGACCTTCTTTTTTTTTTTTTTTTTTCTTCCCCCCCCCCTACTCTCATTCATCCTTTAAATTAATTTATACATGAATAACCTTTCTCCCAAGTCATTTTCTATTTTTCAGATTAGGAAAGTGTTGAGTAAAATGAAGAAAAAAAATGTACTTACAAATATCAATTTTGCTATAATTCCCAATGAACTCTACTTGTAAGCTTAGTCAATCACAGAACTTTGTGAGATTAGTTTCTTCAAACTCATTTAGTCATATGAACCTTATAAATTGGTGGAAATGAAGAATTACTTTTTTCATGTGAGTTTCTTAAAAAGCAATTATCAGGGGTAAAGGTGACAGTCTATATAATGCAATAATCTATTGTCAGTGTCCTGGTGAATTTATGAGAAAAAAGTTTTGTCACATTCATCTGAATTAGTTGACCATTCTACAGAAAACTATTTCAATTATCTCTTCCTTAATACTAGATATGGTGTAGTCTTATATTTTTTAAGGTCATCATTATTTTAAAAACATAGTTGATTACTCCTAGTTGCATCTGAATCCTATAAAAAGTATTGTCTGTTTATTTAAAGTATTTCAGAACTCTCTCTTATTTTTATGTTTTACATACAATTTGATTCATCTCTTTAGTGTTTGAATTTGTTGGCATTTTTAACAAAAGTATTTATGTTCAGTGTTTATTTCTGTTGAGGGGGCCAATTTAGCCCAGTCGGTAGAGCATTTACCTAGGTTTCGGGTTTGATACCAGTCCCTGCCTCCCATCTATGGGTTAAATAGAAAATTTGTTTATAAAAAAAAAGATTGAGTTTAAAAAATTTTCTACTAAACTATCACTACGAATCTTTCTAAACTTTGCTGGCATTAAATGACCCACCGAGTTTGATATGCTGTAAAACAAACAAACAAACAAATCAGTCCCTGCCAACTCAGTGCATGAGTAGCACATTTTGGGTTATCTGATCTGTGTGGTAAAGCATCTAGGAGCTGATGGTGTGGTTCTCCACCTCAGCAAAGAACAATCTCCCTGGTCCAGCATTAGCGAAAAGGGGATAGACTCCCTGTAGGCCACTCTGCTGATTTTACTTACCTATTTCTGGTTTTAAAAATATATTTTAGAAAAAAGCTGCTAAATTCTATTTTTAATTATTTATTTTTTCATAAATGGCTTTAGAATGTAAATGAACTTAATTCAGTAAAGTAAATTTCAACTATAATAAGCCCTGTCTTTAAATACCATGCTTAAACCTTTTGCAATCACACAAGCAGTGAGATTTCTGGTTTTTTTTTGCAGTAGCTCAATATAAGGTATTTTCCTATTAGCTGCTCATTGACAAATCCAATGTTACTGTATTGAAAATAATTCACCCACTAAAATTATCTAATAGCAAAAGGGTTCATTTTTAAGATATATATATATATATATATATATATATATATATATATATATATAATGTTGTTCTGGTTCCAACGGGAGAAAATTCAATATTTCATAAAAAAGGAAGGTCCGCAAAATGTATTTTGTTCTCAGAAAAATTTTTTTAATTCTTTTTGTTTTACATATGCAACACGTGTTGAGTAAAGCAAAGAAATGTAGATGGATAAAAATGAATTTTATCGATATCACTTTCACATGTGTTTCGGTCCGTTTATCAAAATGTATACAGATTTACGCTATTATTATTATTAAAATAATCAGATGAAATTGAAATAATGATAATAATAATAATAATAGGAAAAATGTAAAAATATTCCGTACACAGAAAGATTTTTTGCGACCTTCATCAGAGTGAATTTTTTGATTTTTTTTTTTTTTTTTTTTTTTTTTTTAATAGAGATAATAATCCGTTAGAGACGATATATATATATATATATATATATATATATATGAGTATAGTAAAAAGAATATGAAAACACCACAAAATGCTGTTAAAGTGAAAACATTTTATAACATATTCAAAGCTGATATTGAACAATATTTCGATTTTATAAAAATCATCTTCAGAGCTTGTTTATACTCCGTGTTGTTAAGATTGGAGACAAAACTCGTATGAGTTCAAAACAAAAACCTTGATGTTGCAAAAAAGAAAAAATGTTATACAATAGTTTCAAATGTGAGCACTTCCGCCGTATTTTTCTCGGTCATCAGATTATGTATATCTTATTGTAACAGTTTTTAAAAAAGAAAGACATATTAAACAAGACATTCATTAGTGTCAACTAATGAATGTTTTGATTTCACTTGCTTTTAAATATACAAAAAGTAGATTAATTTTTTTGTCTTCTCTCATACTATCAAACAGCAATTTTTTTTAAGGAAAATAGTTCTTTCATTGTTTATAATGTTATTCCTATTTACTAACAAGTTTATGTTGCTTGTAAAATTTCAATTATACAGCCTATTCTTATTAAGTATAATTTTAATTTTTAAAATTAACTTTTTTTTTTAATATCAAATATTTTAGTCTGGTGATAATGTATGATTCTTTAGCTTATTATAAGATTGATTCCTCTTAGTAAAATATCATTCTATCTATTGCAATAATGATAATCAGATTTGAAAATTTTAAATAATATCTGAGTTATACTTTTAAAGTAAACTTGAAGTACCAATTAAATGCAGTATCTATATATTGTGCATCATATTTCACCATTACCAAAAAGTCCTCAGGAAAATTTATGGGTCCCAACTAAAGTTTCTTAATAAATTGTAGTTTTTTTTATTTATGATCTGGGGAAACAACAAAGCCACTTAACTCCTACCTTGTAGCCTATCCTATGTATTATGTGTAAGAAACTATTGAAATGTATTTACAGTTAGCTTGAAATGGTGATGGAAGAAAAAAAACACTGGGATGCATGGATATGATTTTACTGCATCCTTTTAGATTTTTGTGTGTCAGGGACGCATCCTGCGTCCCTATCAGCATCTCTGGGTATATATTTAAAATTAACATATTCAAATGTACTTTTATGAGATCTGTAATTATAGATTCTGAATGGATAAAATTCTGACTACAATGATATGAATTTAAAACCTATATTGAATATTAATATATATGTTATAAATGTAAAACATATATTGAATGTTAACAAAAAGAATTAGATTTTTCTAATTCTATTCATTTTTAACAAAAGCATTCAATATTTGTGTGTAAATAAAATTCACTACTTGCTACTTGAATAAATTTACATAAATATTTAGTAGGAATGAATTTGTCTCTTCAGTCACATTCAGATCTCAGCAAGCCATATAAATTCAGGATGAACAAAAATAATGATAAACTACAATTGAATGCAGATATTTCTAAACAAGATGAGGACTTTGATATTACTTTTGATAATAGAATATTTTTTCTATAAAAGATATTTTTGATAAATGTCTAATATTGTCAGGGAGCAACTGTGTAAGTTTGATTTTTTTTTTTTTTTTTTTTTTTTTTTTTTTTTTTTTTTTATATATAATTGAATACAAAAATCTAAGACACACATTCTTTTAATATGCATTATATTTTATTAAAGTAGTTTGTAATATATTTTTATGCCTCCCTGGGCATCTCCCTTTTTTTTCTATCTTCTCACATCAACCTTTTAACAAAAAAATCTTTGCACAGAACATATACACTA
This sequence comes from Doryteuthis pealeii, assembly GCA_023376005.1. NCBI lineage: Eukaryota > Metazoa > Mollusca > Cephalopoda > Myopsida > Loliginidae > Doryteuthis > Doryteuthis pealeii. The sequence goes on along the minus strand of CM042142.1, from coordinate 105,135,309 downwards.
TTAATATAATATCTATATACAGATCAAATTTTGTTAAGTAATTCATCCAATAGTTAAAAGAAAAAAGAAAGAAAAATGCTCTCTTAAATTATTTTTCTTACCATTTTTTTCCAGAAATCCTCTAAAATAATCTTTCTTTTATTTTTTTTTTTTTTTTTTTCACTAATACTGTTTTAGGTTTGATTATGCAATTTATTCCAAAAATATATTACTCTATTAGGAAAAAATCCAATTAGTTAATAGATTTAGTTTTTGAAATCTGCCTTGACAATAAGTTTCCAGTTCAAGGAGCAGTATTAAAAAATAACTACCATAATTAGAAATTCCATTTATTATTTTGAAAGTTTTAATAGACCATTTCTCATAGAATTATTTTGATAGTAACATATCCAAATTTGTCTGTGTCTTATGTTAAAAAAATATTTTTATCATCAAAAGTTATGAGTAATAATCAATTCTGGAAACTATCCTGTGATAAACTCTTATGCATTGGGATCAGAATTTGTTGCTTATATTTTTTAATTTTAATAAATAAAAATGTAATATTTCATCATTTTATGTATCTAAAGATTAATTTCTATAATGTTTTGTTACTTCTGTGCTAAATATTAATATGTAGAGCTCTTTGTTCTATTCTTGAGTTGAGTAACACCAGTTTAGCTCAGTTGGGAGAACATCCAACTAGGAACTACAAGGTTCCAGATCCAATACCAGCCCTTGCAATTCAGCTTATGAGTAGCATAGTGATCTGTTCGGTAAAATGAGGAACTCCACCTCAGATGCCGAAACAATCTCTTTGGTCTAATGCTAGTGAAAAGGTGATAGACTCCTTTGCTGTCTGGCTGATACTGACTTTAGGCCACCCCAACAACTTTACTTACTTTACTTTTATGATTAATTGCTTATTAGATGCTAGTTAACAATATCTGACCTTACTTCCAATATTGATAATAATAATGAAATTTATTGTGTACAGTGCTCAGGTGCACCACAACTTGTCAAAGTCTCATGTCAAGTACACAGAATAATGTAGTGTCAGGAACATGAACAGATTACAGTAGTAATATGCATGCATGTAGGTGCGCGCGCGCATATGTATGTGGAGAGTGGCATCAGGTATAGTGTCGGCGGACCACAGGAAGCATGGAGGCTTTGAAAGATTCAGTGCTTTGGCAGCCTACAACAGACGCTGGCAGTTTATTCCATGTCTCCGCAATTCTGAGCGTGAAAAAATGTTTCCGAAAGTCACATGAGCAGTGCTGTTTTCTGACTTTGTAGGCATGCCCACGTGTGTTGGAAAGATGGAGATCAAAAAGGTGCTCAAGGTTGCTGTTAAACTATTTACATTGCAATTATTACTGATGCTATTGCTAATTATGAATATTTAGTGAGGAATAATAATTTTATGCTATTATAGCTATAATACAGAGCTTAAAATGTTTGGGCTTTTTTTTATTTTTTTTATAATACTCCAAATTACATTATTTCAATTATTACTGATGCTATTGCTAATTATGAATATTTAGTAAGGAATAATAATGTTATGCTATTATAACTATAATACAGAGCTTAAAATGTTTGGGCTTTTTTTGTTTTTCTTATTTTTTATAATACTCCAAGTTATATTATTTGAGATTTTTTTCCCTTTTGACATTGCAACAGATAGTTCCTACTTTTTCTTTAATATGCATTCTAATTGCAGTTGCTTGGATCGTTTATGCCTCATCCTTATTCCTGAAATTGAGGTCAAGTTTTAATGCTAAAAGTCAGTGTGTTATCACTTGAATTGACACTGATGTCTGTTATCACATGAAAGAAAAGCATCTTGAAGTGTTTCTGATTTTCATTTCATCTAGGTTGCACTCAGATTTACTAGCATTTCAATTTTCTTGTATATCATACATGAATAATTTGTACCCTTGTCATCATTAATAACATCAAATTACAGGAAACGCTCTTGTCCATTTTGGTTCTATTAAGCTGAGATGTCTATTCCACAACAGTTATAGAAAAAAAATCTGTCTTTTTGATTTGTATGAGAATTTCTACATTTTGTTTTGGATTGTTCTCTTTTTTATTTTACATACAAGATCTATTGTATTCAGTTATTTTTATCAATATTTGACTGTAACACCATAAATGTTTCTATTTCTATGATTTTTGATGACATTCTTAACACAATCAAATATACTGCAAACAATATGTTACATTGAGTTTGCCCATCTGTCATTGTATTGATATTTTTAAAGTGATATTAAGAAGTAATTCTTTGTATTTATTTAGTTTAGGGCCAGGTTAGCTCAGTCGGTAGAGCGTTCAGCTAGAAACCACAAGGTTCCTAGTTCGATATCGGTCCTCGCCAACTGAGTGTATGAGTAGCACAGGTTTCTGTGCGGTAAAGTAAGGAGCTGATGGTAGGTGTGGCTCCACCTTAGATGCTAAGTTGGTTGGTTTTGTTTTAGGGCATATCAACTCTTTTCGGGTCATTTAATGCCAAATCAAGTCATTTTGCTAAACAAAGGACTTGGGTTGCTTACAATACCTGCTTTTGCTTAAGTTGTCACCTAATTAATTCTCTGGTTTGTAACTCAAAGAATAAAAGTCAGATTCTTGTATTACTGAAGATTAATAATTTATAGCTGGCTTTTTAGAAATGAAAACTTTTGTCTTTTTTATGCCATTTAATCTATTTTAATTGAAAATCTTTGCCATGTTTACTTTTTTTTTTTTTTTATAAAAAAAAATATCAAATAATCATGCAGATTAAACTAAAACTTAATGCTAAAAATTACATGTAAGCATTTTATATATTTTTTTTAAAAAATCAATTTGTTCCTCATGCAATATGTACAAAGATTAACTTGTTTACCACACTGAAGAAAATCATTGAATGAATAATGTATATCATCACACAGGGAACATCTAACTTGGATTTTGATAAACATCTTTTATTTTCACTCTATACTTTTCATTCATAAAACATATATACAGTTTATAAGTTTTTTGTACATATTTTAATGCTCTATTCACTTCACGTTGCATCTTTCTAGATACTTGTCCTGTATATTCAGAAGGTAGATAGAAGTAAAATATAATTGTTTTATTATAAAGTAAAATCATCGGGGTGGCCTAAAGTCAGTATCAGCCAGACAGCGAGGGAGTCTATCCCCTTTTCTCTAGCATTAAACCAAGGAGATTGATTCTGGCATCTGAGGCAGAGCACCACAACTACCATCAGCTCCTCACTTTACTGTACAGATCTCTGTGCTACTGAGTTGGCGATGGCCGGTATCGAACCCGGAACCTTTTTGGTTCTTTGTCAGTTGCTCTACCGACTGAGCTAAACCTGCACTTTATTATACTAAAAAGTAAAAAAGTAAAATACTGGTGAAAATTATTAGAAAGTAACTTCTGTAATAAAACATTAAAACATAGACTCTTCTCATTGAATGAAAGCGTGTTTTATATATTGTTGGACTGCAATATATTGTTGGTTACAATATCCAATGCTAAATCATCTCCACTGATACTTGATTATGATGTAGATATTTAATGCCTCGGAGGCTTGGTTTTGTTTTGGGTTTTACTGTCATACTATCCAATTTTGAAGAGACATTGAGACTCCATTGTGATAATAGCAGCAACATAAGATAGTTGGGAAAAAGTAAGTTGAGCTTAATAAACCAAACACAAGGAGTTTCTTCAATGATTTGTCTTATTTGTAACATTTTTCAGCATGCATTGTAAGTTTGAATATATTGATTTTTTTGTATTTTTTTCGCCCTGGTTCGTGCGTGTATATACTTTTGCTGAATAAGCAAAAATGGCATTTGTTAAATATGACAGTGATAAAATTTTATATAAAGCTAAAACTACACACTTACTCACACACAGAGTAAATATACTGAAGTGCCAAAGATTTAAACAATAGTGTGCTGGATGTTTTTACCTATTCTCATTTGGGTTTGTTTGTTTATTTTGTTTTATGGCATATCAACCTTGGTGGGTCATTTAATGCTGACAAAGTTTGGAAATAAATTCATTCTTAATGGAAACTCATTTTTTTTTATTTTTATAAACACTTTTTTCTATTTAACTCATATACCGGTACTACTACTCCTGGTCAGAGTGGACCAGGGAGCAATGATAATGAAGGGGTGCTCCACATTCCCCAGACCTCACCATCAGAGATAGTTTAATGGCATTCCCAGGACAACAAGACCCTCAGCCTGCACCTTCTAGCATATATATGATAAAAAGGGTTGGGGCTTGCCATAAGGGCAATAGGGTTGGAACAATCATATCTGTACTAGGGCTTGACATGACCAGCCAATTGATTGAAGGGGGGGGGCTCTCCAACCACCCATCTAGACTAAGTAATGGACTACTCATCCACCAGGATTCCATCCTTAAGCATCACAGGTCACCACCCACGGCCAACAGGTGGCCCCATTTGGGGTGGGGTCTTACCCCTCTATTGAGATGCAGTCGGCGTATTCTACAGCCCCAGCCAACAGGGCAGCTCATTTAGGTAAATTATCTGAGTCCATTTCTCTAGGTGTAATGTAATGAGTATAGAGATAATGTAAATGTGGCGTTCATGGACACTTTTCAACCATAGAATGATTAGTGAGGCCAGAAAGATGGGGCACTGTAACTTAAAGTGCAACTGCTCTAGACTTTCTGAAGCAACAGTAGCAAGGATATACCAGAAATATGTAAATTCTGGACAGACATCAGTTGCATGTAGAAACTTGGTGCCTACAGGTGACAGAGAAGAATGATAACTGCTCTACCCATCAGTCAATACACTACACTCGTGGTGTTTCATTGTTGTTAATCAACACAGGTACCATTATTGACATCAGTGATATTTAACTACCACCTTACTGGGGAGAGGGGTATATGACACATTTTTGGAGGTGTGTGGTGTAATTGTTAGTCATAGGAAAGAGACTTATCAACTTGAGTTCAAATTCTGGACAAGGCTGTTTGCATTTCACATAGCACTAATACCCTAGGGAAAGGAATGAATCCATATATTCTATCTCCAGCTATGTAAATGTTGAAAGGCAGACTGGGTTCTTTAACCTTGGCTAGGTAACCAGTCTAGGAGAAGGAAAACTCTGAATTCAAACCTGTTAAACTTTGCTTAAGAAATTGACCTTGTGTCACATCCTGCTTGTGCAGAGGGGTTTGGTAAATGTATGTGTGTGTGTATATATATATATTTTTTTTTTTTTTGCTTAATATGGGTGCCAATGTTTGTGTGTGTGTGTGTGTGGAAAAAACAAAAATTGTCTGGTCTCTTCAAGCAGTCAGGCATCACTCTACTTTAACCCTCCATTTTAGTGCAATGGAGAGATACTGTTGTTGCATTGGAATTCCCAGGGCTAGGCTCATTTTATTTGCTGAGAGAGATGAATAGATACCACACTCTAATCCCAGCCCAAAAGTAGGGAGCTTGGTTGACTGTTCAGATGTATGATATAGATATTATGTAAAATTGTTTCTTCAAAAGCCATAACTAATTTGCATGTTCAGCTAATCAGTTTAATTATCAAAGTTGTCCACAAAATAATCATTTATCTTTTTTAAAGATAAGAAAAGACCAGATTAGAAATGAATATAAAAAAATACTTGTCAGAATTTGTATTTTGAAAATTTGACTATACAAATTAATTATTTTTTTCTAAATAGGGATAACTTAGCAGAATACTTCTTATATCTTTGTTAACTATTAATGGTTAAGTAATCTCAAACTGACAATTTATAGACATACACAACTGATATTTTGACAACACAATTTTACTTGTTATTTGTACACATATCCAAACATCTTTTGGTAATTATGAACTTTTGTTTAGTAAATTAGGGTGTCCCAGAAAAAACCGAACTCAACCCAAAAACTGTTAATTTTCCCATTAAACAAATAAGTTAGGTTTAGGGTTAATTTAATGGGAAAATAAATAAATAATTTGGGTTCTGTTTTTTCTGGGTCAGCCTGTACAGGGTGACCCAGAAAAAACAGAACCCAAATTATTTATTTATTTTCCCATTAAACTAACCCTAAACCACAACCCTAACCCTAACCCCTAATTTATTTGTTTAATGGGAAAATTAACAGTTTTATTACAAAATTTGTGGGTTCTGTTTTTTCTGGGACACCCTAATTTACTAATCAAAAGTGCTGAAATGGTGTTGGATGATAATCTGAAATGAATGCATTATACAAAGTTACTTTTGAGTCCTTGAATCTTCTGACCATTATCATCTTGCAAAACCCTCTGGTTAAAAACGAGACCATCCAAATCCTCCAAGATGAAATGCAAACATGTAAATTCTGATTATCTAGTGTTGCTTATTCACCAAATTTTTTATTTCTTATTAGTGTTAGCACCTCAGCTAAATAATGAACTATTTCATTTTTATTATCAAGAAAGAAAGAGAAAAAAGGACATACTACACAGAAAGAATATAATAAGAAAGATTAGGGGAAAGATATAGAGAGGGGGTGAGAATGCGGAAGTGATAACGCTAATCTGTTTCAAATGAATATAATATAAAGATGAAAAGAAGTAAATAAAGAAAATGAGTAAGAGAGGGTTAAATTAAGATTATTATACTTTTTACATATTGAACTATTTTGCAATAGATCTTAAGTAAACATATCGAACTTTGTAATAATTAAATTACCATACTGTGGTGTATCCACAGGTCCTGATAGTTTTTATCAACATCCATAATAAACTGAGATCTTTGGTGCTTTTGGGGAAGGGGTTTTCTTTTTTGGAAGTTAAAATCACATATATTCAAGGAGGCAATTAGAGTAGATGTACTTAAAATACAAATTGAATCAAAATTTTCAAGATATCAGGAGTAAAGAATATTCCTATTGGCAGTGGTTTTAGTAGGAGTCTTTCATCAAATCCTTCCAATGATTCTAAAAGGGGCAACAGCTGATCAAAATAGAAGCTGCTTGATGAAATTATCAGATCTGTAGAAACCTGTCAAGAAACTAAAACAGGAAACAAAGATGAAAGAGTTAATCTTTCTGTTTGTTTGTTTTGTTTTACAGCATATCAACCTCAGTGGGTTATTTAATGCCAATAAAGTTTTGAAATAAATCAATTCTTGATGGATAATACAATTTTGTTTATCAACTCATGTTTTTCTATTTAACCCATAGATGGGACCCTAACAGGTACTACCACTCCGGATCAGAGTGGACCAGAGAGCAATGGTGATGAAGGGGTGCTCCACATTCCCCAAAACCTCCAAAACTGGAACCTCACCATCAGATAGTTTAACGTCATTCCCAGGACATGTAGACCCTCAGTCACCGCCTTCTAGCACCCATATGATAAAAAGGGGTTGAGGCTTGCCATAAGGGCAATAGGGTTGGGAAAATCATATAGGTGCTAGGGCTTGACGTGACCAGCCGATTAATCAGAGGGGCCTCTTCGACCGCCTGTCTAGCCCAAGATAGGGTCAAAGTGGAGTATTGCAAGTCATGGACTGCTCATCCACCTGGGTTCTATCCGTAAGCATTACGGGTCGCCACCCATGGCTAACAGGTGGCCCCATTGGGGGAGTCTTACCCCTCTGCAGTCGGTGCATTCTTACGCCCCAGCCGACAGTGCGGTTAATCTTTCTGAAGATCAAAACTTTTTTTTTAAATTTTCTTTTCAAGTTAGTAAAAGAAAGTAAATTTGTAACTGATAGTAACATAGCAATGGATTAGATTAGTTATATGGTATCATCAGGTGATCTTAAAACCATTGTATTTCCCAGCATTGAATATAACTTCCACACTTGCCAATAGCTGTGTGGTGTGAAAGATAAATACTTTTGCCAACCAGTCAAATTGTTAACAAGATCAGTGAACACATTTTGTCAACTGTTAAACGGTGATTATAAAAGTCTATTGACATTGTTATAGATCCTAACCAAGCTGCGAATTAACCTAATGAGTTTCCTTAACAGCTCGGAGCTACTTGGTATGCAATCTTATTGATGCATAAAGAAAGAAAGGAGCATCAGTTATTCTTAGAAACGTGTTTGTGCAATGGCACAAGGTTGGCAGTCAAACAGCTCATGTTATCTCTGATTAAAGTGGCAATACTGATATGATGTGCTACTAGGAAGACATTCAAAACATTCCATTTATTTCCAGTGACATCCCATTTGATTTCAAAAGGTTGCAGTTCCCAGTCAGAATACGTTTTGCCATCTCCATGAACGAAATCTCAGGGGCAAACACTGAAGGTGGTTAGATTATAATTGAAGGAACCTTGCTTTTCTCATGGGCAATTATATGTTGCTGTCTCACAAATTGAGATACCTTATAATATATATATATATATATATATATATATATATATATATATATATGAGAGAATGGGAAATGAATCCGACAATATGAGGAAAAAATGAGTAAAGAAAAGAAATGTAGATGGATAAAAATGAATTTTATCGATATTACTTTTAAATGTGTTTCGGTATTTGGATAAACAGACTGAAACACATGTGTAAGTGATATCGATTAAAAGTAATATCGATAAAATTCATTTTTATCCATCTACATTTCTTTTCTTTACTCATTTTTTCCTCATATATATATAAGAGAGAGAGAGAATGAATGAATGAGAAAAGTATTGGCATGTAAAGGTGCTCAATGCTAATATAGCAGAGCAGATTTACAGTCAATAATATATTATATTATGGATATTAATATCTCGTTACTATTAGTTTCATCCTTCGAAATGCAGACATTTGAACAAATTTTTATTGTGCCACTTATCACCTGATCCTAATTAATCCCTCAATTTTCGCCTTCCTTTTATTTAAAAAAAATAAAAATCATCTGGACACCGCATGCATTAAGACCAAAGCGTGTTTATTTATTTATATTTTTAATAAAACTTTAGCGCTATAACATTCCATCGCATGAATACGCTTCAGTTATATAAACGCTAAACAAACCACGTTTTTTACAAATCTCAACCTTTTGACTCTCGTCTGAAAATTGCAGAAGCATGAAACTAATAGTAACGAGATATTTAATATCCATAATATAATATATTATTGCTTTTATATATATATGGAACACACACATGTGTATGTGTATATATATATATATATATATATATATATATATATATATATATATATATATATATATATACACACACGTGTGTGTTCCATATAGAAAGATGGATTTTTGTTTTTTTTAAGAAATTGTTATTTATATTATTGAGAAGTTTGGGTTTTTTTTGCCCCCCCCCCCAAAAAAAAAAAATCGTACCAAATCAAAATTGGTACAATTATAGAATTATAGTCTGAAAATGTTGTCTGCCATGAGCTTTTGTTCTCATAAAAAAATGAATCTGAGAACCCTATATCCATATATAATTATTTTAAAGATACAAAAACTATGAACATTCTCACTCAGATCTGTTGATTGGTTACAAAGAAAAATCAGGTTAGTTTGTGTGTATATGATCATTGTGCCACAGTTAATATTATCTCTTTGGTCTTTTGTTTCCAGCAATTCTGTAAACTTCTAGTATTTGCACAAAATACTCCAACCATTTTGAATACAGTAATGTTTTTTTTATGTTTCTTGGAATGTTGTTTTATGATCTAAAGGTGTTAAAGGAATCTGAACTTTCACATTGGTAGCTCTGAGTTTGCCAAGTTTTTTTTTTTTTTCTTATACGCTTTGTATTATGTATAAAACATTAAAAAAAAGTAAAGTTGTATTTTTAGTTTTCTGTGTAGGCCGATTTCATTTAGCATCATGAACAGAGTTGTGTTTTTTCTTTCAAAATCACCATTTAAGATAAATGAGCTAAAATCAGTTTATGAAAAAGATCAACAAAGTCAAATAACAAAATTGCCATTCAGTTGTGCATGACCTTTATCCTCTTGTGTGAAACCTCTCACTTTGTGTTTTTCACTATTAATCAAATGTTCTTTCAACATTTGATTAATAGTGAAAAACACTATCTTGTAAACTGGTTAAATTAGATATAAAATCTTGTAAACTGGTTAAATTAGATATAAAATCTTGTAAACTGGTTAAATTAGATATAAAATCTTGTAAACAGGTTAAATTAGATATAAAATCTTGTAAACAGGTTAAATTAGTAAAATCATGTAAACTGGTAAAATCTTGTAAACTGGTTAAATAGATATAAAATCTTGTAAACTGGTTAAATTAGATATAAATCTTGTAAATTAGATATAAAATCTTGTAAACTGGTTAAATTAGATATAAATCTTGTAAACTGGTTAAATTAGATATAAAATCTTGTAAACTGGTTAAATTAGATATAAAATCTTTTAAACTGGTTAAATTAGATATAAAATCTTTTAAACTGGTTAAATTAGATATAAAATCATGTAAACTGGTTAAATTAGATATAAAATCATGTAAACTGGTTAAATTAGATATAAAATCTTGTAAACTGGTTAAATTAGATATAAAATCTTGTAAACTGGTTAAATTAGATATAAAATCTTGTAAACTGGTTAAATTAGATAAAATCTTGTAAACTGGTTAAATTAGATATGAAATCTTGTAAACTGGTTAAATTAGATATGAAATCTTGTAAACTGGTTAAATTAGATATGAAATCTTGTAAACTGGTTAAATTAGATATGAAATCTTGTAAACTGGTTAAATTAGATATAAAATCTTGTAAACTGGTTAAATTAGATATAAAATCTTGTAAACTGGTTAAATTAGATATAAAATCTTGTAAACTGGTTAAATTAGATATAAAATCTTGTAAACTGGTTAAATTAGATATAAAATCAAATGCTGAACTAGTTTAGTTTGTATGTTTTATTATTTTACAATTTTTTCAATATTTATGAAAAGCAAGTAGATTTGAACACTTAAAATATCAGAAATAATATTGGAAGAAATGTTTTATTTTTTTATTTTTTTTTGTTTTTTTCTAAATTAAAGAAATAGTAAATTTGGTTCCCTGAAAATCAGCAGTTATAATTCAATAGATTAGTGTATTTTTCTAACTTATCTTAGTCACCTTGATAATAAAACTGATATTGATAAAGATATTTTTTCTGGTATAATTGGATGAGAAATATATTTGGCGAATTTCTATAATCTTTTATCTTATGTTCATTTTTTGAATAATATTGAAGTATTTCTTTGTTAGCTTTGTACTAAGTTGCTGTGTTATTTCATCACTGATATCAAATTTTAAGCGGTTTATCTCAAAATTAAAGAAGTCTATTTTTTTTTTAAAAACAACACTTTAAGTGATTAGTCTTTGAAATCTTGTATTCAAATAGTATTCTGTAAATGAAAATGTTTCTTCAGTTTATTGGAAAATAAGACTTTTTTTTTTTTTAATTTCAACATTGACTTTGTTAACCATTTTGTTCTATCTTTCAAACAACTTTGTGATTCTATCCTCCAAGAACTTGTTATTTCTCTTTGAAATAATTGGTCTAGGTGCCTTTTATGCAGTATTTCAGGGAACTGAAATTGTATTTTTCATGAGAATTATCTAAAGATTGGAATATATAGTAAACTGAAAGAATAAAGTAAAAAGTAAGTAAAGTCATTGAGGTGGCCAAAAATCTGTATTAGCCAGACAACAAGGTAGTCTATCCCCTTCTCACTAGTGCTAGACCAAGGAGATTGTTTTGGCATCTGAGGCAGAGCGCTACACCTACCATCAGCTCCTCACTTTACCACACAGATCCCTGTGCTACTCATACGCTGAGTTGGCGAGGTCTGGTATCGAACAATATCTGGTAAATATAACCAATGAGGGAAAAACCTTCTAGCCAAAGCTGTAATTGTGTTTGTGTGGTCACCAAAGAAACATATAGTTTAGACTTCTGTTGATGGAATAGTAAACCTTTTCTCTTAACTAATTGGGGACTAACATTTTTTATTGATTTATGTTTTCAATTAGTCTAATCAGAGGCAGTATTTGTTCAAATAAATTGTTTGATTCTCCAGAAGGAGCTTATAGTAGAAGACTACCTTCCAATTATCATGGCATTATTCTTTGGATGAAGACTTGCGTTTTGTACTGATACTTACGGTTCATTTCATTTGCTCCACAATCTCTTGCATTTTATGTTGTAAAATATCCACTTTTCATTGTTTAAAAAATATACATTTAAATATAGTTTGTTTTTTTTTTTGTTTTTGTTTTTTTTTTCACTTATGTAAAAGTTGAATAACAAATGGGCTAATATAACCAAGTTGGCATATATGATTTTGAACAACTGGTTTTGATATTTCAAATAGGCTGGTGTAATGACAAACAATAACACCGATAGACTTTAGAAAGCATTATTCTAATTAAAATAATTGGTGCACTTACTAAGAGTTTATACAGTCTAGTATTCCCTAGAGAGTTCTCCAAAGGGGGGTGGGGGTAATCATAAAGTAGGGGAGGTAACTCTCAATTACTTATTACAGCTGGTTATCTCCTACATTGACATCAACCTTAACTGATTTACCTCACTTTGGAGCACTGTTCAGTGAAGAATATCCACTTTCAGCACCTTGGAATTGGATAATTCACAGTATCTTCTCCATAAAATCTTTTTTGTGTTTGAGTGAAACTTTTACCTTTTTGTTTTAAAAAAAAAAAAAAAAAAAAAAAAAAAGAAAATGTCAAGTATAACAAAACTGCTTATTTTCATTTATCTTCAATGTTAGATTCAATTAACAAAACTACAAATTTTGACAATTTTTTTCTAAGGCATGCTGATTTGTAAAATATTGTCCCACTTCTTTAAAAAATGAAACTGAGCGTAATTTTTAACTGTCTTCTACATAGATATGAAATATATATGAATTAGTGATGCAGAGGGGCCGGTTTAGCTCAGTCGGTAGAGTGTTCGGCTAGGAATCTCAAGGCCCTTGGTTCAATACTGGCCCCCGCCAACTCAGCGTATGAGTAGCACAGGGATCTGTGCGGTAAAGTAAGGAGCTGATGGTAGGCGTGGCGCTCCACCTCAGATGCTCAAATAATCTCCTTGGTCTAGCGCTAGTGAAAAGGGGATAGACTCTCTCGCAGTCTGGCTGATACCGACATTTGGCTGCCCTGACAACTTTACTTTACATATATCTCACCAGAGTTTAATCATTGTTATAACCTCTAAAGTATTGGAAGAGTTGTCTGCCTTTCTAGCATTAAGGAACAGATAGAATATGATCTGATCTTAAGACTAATATTCAAATATTAAGAACATGATACAATATTTTGCAAAATTAAATCTAACTTCTTAACCGATATAGTACTAAAAAAACCAGCACTAAAAAAAAATTTTTTAAATGGAGAGATAGGGAAAGAAAGAGGGAGAGAAAAATTTCAACTATAAATATGTCATGTCAGGGATTGTTTCTTGCTACTAGTACTCTGTACAACCTGTTACATGGAAAAGTACTGACAATTAACTCTCCAGTGCCCTAAAGAGTTGCCACTCTGATGACCTGATAAGTTATAGGAAACATCCAAATAATTCAAGTCTTTCAATTATCTTTATCAAAATCTCACTTTGAAATAATATTATGAACCCATTATCAATAATGATTACACTATCTATGAGAAATTTTCCTTATATCTATAAACTATTTTTTTTATTCAAGCAATAACTTAGACAAAAACATTTGATTTTTTTTTTAGTCTGATGATGAGGCTAAAAATTCAAAGTGAGCTATACATATTGAATAGTGTTAACAAAACAAAGTAAAAAAAGAAAAAAAAAAGATTATATTCCTGTCAATTAATCATTGCTAATCTAAGAGTAACAATGGTAGAAATTTAGGTCACTAAACTTCTACATTGTGCAATTATCCCATTTACTGTTTCCATAGCAACTTAAAGTACAAAAATACTATTTCTCTGTTAATATGACTTGTAAAGAGAAAAAGTTTTAATTTTCTATTTTAAATGAAAGTTCCAACTTAAATTTTGAGGATTTAAGAAAGTTTAGTTTTCATTTAAAGTGAATACATCTTTGAAAACAAACTTAAAAGAATAATTAATGTACATATAAATATTGGGTTAGCCAAAAGAGCACATTCTGTGTTCCTTGTTAGGTTTTAGGTGTGTTTAGTTCTAACTAGATTCAAAAAGACTGTTTTTGATTTTCTCTCTCTCTCTCGTTATTGTACCCAATTATTTAAGTTATGTTTAGTTTTACAAAATATTGCATCATGTGCTTAATATTTGAATATTAGTCAGATTATTTTCTATCCACTCCTCAATGCTGGAATGGCTAATAACTCTTCCAAACCTTTAGAGGTTACATTAATGAAAATATTTGACAATTATTAAACTCTGGCGAGATATGTTCATGGCTCTAGCTTACTTATATCACTAATTCATGTATATTTTATATCTACAAATAAGTTTCAGCAGATTATGCTCAATTTCATTTTTCTAAGAAGTTGGACAACATTTTATAATGCAGTTTTCTATCTAATTGTGTTTTTAAAGTTACTTATTTTGATTTAAAGTTTTGATGCATTTTAGAATTACTTCTGTTTGGATATCATTCTAAAGAGTTGCATAATTTTTATTTTTATTTTTATTTTTTTAGTAAGGGCTAGATAAATAAAACAATAAGTATAAGAAACAAAGATTAGACTTTGTAAGTAGTGAATCAACCAATCTTTAGTTATATTTTTGAAACCTGATTAATTCTAAAATGTTTCAGTTTGTGAATTTATGTATTCATATAATGGACTTTTGATATTTAGTTTTATATTTCATTTCGATTTATATACTTTATTATTGTATTAGACTATTTGAGGTTAGAATAGTTAAATCATGATTTTATCATGGCATTATGTCATGCATTGTTATTTATATATATTTTGTAATGTTTGCATTTGTTTTTGTTACTGTATTTTGCTTCTGGTATAAAACTGGGTCACGGGATATAGGATTATGCATGCTTAGAATAATCAATAGTTTTAAAAATTTATCTAAGTTTATTGACAAAAGAGGCAGACATCTTCAAGTGCATCAGTTAATGTGGAACAAGTCTAAATATGCTATTTTGAGTGGAGTATGTTTCATAACAGAAAGATACTTTTTTTTTCTTTTGAGTTAGGCAAGATAATGTTCAAGTTGTGCTGCCAGCTTTTATTGGATCTGCAGATTTTCTGGTAATTATAAGAGCTCATCTTTCAATGTACTTAAGATAGGATGGCATATATCTAGGGAAGTATATAGAGCCAGTTTTATGACTCACCTGGAAATTTCTGCCACAGGTGTAGCAACAAGTGTACATAGTTATTTACTAAGCCTCGCTTAGATGTGGCACAAGGCCGAATGTAAGAAGCACCCAGTGAGGCTCGAACTAACTAGTCATGGTTTTCCAGTCTACATTTTTAACCATTATACCATGAGAGGTGCAACAAGTGTATATATGAATAGCAAAGTATTTTGTGCCAGTTATTTTACTCAACTATATATATGTTAGACTAGAAGTGGCTACTGGTTAGACTATTTTTTTAAAAGTTAGTCTCGCAGATCCATTATTACTGAATCACATGTTGGATCCTCACTTGATCCCCATAAAAATCCCCACGTAAAAAAGACATTGTGTTAATCTGGCCTGGTGGTAGTGAATGTGTATATGTATTTACTTTTTCGTTAATTGTTTTATATTCATCTGGACATACATACACACCAACTGCCGCTTATTTTACTCAACTATCTATATGTTAGACTAGAAGTGGCTACTGGTTAGACTATTTTTTTAAAAGTTAGTCTCGCAGATCCATTATTACTGAATCACGTGTTGGATCCTCACTGGATCCCTATAAAAATCCTCATGTAAAAAAGACATTGTGTTAATCTAGCCTGGTGGTAGTGAATGTGTATATGTATTTACTTTTTCATTAATTGTTTTATTTCATACTTTCCTCTGGACGGACATACATACACACCAACTGCCCTTTATATATGTATAGATAGATAGACATAGATAGATGATGAAATTTTAACTAATTAGAATTTGTTTGAATACCTTCTTTTGGAAATTATTTGTTAGATTTGATATTGACCCTGGCATGTGTTTGATGTACGTTATAATTTTGTAAAGTTAAATCTGTTTTTTTTTAGTATTATTTGGACTATTGTCCTCATCTTTATTATCTGTACAACATTTCGGCCGATGTGCCCTTCGACCTTCTTCAGGTATTTCTTGTCGGACTCGAACCTTCTTGAACTCTGGAACCTTCTTTTGGAGGGCACATCAGCCAAAACATTGTACAGATAACAATAAAGATGAGGACAATAGTCCAAATAATCCAAATAATACTAATCATCAAACTTCATCTCAAAAATTCAGAGAAATGTTTTTTTTAGTGTGTGTGTGTGTGTGTGTGTGTGTGCGCAAAACAATACTAAATATAGAAACTATCGTGAATGTGTTTGTTTTTTTTTGTCTTTTTTTTTTTTGTCTTTTTTTTATCTTTAGTTCATTTAGTTGCTTGATCCCTCTAGTTATTCTGAATATTGATAGAATTGACTTTATCATATAAAGAACTGATTACAATCTATTTTGATATTAATTTTAATAGATATGATAATTAGAATTCCCATTTCCATTGTTATTTAAAGGAAGAAGTAATGCTTTATCTATATATTTATCTTGGAATGTATATGAAGCTATCAAATGTTCTCTGCTAGAAAGATAAAAACTTTTTATATAAGTTACCAAAATCATGAAGATGTGCCTTCTTTTATATTTCAAAATCTTTGAATTAATTTTTCTATTAATTATTTAGCTTGTAATGATGAGCCATTTCACTGATGATAACATTTGCTTATATTTTTACTCGAGTAAATTTAAAAAAAAAAAAAAAAAAAAAAGTTCTCATTTCTTTTCTCTGAAATGAAGTATGACATTAATATTAATAAAATGTAGATTAAAAATAATTTCTGATTAAAGAGTAAGATCACTTACTTTCTTAGTTTTGCTATCATCTATAAAAGATTATAAGTAGCCTAAAGCATTTTGCTGTCTAAAAAATAAACTAATATCTTCTATTTTATTATTGATAATTGTGCACCTGAATTCTTATTCAATAATAGTGATATATTTATCTTTAAGATATTTCTGAGGAAGTAATTCAATTATAAGCTATCCTCCTAATATAGAATTATGTATTGCTTTCTATAAAGACCTTAGTTCATAGTACCAGATAATCTTAGTAGTCTTATCAATATGCTTAAGTATATAACCCTAAAGAATACTAAACTAATAGGTTAGGCATAAGAGATATTTTTCAATCTACAATGGTAAATATGTAAATGTTGACCTTAAAACTATTAAGTACCTGTATTTAAATTTAGGATTTTAGAAATAGTGAAAATATGAGTTTGAGATATGAGTTTTATGCTAGATCTTTGTATTTTTAACTTGATATATTTATTAACAGTTAAAGTCTTTCCTTCAATGAAACTGGATTCAATCCTGGTATCACAAATAGTAGTTATAGACATGTACTTTCTCAGTTTCTAGATATGTAAATGTTACAAATACTTTGTCATCAAAAGAGCAAGTGGCTTTGGTTTTGAGCTAATGTTGATTATTTGCAGATGAATTTGAAGTTATGAGAATCATTTTCCAAACACTAGTAATAAAACCATGATCCTTTCTGTTTACAGTCTTACACTATGTTGTCCATCCATAATTGCTGTTAATTGTTTTTATAAGTTGATCATTAATTCTACATGATGAAAAAATATGGGTCAACCTTAGATGGGGAAAAGTGGAAAAATTGTTTCTAAATTGCTTATAGTAGCAGTTAGTAATGAAGAGAAAATATTGCGGAATGAAAAAATATAACTGAAGATTTTAACTTTCTTTCTTTTTTTTAAAATATAGTATGGTGAATATTTATACTATTTCTAAATGATATATTTTACAAGTGAAACCACGGTTAATTTTATCATCAGCTTTAAGATAGGAATATATATTTTTTAATACTAACAGTATATTTTTTTATAGTCTTTCTGTGTGTGTGTGTGTGTGTATATATATATATATATATATATATATATATATATATATATATATATATATATATTAGCTCAGTCGGTAGAGCATTCGGCTAGAAACCACAAGGTTCTTAGTTCGATACCGGCCCTCGCCAACTCAGCGTATGAGTAGCACAGGGGTCTGTGCGGTAAAGTAAGGAGCTGATGGTAGGTGTGGCGCTCCACCTCAGACACTAAAATAATCTCCTTGGTCTAGCGCAAGTGAAAAGAGGATAGACTCCCTCGCTGATTGGCTGATAACGACTTTAAGCCGCCCCGACGACTTTACTTTACTTACTTACACACACACACACACACACTTTCTTCATCTATTAATAATGGAGATTCGCTTCCAGTTTATGTCTGTAACAAAAATTATGTCACTGCTTACGTCATATTACCCAAAATCATCCTAACATAGAATAAATACACTCAAAATTTGAACTGGTATTATATATATATATAGTTTTATTTTAATACATATTTAAAGTTTACATTTCAAATTGTTTTATTTTTTAATCCTTTAATGAATTTGATTGTTTTACTTACTTACTTAGGGTACAAACTCGCTGACATTGAATTTTTTTACTCCCACACCTCAGGCAATATGTTTCAAAAATCTATTTTTACATCGCCCAGAGTGCGTTTTTTTATTTTGTACTAGTTCTTTCAAAAAAGATAAATTCCAATATGCCAATTTATTATAGTATTTAAAACATAACTAAAAGAAACTTGATTATTTAACACCTCCTAGTACTATGAGTAAAGAGTATGGAAAATATTGTTTAATTTTTATATAGTTGTATATGGTATTAAATATGGCATAACTATTTTCTTAGAGGAAAGGCATGGACTGCTATTGACAAATTATCAATAATATGGAAAGGTGATCTCTCAGATAATATAAAACAGGAATTCTTCCAAGTTGTAGCCATGCCAGTACTACTGTATAGCTGCACCACTTAAACTCTAAAAAAACACTTGGAGAAAAAGCTTGATGGGAACTACAAGAGGATGCTGCATGCTATTTTGAATAAATCCAAGAAGCAGCACCCCACAAAACAGCTGCTGTATGGCTACTTACCTCCCATCTCACAAACCATTCAAGTAAGATGAACGAGATATGCTGGTCACTGCCGGAGAAGCAGGGATAAGCAACATTCAGGCAAAAATTTACATGTACAAACACAAAAAGACCCAGAGTTGCCTGCATATGTTTTTTTCAAAGGTCAATATCCTGGCTTTCCCATCAGCAGTAAACAAACCATAGAGTCTTTAGATTCGGGCTTTTCAGCGACTCCATCTCTTGTCAATAAAAGCAGTCAGCAGGCTACTTCAGTAGAGAATAGACATGTCATCATTAAAGCATACTTCTGGAGATTGTCCTTGGGGAAAAGTGGTAAATAATTACAACACACACTAGCATCATTTTACTACAAACTATTTCGGTATTCAGTACTTATGACAGACGGCATGTTTAACCTAATACTAATCCCCAAATTTGATGGTTCAGACCGAGGTCTCTCTATCATTGAATAGTTTTAAAAGGCTGGACTGGTCTGCAAATCTATGCAGAGTGAAGAACATTGTTAGTGCTCTGTCACTTCACTCTGCAGTGTTCCAGCAACTAAGCAAGGAAGAAAGAATGAACATGGTCCATATCAGACACACCTTGTACATTGCCTTTGCTGCAGATCCTTTCATAGCATATGAACAATTAGTAGCAAGACACTTGAATTTGTGGGGCATCTCCCTGTATGTGAATGGCTTCAAGTAGCGACCAGAGTCATTTAGCAGCAAGCAAGATTCTGGTTTGACAATAAAGAAGCTGGTCCAGGAATATTAGCTGTCTGTCGATGTAGTCCTAGTTGCATCAAACTAAAACCTAGCAGACAAGATAACCTGTGTACCTCAAAGGTGGTTTGACATGGCTAAGAAAGAAGAGGCTACCTCCTCCTGTCTTTTGTCAATAAAAGCAGTCAGCAGGCTACTTCAGCAGAGACTAGACAGGTCATCATTAAAGTGTGCTTTTGGCAATTAAGTCCTTGGGAAAAGTGGCAAAAAACAACACACAGTAACATTCATCATTTGATAATTTTCACCTTTAGTTGGCTAAATTCCTAGCATAATATTATGCGTTCGCATTATCTGAAATGAACTTAATTGTTATTAAGAACACATTTTATGATATTTTTGTGTTAAAGCATGCAGTTGTATTGTTTTCGAAAAAATGTTTCTAAGATTTGTTTATTTCACACAGAGACTTTCTAAATGGCTACCGGCTTGTTTCAAAGTGGAAGTCAAGGGAGGTTACTCTAATTGCCTTATTTGCTAGGAATTTAACCAACTAAAGGTGAAAATTACCCATCATATTACTACACTCTGATACATGGACACACCAGTGTTGGCTGACCAGCAAAAAAATTACATTCATCAGCTGTGCGCGGATACTGGATGCTGGGTAAAGGACTTGCCTAGAGCAATGGTCGATAAGAATAGATGTTGAGGGAGAGTCAAGCGAATTCATGCTATCCGTATGACTAGATAGTAATGATTTTCTTTAAGAGACTGCTGAAGAAAAATGACATTTTACTAGATGATTACAATATACATCCTATTAAATCGGATTATTATGTTTTTAAAAATTCAGATTTATAGAAAGATATCGAGGTCTAATGTCATATTATTTTTCAAAATATGTTTGCTGCTCAAGTCCAATAAAATATATTGTTGCTATAACTTTATATCTGATATTATCTAAAAAAAGTAAAATTAATTTGCTTAAATGCAAATTGAATTATAGATTAATCTTTGCCATATTGTATTCTCTCAATAGACAACTCGATGCAATCTTAAAATTATGAAATGTTTTACAACTACTTGATTGCATAAAAATGTGAAAAGTCTCTCATAGTCAAGAAATTTTAATATAGTTTCATAAATCTGATACAGTACTTATGAATCTTAAAATTATGAAATGTTTTACAACTACTTGATTGCATAAAAATGTGAAAAGTCTCTCATAGTCAAGAAATTTTAATATAGTTTCATAAATCTGATACAGTACTTATGAATCTTAAAATTATGAAATGTTTTACAACTACTTGATTGCATAAAAATGTGAAAAGTCTCTCATAGTCAAGAAATTTTAATATAGTTTCATAAATCTGATACAGTACTTATGAATCTTAAAATTATGAAATGTTTTACAACTACTTGATTGCATAAAAATGTGAAAAGTCTCTCATAGTCAAGAAATTTTAATATAGTTTCATAAATCTGATACAGTACTTATGAATCTTAAAATTATGAAATGTTTTACAACTACTTGATTGCATAAAATGTGAAAAGTCTCTCATAGTCAAGAAATTTTAATATAGTTTCATAAATCTGATACAGTACTTATGAATCTTAAAATTATGAAATGTTTTACAACTACTTGATTGCATAAAAATGTGAAAAGTCTCTCATAGTCAAGAAATTTTAATATAGTTTCATAAATCTGATACAGTACTTATGAATCTTAAAATTATGAAATGTTTTACAACTACTTGATTGCATAAAAATGTGAAAAGTCTCTCATAGTCAAGAAATTTTAATATAGTTTCATAAATCTGATACAGTACTTATGAATTTGTATATCAATACATTAACATTTCTCTTGCCAATTTTAAGTTTTTTTTTTGTTGTTGTTTTTTTTTACTATTTTAAGTCTGGAAGCTGAAATATGATTTTTTTGTTTTTCACTTATTCAACATTTAATGCACTAGCTACAAAGCTGTATATTTTATATATAATTTTTTTTATTTTTATTTCTTTAAAGTGAAAACACTTTTACAAAACTTATTTGCAGAGGTGTGATTACAAAAAGAAAAATATGATTAAGGAAACTCAGAAATATTCCACTTGAGAAAAATATTGATTCGCTTGTAGTAGTGATGATGTCTGTTCTATCTAAGAACATTTAACAACTCTCATGAAAAATTGAAAATGTGTATTGGCAATTCTTATGGGTTAGTCTAAACAAATTATAAGCCCATGTTCATAACTGAAAATGGTTATTTCCTAGAACAACAGAATGAAATGAACAACAGAAAGAAATCCATATATTTATTCCTATCACTTAATTCCAAATTTGTCATTATACAAGTACAGTATTTTTCTTTAAGATACTAGCAAATATATGCACCCTCCAGGTGCAAGTATCTAAGTTTTAATGTAATAAAGTATCATATTAAATTATAAAGGCTAATGAAACTAAATAAGAATGCAGATAAAAAGATTTGAAACAGAGGGGAGTATAATTCAATAATAGAACACCTGGAACTTACTCATTCTTCACTCTGTCTTTCATTGCTAAATTTTCATAATTTAGCTATTTAGTTAAAATAGGAAGTAAAGAATAAAATTACAGTTATTTCTTCTTGTTAATGGATTTCTTTTAAGATTTATCCCCGAGAATTTTGCTTATATTCATTAAGATAAAACCAAATAATTAGAAATCAATAATACTAAGCACATATTTATTAAGATCAAATTCTTAATATCAATATGCAAATTAACCTTCCCGTTCACACCGTAAACCGCTATTTTGTTGTATATATAGATACAGTTGCATGTTATTAGTATGTAGATAAGACCAACAGTATTAATAATGTAAAACAATTTTTTTAATAACTCAGGTTTAAATAAAAATAAAATCCTGCAGAATGTGACATAAATAACTAAGGGAATTCTGACTTGAGTAGTAATATAGTTTTGGTTACAGATATACAACCACATAATCTCCATTATAATAAGATTTACTAAACCTAGTTTGGTCTAGTACAAGGGTACAAGACAATCAGTCTCATAACACAGTAATCTACTAGACATTTGCTAACCATTACCCTATGGTGATGTACCAATGTCTCATCTGTGTATCTTAATTTTATCAAGAGTTTACTACTCACAAAGTCATCAATTTCATAAGAGTAAAAAATAGAAGATATTTTCTTGTTTAATATTATAACTAACTCCAATTTCCCATGTGAATTCTCTGTCAGTCGCAGGTGGTCTCATTATGTAAAAGACAATTATGCTACACATACATAGGTACATCAATAAGTTCAGTCTAATGACAAAAAAGCATTTATTTTATTAAACAAATTTTTCAACATAATTCATTTTTGGCACTGTACATAATTCATTGGTGATTAGTATATAGATTGAATATTATTCAGTGAAAATTTCAGATAAAACTCCACTAATTATGTGTCAGTCTTACTGATTCAACCTAATACATTCAAGGAATATTTGAAATGGGCATAAAATCTTCTATGATAGGAACTGTATATTTTTGAAGTTTTATAGCTGATAACTTACATGTAATAATGTATGCTATTTCAAAGTGTCCAAATTTCATCAGAGTATCGCCTTTTACAAATGTGGGGAAAATTTTAAAGAAAGCAAACTTTATTTGTTGTTGTTGGGTTGGTTTTTTTTTTTTTTGTTTTTGTTTTTTGTTTTTTTGTTTTTTTTTTTGGGGGGATAATGTCGTGTAAGTAAAGTAGGCAGAGTAGCCTATTGTCAGTATCAGCTGAACAGCGAGGGAGTCTATCCCCTTTTTACTTGCAGTAGACCAGGAAGATTATTTCAGTGCCTGAGATGGAGTGCCACACCTACCATGCTACTCATACACTGAGTTAGCGAGGGCTGGTATCGAACCTGGAACCTTTTGGTTCCGAGACAAATGCTCTACCGACTGAGCTAAACTGACCCATGACCTTAACATGAGATTTTCTACTTTTTTCTTTTCTTTTCATGATTTATGATAGTTTTGTTTGATGCTTGTATTCATTTTAGTTGTTCATTACATTTGTGTTTTTGTATACATCATATATTTAAATATATCAAATGCATCACAGCCTAGGAATTGCAAGGTTCCAGGTTCAATACCAGTCCTCGCCAACTCAGTGCATGAGTATCACAGCATGGGTAATCTGATCTGAGTAGTAAAGTAGGAAGCTGACGGTAAGTGTGGCATTCCACCTCAGCAAAAATAATTTCCCTAGTCTAGCACTAGCAAAATGGGGATAGACTCCCATGCTGTCTAGCTGATACCAACAATGGGCCACTCTGCTGACTTTACTATTACAGAAAATGTTTTTACTAAGGTAGAATATATTTCTTTATGTGTCAGCAGAAGTAATTACTAAATATTTTTCTTCTGCAGACAACTGCTATGTGTAAATAGGTATAATATTGCTTTGCTCTTTGGGGACTTGGTGGCTTGGCTTCAAAGATGATGGAGAAAGTTGAAAACTATAATAAACCTATCCGCCTCATTTTATTTCCTTTTTTTTTTTTTTTCACTCAAAGCAGAGAAGTTTGAAGTATCATCAGTGATTTGTCATGAGAAGATATAAGCAGAATAACTTTGTTACAGAAGACAGCTCAGTAATCAGGTTTTGATAATCAAATTTCTCTCTCTCTCTTGTGTGCAGGTGATTTCACCCTTCCTTCCTTTCCTCCTATTTCCATAAAGCTGCAATTTACTTGCATTTCTATAATGCTTGCAAACATTTTCAGTTTTGTTCATCTTAATCCCATTTCAGTAATTCAGATTATGATTACATCATAGGTGCTGCTTTGCAAACAATAGTTGACATTCTCTATTTTTCTGATTTTTCAAATCTCTTCAGTATTTGTAAATTGTTTTAAATCTATTAGTTTGATGATTAATTGAACATGATAGACGATATCTAAAACTGAACAATTTTAAAATTCCAATTTGATTGAATGGTTGAATAAAATCTAATTAAGCTTTATACAGTCATATTATCCTCTGTCATTTTCTAGGGTTTTCTCTCAATATTGAATAATCATATAAATGTTGATGTTCTCATCAGCAAAGTTGTATTAATTATAGAATAGGTGTAATGGTTATAGTCATAGGAAATGGACTCGAAAACCAGAGTTTTCAACATAATTCATTTTTGGCACTGTACATAATTCATTTTTGATTAGTATTGGATGAGGCTGTTTGCATTTCAATCAAGCTAATACCCTTGGAGAAAGATATATCCAACTATTCTCCCTCCAGCTATGGATAAATAGTAGAGTAAACTGGGCTCTTTAACTTTGGTTAGACAACTAGTCTAGGCAAAAGAAAACTCTGAATTCAAACTTGTTAAACTCTACTTAAGAAATTGACCTTGTATCGCATCCTACTTATGCAGAGGGGTTAGTCAATATATATTTTAATTATAGATGACAGATATGATACTGAAAGATCTTATGGTAAAAAAAATCTTATGTTAAAAAAAGCCACTAGAAATAAAATATATATTCAAATTTCAACTGAAAAATTAGTGATACCTTTTATCTACTAACATTCAATTTTTTTAAAGTTAAGTTCAATCATATTATGACTAGACAAAGATCTTATAAAAAAATGCAAAACCAGATTCACATTTTGCACATTGGTACTTAAATATGCTATAAAATTAAATTTACAACAAACTTTCTCACAAATTTATTTTTGATGAAATAAGTTGGTAAATGTATTTAAACTTGTTTTTATCTGTTTGTCTCCATATTGTTTTCAGTTTACATTTGTTCATCTGAAGTAAATGTGTATTGGATGATATTTTCAATATTATCTTTCAATGGGTCCTTATTTCAAGTTCTGCACATATAAAATGATGCTGTATCTAACAAGGAAAAAAAAAAATACTATTAAATTCTAGCAGAAGTTCATAGAATGACAACTAACATTAGCCAATGAAGAAATCAACTACTGCAACTCGGAAATCAAATGTAAATCTAAAAATCAGACCCACTAACCTTTGCAAACTTTAACTTTTACTACACAAGTTCCCCTTTTCAATCACCCTGGTAACATTTATACAAATGGATTGTATCAGGATAGGGTTCCTGCTAAGTCTGACCTTTTCTAATTATTACATGTCACATCTAAAAAAAATTTAGGGACCATATGACCTTTAGGCACCCCTTCCGCAATCTCGACTCACAAGGACACTTTTCTCATTTACACCGTCAAAATCCGGTTGTTTGTTAGGGGTTAGTTTTATAATTTTTTTAAAAAAAATAAAAATCGTCTGTTAACAATTAACTGGATTTTGACGGTGCAAATGGAAAAAATGTCCCCAAGAATCGAGATCGCAAAAGGGGTGCCTAAAGGACTTATGGTCCAAATTTAGTCTTTTTAGTTAGATCTACCATGTCATTTATAAATATTTTTTGTATTGGAGAGAAAAAAAAAACTTGTAAGTAACTGTCCACCACTTTATTTATGAACTGACATTACAAAAATAATAATATTTTTCCTAGATTTGTTAATTGACTTTTTATTTAAGCTGAGTTCATGTGTGTTTAAACAAGATGGAGACATCTCCACACTGGGTGGTTATCCTCTAAAAGTAGCAGACCAGTTTACATACCTAGGTAATAATCTCATCTACAAAAGGTGATATCAATGTGTGCAGAGGAAAGGTATGGACTGCTATAGACAGATTATCAATCATATGGAAATCTGATCTCCCTGATAAAATAAAGCAAACATTCTTCCAAATTGTAGCTGTATCGGTGCTACTGTACGACTGTACCACTCTAACAAAGTGCTTAGAGAAAAAGCTAGATGGGAGCTACACAAGGATGCTGTGTGCTGTCTTGAACAGATCAGCACCCCCACAAGAAAGCAGCTGAACCGACACTTGCCAACTATTACATAAACCATTCGAGTAAGACAAACAAAACATACTGAAAACTGCTGGAGAAGCAAGGATGAACCCATGTGGCATTCTCCTGTGGACACCTATACATGGACATACTAGTTCAGGCTAACTAGCAAAACTAATTTTTAATCATAAAATGATTTAATTATTTAAATTTAAATACAAATTCAGTTTCAAGAATGAATAATTTTTTAATGTTTTAGTGGAGTTAATGATATATTTAAAAGAAATTGCATAAAAAATTTTTTTTTAATAATATTGATGTTTGTATATTTATAAAATAGATTAATTTCTAAACAAAACAATTTTTCCTAAGATAGATTTTTTTAGGAGAGGGTGAGTACACATATTAAAACAAAATGTTAAAATTAAAATTTTGTCCATAGAAATATTTGAAAATTTTATCAGTTTTGAGGGAAAATAATTTTCAAGGTTTTAATGTTGGTTAATACTCATTTTTTAAAAATAAGTTTTGCTTCAATTTTATTTCATTTGATTAAATTCTGTAATACAGAAAAATAGAATACATAAGATAATATCTAGTATAATTTTTCTTTAAATTCAGTTGTATTGTCACTAATAACACCCGTCTTTAAAAAAAAAATTTTAAAAAAGCACAAACTATTATTTTTCAGCTCTTCTGAGAAAATTTCTCCTGTAGATTAAAAAAAAAATAATGTTTATGTTGGTCATAATACTACACCACTCTTTTTCATAGAATAACATCACTTATCTGATGATAGTGAAGTTAGTATGCATATTAAATAATATATCCTAATGCATCATATTATTCCTACTGATATCATATGTAATTATAAATAGCATCTGTATTTTCTTTAGATATTAAAGGCCCACATTATGAAAATAAGAAAACTTACACTAAATAAGGTATCTTTCAACCTGGGAAAAATCTTTTAGATCTCTTTAATAACTAACAGACACACTGGTCCAAACCATGCATCCTTTATAGTTGCACATTGTCAGCATTTGAAAATCACTTTCATATGAAACACATAACTACATCAACACCAATAGTTTCCTCCAATCTTTCCAGTAACAAACTAATAATATAAATTCAAAACCATAATGTACCTAATGGGAAACAAAGATATAAAAAAAAAAACAATTCAACATAGTTTTGTCCTGATGACAGACCACATTTATTTCTCATTCTTTCTTGATTATGATCAGACAATGCTCAAAAGCACTAGAACTGAAAATTGTGAATAGTTTTTACACTTGATTAAACTGCCTATACATTCTATTGTAAGAAAATAAGAAACTGAATAAAAACATTAATAAGGCATTCCTTATCTGTTGTATATGACAATACTTATCTGAAAGAAAAATTGCTACCCAGACACACGCATACACAGACAGACAGACAGAACTTTTTCTTTTATCATTATTGACAAGAGGTGTTTTTTTTTTTTTTTATTATTTATTTGTTGGTTTTTTTTATACTCCTGTCAGAATAATAATCTTAGGGAAAGATAGCATCACCCTAGTTGCATGCTGCTTTAGTTGCCATTAATGTGGTCAGTTCATGATAGGTTTGTTTTTGGGGAAAAGTTTACGTTCTTGCCTTTTCTAAGAACAATAATTTGAAATCTTAAACATTATGAAACCAGGATTTGCATTTGTAATTTGTTGCTTTTATTTATTCATTGTTGGGTCAATTTCAATTTTGACAGATTTTGTTTAAATAGTAGTCAAAATTTTATTGATATATTTTTTTGTAATAGAATTCTATGAATGTCCCCATGCTTCTAGAAGACTTTTTTTTTTCCTCTTTTTTTAGTGGGACTTGTGGGGGTGGTTTTTTTGGGGTTTTTTTTTTTTTTTTAATTTTTTAGCTTTTTGGTTTGTTTTTGTTTTGTTTTTTTTTAATCGTTATTCTACTTTTGGATATACAAACAATGATAAAAAAAAAACAGAGACAAAAATAGTACATATAAATAAAACAAAAAATGGTACATTTAGAAATAAAGAATTTCCTATCCAAAGAAAGTGTGGTATTTTGAGTGTCCCTTGTCGCATCTATATGATAAATTTTCTTCATTTAAAAAATGGTATTAATAAAATCTATCAGTTTATTCTTATACTTAAACTTTATTTTCACATAAAATATCACCAAAATAGATTTTTTTTATTTCTGTAGTAGGTAGGATTTAGTTTTTTTAAAACAAGAAACAAAATGAAACCTAGATTAAACAATAAAGGTGACTAAAAACAATCTTATGATATTCAAATGTCATCACCTTTTTTATCTGTTACATTTTCACAGTTTGAATTGTAAATATTAACAGTACTATTTAATCTCTGTACTAGTGCTACATGATTATTTTATAAAATAACTAATTTTCAGTGATCTACTACATGTTGGTATGACAGTTTTAATCAATCATGCTTACCCCCTCTGCTTTTTTTTTGCTTTTTTTTTTTTTTTTTTTTTTTCAGATTCATTGACACAGGGTTTAAAAAAAAATAAAAAGGTGTTCTGTAGTTTAAATTTGATATTTTGCAATAAAATTATTAATAGATATTAATAAGATTATGATATGATGTTATCAATATTAATTAATAATTTATATATATATATATATATATATATATATAAGAAATTCAGAGAAATAATGTATATTTTATTATATGCAAAAAAAAAACCCAAAAAAACATTTGTTTTGATTATGTTCTGCCATAAAAAAACAAACATTTTTTTTTCATTTTGATGTCCCACCCCAAAAAGAAAAACCCTAAAAATTTTGAATTAATCTGAATTTAACTGTTAGAAACTTGGTTTTTTTAAAAGAAAACATATTATTTGAATTTTGACAGCAAAACTTTTTTATGTCTATTATTAAAAAATATAAGATTTCAAAGATCTCTTTACATTTTTTTTTTTACGAAGGAGCATGGCAATTTTTGCTTGTATTTTTAGAAATCTGTTAAAAACAAAACATCCACAAACATCCCTTTTTGCGGTTTGGACAGAAGTTTAGTGTTAATTCTAACGTTAAACTCTATGGAAACAGAAAAAGCATGAAATTTTTGAATGCAACTAATAATCTATTCATGCTTTGATACTTAATGAAAAAAGTTCTTGTAAAGAGCAATTGGTTAGTTTATTAGTTGTTCATTTATGCATAGCTAATAAACAAAATGCCTTATAAAGGTGATCAAATGTAATCATTTCTATTAAATATAAATTCTGTGTCTACAATAATATAATAATTTTAATCTCTGGACATTAAACATTAAAACATCAATATCATTGCATCTGTTTTTTATTATTCATTTGATTATATTGGTCCCTTAAAAAGTGTCAAGGAACTAAGGGTTGTACTCTTGCAAGAAGCTGTTTTTGGTTTTAGATTTTGAACTGTACTTAAACTATAAATAATATTGTTAGATGAAATATTAAATAATTGATCAAATTATTGATATTTACAGCACAACACTGTAAGTGTAGAGGTACTCTGCAAGGATTTAATTCACTATACTAGTAATTATCTGTGAGATTGACTTTCTAACCATTGCTTCATGGTAAGGCATCCAAAAACATGTAACATTGTGGGTCTGACTTGAAAGTTGGTCTCTTATCCCTTAATCCCTGGACATGATTGAAAGAAATGGACAAACAAGCATTTAGTTTGGTTCCCTCATTTATTGATGTGTTAATAATTCAGTCTACTATCTCTGGGAGTTTCCAAACTATCTTTCATAGGAAGGAGGATAATCCCTCCATCTTTTAAGAAAAATATTGAAGCCACTTTTTAGGGGTTTCTAAAAAGTTAAACCCAAAAATGCACATGTGCTCAGTAGTAAGCCAGAAATCCAACTCCTAAAACTCAAAATGCAAACTTTCTTACCACCTGCTTCAATCAAAACTGTCCTCTCTAACCCCACCCATTTTAAAAACTCCAGACTTCCACTCAAACGTGATGGTGGGAGTTGGTAGTCGTAAAGAGGACATTGCATAACCCTCCTCCCTTCCTATTGTCAAATTCATATCAAAATATGAATTTCAAGTATAATGGATCTCGCGTTTTAAACTACAGAAAACAAGAATTGCCCTTCCTAAATCAAAGAAAATCCTGGATGTTAAATATAATAAAAGTATTTCTGTGGAGCTTACTGTCACTTGTTCTCCTGTAGAACATTTTTTCCCACTAAGTGACTATTCCCAAATAATTTTTTCTTCCTTATTTTTCCCCTCTCTGTGCTGTCATGAATTTTGTCATTTACATATTGGCACTGTCAAAAAAGCACAAAAATTTTCCAAGGCATTTTTCCTTCTTTTGCATCTCAAAACTACTTCTGTCTTAGACAAAAAATCTGAAGAACATCTGCTCTCAGTGTCTTTCATCAGGCACAATTTCAACATTAGGCACTAACTCTACTACCTTCTTCATTGTTGGGGGTGCCTGAAAACTTATCTCTTTTAGATACCGCAATTACTTCAGTAGACTCAGCTCTATATTTACTTTTATTAGAGAAGAAAAAAAGCAGATTTCTCTGTAAAACGCTTGACATCTGGACCAAAACTCATAAGAATACAATAGAATATCTTTACATACAATTTAAACAAACAAACAAAAAAAATGTTGTATACTTGGAAAACAAGAAACATTACTGTTACTTCAGTTCAAATATCACAGTCCTTGGTGAGGGGAGGGTGCTTTCACTTTTTGTTGGGTAAAAATGTTTTGTTCATTTCTTTTTCTTCTTTTCTTTTCTATCTTTTTATCTTTCTTCTGCCATGATCAGTTTTATTCTTTCTTTCTTTCCAAACTGTATTTTTTGGTCACTTTTGGTAACTTTTGGTTTTGTGCATATTCATGTTGAACACATCCTGAACATGGCACCAGATAACTATATAATGTTCTGGGTCTGACTTAAAAGTTGGTTTCTTGCAAAACTTAAAACTTGATCTCTGACAACAAAAGAATGGATAAACATGCAATTACAGTTTTGGTTCCCACACTTATTAATTTTGATATTTCTGGCTGGCCATCTTTAGGGAGTTTCCAAACCATCTGTCATAAGAAGGAGGAACTCTCAGCATCTTCAATATCAAAAAGGGGGGTTCTAAAACACCAAACCCCAAAACACATCAGCTCTGTAGCACGTCAGAAATTTAACTCTCAAAATTGAAAATGCAAACTTACTTGTCCAATTGGACACATGGCCTAGTGGATAAGGTAGATCCATCATATTATTCCTACTGATATCATATGTAATTATAAATAGCATCTGTATTTTCTTTAGATATTAAAGGCCCACATTATGAAAATAAGAAACTTACACTAAATAAGGTATCTTCAACCTGGGAAAAATCTTTTAGATCTCTTTAATAACTAACAGACACACTGGTCCAAACCATGCATCCTTTATAGTTGCACATTGTCAGCATTTGAAAATCACTTTCATATGAAACACATAACTACATCACACCCAATAGTTTCCTCCAATCTTTCAGTAACAAACTAATAATAAAATTCAAACCATAATGTACCTAATGGGAAACAAAGATATAAAAAAAAAAACAATTCAACATAGTTTTGTCCTGATGACAGACCACATTTATTTCTCATTCTTTCTTGATTATGATCAGACAATGCTCAAAAGCACTAGAACTGAAAAATTGTGAATAGTTTTACACTTGATTAAACTGCCTATACATTCTATTGTAAGAAAATAAGAAACTGAATAAAAACATTAATAAGGCATTCCTTATCTGTTGTATATGACAATACTTATCTGAAAGAAAAATTGCTACCCAGACACACGCATACACAGACAGACAGACAGAACTTTTTCTTTTATCATTATTGACAAGAGGTGTTTTTTTTTTTTTATTATTTATTTGTTGGTTTTTTTTATACTCCTGTCAGAATAATAATCTTAGGGAAAGATAGCATCACCCTAGTTGCATGCTGCTTTAGTTGCCATTAATGTGGTCAGTTCATGATAGGTTTGTTTTTGGGGAAAAGTTTACGTTCTTGCCTTTTCTAAGAACAATAATTTGAAATCTTAACATTATGAAACCAGGATTTGCATTTGTAATTTGTTGCTTTTATTTATTCATTGTTGGGTCAATTTCAATTTTTGACAGATTTTGTTTAAATAGTAGTCAAAATTTTATTGATATATTTTCTTTGTAATAGAATTCTATGAATGTCCCCATGCTTCTAGAAGACTTTTTTTTTTTCCTCTTTTTTTAGTGGGACTTGTGGGGGTGGGTTTTTTGGGTTTTTTTTTTTTTAATTTTTTAGCTTTTTGGTTTGTTTTGTTTTGTTTTTTTTTTAATCGTTATTCTACTTTTGGATATACAAACAATGATAAAAAAAAAACAGAGACAAAAATAGTACATATAAATAAAACAAAAAATGGTACATTAGAAATAAAGAATTTCCTATCCAAAGAAAGTGTGGTATTTTGAGTGTCCCTTGTCGCATCTATATGATAAATTTTCTTCATTTAAAAAATGGTATTAATAAAATCTATCAGTTTATTCTATATACTTAAACTTTATTTTCACATAAATATCACCAAAATAGATTTTTTTATTTCTGTAGTAGGTAGGATTTAGTTTTTTAAAACAAGAAACCAAAATGAAACCTAGATTTAAACAATAAAGGTGACTAAAAACAATCTTATGATATTCAAATGTCATCACCTTTTTTATCTGTTACATTTTCACAGTTTGAATTGTAAATATTAACAGTACTATTTAATCTCTGTACTAGTGCTACATGATTATTTTATAAAATAACTAATTTTCAGTGATCTACTACATGTTGGTATGACAGTTTAATCAATCATGCTTACCCCCTCTGCTTTTTTTTTTGCTTTTTTTTTTTTTTTTTTCAGATTCATTGACACAGGGTTTAAAAAAAATAAAAAGGTGTTCTGTAGTTAAATTTGATATTTTGCAATAAAATTATTAATAGATATTAATAAGATTATGATATGATGTTATCAATATTAATTAATAATTTATATATATATATATATATATATATATAAGAAATTCAGAGAAATAATGTATATTTTATTATATGCAAAAAAAAAAACCCAAAAAAACATTTGTTTTGATTATGTTCTGCCATAAAACAAAACAAACATTTTTTTTTCATTTGATGTCCCCACCCCAAAAGAAAAACCTTAAAAATTTGAATTAATCTGAATTTAACTGTTAGAAACTTGGTTTTATTAAAAAGAAAACATATTTATTTGAATTTTGACAGCAAAACTTTTTTATGTCTATTATTAAAAAAATATAAGATTTCAAAGATCTCTTTACATTTTTTTTTTACGAAGGAGCATGGCAATTTTTGCTTGTATTTTTAGAAATCTGTTAAAAACAAAACATCCACAAAACATCCCTTTTTGCGGTTTGGACAGAAGTTTAGTGTTAATTCTAACGTTAAACTCTATGGAAACAGAAAAGCATGAAATTTTTGAATGCAACTAATAATCTATTCATGCTGTTGATACTTAATGAAAAAAGTTCTTGTAAAAGAGCAATTGGTTAGTTTATTAGTTGTTCATTATGCATAGCTAATAAACAAAATGCCTTATAAAGGTGATCAAATGTAATCATTTCTATTAAATATAAAAATTCTGTGTCTACAATAAATATAATAATTTTAATCTCTGGACATTAAACATTAAAACATCAATATCATTGCATCTGTTTTTTATTATTCATTTGATTATATTGGTCCCTTAAAAAGTGTCAAGGAACTAAGGGTTGTACTCTTGCAAGAAGCTGTTTTTGGTTTTAGATTTTGAACTGTACTTAAACTATAAATAATATTGTTAGATGAAATATTAAATAATTGATCAAATTATTGATATTTACAGCACAACACTGTAAGTGTAGAGGTACTCTGCAAGGATTTAATTCACTATACTAGTAATTATCTGTGAGATTGACTTTCTAACCATTGCTTCATGGTAAGGCATCCAAAAACATGTAACATTGTGGTCTGACTTGAAAGTTGGTCTCTTATCCCTTAATCCCTGGACATGATTGAAAGAAATGGACAAACAAGCATTTAGTTTGGTTCCCTCATTTATTGATGTGTTAATAATTCAGTCTACTATCTCTGGGAGTTTCCAAACTATCTTTCATAGGAAGGAGGATAATCCCTCCATCTTTTTAAGAAAAATATTGAAGCCACTTTTTAGGGGTTTCTAAAAAGTTAAACCCAAAAATGCACATGTGCTCAGTAGTAAGCCAGAAATCCAACTCCTAAAACTCAAAATGCAAACTTTCTTACCACCTGCTTCAATCAAAACTGTCCTCTCTAACCCCACCCATTTTAAAAACTCCAGACTTCCACTCAAACGTGATGGTGGGAGTTGGTAGTCGTAAGAGGACATTGCATAACCCTCCTCCCCTTCCTATTGTCAAATTCATATCAAAATATGAATTTCAAGTATAATGGATCTCGCGTTTTAAACTACAGAAAACAAGAATTGCCCTTCCTAAATCAAAGAAAATCCTGGATGTTAAATATAATAAAAGTATTTTCTGTGGAGCTTACTGTCACTTGTTCTCCTGTAGAACATTTTTTCCCACTAAGTGACTATTCCCAAATAATTTTTTCTTCCTTATTTTCCCCTCTCTGTGCTGTCATGAATTTTGTCATTTACATATTGGCACTGTCAAAAAGCACAAAAAATTTTCCAAGGCATTTTTCCTTCTTTTGCATCTCAAAACTACTTCTGTCTTAGACAAAAAATCTGAAGACATCTGCTCTCAGTGTCTTTCATCAGGCACAATTTCAACATTAGGCACTAACTCTACTACCTTCTTCATTGTTGGGGTGCCTGAAAACTTATCTCTTTTAGATACCGCAATTACTTCAGTAGACTCAGCTCTATATTTACTTTTATTAGAGAAGAAAAAAAGCAGATTTCTCTGTAAAACGCTTGACATCTGGACCAAAACTCATAGAAATACAATAGAATATCTTTACATACAATTTAAACAAACAAACAAAAAAATGTTGTATACTTGGAAACAAAGAAACATTACTGTTACTTCAGTTCAAAATATCACAGTCTTGGTGAGGGGAGGGTGCTTTCACTTTTTGTTGGGTAAAATGTTTGTTCATTTCTTTTTCTTCTTTTCTTTTCTATCTTTTTATCTTTCTTCTGCCATGATCAGTTTTATTCTTTCTTTCTTTCCAAACTGTATTTTTTGGTCACTTTTGGTAACTTTTGGTTTTGTGGCATATTCATGTTGAACACATCCTGACCATGGCACCAGATAACTATATAATGTTCTGGGTCTGACTTAAAAGTTGGTTTCTTGCAAAACTTAAAACTTGATCTCTGACAACAAAAGAAATGGATAAACATGCAATTACAGTTTGGTTCCCACACTTATTAATTTTGATATTTCTGGCTGGCCATCTTTAGGAGTTTCCAAACCATCTGTCATAGAAAGGAGGAAACTCTCAGCATCTTCAATATCAAAAAGGGGGGTTCTAAAACACCAAACCCCAAAACACATCAGCTCTGTAGCACGTCAGAAATTTAACTCTCAAAATTGAAAATGCAAACTTACTTGTCCAATTGGACACATGGCCTAGTGGATAAGGTAGTTGGGTTGAGACAGTTCTAAGTGACAGTTATCTTTGGATTCCAGGTTCAATCCTGATCGGCAGCAGTAACATAGAAAAATAATTAACACAACTCCTACCCCAGCTATGGTTAGCAGAATGAGAACAGGATACCCCAGTTGACTGAATAAAGGATTAGGTTCAAAGTTCCGTGATGGTTCCCGACTACGACAAGAAAGCCCCCGAGTGCAACAAGAAATACCTGAAGACGGCCAGAGGGCATATCGGCTGAAACGTTGTACAGATAAAAGTGAAGATGAGGACAATAGTCCGAATAACGCAGATAATACTAATCATCAAGCCTCATCTCAAACATTCAGAGAAATAGCAAACTTACTTATCACTTGTTTTAATTAAAATTGACCTCTAACTGCACCTGTTTCAAATCTCCAATTTCCACTCAGGAGTGATGGTAGCTAACTGACATATCTAAAACTAAACATTGAGGGGGTATTTATCTTGGGTTTTTCCTTTTTCCATTTATCCTCTCAGTCTGACTTTGTGACAAATATCTTAATTTCCAGTTTGCTTACACATTGATATCAATCCTATTGGAGTTTATGTAATAAATTCATAAAGCTTTTTATTTTGCAAACTTTTAGTTCCAATAATGTGTGGATAAGAGTTTAAGATGAATAAATTACAATTTAGTCTAGACTCTTGTCTCCTTGAAAATTTTTGCTCTAAGTTACTTTCTAGTACCATTAGCTCTCATTTTGGCAAAATATTGACATTAAAAAGTCTCTTATGGACTTACTTGTGCTGAGTCTTTTTTTTTTTTTCTTTTTATCTTTACATCAATCATTGATTTATTTGCACACACATATGTTATGTGTAGTCCATTATAGCAATAACAATGTTCTAAATGGCAGTATTAAAGTAGTTGGAATAGTGATTTCAATGTTATTCCTCATAAAAATAGACAGCGTCACCAATTTACTATTTTATACTTACTATTGCTGATGACAATCAATGCAAGGTTTTGGTCTTAAACAATCAATACCACCTTTATTGCTAGGTTAGGCTAGGTTTTTCCTTCTATCATACATTTTAGTTTATTTGAGCATTTCTTTAATGATTTATGTATATCTATTTTCTCTTATTTATTTTTGCATATGCAAGAGATAAATAAAACTCTGTAGGCAACTTTTACATATTATTCCATGACTGTGTTTCCAGAACTTATACATGGAATGGGGGAATATTGCTTCTATCTTCCTTTTTGTTCATGCAGGGTAAATTATAACATTTTTAGCTTAAAATTTAGTGATAATATTTCATATATGATTAATAAGAAAATCATAACTATCTAAAATTGTGTGCACCATAACTGATTATATCTATAAATTAAATTAGAATTTAATTATGGTTACTTTATTAGTTTCATTTTTAAGTTCCTAATAAGTCAAAAGTCTGTCTAGTAATATCAAACTCAATTCCACCCTGTTGACGGGGCTTAGAATATATATATTTACCAACACCTCCTCATAAGCAGGATGCGATACATGGTCAATTTCTTAAGTGGAGTTAAACAGGTTGGAATTCAGTTTTCCTTCTCCTAGACTAGTTACAAAGGTATTAACACTATGTGATATGCAAACAGCCTCGTCAAGGATTTGAACTCTGTTCGACAAGTCCATTTCCTAGAACTATAACCATTACACCACGCACCTCCATAGAATATGTTGATTTTATCCACTACAGAGAGCAAGCCTCACCCTCAAAAGGGTGTCCTAGGTATGACACTAAACTGCATCTGATAGTGGAGCCTCTAGTTCTAGAGCTCTGGGGAGTGTGGAATACCCCTTCATTGTCATTACTCTGAGGTCCACTCTGAGAGGGAAGTACCTGTTAGTCACATCTATGGGTCAAATAGATCTGTTTGCAAATTATTTATATTAGATAGGAATACTTGATATCATAAATGTGTACAAAAAAACTTTTAAGTATATAAAAATGGAAATATAAACATACAATGTATGTAATTCCCTAATCTCTATGCATAAAATAACCCCACACAAACTTATAAGTGACATCCCCTTGTAGACACTTAGACATGGACACATCAATGTAGACCGACCATCAAAAACCTGCATCAGTTAACTCTGTGCAGATTCTGGATGCGGTGCTTAAGACCTACCAAGAGCAATGCCAGATAGGAACAGGTGGCAAAAGGAGTCATAGGAATCTATGCTGTTAGTGTGAAATAATGATGAATATCTTTGTTCTTTTTTTTTCTTTCTTTCTTTTTTCTTTCTTTTTTCTTTTTTTCTTTCTTTTTTTTCTTTCTTTTTTCTTTCTTTTTTCTTTTTTTTTCTTTTTTCTTTCTTTTTTTTTCTTTCTTTTTTTTTTAATCATTCTTTCAGTGTATAAAATTTTCAGTTAATTGATTAGCTATCTTAAGATTTAAAAAGTTGAAGGTTTTTGCCACAAGTGATAAATAGGTCTTTAAGCATATGTAGAATTTGTTAATTTCAGATGATCAAATATTAAAATGCTCTGTGTAATTGATTGGCTAAAATTTCACTATACTTACATCAAAACTTAGGAAAAAAAATATGAGGGAAAATTTCTGATTAATTTTGAATATATTTTGATGAAATAGTGATATTAAAGTGTTTTTTAAGTTTTAGAATATCTAGAAAAAATTACTGGGAAATAGTTTCATTTTGAAACATTAGAATAGTCTATTGTTTAATTTTAAGTTATTTATATAAAAATGTAAGCACTTTTTAAATCCCATTGATTAAAAAGAAATCTATCTTTTTAAAGTTTTGAAAAAAGCAAAAAATTAGTACATTCGTTTCTAATTAGAATATTTTATAATTCAGTTGAACCATCTGGATTATTAGGACTATTGTCCTCATCTTTATTGTAATCTGTACAAAATTTCAACTGATGTGCCCTCTAGCCTTCTTCAGGTATTTCTTGGTGGACTCGCCTTTTTGACCTCGGGAACCTTCTTTTCGAACTTGGGATCCTTCTCGAACTCAGAATCCTTCTTGTCGTAATTGGGAGCCACCACGGAACTTTGAACCCAGAGAAATAATTTAGTTGAATTTCTAATTTAATTTGTTTTATATTTACTTAACTTGTTGTTTTGTTTTGTTTTTGTTTTTTTTTGTATAGCTACTAAGCATAAAATGTTTATATTTTATGGAAATGTTTTGCTTCAAAATATTTTTATAATGCTGTTCTCTTGAATTGCTTTTGTAAGAAGTGAAGCATACATAATAAAAAATGAATTTAATCAATATGTAAATGTTTTAATCATCAAGTGGATATAATTGTTAAAAATGTCAATTAATCAATCTTTGTTTATCAGGAAATTTTTATAAGTTTTATATTTTTACTGTTTTCTTAAAATTTTTAGTTGATATTTTATTCTTAAATATATATATATATTTCTGGATTATTAATTTAGAATTTCATTACATTTTTGGTTAATATGGAAAGCTTTTAAACTCTCGTTTTGTTAAAAGCTAAGGAATATATCAGTTTTATATTTGGGGATGATTCTGTTATTACTAACTTGATTAAAATAAACTGTAAAATATTTGTTTTAATTTTTTTAAATTGTTAAATCAATCAAATCCACACTATAACCCCTGTAATGTTATGGTGAACATTTTATAGAACCATAGTAGAGTCTGCTTGGGTTTTGACTCTTAAGAACTTGCTAAGTTGAATCTAGTAGAATTTAATATTTTGAATTTCACAAGTTGTAAAGGTGAAAAAAACATAAGAATAATACAAATAAACTTACTCAGCATGACCTGGTTCTATGATACTATTGTTCGCTAAAAATATGTAAGAGGTTTTTACTTTGTCCCTTTAGTCCACCATTTCTTGTATTAGCAGTCAACAAAAATATAATAAACAATCATCTATAAGTATTTTTTTAAAGAAATGCAAAGAAAAAACTTTTTTTTTTTTTTTTTTTTTTAGATACTAATGATAAAAGAAAATTAAATTACCTATATATTCAAGTAATGAACAAACCCAATTTTTTAGCCATGAAAAGGGTGATTGCAATGAACAACAATAACCTGTGTTCAAAAACATATCTCCTCTAATGAATGACCTCTTGTTTTTTATGTGAAAATTGGTATTAAAAAGTTGTTCATTATATGATTAAATAAGGCAGATTCATATTATATATAAAAAAAAGAAAAGTCGACAGGGAGGCCTAAAGTTGGTATCAGCCAGTCAGCGAGGGAGTCTATCCCCTTTTCAATAGCGCTAGACCAAGGAGATTGTGTTAGCATCTGAGGTGGAGCGCCATACCTACCATCGGCTCCTTACTTTATCGCACAGATCCGTGTGCTACTCATACGCTGAGTTGGCGAGGACCGGTTTCGAACTAGGAATCTTGTGGTTTCTAGCCGAATGCTCTACCAACTGATCTAATAGGTGATAAAAAAAAAAGATGCATGTGTATAAAAAAATATATATATTTTGCCATGAATGTTTGTATGACAATTCATCAAACTTTGTGGTTATGTGTGCTAGTATATATTTATGAAATGTTTGCTTGACGTGAAATAAAAACATTTTGGATAAAAACTAGAAAAAATTTGAATCTGACAATCTTATTATAATGGAGATTGTGTGTTTTTCTGTCTGTAATCGAAACTATATTACTAATCGAGTCACAATTAACATAGTTATTTGCATCACATTCTCCATGATTTTATTTATATTTAAACCTCAATTATTAATAAAATTGCTTCACCTTTTTATTAGTGTTGTCCATATCTACATACAAATAACATGCAATTGTATTTATATATACAAAAAATAGCGGTTTGCAGTGTGAATGGGAAGGCTAATTTGCATATTGATATTAAAAATGTGATTTTATTAAATATATGCTTAGTATTATTGATTTCTAATTGTTTGGTTTTATTTTAATGAATATAAGCAAAAATCTCTTCAATGAATCTTAAATGAAATCCATTAACAAGAAGAAATAACTGTCATTTTATTCTTTATTTCCTAATTTAACTAAATAGTTAAATAAGTAAAATTCAGCAATGAAAGACGGGAGTGATGGAAGAGTAAGTTTCATTTCTATTTTTCTATTATACCCCCACTCTGTTACATATCTTTTTGTCTGCCTCTAATTTAATACGATATTTCATTGCATTAAAACTTAAATACTTGCACCCGGAGGGTGCATATATTTGCTAGTGCATATAATAAACTATTTTAGAAATAATATAACTCTCTTAGGTGGTTTCCAGGCCTTTTTTTTCTTTTCTTTTTTTAAACAATAGACTTGTTTTATCATAAATCTATATCCATAACATTTAATTCCTCCTGGAAATAATATATAAAAACACAAAAGTTTGTAAACTTTTTAACACACAGACTTTGACTAAAGAAACCTAAATCATGATTGCAGATTCAAATTTCTATATCCTAAATTCTAAGTCTTTATCTTCAGTGTGAATCATGCAATTTTTTATTTGTTCCCACCAGTAAAATGCTATAATTACTCACATTTGTATATAGAAATTATTTTTCTCTCTATTAGTATCTGTTAAAAATATATATATATATATATATATATATATGTCATCCACAGACACATGTTTCGACTTATCAAGTCTCTTCAATGTGGTTAGACATTTGTAAGCTACCTATAGCCAGTATTGAAATCCGATCAGTCCAGTGTTAGTCAGACACCTTAAGCACAGAAGGCGAAGGGGATTTTAACTGTTTTAATACACACATCTCTATGTATGTAAACCCCGCCATAGAGTGCTCCATCCTTTTTTTTTTTTTTTTTTTTTTTTTTTTTTTTTATAGTTGATCTGAAATATTTAATATATTCAGTTAATCAAAAACAATTAAAATAAAAGATGAAAATGCTATTTTGAATGAATGTGACACTTTAACTATGATACATAAAGCATTAAGACTAAAGAATACCTTTTATAAGAATTTGAAAAAGACCAACCTATGAATATTGTTCTGACTAATGCCTTGGGTGAGTGGGTATTCTCTTCTGTTTCTGTGACAGCATTCGCCCTGGGTGAGTTGAGCCAGCTCTAACCAATGAATTCACTTGTGGTGAATTCATGGAAGGAGTAACAAGGGAATAGGAAATTCACGAGCGGTCCCCAAACCCCACATGCATATCCTGGTCAGGAGAAGGAGATGCTCTTGTTTGCCACAGATTTTCCAAAGACAGTGACAAGTACACCAAAAGCTATTGATTCCTGACACTCTTTGTATTTTTGCTAGAGCCCCTTTGGCTATGTTATGGCCCTGATGCCACTGGGTGCCAGACTTGTCCACCTTGGGTGACCCTACCAGGAATTTAAGTTACTAACAGCATGGCTCTGACACTACCAAGTTTACACAGCCCTGAGGAGGGATTGGACTTTAAAAATAAGGTGCTAGATGGCTGTTAAGCAAAGAGCCTCGTCCGTCCTTTTACAGGTCTTGTTTTTCATTCTGCAGGTTGTCTAGCCACCCCGCTCACCAGACAAAATCTGTGGGGTTACAGTTTAGTCTCTGATGATCTGACTATGAAACAGGTAGTACCGGGTTACATAGTACCAGGAGCACATTGAGCGACCTGACACAGTGGGTATTGGTAAATGTTTGTCATATTGCCTTGATACTGTGCCAAAACAACTGACTAAATCGCTAACAGTAGACTATTAGACAATATGGAAACATCTTTTTATCTTTATTAATAATAAAAGATAATGTTCTTAGAATAATTATTCATCTCTTTAAAATATTTATTGACTGTTCAATTTGTCCACAGTTCACTTGCTATTTTTATTCTTCTAGCTCAGTCGGTAGAGCATCCACCTTGGAACCACAAGGTTCCAGGTTCGATACTGGCCTTTGACAACTCTGTGCATGAGTAGCACAACTTGGATCTGTGTGGTAAAGTGAGTAGCTGATGGCAGGTGTGGCGCTCCACCTCAGACACAAAAACAATCTCCCTGATCTAGTGCTAGATAGACTCCCCTGCTGTCTAGCTGATACCAACCATAGATCACTGATTATTTTACTAGTTACTTATTGTATATGGAAGCATTGTTAAAATAAAATCAGTCATTCATATTATCTATTTCAAGAGATTTTAATTATGAATAGCAAAAAAAATGATGGTAATATTACATATAAGAAAAAATATTGCCTAATTTGAAATAGGCTGGAGTGTAGGAGAAATATGTGAGTCATGAGCAATGTTGTATTTTAAAGATGATTTTATACATATATATATATATTGACTTTTCTATAAGATTTTCATTAATAGATTGTTATAGTTTGGGGAATTGAGGAATTGTAAAGATTAACAAAGAAGATTGTTATTCAAGATGAAAAATTCCTTCAAACCTTCTGTAACGTAACAAGTCAAGATATAAAATATAAGATATATTGCAAATGAGTAACTCATGTTTCTTAGCTTTTGGCTGTAGCAAAAGAATATAAATTCTTTTTGTTCAATATATTGTGTCAGTTTTATTCTTTTTTGTTACAATAGAAAATTTCTCTGGGAGTGAAGCAATAACCTTTTGCCTTATATTTGAATTTAATATTATCTAGGAATGAATATATTCAAATAGACTTGGTAAAAGTCAGCAGTTTCCAGAAAATGTTAACTCATTGTACCCAACAACAATCTGGAGTCGCTTCTGAATGACTTTTATTGCACTTTGAATTATTGCATGACATTTTGAATTCTTGTGTTGAATTTGTTTATGGCTTCTTGATTTCTATAGAGTTAATTTATTAGTTGTGTG
The DNA here is from genome assembly GCA_023376005.1 of Doryteuthis pealeii. Classification (NCBI taxonomy): domain Eukaryota; kingdom Metazoa; phylum Mollusca; class Cephalopoda; order Myopsida; family Loliginidae; genus Doryteuthis; species Doryteuthis pealeii. The sequence continues at coordinate 105,091,099 of CM042142.1, read as the reverse complement.
CAAAGGTTCCCAGTGCTCATTTTTGAGAACTAAAAACTCAATTTATTTGTCTGAACACATAGTGCAATGGATATAAGTGTTGGGTTAATATAGTTCTAAGTGACAATCGTCTGTAGATAGCAGGTTCATTCCTGACTACAACCGCCCTGTCGGCTAGGGCATTAGAATGCACCGACTGCACCTCTGCAGAGGGGTAAGACTCCCCCAATGGGGCCACCTGTTGGCTGTGGGTGGCGACCCGTGATGCTTAAGGATAGAACCCAGGTAGATGAGCAGTCCATGACTTGCAATATTCCACTTTAGGCTTTTCTTGGGCTAGATGGGCGGTCGGAGAGGCCCCCTCCGATCAATCGGCTGGCCACGTCAAGCCCTAGCACCTATATGATTGCCCCCAACCCTATTGCCCTTATGGCAACCCCCAATCCATCTTATCATATGGGTGCTAGAAGGCGGTGGCTGAGGGTCTACATGTCCTGGGAATGACGTTAAACTCTATATGATGGTGAGGTTCCAGTTCTGGAAGTTTGGGGGAATGTAGAGCACCCCTTCATCACCATTGCTCCCTGGTCCACTCTGACCCGGAGTGGTAGTACCTGTTAGGGTCCCATCTATGGGTTGAATAGAAAAACATGAGTTTATAAACAAAATTGTATTATGCATTAAGAATGAATTTATTTCACAACTTTGTTGGCATTAAATGACCCACCAAGGTTGATATGCCACAAAACAAAATAAAACAAACCAGACCAAACCTGACTGCAAGCGAAAATAACATAGAATGCTTAACATAGCTTAACACCTGTACCCGGTCATGGTTAAATGGAATCAGAACAATTTACACCAATGTATTAAATAAAGGACTCAGTTTGAAGTCCTGTGAAGGCTCCCAATTATGACATGAAGGCTCCAGAGTTCAATAAGAAACACCTGAAGAAGGTTAGTGGGCATATCGGCCGAAATATTGTGTATAAAGATGAAGACAACAGTTTGTATTTTTTAATTTTTTTAAAGATTTTTCAAAGAAACTCAATTTATAGATGAAAACTGCTGTTTCACTGGAAACTTGACATTTTTAACTGATTTTATTATTTTTTTAAAAGCCCCAATGGAACACAAACAACTAAAAAGAATCAATTCAAAATAAGAAAAAGGGTCCCAGTTTAGCTCAGTCGGTAGAGCGTCTGCCTAAGAAGCACAAGGTTTCTGGTTTGATAGTGGCCCTCACCAACTCGGTGAATGAGTAACACAGGCATCTGTGCAGTAAAGTAAGGAGCTGATGGTAGGTGTGGCGCTTCACCTTAGATGCAAAAACAATCTCTTTGGTCTATCGCTAGTGAAAAGTATCTCCTTTTCACTAGACTCCCTCGCTGTCTGGCTGATACTGACTTTAGGCCACCCCGACGACTTTATTATTACTTTATAACTTGGTCAGTCTTTTCCTTTCAATCTTATATATATATATATATATATATATATATATATATATATGATGCAAGAAATTGGTATTTAGAAAAAAATGTTTTCTTGCAATTATGTAAGAAATACAGAATAAATAATATGGATCCTTACCCAGTTATCTCGACTAATTTCAAATTTATATGAAGAACAAAACTAGTACTTTTGAAAGCTTAAAACTTGCATTTATAAAGATCATTTTTATTAGGCCATTTTCCATAGTTTTCTATGACATTATGCCACTGTTCAGATGAATTATATTCCATCATTAATAGAATGATTTCAGTGTAAAAATGGATAGTCTGAATATGACAGGTCTGAATAATATACTGCATGCAGAACTTTCTATCACAGTTCTATATAATCATTTGATGTATTATGTTTTTGACATGTGAATGTATATTGTTATGCAGTAAACTCACCAGTTGATTTCCTTGCCCTGAAAAACATATTTTCTGTTCCAATGCAACATTCAAATTATCTAATTGCTCACTGTTGTGTTACACAGTAAAAGCTTGTTATAGGTTCCCAGTTATTCATAATAGTAAAAGTAAAGTCGTCGGGGCGGCCTAATGTCAGTATGAGCCATACAGCGATGGAGTCTATCCCCTTTTCACTAGCGCTAGACCAAGGAGATTGTTTTTGCGTCTGAGGCGGAGCGACACACCTACCATCAACTCCTTACTTACTTTACCGCACAGATCCCTGTACTACTCATACGCTGAGTTGGCGAGGACCGGTATCAAACTAGGAACCTTGTGGCTTCTAGTCAAACACTCTACTGACTGAGCTAACCATTTTAAAAATCCATTTGAATCTTACCAAACACAGGATAATTAAACCCTTACCCTAACTCAGTAGATTCTATTTAGATTTCACTGAAAGCTGTTCTGAATCCATCAATGATTTTTGTTTTTAGTTTTCAATTTCAATGACATGACCTTGTCCAAAAATAACAATTTTTCTGTGCCAAGCAAGAAAAGTAAAACAAATCTTAACATAGAATAATAATTAACACAGCTTAACGCCTCTACCCCAGCTATGGTTAGCGGAATGAGAAGAGATTACCCCTGTGGATTGAATTAGGTTCAAAGTTCCGTGATGGCTCCCAATTAAAACAAGCAGGTTCCTGAGTCCGAAATGTAGCTGAGTCCGACAAGAAATACCTGAAGAAGGCCAGAGGGTATATTGGCCGAAACGTTGTACAGATAACGATGAAGATGAGGACAATAGTCCGAATAACGCAGATAATACTAAAATCTCCTTTTTTTTTCTTTTTTTTTTGTGCTGATTCATCCTAAACCTTTTCCATTCTAATCTATACATAATTCTTATATTCCTCCTAAAAACTTTTCAGTGTTAATTTACACATCACTGTTATATTCCTGGCTCTCTCCCTATTGTGTTATACAAGCATTCTGTCATTGAACTTTGAAATATCCTTTAATTTAAACTTTGCAGACCATTCTTGATATATACTTGTATGTATCCAGAATGGCTTTAGTGAGCAATATCCTAGTTTTAACTGCACTTTTCTCTCAGATTAAACCTTAATAAAGTGTCAACTGAGCAGTCTATGTTTAGCTGTGATTTTCACCAAAATAAATGAACCACTTTTCTACAAAGGATTTTAAAAGAATTTGCATAAACAATGAGTAAATTCCAGCCACTTATAAGATTTTCTGAACATTGTGCAAAATATGGTGCTAGATACCTGTATAAACTTTATATAAATACACATACACCAAGTCTGTCTGTAGAATAATTAAAATAAGTTCCAATTACTGTCAAATTGGTAAGACACAGCAACAAGTAATTGTAACTGAATATGAACCTATCTTGCTGCTATACTACTGCAAAATGCCAGGGTATTTATGAAGCCCCCACAACATCATAGAAACCAAGCAGCCAATCAGGACTCAAGGAATGGAATCACCCAAATACATGAATGGACTATTCCTGATTTCAATAAATAACAACTGTCTTGGGCACTGCTTCAGTTGTGTTTAGTCAGTTGCTGTTGTTCAAACCAATAGTATACTGACTGACTGACTGACTGACTTAAAAAAAAAAAAAACAACATTTTTTCAAAAACAAATTTATTGCTTTACCTCCAATTTAATGAGACTTCAAAATAATCCTCTTCATTGTTGATATACTGTTTCCAGCTTTCTTTTTATATCCAGTTCTGGAATGTATGTTGGTACTCATTCCAAAGTATAGTGTACAGGAGTTGTCACATATTTTCTTCTATCTGTTCAGCTGTCACCAGTCACTGAATAGATTCTTTCAAAAATGAAGTCTACGGGGGCCAAATCTCAAGATTAAAGCTGTTGATAGATGAGTTGTCTCATGCATCCCAAAAAATTCAAAGATAAGGAATAATACGTGATGTAAGATTTGGATTAACTAACACGATAACATCTTATTACACAGAGTATAAAAAAAGAATAGAATTTCTGTGAAATTCACATATGAAATCAGTGTATAGATCTCAATTATGAATCATTACTTCAGTAATGTTAATTTGAATTATATGGCCAGATATAATGTCATTTGAATGTTGAGACAATGATATACATAGTTCAAGTTCAAAGAACTAGTTTTTAAACTGGTATCCTGTACCAATAAACAAAGTTATCCTGTGTACTATGTACTGTGAGGGACTCCCAGCTCTAGATCCTCTCAATTAATTTACAATCTCAGTATGAGATTTATACCATTAATGACCATTGTAGAGGAGTGAACACTCCTACAAGATGGACTAACCCAGAAGCATTTAAGAGTCGACGCAGCAGTGACTGAGGTCGGAATTTATTCGAACGAAATTACTGCGTCAACTCCAATCATTTGAACCTCCTTATTTGTACGTTTGTCTTGTGATTTGTACTACTTCTTTGTTCTATGTTAAGTGTTGAATAAATACATATTCACACATATTGTATTCTCTGTGTCACCTCAAGGATACAACAATGACACAAGGCAGCCAGTTTTATTGAAATGGTTTTGCATTGTTTTCTGACATGATAATGTTATTCTAACTCTCCGTTATGGTTGCATTTCCTATTTCTTTGTGACATACTAATGATTGCATCGTCTTTCCCATCGGTCACTAAAATTTTCTAGTGTCATCTAATCTTTCCCAGAAGTGTTTAGTAAATGATATTATGTACACATGCAGTGATGCTGATAGCTTTTTGATTTAGTGCGTCCTGGGATGCACATATTTGCTTTGAATGAGTCCCCGGGGAAAATTTATGGGTCCCAACTAAAGCCATCTAACTCCTGCCTTGTAACCTATCCTGTGTAATTCATTTCTAAGAAACTATTGAAATGTATTTACAGTTAGCTTGAAATGGTGAGGGAAGAAAAAAGAAAAATACTGGGATGCATGGATATGATTTTACTGAGTCCTTTTAGATTTTTGTGCATCAGGGATGCAGGAGGCGTACCTATCAGCATCTCTGCACATGCTGCTACAAAAAAAAAGCAGCAGTTGTGCTGTCAACAAAGCTTTCATCAGATGATGACTATGAAGTCAGGTGTGGTTTTATTAAATGTTAGTATCATTAAGTAAGTTTCTATTTTGTTGTTGTAGGCATAGGTGTCAATTATAGCAATTCCTCTACCTTTTTGTTTATATCTCTGTGTGTGTGCTCGTGTGTATGTGTGTGTGTGTAATATGTGTATGTATACATGTGTGTGTGCTCGTAATATGTGTATGTATACATGTGTGTGTGCTCGTAATATGTGTATGTATACATGTGTGTGTGTTAATATGTGTATGTATACATGTGTGTGTAATATGTGTATGTATACATGTGTGTGTAATATGTGTATGTATACCGTGTGTGTGTGTGTGTGTGTGTGTAATATGTGTATGTATACGTGTGTGTGTGTGTGTGTGTGTGTGTGTGTAATATGTGTATGTATACGTGTGTAATATGTGTATGTATACGTGTGTGTGTGTGTAATGTATGTATGTACGTAATATGTGTATGTATACGTGTGTGTGTGTGTGTGTATGTATACGTGTGTGTGTGTGTGTGTGTGTGTGTAATATGTGTATGTATACATGTGTGTGTGTAATATGTGTATATGTGTGTGTGTGTGTAATATATGTATGTGTGTGTGTGTAATATATGTATGTATGTGTGTGTAATATGTGTATGTATGTGTGTGTAATATGTGTATGTGTATGTGTGTGTAATATGTGTATGTATATGTGTGTGTGTGTGTATGTGTATGTATACGTGTGTGTAATATGTGTATGTATACGTGTGTGTAATATGTGTATGTATACGTGTGTGTAATATGTGTATGTATACGTGTGTGTAATATGTGTATGTATACATGTGTGTAATATGTGTATGTAATATGTGTATATATATGTGTGTGTGTGTGTAATATATATAATGTGTGTGTGTGTGCAAGGGGTATTAACCTTAACCTTGACCTTCTCGTGAATTGGTAACATTAGCTGTTATTGTAAATTAAACTACTCGCCTAAAAGAAATGAAGTAATTTTTCTCAAAAAGAAGACTTTAATACAAAAGTGTGCTAGCTACTTCATAAAACTAAATTTTCAATTTTTACATTCATTTTTTTTTTTTTTTTTTTTCTATCATAAGATATTTAATTTATTTTTGTTAGGCACATGTGCTGTTATGAATTACTCAAATTTTAAAATAGAAATCAACAATGATTTATCTCCAGAATGTTATTTATAGTTTAAATTTGTGCAATTATTATGCATGTATTCTGTGGAATTGCCACGAGTACGACTAGTTTAGGATAAAAATCAAAATTCCTACCTTTTTATTCTTAGATTGACTAAGTTCATTTCTGGCAATTTGTTTTCATCATCGAATATTGGTTTATTCATAACAGCAACTGCAATTGGGAAAAAATCATGAATTTTCATTTCTAACTTCTTTTTTTTTAAACCTGAAATTCATTCAATATGACCTAATATAAAAAAAAATCTAGTTTCCCTAATTCACAGTTTATTTTATTTATCTATTTATTTATTGTGACTGACATATAGCTTTAGATATATAAGCACTTATCTATTTCTGAGATATTTTTTTTCTTCCTTTTTAGTATTCTCTTCTGTCTAAATCTAATTTTCATTCTTTCCTCTATAATCGACCATTTTCCTAGCACACCCCAGGAAAACATTGAACAGTTTAGCTTTGAAAAATAAAAAAAATAAAATGCCAACAATTTATTTTTACCATTCCATTCTTTGTTAAAAAAATTCTATAATTGGTTTTTCTCTCTCTCTCTCTCTCTCTCTCTCTCTCTCTCTCTCTCTCTCTCTCTCTCTCTCTCCCAATTGATTAAAAAAAAAATCGGCAAATGGATTTTTATTAAGTGTTGAGCTGCTATTTATTTTTTTCTTTAATTTTACAACGCTAACTTGATTTAATATTAGAATTTTGCTTTTAATTTTGGTTGAATTCACAAAACTTACTATCATTCTGGACAGCCTTGTAATGGAATTTAATGTGATTATAACTTTTTCTTTGCAATATCTTTGCGATTTTGTGACAACAAAAAAAAATGATAACTCTAAACTGCTGCTGTTTTTGTAAAGCAGATTATGATAATTGATTTTAGATAAGCTGTCAATATATTATTTAATTTGAAACATTGTTAGTTGCCATTGTCTGATGTTTGAAGTTATTTGTAAATCACATGGTGCGATGGTAAATTGTCGTCTAAATTACACAAAAGTGAATACCAACATCTCACATTATCAGATATATTTACCAAAATTACATGAAAATATCTTCAAATACTATAGATTAAATTTATTCAAAGAAATCACTATTAGCTTCAACCATGGTCTCCAGATGACTTCGGAATCTCCTGCCAGACTTTCCAACAGTCTCCTTTTTTAAATTGCTAAATGCTGCCTTCATCCTTGCCTTCAGTTCATTTTTGGTAATGCACAGTTTGTTGGGCACTCACTCAACAGCACCCCACACATAATCAAGGGGATTGCTATCTAGAGAGTTAGGCAGCCAGATGTTAGGGGTGATGTGGTCACAGAAATTTTCTCGCAGCCAACACTGGGTTCTCCTGCTTGTGTGGCATGGCACAGAGACCTGTTACCAAATTGTTGGAAATTACAGCAGCCACCCTTTAAATCCAGGGTAGCACTACCTTCTCCAGGCACTTGATGTAGGACTCTATATTTAGTTTTAGACCATGTGCAAAGATGAATGTAGGTGTAATGTCATTATACACATAAAGTTAATGAAAATTACTTCTCCCAGTTTATAAAACCAAGCACTCATTTACCTACAAACTATTCGCTTACACATCATATATACAAAAAAAAAAGAAAAAAAAAGATTTGGCATTAAATGATCCACATTGGTTATAATGCCATTAAACACCAACCAACCAACCTTTTATCTATTTGATATTAAACTCTCTGAAATGCCTCAAAATCATGCATTATATGCTAATGAAACGCGTGGTGTAATGGTTAAAGTCATGGGAAATGGATTCGTCGCTCAGTTCAAATCCTGGATGGGGTAATTGCATTTCACTTAACGCTAATACCCTTGGGAAAGGTATGAATCCTACTCTCCCTCCAGCTATGGGCAAATAGTAGGGCAGACTGGGCTCTTTAACCTTGGTTAGGCAACCAGTCTAGGAGAAGGAAAACTCTGAATTCAAACCTGTTAAACTCTGCTTAAGAAATTGACCTTGTGTCGCATCCTGCTCGTGCGGAGGGGTTGGTAAATATATATATGCTAATGAAACATGATTTATCACTTTTTTTAAAATTTAAAAACTTTGGTTCATTTTTGTTTACATAATTTGATAAAATCAACCAACATGTCTTATGAGCATATTGCATTATGCAGTGACCCTGGAAAAAAATTATGTCCCATTTATTGGCCTTTATTTTAATATTTTTAAATATAATATAGTAGTCGTTTTTATGTATAATTATCAATACACTTTTAGGTATTCTTGAGGCTTTACAAAAGGAGTGATTTTAGTGTAGAGAATAATATTAATGTTTCAAAAGAAATATTGATCTCCCTCTTTCTAATAAACTCTTTCACAACCAAGAGATTTATTTTTTGGTGAATCTAAGCCAACTTTATATAATTTCTATTTTTCCAAAATTTCCTATGTAAGTAAAAAAAATTTTCTTCTTTTTTTTGTGATATCTTCTACATTCAATATAGATCTTTTACTTCAACCAGCAGGATTTTCTAAAGTATTTGCTTTATTTTGAAATATAGAAATAATATTTAAAAACAGAAAATCAAAAGATGAATGTTTGTATAACTCACAAAAATTCTTAAATTCAGAGAGAAATAACTAGCCTAAACTTTTTTTTTCTTTAAAAAATAATAAACTGATGTCAGGTTTGTTTCTTCATAGTTTTCAAATGGTTTCTGTTGTTGCTGAATAGGTCATAGTGTACAATCAGTATTTCTTCCTTGCATCTACTTTATACATAGTTAAAGCAAAAGAACTTGTCTATAAATTTTTAAGAGCAGTTTCACTCCCAAAGTGATTTACTTTCTTCTAATTCAGTTTGCTTTAACTAAGATCTATATCTCTCAAGAGACTAATGAATTAGCTTTATCAGAATTCACTAAATATTGCTCTTAGCTCTTGCATATATGATTAACAATTCTTTTAATAGGAAATAATTGAACAGAACTCTATACATGTATTTTTGTATCTTTTTTATGATTTTATGCTGTTAAATGAGTGATTGCCAGGATATTGCATATCAGATGGTCTTGTTTTTCAAATAGTCTCTTTTGTTTTCTCTGTTTATACAAACAATCAATGATTTTGTCAGGTTTTCCCAACATATACTGTTGAATAGGATTCTGCAATTTTTTTTTCCTATTTATATAAAGCCCCAACCCCTTTTTATCATATGGGTGCTAGAAGGCGGTGGCTGTGGGTCTACATGTCCTGGGAATGACGTTAAACTCTATCTGATGGTGAGGTTCCAGTTCTGGAAGTTTGGGGAATGTCGAGCACCCTTCATCACCATTGCTCCCTGGTCCACTCTGACCCGGAGTGGTAGTACCTGTTAGGGTCCCATCTATGGGTTAAATAGAAAAATGTATTTATAAAAAAATTGTATTATCCATTAAGAATTGATTTATTTCAAAACTTTATCGGCATTAAATGACCCACTGAGGTTGATATGCCGTAAAACAAACCAAACCAAACCAAACTTATTTATATATAAAATGCTGCTTAAGTTTAAGGAATTTGACTATGAAAAAAATTACTTTCTCTAGAGATGCTGATAGGTGCGGGTCCTGCGTCCCCGACACATAAAAATCTAAAAGGACACAGAAAAATCATATCCATGCATTCCAGTGTTTTTCTTTTTTCTTCCCTAACCATTTCAACATAACTGTAAATACATTTCAATAGTTTCTTAGAAATGAATTACACATGATAGATTACAAGGCAGGAGTTAGACAACTTTAGTTGTTTTCCCTAGATCATAAATAAAAACCCTACAATTTATTAAGAAATTCAGTTGGTACCCATCAAATTTTCCAGGGACTCGTTCAAAGCAAGTATGTGCATCCCAGGACGCACTAAATCAAAAAGCTATCAGCATCACTGCTTTCTCAAACACCTAGTTTCCACTGTCTCGTTTTATATACTATATATACTTGCAGATAGGTTGCACCCCTAATTTGTGGTTGTCAAAGTGGGTATTTGCGGTTGACCCGCAGATAAGTTGCATTATATTCAAGCTAGTTACATAACCTATACTAATATAACTTATCAGATATTCACCTTTGTTTTAAAACTTTGCTTATAAATATTAGATCTAGAACACTTTACCATAGTCTGTGATGCATACTGCAAACACATAGAAATAAGGTTTGCGTTTCTTAGTACTATAATCGTAAATGAGCCTGGGTAATAAAAAAAAAAAACATAACAGTCAGCAGCATCAGGTCAGTTTAAAGCAATGAGTCAGTTGGAATCTTTGATATATATTTTTTGTGTATACAAAAGGCTTCAAAAAGCTTTCAAATGCATATTGTTCACATTTCGCATCATTGCAATCACTGATCGTTGCAACTTAATGATAAATAAAAATAGTGCTGTTTTACATTTATGTCAAATAGATAGGTCGCACCACTGATTTTGGGGAAATTTTTTTATTAAAAAAAAGTGCAACCTATCCACGAGTATATACAGTAGTTCCCTTTTAAACTTTCACACAAGTCTGCAAAAATATGTACTACATTCAGTTTGTGTGCTTTTCAGATTTGCTAACCTTTTAAAAATAATCTTTTATGTATGTGTGATGTATAGATACAGGGATGAACTTATATTGCATCACCACAGTAAAATGCAGTGGTACCTATATTCAGTGCTTAGGTACCTTTTTTAAAAAAAACATAAAAACAAGCCATGTTCACAGCAATTTTTACCTTCAACTTAAAAAAAGAAAAGAAAATTAACTTATTATTATTCATAGCAAAAACTACTGAGAATTCCAAACCTGATAATTTATTTGTCCAATGTATGTTTGTTTCATTTTCTACCAAAACAAGACATCTACTGTAATACAACAATCTCGTTCTTTCCACAACATTTGATAAGCTAATGTTGTTTTTGTTTGATTTCTTTTTTGAAAATGTTCTACTGCTAAAATAAAATAAAAACAATAAATTTTTCAAATTGTAAAAAAAAAACAACAAAAAAAAACACTTTGCCCTTAGCCATTGCCGTGGAGTCCTCATTTTTAAGGGGTCCACTAGGCAATTTTTGTCTCTCTTAGGCTAAACTCATCCCTGTGTATAATTAGAGAAGAACCCAACCACTAGTACTCAAAAATATTAAGAGCTACAGTTATCAGAAGATACCATATATCAACTTAAAAAATACAGTTGATAAAAATACTTCTGATGCACCGTTATATATATATATATATATATATATATATATATATATATATATATATATATATATAGTTTGCTATATTTATAAGAAAAGAGGGCTCAATATCATTGATAAAGCATGTCTAAGTTAAGGTAGCAAAGACATGATGTCAAAATCACTTGGTAACTGACAGTTTCTCGCCTATGCAATTTTCAACGTTGATTTGAAAATTGCATTTTTGGGGTTATATATATATATATATATATATTATATATATATATATATGTATGTCAGTATGTATGTATATCTGTCAGTATATATGTATGTCAGTCAGTCAGTCAATTGTAGTTCTTGATATTTTTAAGTGCTATAGGTTGGTTTCTCATTTATCTTGCATTTTAAAATATCATAATAGACAGCTGATAGGCATCCACTGCTGGGTTTTATTTCAGTATCAGTGCCCCTGAAATGCCTAAACCAATTTGGGGTGATATAATCAGTATTTAATGTCCTTTCACATCCTGAATTCAGCAAGAAGATTCAGTAACACTGAGACTCACTTTAAAAAAGCCACAAACTTGCAAGAATCTCTATACTTGTATCTGCCGTTATATCTGAAACAAAAGGTATAAATGAATTGTTTATTTATATGTACCTGAAATAAGGTTTGGAGTAAGTTTGTAAAAGAAAAAAGTAATTTTGTACAATTGATTTTTGACACTGTTAATTAATTATTATTCTATGTTACTCGCACCCTTGACCAGGATTGAACCTGCAGCCTAGAAATAACTGTCACTTAGAACTTTCTTAGATTGTTAACTATTGGTTAATGAGACAAGCCAAACACCTCCTCAACTTATTTTTAAGCAAACTAACAGCAGTCAAATTTGCATCTCTATCTAAAAGTAGATTTGTAGGTTCTGTATCAAATTTTGATGAATTAATTTTATTCTTTAATTCAAATAATCTCAAAGACAAATAAAGTCTTACAATATATAAAGACACTGGTATAAACAAAGTGGTTGCCATTCTTTAAAAGTAAAATTAAAAAGAAAATAACTTATTGTTTAACTTTTCTAATTTAAATTAAATTTATTATCTCAGTTGGTGACATACAACCTGGCAATATCTTTATGCTCAGCTTTGTAAGTGGTTTGTATTCAGGGGGTGGGGATAGGAGTAGGAACCCCATATATGCAAGGCATAGCTGTAGGTGTGACCAAAGGGAGACCAACAGGACCCGAATAAGAACCAGTGAGAGTTAGCTGTGGTCAAGATATCAGTTTCAGACAGATAGCAATTTGAAGCAAACGTTCGCTAGTGACAGATTGGCTGAGAGTTGAAGGATTGGGTCCTAAGGGGAGTTCCTTTCTCCCCTGTCTGGCCCTCTGTTGTAGCAGAACTGCGAGTCCGAGAACAGAATGGGGAATACTGCTAGCCAGCCATAGCACCCAGAGCAGTTTGCTGAGTGTCAGACATACTCTCTCTGCTGTACCTTAGTTATGCTCTCATGTCAGAATGGAGTAATGACGTGTTGATATAGAAATAATAGTTGTATACTTATCTCATCTTCTCTGCTTCGTGGAGGGGTTCGAATCCAGTTGCTTGGCTGATGTGGAGTTGGCTGACAATTTCTTGAAGTTTGGAGTCTGGAAACCAACTTGGGGTGCTTGGTGACATCTTGCCTTGTGCCCTTTTTAGTTTTTAGTAATAACACAAGGTCACTTCTTTTTTTCAGGAGATTTTTATTTTCTCCTAAGTCATAACTGCCAAGAGCAAGAGCCCATGTCTCACTCTGTCAATGCATCTTTTCAAACTCCTCAAACATTCTCACCTCTCACTCTTCCTTTCTCCCACTTCACACGTCGTGTTTTGTTCAATAGAAAAATGCCATGTGGCCTTATGATGATTCATCCTTAAACTTTTCCATTCTAATCTACACATAATTCTTATATTCCTCCTAAAAACTTTTTCCGTGCTAATTAACACATCACTGTTACATTCTTTGCTCTCCCCCCTCTCAATTACGCTACATTAGAAGTTCGCCCTTGTTTCTTTGGGGTTTTTTTTGGGGGGCGGGGGGGTCTTTGTGTAACCCAGTCTCAGTGCTGTATGCATCTTTAACTCAACCCTGCAAAACTGCACAACATTTGGGTCTGTCACAATGCAGTGAGAAGATGCACCAGGCAGAGCAGTAACATCATAGATCATATTGACAGTGAACAATTAGAAAACACTTGTACCAAACATTAAACACAATCATTCTGCTTATTAAAACTATACAGACAAAAGCAATCTTTTTGAATGAAATTCGTTAAAACTAAATGCTCCTAATACTATCTAATGACTCATACAACAAACTTCTTAGTTAATACAAAATATACCTAAAAAAAAAATTGTTATTTTTACTAAACCTGGTTTGTATGTATTCATTTTCACTTGTTTTCTAAAAAAAGAAAAACGATGCTTTAACCTTTCCATCATCCCTTACCAACCTGATTTAATTTGTCAGAAGCTCTACAGAATTGTGTGTGTGTGTGTGTGTGTGTGATAATTAGTTCAAGCAATTGTAGTGATACTGAGATCTCCCTATTGGGCATTGACTGTAAATTGAGAATGCTCAACTCAAACGTGTTGACGTTTTTGTCTCTGGTTAAGTTGCTCTGTCAGACTTTGGGTTGCCAGGCATAATAATAGAATAGTCAGTGCAGTTTTCTAATTTATTTTAGTTACTGTATTGTTTGCAGGAAGCAGGAAGAAAGGTTTAGAATTTTTCTTCTTGCTATCAACTGTATACAATTATACCAAGAATCAACAGTACAAATTGGACAGTAGTTCTTTTGCCTTTAGGTGGGAATTCTTGTATTCGAATACTTATCTTAAATTACCATGCATTAAAAATCTACAGGGTGTCAATAATTGGTTTATGGTTTTAGGCATATGAACAAGTATTAAAAAGAAATAATATTTGAACTTTCATTGTAATTCTAACTATAGATTCCATTTGTAGTTTAATTTTTCTATCCCCTTTTCACTAGCAGTAGACCAGGAAGATTGTTTTAGCATCTGAGATGAAGCACCACACCTACCATCAGGTCTCCACTTTATTGCACAGATCCAAGCTGTGCTACTCAATGTTCTAAGTTGGTGAGAGCTTGTATCAAACCCAAAACCTTCTGTTTCCTAGGCGGATGCTCTACTGACTGAGCTAAACCAGCCCTATTGCTTATAGAAAGATATTGTATGCTTTTATTTAAACTATATGAAAAGATTATTCTTGTCAAGATGAATTTATCCATGTAAATATGTATTCATATGATAGTGCTTGTCCAATATAATACAATTCATATGTTGAATAGGGCTGGTTTAGCTCAATCGGTAAAGCATCTGCCTAAGAACCACAAGGTTCCTGGTTCGATACTGGCCCTCGCCAACTCAGTGTATGTGTGGTAAAGTAAGGAGCTGATGGTAGATATGGCGCTCCAGTTCAGATGCCAAAATAATCTCCTTGGTCTAGCACTAGTGAAAAGGGGATAGACTCCTTCGCTGTCTGGCTGATACAGACTTTAAGCCACCCCAATGACTTTACTCATATGTTGTTTTATTTTGTAACATTTGGTACAGAGTCTTTAAACTTGTATATACTTTAATCATTGATGGAAATAATCTCTTACCTAGTAGTATATTAAAATGCTTTTGTTTGTACATCTATTAATAATGGAGATTGTCTGTATTTCTGTCTGTAACAAAAACTGCGTCATAGCTTTACGTCACAATATTCTTATGCTATATACACCCAAAATTTGAGTAAGCAATTTTAAAAAATGTTTTTTACTCTCGTTCTTTTTTTTTTTTTTTTTTTTTTTTTTTTCACAGTAACAAGAAGTTAACTAAAAAGATTACAAATAAATAAATACCTACGATTTTGTGGAAAATTGATGTGGAAAATATTCCAAATAATTGTTTGATTATTACATGCAGGCAACATTTTATTTGAGAGGGACGGAGCTCAGTTTTCATTTCAAATTGTTTTTTTTGTTTTTTACTCCTTTAATAAATATGAGGATATGTCTTACTTATGATACAAACCCTCTGACAGTGAATTTTTAACTCCCACCCTCTCAGGCAATGTCTTTCAAAAATTAATTTTTACGATGCCCGGAGGGTGTTTTCTGTTGCTAGTAAACATAACTTCCATGATTTATATGAAGACACACTGTTATTATAGCTATTTCTCTTTTTAGATTTGAAATGAAAAAAAGATTATCTACAGAAGCTTTTTGTTAATAAGTCTGAAATAGTTGCACATTCAAGTGTTCACTAGGGGAGCCATCGCTTTACTTCAATATTAAGTTAAAAGCAGAGATTACAAAGTACTATAAATGTTCTTTCAATCCTCTAAAAGATAAATCTTTGTATAGTATTAAGCATACAAGAAATTGTATTTAGAAAAGAGATCATTCATTGATCAGCTCAAGGTATGTATTCATTGTTGTCTTACAGTACCTGGAGAAGCCTTGATTTTATAAAGATTTGTCTCTTCCAAAAGTATTCGTAAGATTTAAAGAAGGAAACTAAAAGGATGTCTAATGATATAGATCTGACTTTAGATCTACAATTGTTAAAACTCTGACTTGTAATGAGAATCTGATCTGCTCTTAAAATAACTCTGGGAAGCAGATTCAACTGCACTTATTGGAATTTAGCATTCAATGGGGCAAGATCGATTCTGTTTGTATTCAGTTGCCTTACTCACTGAAATGAAGGAGAGTATTGTATAATTTCAATTAACTTTCATTTTGCATATATCAAATCTTAATGGCATTTTAAATAGAATCAATAACTGAGCAATCTATATATATATATATATATATATATATATATATATATATATATTATATGTGTGTGTGTGAAGATGCCAACTATATATGTATATATATATTCACTCTTTGTAGGGATCATTTTTATGTTTTTTATAAACTTTGAGAGAATTTAATAATAACCTTTTAACACTAGTTTTTCTTTCAATTGCATTATAAAATACAGGAAAATAGACTCTAGCCAATGATATTTGAATCTATATTTTAATTGAAGTCTTGGAAAAGGTATGATGCTATATCTTAAACATGTCTTTGAAATATATTGATTTAAAAAAAATGCATGTATGCATTTAATATTTATATCAATCTTATATATTTGTAAAAAGGTTGTGTTATAAAGTGTATATATATATATATATATATATATATATATATTATTTCTTTATGCTGGTGGGATTAAGAACAGTAGGACTAAAAAGGAGTAAGGAATAAAATTTCTTTTGTACCAAAGAGCAGGAAGGAATTTGTTGATGAGGAGGGCCTCAAGTACAGCTAGGTGTAACTCATTGGTTGAGGATGCCAACATAGTGAACATTGAGGGTTTATATGCTGCAACACAATCAGGATTATTTTTAGTCCTACCATTCTATATATATATATATATAAATGCAATAACAAAATTTTTCATATGCATGTTGTTAATTCTGTGAATATTGAGAATGTGAATAAACATGAAAAATATTGACAAAAGCAACCACACTTGTAGGTAATCTATCTGGTTAACAGAATTACTTTCATCTTTCAGGCAACTGTGCATTTATGTATCTTACTGTAAGTTAAAAATAAGTTTATAGGATGTAATTATTCTATCTAGAGAACATTCTAAAGTTTTAAAATCAATCATCTTTATTCATTAAAGGTTATTTTCGAAGTGACAGAATTCAGAAAAAAAAATGACTTTGAGATAGAAACATGACAAGGTAAAAATTAAAAACTATTCTTAATACCAAATTTGTTAAAAAAAATATTCATAACCAATAATATCATAAAAGAGATATATGTGAAGATAAGACAAGACCTGTGACTAATAAGAAACTTACTTGAACAAATCAAGTCAGACAGAAGCATCCTGTGGGGTTGGAATATTGCATGGCCATCAAAATAACTACTAGTAGGAATATGTCTTTCAATTTATGGGGGAAAAAAAAGAATTCTTATTGAAACCAATGAATTCCAAAATAAATTTTAGAGAAAAAATTTGGTCAAAATATGAACTAAATGAATATTACTGCATTATTCATGAAATATATCATATTCTTATGGGAAGTATATTTTCAAGATTTATCTGAAAAAAAAAAAAAGGGCATTCGAGAGATGGAGCCTCAACAAATAAATTATCTTTTTATCTTTTAAAAAAAATTGGCATAATTAAATTTATTAGATGTTGAATTAATTTATACAAATTTTGGTAATTTACAAATTCACTACTAATTAAATTGGTATTGAGATATAAGAAAGTTTCCAATGATTAAGATCACTCATTGTGAATATGTTTATAGCATCATGACTTTAAATAACCAACTTTGTCATAAGAATAAAGACATTACCATTGTAAATGTTTGCTCATGGCTGTTATCATCAAGTCATACTGATAGCATGAACTTCCATGATTCTCTCTTACCAACTATCCCTATCGGTCATCACTCTTGGCAAGTCCTTTTTTTTTTCTTTTTTTTTTTCCTATCAATACTAAATGAAAGGGTCTTGAATACTAAACTGTGCTTTTCCAAATTTTGATTAGTTTTTAAGGTTTCAGGTTGTATGTTAATTATATTTACCCTTGTTAACTCTTAACATCCTGTTGAGAATTTCCTAAGTCTAGAGCCCCATTCCTATAAGGATTTATTTTTAAAAATGGCTAAAAATGACCTTTTCATTTAAAGTTACCGGAGTTATTTCCCTTGAATTATAGACTTCTAAATATGTTTAATATTACATTTAAACAAAGGCTATTGTTTGGGGCTGATTAGTTAAAATGAATGTGACTTCAATCTAGGCGGTATAGGACATTAAGAGTTCCGTACCAAAACTTAGTCTCTCATCTTTGCTTCTTCATTTTTTTTTTTTTTTTTTTTTTTTTTTTTCTTCCTTCCTTCCTTTAATTTCTAAATATTGGTTTCCCATCTACTTCAATTCATATATTCAATGGACAAAGACTTTTTTTGAAGAATATAGACACCGACTCTTTCATTAAGTGGTCAGTGAGTTTAAAATGCCTTGCTGAATTAGCTTATTGACTTTATGGAATAAAGAAAAAATAAGTTTAATCTAAAGCAGTCTTTACTCTTTCTATGAATTTTATGCTTGTAAAATCTCTGATGTCTCTACTCAGTATTTTAGTCTTCCTAATATCTTCCTATTAAGTTCCAGATCTTTGTCTGAGGTATCACCCTTCCTTGAAATCATTTAGAACCTAAAACCTGTTTGATTTATATTTGTACATGAAAAGTGTTTTAAAGAATTGCTTGTAAATTTCAGATAAAATTATCAGATGCATAAAAATTCTTATGTAACCAAATTAATAGAAATACTTTATTTATTCATTCCACACTCATGTGAATCATGAAATTAAGTTGGAACAAGTAGTTTGCTGCATTTCATTTGATTCCAAGTATGAAAAAAAAAAAAAATATCCGTTGTGCAGATAATGACCGAATAGATTATATAAATGGAATTCAGAAATGTTTTGCTTTTTGTTACATATAAAATGTAAGGTTGTAAATTTGCTATTTACTTCCTTGTGGCATCCATTTTTTATTTTTCATTTTTATTTATATTGTGTAGGACATTTTATTAATTTTCTAATGCCTGCATCTAATTTATAGTCTGTCTTGTTAGATTTCTGAATTTGATCAGTGATAGCCTTACTTATTATAGACATTATTGTTTGTACAAAAAAATTAAGTTATCTAATTGGAGGCATAGACAAACATCATTAACAAAATACAGTTAGACTTTCAAAACATTCTGGATTGTAAATTAATTATACAAGGTGTGTCATAAAAGTATTGAGATTGAAGCTGTATTTACCGGGGATAGAAATGAACAATGAATAGAAAATTTTTTTTTTCGGAATACAATGTATGTCAAAAAGTACAAAAAATCTTGATACTTTTTTGACACACCTTATGTTTGTAAGTGTAACAACTTCTATGATATAAAAAAATATCTATTATCTGCGTTATTCGGACTATTGTCCTCATCTTCATTGTTATCTGTACAATGTTTCGGCCGATGTGCCCTCCGGCCTTCTTCAGGTATTTCTTTTCGGACTCTGGAACTTTCTTTTCGGACTCGGGAACCTTCTTTTTGGACTCAGGAGCCATCACAGAACTTTGAACCTAACCCTTTATTCAATCCACAGGAGTATCCTGTTCTCATTCCGCTAACCATAGCTGGAGTAGAGGTGTTAAGCTGTGTTAATTATTATTCTATTCTTTTAAGGAAAAGATTAATGAGTTTTTCTTATATTGGGGGGCATCAAAATTAACTTTCTTGAGGTAAATTTTAATTGTATCTTTAATCCTGTTGCTACCTTAATGTGTGTTATTGCTGTAAAAAAAATTAAGGTGTTTCTTATTCAATTCAAAACCAATTTATTCGTTATATTTATTTATCAGTTACTTCAATTAGTAATGATGTATAACATTTGTCTGTTCAAGTAAAGTAAGTAAAATTAACAGTGACCTATTGTCTGTATCAACTGGACAGTGAGGGAGTCTATCACCTTTTCATTAATGCTAGACCAGTGAGATTGTTTTTGGGTCAGAGGTGGAGTGCCACTTTACCACACAGGTCCAAGCTCTGCTACTCATGCACCGAGTTGGCAAGGGCTGGTATTGAATCTGGAACCTTGCGGTGGATTAGTGATAATTTAAATAATTAAAAGTAAGTCGGTGGAGTAGCCTATTGTTGGTATCAGCTGGAGAGTGAGGGAGTTGATATCCTTTTCACTTGCGCTAGACCAGGGAGATTGTTTTTGCATCTGAGGTGGAGCACCACCCCACTTTACCATTCAGATCCAACCAAGCCTAGCTACTCATGTGCTGAGTTGGCAAGGGCTGTTATTGAACCCAGAACCTTGTGGTTCCTAGGTGGATGCTTTACTGACTGGAATCTGTTCTACTTTTACAGCTTATAGGCTAATGTTTCAAGAAAGAAAACAATGTTTTTTTTATCTATTCTCTCTTCAGTATGTGGGCATCCCTTGAATAAACTTATTTTGACCTTTTTTTTTTCTTTCTTTTTTTTCCTGAAATTTTGGATGTCTGTTATATATTGATTTCTTCTATGATGAAGTTTTCAAAATATTTAGAGTATTTCTAGTATTTAGAAGGAAAAAAAATATCTGTTTACGATTTTTATCCTTTCTTTATGATAAAGAAAGCTTACTGAATATAGAACTTGCAAGTGAACACAGGAAATAGCTATGAGTGTAATTTTAACCCACATTCAGACCAACTTGCTTTATCCAAATTATTCTAGATTATATTTTTCTGGTTTAACCGGTATAAGTTTCACTGTGCTTATTTTGACTTTATTTAATTTTTGCATGCATTTACTTTCTGAAATAATTCTACATCTACGCTTAAATATTTAAATTTATTGTTGCATAACAGTTATCATTGTAAGAAATGAACTCTCTGATCTGAGTTCAAATCCTGGATTAGACTGTTTGCATTTCACATAGGGCTAATACCCTTGGGAAAAGTATCTATCCAGCTATTCTTCCTCCAAACTATGGTTAACTAGTAGGACAGATTAAGGTCTTTGACCTTACTATGGCAACTGGTCTAGGAGAGGGAAAACTCTGAATTCAAACCAGTTGTTCTCTACTTAAGAATTGACCTTGTGTTACATCCTGCTTGTGGCTGAGGGTTTGTATAAATGCATACTCCTGTCTTTGAAGTACCAATTAATTTCCTAATTTAAGAAACCAATTAATATAGCTACTGGGCACTATCAGATCCTTGAAGTGGTCAGCATTTGATAATACAAATTGATCTTTGAAAAACTTAAGGGAAAAATTAGTTATTTTGTTTATAATGAGTGAAAATGTATTTGGAAGAAGAGAAGGGTCAAATTTGATAGAGAAGACTTACTAAAAATATAGTAGTATATTTTCTAAACTAATAAAAAATGCATAATGATTTGAATATTTTTAATTCAGTATCGCATAAGTTTTGGTACAGTTGTTTACTTATCTTTTAACCTATATTTTTAGTATTTATCATTTTGAAATGAGAGAATGGGCATACTGTTAATTTGATTTTGATTTTTCAAAAAACAAAGACATTAGAAATTTAGAAAATGTTTGTGGCATCCATTCAAAGAGATAACGGGAAATGCAAAGAGCCTAATATGAAGCACTAGATTAGGATTTTATTAGATTATGTCCTGATTTAAAAATCTCTTCTTAGAATATCAGTATTTATCAAGGTGTTAGAGAATGTCTATGTTTGTGTGTGTGTGTATATATATATATATATGGGGGGGGCAGCTGGTAGGAAAAGGAAAACAGAAATATTGAAAACATTTTTTCTCGATGTGCTGAAAACTTCAGTGTATGATTTTAAAGCTTTTATCTGCTCTCTTTCTCTCTATCACAAATATCTCCTCCTCCCCCCACCCATACACCCACTCTTAGGATTGGACACAGTAGTTGCTTCTCACCTTGTTTATAGTAGCAGAAGAGTTTTCCTTACCACTTCACACCTAAGTGATTTGAAATCAATATTTCAGAAATGTTGCTTTGACTCAGTTCCCTTGCTTTTTCCAGCTCAGTTGTCAGTATTGAACTTAGCAAAGCAGAAAGAAACCACCAAATTTTCCACATTTGAAATTCTTTTGGAAAAAAAATCAATAAACCTTCATCAAGAGTCACCTGTAATTGTTCTCCTATCGGACCATAATTCTTTTTTCTACACTTCCCAGTGGAACTTAATCATAACTCTGTTAGTTTTCTATACTTTGAAGTAAAATCTTCTCTTCAAACTGATAAATTCATGAATACTCTCCCCTTGTTGTTTGTTTTTTGTTTTTGGGGTTTTTTTTTAGTAACAATTAAATACTTATACAGTTTTCTTCCAGAAACCTTCTAACCTTTTAGGACTAACTAAAAAAAATTATATACTTACAGAGATGCTGATAAGTATGCATCCTGCATCCCCGACACACAAAAATCTAGAATGACGTAGTAAAATCATATCCATGCATCCAGTGTTTTTCTTTTTTCTTCCCTCACCATTTCAAGCTAACTGTAAATACATTTCAGTAGTTTCTTAGAAATGAATTACACAGAATAGGTTACAAGGTAGGAGTTAGACAGCTTTAATTGCTTGCCAAGATCATAAATAAAAACTCTACAATTTATTAAGAAACTTTAGTTAGGACCCCAATCTCGTTGTGATCTTTAAGATAGAAACTATAAGATATTTTCATTTTACTTATTCAATCATGAATTCTTGGTATGTAATAAACATAAGTTCTATGTGAGAAAACACTTCAATACATTTTTATGTGACATGTTCAGAAAGTATTGAATGAAATTGAAGATGTATTTACCAAGAGAAACGAATAAGGAATGAAATATTAATTTTCCTTAAGATAGTCCTCTTGTCATTCAACACACTTGTTCAAGCAAATTTTCCATTAATGAAAGCACTTCTTAAACACCTCTTGGTGTGTTGTGAAGCTTTGTCCTTTAGTTTCTATTAATGTCGTTCACACACTCAAATCTTACTCTTCGGGTGAATTTTCAATTCAGGAAACAAGAAAAAGTTGCACTAGTTCAGTCTGCTGAGTATGGATGGTGATGCACAAGTACAATTCTATGTTTCACAAAAAAAAATTGTTAGAATATATAGGTAAAAGTATCCAACTGACTGGTATGTAGGGGATAATTTAATTTGGGATCATCAATATCTCATGTACATCCACAATGCATGCTCATGTTGATGCAAACTTATGGATTTATATAAGGATTTTAAAAATCCCTAAGAGAGCTCAATGTATAGTCATCAGGGTGGCCTAAAGCCAGTATTGGTCAGACAGCAAGGGAGTCTCTCCCCTTTTCATTAGCACTAGACCAAGGAGATTGTTTTGATATCTGAGGTGGAGTGCCACACTTACCATCAGCTCCTCTCTTTACCACACAGATCCCTGTGCTACTCGTATGCTGAGTTAGCAAGGGCCGGTACCAAACCAGGAACCTTGTGGTTTCTAGTCGGACGCTCCATTTTCTTTCTTCTTTTTTTCCACCCCAAATTGGCACTGGCTTCTCTGGATGTTATCAATTTATTATACAAGTGTAACGGGCGATTAGGGAGATTGAACTCACATCCTCCTGATTGTGAGTCGTGGCTTGACGTCCGACTACCTTGCTGCTTAGCTGTGTACAGATGTACATTTAAATTTTTAGATTTTAAAAAAAAAGATGTTAAACTTCAGTCCCAATACTTTTTGTTCATACCCCATATATATATATATAGTTTCCCCTTGCCAATATAGGCACTTTAATGGGTTAATGGTTTTATAACTTTTCTGCTTCTGTAACTTGCCAAACCTGAGATACTGGAGAAACATCAAGATTAACTTTTTTTTTCTTTTTTTCTTTTTTTTCCATCTTAGTTGCCATTTTCTTTCTTTCAAATTTATTTTTTATTCATTGTTTTTGAGGATTGGGAAGTTAACTGTGAGGATTTGTCTAAATGTTTTATGCTTTCTAAATACTGTCTCGCCAGTTCTGTCTACGTATACCGCAATGAAAAATATCTGAAGTAACTAAGCTATTGTCTTTGTTAATATCTGAAAGATAGTTGTTGCTATGTTTCACTGTTACATAGGAACACAGCAATAGGTATATATCATCATTGTGGAGACTCTTCATAATCAGCAGGTAATGGTGGGTACTTCTTTTTATGGCAAATAACTCATATGGGAATTACATAGAGACCTCTTTGTAGTGGGGGGAAGGGCATTATCATTAAGGTTATTATTCCCATGAGGAACATCTCATAGTTCAGTTTTAATGAGAAAGCAAACCAACATTGTTGGTGATTACCTGTGATAGAAAAGAAAAAAAAAAAAAAACACCAAATAGATCTTTTTAAATATATAGGACCCATATTGTTCATTTCTTTTGTTGCAAATTGGGTGACCACTTTAAGCAAAAGCAGTTACTGTAAGTAACCCGAGTCCGTTGTTTATCCAAATGATTTGATTCGACATTATTTGACTTGAAAAGGGTTGATATACCATAAAACAAAACAATTAACCAACCTTTAGTTACATGTGGTAGGTTGTTTAGAAATATGGGACCATATGACCTTTAAGCAGACCTTTTTGATCTCGATTCAGCAGGACATGTTTTTCATTTATACCGTCAATATCCGGTTGTTTGTTAACAGACGATTTTTAGAGTTTTTTTTTTTTTAATTATAAAACTATAATATACACCGTCAATATCCAGTTGTTTGTTAAGGGTTAGGGTTAGGGTTAGTTTTATAATTTAAAAAAAAAAAAACTCTAAAAATCGTTTAACAAACAACCAGATATTGACGGTGTAAATGAAAAACATGTCCTTCTGAATCGAAATCAAAAAGGGGTTTCTAAAGGTCATATGGTCCAAAATATGGAATTTCAAGTCACTGTTTATTAAGGAAAACATTGTTTTGGGCCTTCATCTCTCTGGTCTTCTTTTTAAAAATCTATCTTTTAACTGTTTCCTCCCAGACCGACTTCAGAATTCTGACCATTCATCTCCAGGGTCTGTGACTTCTTTGACTACCCTAACTGCCAAATGCCCTAATCTTTCGAACCTTTATAATAAAATTATTGGTTAAATGGGTCAGGTGAAACTGTGAAAGTATTTTGAATAGGAATACATTAAACAATATAGCTGTGCAAAAAAATGATTATTATTAAATATAATCAATTTATGTTAGATAGGAATACTTGAAACCATATAACTGTATTAAAATTATTGGACCATATGACCTTTAGGCACCCTTCTGCGATCTCGACTCGCAAGGACACTTCTCATTTACACCGTCAAAATCTGGTTGTTTGTTAGGGGTTAGTTTTATAATTTTTTTTAAAAACTCTAAAAATCGTCTGTTAACAATTAACTGGATTTTTACAGTGTAAATGGAAAAAATGTCCCCAAGAATCGAGATCGCAAAAGGGGTGTCTAAAGGTCATATGGTCCGAATTATTTGTATGAAGAATAGTTACTTGAAGCTACAATTGTTTGCAAAGGATTATTATTAGTTACTTGAAACCATATGATTGTGTAAATTATCACTTGCCTGTTGGCGGGGCTTAGAATATGCCAATTGCATTTTCTGCAGAAGGGTAAGATGAATGTTGAAAATATAGTAATGATTGTAATCAAGTATTTACAAATTAATCAAATTTCAGCATTAAATAACCCGTATGCCATTAAACAAATAAACCAAACCAAACGACCTATTTATAAAACAATATCTAACCTTGAATATTTTATTTATTGTTATTTTTCAACCATGACACTGACTCTTTAAACTACTTTTTCCAAAGTATACATATGAAATATATACCTACCTACCTACCTACTTGCCTGTTTATCTATCAAGTACCCAGCCCTCTGGGCGGGGTCTGTGGCTTTGGCCACTGGACTAGTTAAGTAATTAACCGTGTAGATTCCAGGAGGCTATCCCCCAAGCAATACCTGCCCCATTGATTTAAAGGGGCAGGGCTAGGTTTATTGCCCAGTGCCTGAGACACCCCATGCATTTTTTTGTACCTACCATCCTATGAGCTTCAGTTCGTGGGTGGTCCCACATTAAAACAGACCTTGTGTCACACTCAAATACGTGGGATGCAAGGTAAATAACTACTTCTTATGACAGCAGAAATTGCACATTTTTATATTGCTCTAATTTTACCTATGCATGTATGCAATTGAGATAACAGAAAGTGAAATAATTTTCAGGGCTTCCAAGTTATTTTTATTATCTTTATAACTGAAAACTATTTTTTTTTAAATTGTTGATTACATTCCTACATCAGCGTCCAGTTATTTTCTCTTCATATATCAGCAATCAGTAGATCCATAAAAATAAAGGAACAGTTTTGTCTACTGAATATTTATGTATTCATGCAGGAAGCTTTACTTGCAAATAATGTTCTAAGTAGATGAAAAAAACATAAGATTAGTCTATATTAAGTTAAGAAAAAATTCAGCTCTGTGAAAAATGAAGCTTTGTTATTCTGTCAATTCAATAAGTTAGATCATTGGTATTCAAAAGTTGGCACCAGAAAAACCATGTTTCTAAGAATGTGTACTTTTAAATGATTGATTGATTTTAACAGCATGTCAAACCATCTGGGGGTATTTTGTGATGTGAGATTTTCACTTTGATTGTATGTTCATATTTACATTTTTTTATTTCTCTGAATGTTTGAGATGAGGCTTGAAGATTAGTATTATCTGCGTTATTTGCACTATTGTCCCCATCTTCATTATGGTTAACCAGCTATGGTTAGCGGAATGAGAACAGGATACCCCCGTGGACTAAATAATGGGTTAGGTTCAAAGTTCCGTGATGGCTCCCGATTACGACAAGAAACGTTGTACAAATAACAATGAAGATGGGGACAATAGTCCGAATAACGCAGATAATACTTACATTTTTTTTTTCTGTAGTTTCTTAAGAGTGTTTTTTTTTGGGGGGGGTGTTTTTTTTGCGGGGCATCACAAAGTCTTATTGAATATAAATAATTTTTAAACATCTATTTGAGCCATAGATGGAATGCTAACAGAAAGTACCACTCCAGGTCTGAGTGAACCTGGGATAATGGCAACGTAGGGGTATTCCTGATCTCCAGAATTGGAACTTCATCATTAGGTGCAGTTTAGTGTCATACCCAGGAGACCCGTTTTTACTCTTCTGCTGGAAATACAGTCAACATATTCTGAGCCTCACCAACTGGGCAAGTTTATGTTTAAAGTATGATAAATCATGTTAAAAACAAATAACACCAGAAAAAAAAAATGATCTAAGTGGTGATTATGATGATTAGAAATAAAATTAGATTGTCTGTATCAGATTTATATGATTTCTAAGTTTCAATTCATTGCATTGGATATATGGAGTTTTATTTTTTGTATAATTATATAAACTTCTAAAAAATATTAAATGAAATCTTATTTATTATTTAATGACATTTATTAAGTCCTTATTGTTTTCACTTTTCATTTTCACTAGTCAAAAACTCTAGTGTTCTTTTGGTTTAGTTTAGTTTGATGGCATATCAACCTTCATGGGTTATTAAATGCCAAAGCTATCTTTGTAGAAGAACAGTAGTGGTACTATTTAAACCCATTGCTGGGGGAATGAAGGGTTTCATACCTTTCCCAAGGGTATTAGTCTGAAAGTGAATGTAATAGAAATACAATGTCATAGCTCAGCACTTTATCCACTATACCACAGGGGGACTCTCTGGTGTCCTTTAAGTGTTTCATTTTTAGTATATGGATTCAAGTAACACAAGATCTTTTGAAATTCACTTAACTATTATTGGTGCTAGATTTGGTACATATTTATAATTCTGTGAAATTTAAATTTCTTTTTGCATGACACTTGTACTTTCTTGGGTACTATGAGACAAAGTCTTCTTTTTTTTTTTAAATAAGTTATATATATTTACCAACCCCTCCGCACAAGTAGGATGTGACACAAGGTCGATTTCTTAAGTGGAGTTCAACAGGTTTGAATTCAGAGTTTTCCCTCTCCTAGACCGGTTGCCTAACCAAGGTTAAAGAGCCCAGTTTGCCCTACTATTTATCCATAGCTGGAGAGAGAGTAGGATTTATACCTTTCCCAAGGGTATTAGCGCTAAGTGAAATGCAATTACCACGTCCAGGATTTGAACTCAAGGCGACGGGTCCATTTCCCATGACTTTAACCATTACACCACACACTTCCATTAAGGTTAGATAAGTTATATATTTGCTTAGAGTCGGCACTAATGTATCTTTGAAAATCAAAAATATTAATATACAAATTGCAATCAAAAGTTTCAAGACTTCTATGAAAAGATTTATTTATACTTTATTTAAATTTGGTTGCTATCTCCTTCAAAGTAGTCATCTTATGCAGTCATATACTTCTCTCAAGATTTTTGCCATATTTGGAACACTCCTTAGAAAATCCTGCTCTTTGAATGTGTCAAGCACCATGTCTGGATTTTCTCCATGATCTCAAAACCAGACCTGTGGAGTTGGAACACAAAACCATTAACTCGGATTCTTCTACTTTTGGCACAAACTCTGACTCCCCTTTATGTAATTAAGTGATTATGGTCTACAAATAGATATAAAACTATGCTTTTTTTTAATAATCTATTTATAAGGACTGTGCACTGTGTAATTTTACAGACTAAACTAGGGCCATATAAAGTGTAGATTCAACTGGAGTCGAAGTAGTTTTTCTGACTCCAACTCTAGTGACCCCTTAATTGCTTCCAAATCCGACTCTTACTCCACAGCCGTGCTCAAAACAGCAATTCTTAAGCTTGAACTTTATCTTAGAGGAGAGGAAAAAGTTGTAAGGAGCCAAATCCAGTGAGTTAGGAAAGTGTAGAGTGGTGATTGTGCATTTTATACAATACACATTAACATTGACAATGTACATGAGAATAGCCTTAATTGATACAAATAATACATTGGCAATATCGGCAACTTCATTTATGGTAACCCAATAATTCTGACACACAATTTCTTTGACATTTTCAGGGATTGTCCTGGGTTTTTCATCATCCTCCAGTGAAGTGCTTCTTGAAGGGAGAGTGCTACTTAAAGCATCTTGTTTGGCTCATTGTTTCATTGAAATAGGCCTGCTTTAACATTTCAAACATCTCTATTGCTAATCTCTGCTCAAGTTTAAGGGCCCATCCCAAAATCTCAATTGAGCACATAAACATTGTTACAAATTGCGTGTAACATATGCCTAAATGTTTTACAGAATGATGCCACATGGCATGCTGATTCATAACATTTGCTCCTCACTTTCTATCACTGCCCTGTACTTGTTTGTTTGCAACAGGGATAGTTTCAAAACGTTTTGAACATACTACATACATGTGACGGAAGAAACGTATGTATGATAATATACAGTGATGCTGATAACTTTTTAAGGTTATTTCCTAGTTGAGTAACATGATATTACAGGGTGACCCAGAAAAAACAGAACCCAAATTATTTATTTTCCCATTAAACTAACCCTAAACCCTAACCCCCCCCCCTAGTTGAGTAAAATAATATTACAGGGTGACCCAGAAAAAACAAACCCCACAAATTTTGTAATAAAACTGTTAATTTTAATTTTTTTTTTTTTTTTTTTTTTTTAAGTTTAAGTCCAACAAGGTTTAGGGTTGGATTTTAGGGTTAGTTTAATGGGAAAATAAATAATTTGGGTTCTGTTTTTTTCTGGGTCACTCATGTTACTCAACTAGGAAATAACCCTTTTTAATTTAGTGCATCCTGGGATGCATGTATTTGATTTTAATGAGATCCCAGGAAATTTGATTGCTCCCAACTAAAGTTTCTTAATAAATTGTAGAGTTTTTATCTATGAACAACTAATGCCATATAACCCCTTCTTTGTACCCCATAGCATGTAATTCATTTACAAGAAAATATTGAAATGTATTTACAGTTGGGACACATGGATACAATTTTACTGTGTCCTTTTAGATTTTTATGTGTCAGTGATGCAGGCCATGTACCTATCAGCATCTGTGTGTGTATATATATATATATATATATATATATATATATATAAATCTGTGAATCATTGTTTAACTTTTAATGAATGTAGTTTTTACACCAAATCTTTTGAATTCAGGTCAATCCTAAAATGTTTCCTATTTAATCTAAAGTTTCATAAAATTGGATAATATTTATCATCTGAATTAAAAGCACCCAAAATAATTGTTACTTTCCTATTTCTTTGTAAATCTTGTTCTGGATAGAATTTCTGATAAGAAAATCATAGGGTCATTACTCAAGATAAAGAGACCCAAATCAAAAATCAATGCTGTTCATCCTTTGTACAATGGCTGTGTGCCAAGCAGTGAGTATCTGAATCAAGTCCAAAATCTCATTTTATCAGACAATGTTAAAAACAAATAATTTTCTATTGTCTCAGCAGTGAGTTAACTTTTTGGGACAATGTAAGTAACTGTGTTGTGGTAAAAACAATTATATATAGAGATATATATATAGTTTAGATATGGAAGCGTGTGGCATAATGGTTAGTCATGGGAAATGGACTTGTCAACCCGAGTTCAAATCCCAGACAAGGCTGTTTGCATTTCATATAGCGCTAATACCCTTGGGAAAGGTATGAATCCATATATTCTCCCTCCAGCTATGGGTAAAATAGTAGGGCAGACTGGGCTCTTTAACCTTGGGTAGGTAACCAGTCTAGGAGAGGGAAAACTCTGAATTCAAAATTCATGAGGTTGGTCGTTGATTGGGTTTGTGGCATTCCTTGTGCACCAATTCTTTCCTATCGACTGTGCCAAAAAGTGCAGATGGTCCAACACAAGCCTTCACCACTATAAACAAATCACTGTGTGGTTTTTTTCATTGTATGAACCCTCATGCGTCGAAATCGCCGAGAGAGTCCATAATAGTTTAGACAAATAATAAACATCTTTGATAATTGTTCAGAAAAGAACTGCTTTACTAATGAAAACTGTTTAACACCTTTCAAGATTATAACATAAAAAAAATTGTTAGAAAAATTAAAAGAAAAAGATCTTCAAAACAATAAGGATTCCATTATTCATAACTAAATTAGTTATATATACTTACCCATCTAACATTTATAGAACATAGATAATGGTAGTCATTCTGAAAAACATGCTTTGGCGTAATGAATAATATTAATATTATTTCAAATTCTTGTTGTTTTCATTAAGTCCCACCGCTTTTTTTTTTTTTCTTCAGTTTTTTGTTTATTCAATACTAGAAGCGGCTACCCAGCATCACCTGGGTAGATGGGGGACCAAAAAACGTGATGTAATGGTTTGCAAGTTAGTCTCGCAGGTCCATTATTATTATGTATATTTTAATTTTTAGATATCTTCATAAATATATATCTAATCTTTGTAATTTTTGCACAAAAACTAGGAACCATTGATATTTAATGTGTATATATATTTAATTTGTTGTTAGTTGTTTTATTTTCATTGTTCCATCTGGGCATACATACATACAGAGATGCTGATAGGTACACATTTTGCGTCCCTGAAGCATAAAAATCTAAAAGAACACAGTAAAATGATATCCATGTGTCCCAGTGTTTTTCTTTTTTCTTTCTTCACCAATTTAAGCTAACTGTAAATATATTTCAATAGTTTCTTAGAAATGAATTAAACAGGATAGTTTACTAGGTAGGAGTTAGACGGCTTTTTTTGGGACCCATAAATTTTCCCGGGGATTCATTTAAAGCAAATATGCAAAAGCAAACTAAATCAAAAAGCTATCAGCATTACACACCAACTGCCCTATATATATATATAAACCCAAGAAATGATACTATTTTTATTATACTTTGATATTAAAATATTTTTTGGAATACTTTTTTCTTAATGGTCATTTGGTAACAGATTTTTTCCAAATATGCTATATTGGACTTTTTTTTTCTTAAATATATGATGAATATGTAGGACTCTGTGATTCATTATGGAAC
Source organism: Doryteuthis pealeii (assembly GCA_023376005.1). NCBI lineage: Eukaryota > Metazoa > Mollusca > Cephalopoda > Myopsida > Loliginidae > Doryteuthis > Doryteuthis pealeii. The sequence continues at coordinate 105,059,112 of CM042142.1, read as the reverse complement.
AATTTATGTTGTTAAGATGTTTCCAATCAATATTGGTTTTGTCTTTAAATTTGCATTTGATTCTTGAAGGTATTGTTTAAATGGAAAATGTGTACTTCCTATGAAAGTCTTCATTATTCAGAAATTATTCAGTGAATGTCTATTTTTGATAACCTCTACAGTATTTTTTATAAAAACAAAACAATTTTACTTTGAGTTTTCAAGTAGTAATAAATATCAAACAAGTGAATAAATCTGAAATATGCAAGACAAGTATCTTTCACCAAAAACGTCAATTTATGAGAAAAAATTAAGATGGCTTTGTCTTTTTTGAAAACGATTTGATTATATATGTATATATTTATGCACATACAAGGTGTGTCAAAAAAGTATAAAGATTTTTTTGTACTTTTTGACACACCTTGTACTCTGAAAAAGTTAATGTTCCATTCATTGTTCATTTCTATCTTGATAAATACTTCAAACTCGGCACTTTTATGACACACCTTGTATTCTGAAAAAAATTAACATTGTTCATTTCTAAATACAGTTTCAATCTTGATACTTTTATCACACACCTTATATATCAAACTTGTATTATGAACATAATAGAATTGTTATATAACCATCTTATTACATATCAACATATCTATATTATGAGAGGCACCCATATTGTGTCTCGCATATTTAATCTTATCTTTGTCTGTACTTACTTTTACCTGTGAGTAGCATTTTCTTACTTCAGTACTTATCTTTCTGTAGTCTGTAGTTTATACTTCATCTGTAACTTGGCTGGTATTTCTTCTTACTACTTCATTACTTCTGAGTAAGATGATCGATTCTGTCTTCTTAGCTTTCTGTCTATCGGTCTAGTTCTCTTGTTTCTTACTCTTCAGATTTTGGTAATGTATTGGTGGTCATTTGCTTGTAGTGAACAACACGAGCCATATCTTTTGTAAATCACATATTTATTTAATCTTAACCACCTGACCAAGTAAACCCCAAAAATAAATCAGGAGCTGGTGTCCTTAAGGTGGTGTGATGCTGAAATCCAGTGCTACCCATTAACTCCTGCGACACTACCGTTACCAAACTGCATTGGTCCCTTACCTTTCCTTTGGATCACAGCGGCAGTGTGGAGAGGGGGGATTTGCTGCACGGGCAACAGCTCATCCTCCATATGAACCCGCTCGTTGACAGAAGGATGCCAACCAACCACCTGACTTAACTGCATCTCTACATCATGACATCTATCAGCAGACTGACTAAATTAAACACTTTGCCTACACAACAGGAAGTCAAGGTCAGAATAAGGTTATGACCTGCCAATCTATCCCCATGCTCCAACAGCCAGGTCTAAATTCAAATAATATTTTAATTCAAATCTATTTTCTACACTAACTGTCCAAAACCGACGGTATGCCCATCAATATGTAACAGACTGTAACATTTTGTGCAAAGGCTTCATTTCATTAAAAAGTTTTGCATTTGGTTGGTCATCACTAATATTTAAATAAAAATTGTGACAGTACTGACAAAAAAAAAAAAAAAAAAAATCTTCTATACAATTTATGTATTTAATTTCATGTTCAGAACTGTATGAAATAAGATTTGTTATTTTTGAAATTGTTAATAAAAACAAGAATTGGATCATTGATTTTATAATACTGACACTTATTGCTTTTTTTTGGGGGGAGGGGGGTAGTTTGTTTTTAAATTTTTGTTTATATTCATTAGAATATCAAATACTTGAGCAAAGTGTCTTTGGTCTACTTTGTATGCGTGGATTTTATATATATATATATATATATATATATATAATATATAAAGAATTCTAACTTGGTTTAGACAACACTATACTCATCCTAATAACCTGATTAACTGAAATGTTTTAACATCTTCACTATCTACAAATGAAATTATCTTTCAGAATACTTTATTTATATTTTTTGTTTTTGTTTTCTTCATACCGTCAGATTTATTTCCATATTTTATCACCCATATATATTGTTGGCACCTTTCCGTTCACTAAGGACGATGGTGTAGTGTCCCCAAAAAATTATCTGCGCAAGTGGCTGTGCAGGCCAATCTCGGAGTGACAGTCTTTGGTGCACTGAATACACACAGTGATGCTTTCTGGGACTGCTATTTTCTCTTTCTCATTCTGGCTCTCTCTGCTCTGGATCCCATATATATATAATATATATATATATATATTATATATATACTGTAAACTTAAAGGTATTTATATACCCCTTTATGCTACCAATATTGTAATTGACTGGTAACTAATACATATATAACCCTAGACAGATATATGGGCAGTCATTACTATTTAGTATCCAAGGTATTTTACAGTCTGTATAAACAAGTTGAAAATAAAACGAATTTTAAAATCAAAGCAAAAAAACAAACTTTTCTATTACAATAACAACTTCTAAATTTTTATTTTACGATATCTCTTAACTATTTTTTAAAAATAATTTAGCATATGTGGTTTCAGCATAAATTTGAAATTTATTTCTACTCCATTGCACAATTATAAGAAAAGATTAAGTTGCTTGCTCATGTTTTGTTTATTGTTGTTTTTTTCTTTTAATTAGCACTAGAAAGCATCTGTTTCAAAAGATGCAGGTGTGCCTCTTCATATTAAGGTAATTTACTGGTTCTCATATAAGCATATGATTTCTGCTATGCAACTTTAGTACTTCATTTACTTTATCTATTTCTCCCCATCCCACCAATTCATCATTTTATATTGATTTTTCTCTATAACCATCCATCAGAATTCTGAATAACACTTATTTTCTTTCTTTTCTTTTTGCTTTGCAGGGAAATAAAGTTGCCCAAGATGAACTGCAATTTCAAGGTAAAATTTTCTTTAAAAATATATTTAGATTTTTTTTCTTTCCAGAAACCTAAAAAAAAAAAAAAAAAAAAAAAAATGAGCATGTCATATTTTTACTTAAATTTTTTTTTTTTTTTTTCTTTTTTTTTCTTTTTTCTTTTTCTTTTTCTTTTTTCTTTTTTTTTTTTTTTTTTTTTTCTTCTTTCTGATTGTTTATCAGAAGTGACTTCTTAAATAGAAGTTGCATGAAAGTTATTTCCTACTCCATTCCCCAATTCTAAAGGCTCTTTTTGATAAGCACACATTTTCTCTATTCTCAATATTTTTCCCTTTCGCTTGTTATGCTTGGAAGTTTGTTCTTTTTTCTCTTGTATTGGATATTTTAGTTGATTGGTCTGATATTAGTGTCTCTATTTGCTTGGTTTAATGTAAAAATCTTTATGTATATCTCAAATTGAGATAGTGAAAAAACAAACAAGAAATCACCAGGTTATTTAGGACTATCATATGGCTGTCATATCACCTACTTATAGAAAATAGGACATAGCCTTTAACTTTTAAAATTTTCCCATCACTGCTGTTTCCATACTGTCTACAAGTTTGACATTGATCTAAATTTTCTGTTTTTCCTTTAATTCTAGTGTACATAACTTTAATCTTATAAGATCTTTATTAGGAATAAGGATAATGAAGCAATAATGGTAGAAATAATATTACACACACACATATATATGGACAAGGCTGTTTGCATTTCACATAGCACTAATATCCTTGGGAATGGCATGTATCCAACTACTCTCCCTCCAGCTATGGGTAAATAGTAGGACAGACTGGGCTCTTTGGCTAGGTAACCAGTCTAGAAATCGACCTTAAAATGTTTCGATTGTTATATACATGTTAAATATATATCTATGATTGAATATATATCAAATATGTATCTACAATCTTCCTCAGGACAATTCAAATATCCATTGTTGATGTTGACTTTTATTTATTAAGCGATAAATAAAATCCAACATCAACTGTTGATATTTGTATTATATAGATATGTATTTGATATGTATATAACAATCAATGTTTTAATTTCAACAATTTATTTTTCAAATATTAATAAATCATCCTCACATCCCTCATTTTTCACTTTTATTTATTACTTTTCCACATATATATGCATGTATGTATGTATGTATAATTAGCTATTCTTCAAAACAAATATATTTCTCTTAGAAAGATTCTAATCATAACAAGATAGCAAGTGAAAGTTTTTTCTTTATGTGACTTTATGTAACTAGTAAAAAATAAAGTCGGCAGAGTAGCCTATTGTTGGTATCAGCTGGACAGCAAGAGAGTCTATTCCCTTTTCACTAGCACTAATACCCTTGGGAAATGTATGAATCTAACTACTCTCCCTCCAGCTAAATGGGTAAATAGTAGGACAGACTGGGCTCTTTAACCATGGCTAGGTAACCAGTTTAGGAGAAAGAAAACTCTGAATTCAAACCTGTTAAACTCCGCTTAAAAAATTGACCTTGTGTCACATCCTACTTGTGGTTTTGTATCTGAGGTGTAATGCCACACCTACCATCAGCTCCCTACTTTACCATACAGATCCAAGCTATGCTACTCATGTGTGAAGTTGGCGAGGGCAGGTATCAAACCTAGAACCATGTGGTTCCTTGACGGATGATCTACCAACTGAGCTAAACTTGCCTCTTAGCTTACTTATGTAACTATTCCTTTATAATCTCTTTGATATCTTTCTTCTCAGCGTATCATTCTCTTGGAAAGTGCAAGAAAGATAAGCATTGTTTAAGGTCACATGTGGACTGTGTGACGAATACTTTTCAATTTCCATTTTCAGTGTTTATTTATATGTTGCACCAAATCCTTAGGCTGTCTTTTCCAATTTTTCATCAACGAGTGATGTTCTATATATATATTATGCTATCTGGCTTGCTTCCATCAAATTTGAAATCACTCATGTGCACAATATCTTATGTTTTCTGCATTAAGGACACAAAAACCTTTTTCTTCACATCCTAATAAAAACATTCTCTCCTCTTGGTAATATACAGCAAGTGACACTCCAGTTATTTCTATGATCAGATCAAAGGAAACTTTTATGTATTGTATATATGTAAAACTGGCTTAAAAGCCGCCGTGTGGAGGCCTCTTGATTGTGCCTTCGATTCAACAATGACACTTCGAGCATTGAGTACATATTAAATTTTATTAAACTTGAAGAATATTTTTCAAACAACAGTTTTGATATTTAAGCTTACCTTTTAAAAATTGTCAATAATTCTCCTGCTGCCAATAATAATAATTGTTTGTACAGAAAGTAAGAACCTGTATACATCAAATGGTGCTTAAATTAAGTATTTAAAGACCCTTTGATGTATACAGGTTCTTACTTTCTGTACAAACAATTATTTCTATTTCGTGGGTGACTTTTGCTGGATTTCGAAATTAATTTTGATTATTCCCAAATTTATTTTCAAGTTATAAAAATTTTTATCTTCCAAAAAAATTTGTCGCAAGACATCACCGAAAATAATTACAGTAATTAAAATTTGGAAATCCAAAATTTCAGGTTTGCAGGTCAGGATCTGGCCCATGGTTTTTAAATTTGCTCACAGAATTGTTCTGATTCCAAAATGGTATGATATTTTGGGCTATGACCTCTAGGAACAAAATCTGACACACTGACATTTGCAATTATCATATTAGAAGATGCTTAGAAAGGTTATAGAACACTAACATCATTGTTGATCATTACTCACAAAGTTTGTGTGTATCCTATTTAATATAGTAATTTAGTAGGAAATACAATTTTAAAATGTAATAAAGAATTTTAAATGTTTGTTAATCTAATAATAAAGTTGTTTCTTTTTTTTTTCTTTCTTTTTTTGGGGGGTAATTTTTAGATATTAAAGTTTAGTGTCCACTTCTTTCCCTCAGTAAAACAGTGAAGATATTTTTAAGATTTTGTGAAATAGAAGATTACTAGGATCAGGCTTTAAAATGATCTTAAAATTTCAAATGAAAAAAAAAAGAAAAAGAAAATCTGTTTTTAATAAAGTCTGAAAAGGTCTATTTGTTACTTTTGAGTTTCAGTATTACACTGAGGTGGTTTTAACTTCAGTAGCTAATACCACTTCTTATAATGCGTTAGGAGGCCTCAGAAAGCCACTCAACACAGGTTAATTTACATATTCATATACAACATATTCCAACAAAGAGATAACAATATAAAACCTGCTAGGACAAAAGTGCTAAAGAAAAGAAGAGTCCTTGAAAAGTGAATAGTCAACCAAATGGATGAAAGTCGGTTATTTCCTATAAGTCTAACATGATCAAAGGGGAACCAGTCTTGACTGATAAATTATTTATTTTCCCATTAAACTAACCCTAAACCCTAACCCCATCTTTTTTCCTAGTAGATCAATAAATAATTTATCAGTCAAGGGTGGTTCCCCTTTGATCATGTTAGACTTATAGGAAATAACCTGTTGATTAAGGACATTCAGGTTGTCACTTACTTCGTAGCTGAGGCCATTTGGTGGCCAATCTCCATACAAACATGGCGGTTTAAAAAGGCACGTGTGTCATGCAGCTATTCAAGGGCTGGTGAGCCGAACACCTCTATGGAGATAGAGTATAAAAAAGGGGTCGCATAAAGACACACCTATAAACCTATAGTTGGGGGCCTTGCACCCTAATTCCTAATGGATAGAGACAAAACTTGTCTAGTGCATATCTGAAGATCCCAGATGAAAAAGAGTTTTCCCAGGGTTGTGTTTAAATAGCCAGGTTGCAACACCCCCTAGTGGCAAACCCTGGTGGCAAGGGAAGATAACCCTTTGTCAATCTCTACCCCATCCAAACAAGGGAAGATAATCGCTATACACTTGTGAAATGCTTTTTAAAGATACCATTTAGCTTTTCTAGAATTAAGACAAACTCTATTCCACTACTTGATTCAACTACCTAATAGTGTTACTATGTGAATAACTATGTACTTGTATGTTTTTTATATATTTTTTTATATTATGTCTTTTTCTTTATCTTTCCTTCCATCATTATAAGAATTCTTAGCTACTGCTCTCTTGCCATTTACTAATATTCATTGTTTGACAATCACAAAATGTATTTATCGATGAAAGGAATTGTTGGTTGCATACACTTGGACCAATTAAATGATTGTTTTCTAATTTATCGCTTTTTCTCCTGTGGAAAGCGTTCTCTTTTAAATTCAATTTTTACATCAGCCTAATTCATACATTCCTGTCATCACTAGACCATTATATGAATAATTAATTGTTCAAACTATTATGTCTACTTGTTTGTCTGACAATTTAATTGTTTAATGTAATTTCTTTTCCGATATTACACACATTCTTTCATACCTAATATATAAAGAATCTTCAAACTTGCATAGAATGAAAACCAACACATTATCTTTATTGACTCTGTAGATCTAGCTTATATCACTATACGAGGTCTGTCCAAAAAGTATCTATCTGTTATATGTTCTTCTGATCATCTTTATGTAGCTGGGTGTTCTTCTTCTAGCATCTGGAACTTTCCACTTGGGGATTTCGTGTCTGGTCTTCCATTAGGGATTTCTCATCTATCAGAAGCCCTGGGTCATTAGTAGTTTTTGGATAAAAACACAAGACTTAGATTTTCTTTATATCATGTTTTATTTAGAAATCCCCATCCAGACTAACTGCACAGAGTGTGAGTATGGGAGCGCGCTAAACGCGACTTGCTACCTCCGTTAGCCCAGTACTGACTAAACTAACTCTTTCCAATCAAAACCAGAAGAGCCCTTTGTTTCTCATTTCTCTACTAATTCTCACGGTATCTACCGGAAAAGGGGTTAACACGAGGTCCACATGTGTCAATCAATCTTCCATGATGTCGTCACATACTCCCACTCAAAGAAACTGCTAGCCGTAATTTCTAACAGCCATTTTGATTTCTACACTAACCGTACATAATTGTTAGGGTACTAACAATTATGTAACATATCCATTTTTAAGAAATAAAAACCTACCTAGAACAATATTGCCTTAGACACCTCCGTTTGGAACCTCATATTCTTATCCCAGCATCCAGGGTGTCCAGTTGTGGTGTAATGGTCAGCAAGCTAGCCTCGCAGATCCAGTATTACTAAGTAGTGAGTTCCATCCTTGCAACCTTGTGTCACATCCTACCCATGATGAATGGGTTGGTTAATAAAGGCATCCCATTGTGGTGTAAGGGTTAGCAAACTAGACTCACAGATCCAGTATTACTGAATAGCAAGTTCCATCCTCACTTGATGGCCCATATTTGTGACCTTGTGTCACATCTTACCCGTGGCAAACAGATTGGGTAGATACCCACTGGTCCCAGCATCTCTTCTACTTTCCAAAACAGTCTCTAAAATCCACTTACATGCTATCCTCTAGTGTTTTCCTTAATCTCATCTATGATGTTTCAATGGTAATTCTAACTAGAATAAGCCAGAAATCTCAGAGCCAAATCTGTCAGTCATGAGACAACAACAAAAAAGAAACTACCCTGCACAATGAAGTATTTGCTTGCTGAGAAAGATGATGGTCACACAATACACAATCTCATTTACTGGCATCTCTCTGCCAACTGTGTTACCTCATGAGACACTGTCTGTTACTAAGGTCATCTCTGACTGATTACCAATTTATATCATGGCCATGCAACTGGTTATCAAGATATTCACAATGGCTGGATACATTCTGGACAAACCTTTTATGTTTAGTAAATGTTAGTCTGTTAACATTTGCAGGTTATTTCCTATAAGTCTAACATAAACAAAGGGGAACCACTCTTGACTGATAAATTATTTATTTATTTATTGATCACTAGGAAAAAAAGAAGACAGGTTTAGAGTTAGTTTAATGGGGAAAATAAATGATTTATCAGTCAAGAGTGGTTCCCCTTTGTTTATGTTAGAATTATAGGAAATAACCCATTTGCATTTATGTAGTTCTGAATTATAATGCCATGATATAAATGATAAGTAATATCAATACCATAACTTGAAAATATTGAATGTTTGGAATTTAAAAAATTTACATGATAATATAAACAAGTTTCAGAGTTCAATTGATGAGATATATGAAGAAGGGGTCTTATAAAAGAATGACCTAGCGCATATTACCCCCGAACACCCCCAACTGTGGGGACAAGTCTGCTTGGGGGCTCCGAAAGGGTGGATTTCATATATTTTCTATCTATATATTATACGCTTGTTCTTTAATTTTCTGACCGTTATCATCTTGCCACACCATCTAGTTAAAAATGAGATCGTCCAAGATAAAATGCAAAAATGTAAATTCTGATTATCTGGTGTCGCTTATCCACAGAATGTTTTTTCCTTATGAGTGTTGTCACCTAAGCTAAATAATGGACCATTCCGTTTTTATTATAAATGTCCTCAACTGGGTCATCATCTTATTATAATGGAGATTCGGTGTTTGTTTGCTGTAACTGAAAATACATCACTGCTTACATCACAATATCCTCAGGAAATGTGTAAGTTTATCAATGAGTGTTTAATTTATAGTCAAAATCATTGATACATAGAATAGACTAAATCTTATTTATCAACAGTGTCTCTATGAAAATCTGAGGTTTAATTTCCCTCAAAACAGCCCATGTTATTAGTGCGTTTAAAATCCTGCAATGTCTCTTATATATCACTAACAAATAAAGGTTTACATAATAATGGTGTGGTTAATTTGCATAGGGGTTTTAACAAAACCGTGTTTAATAAATTATTAGTTGGTTTTATTGATCTCTAATATTATTGTTTTATTCTCCAACGTATTAAAATCAATCCTATGAATGATTTTATAGAGAAACTAATTAAAATGTAATTAAAATAAGTGAAATCTTTTTATATGCGTTCATATTCAATTTCGTTAGCCTTTCTAATTTAATATATTTCATTACATTAAAACTTATATACTTACACCTGGAGGGTGCATATTCTTGCTAGTTATCATAAAGTTGATTGTATACTTTGATTGTAGTCCAAATAAGATTTGTGTCTGCCCAATATTAAGATTTCTTAACAAAAAATTTCCCCCTTGAACTCTTAACATCCTGTTGAGAATTTTCTAAGTCCAGAGCCCAATTCCTATAACCATTTATCAAAAATGGGTAAAAATGGCCATTTCATTAAAATTTACCTGTTATCTCCCTTTAATTAAAGACTTCTAAATATGTTTAATAATACATTTAAACAAAAGCTATCATTTGGGGTAAGTAAAAGTAAAGTCGTCGGGGCGGCCTAAAGTCGGTATCAACCAATCAGCACGGGAGTCTATCCCCTTTTCAATAGCGCTAGACCAAGGAGATTGTTTTGGCGTCTGAGGTGGAGCACCACACCTACCATCAGCTCCTTACTTTACCGCACAGATCCCTGTGCTACTCATACGCTGAGTTGGCGAGGACCGGTATCGAACTAGGAACCTTGTGGTTTCTAGTCAAACGATCTACCGACTGAGCTAACCCAGCCCATTTGGGGTAGATTAGGAAAATAAATGTGACTTCCGGCCGGGTGGAATGAGGCGGTATAGGACATTAAGAGTTAAAATTTTAAAAACTTATCAAAAGGGTTCATGAAAGACAACAACATTACAGTCTTTAATATATCTGTCAACACAAAAAATGTTTAATACATGAAATTGTTGATTTTATTTTCATTGGTGTTTCTGTAATTGAAATCATTTTTTTGTTTTGTTTTTAGATGCTTATTAAGGTAGACAGTGATTATAGAATTTGTGTTGTGAAAAATGATATACTAATGGAAAATCAATGTCTAGCAATTATCAAGTTATATTTCAAATCTTTCACAAGTTCCATCATAAATCATTTGAATATGTCAAGACACATTTCATTCATTATTCGGGTAATAAATAATGTCTACATTAGAATATCAAATGTTATTATCATAAAATACAACTGAATATTTGTGAAAATGTTTCACTTTTTACAAGGACAGTTAAATCTCACTGAAATTTGGTTTTGCACGTTTTATAAAAAGAAATAGGTATGTCCTTTCTGGTGAATTAATTTTTAAGTGCCTCAGTTACTTAAAAACTTCTATTTGTTTTTACAAAACTAGGTTAGTTAGTTTATACCTTTTACAGATATATGTAAACATTTAATAAGATCTTTAAAAGGAGTTTATTTTATTGCATTTTTTTTTTTTTTTTTTTTTTTTTTTACATGCTAGGTATGATGTGTAAATTGTTGTCTAAATTACTCAATAATGAAAATAAAACTGACATCTTACTTTATCAAATATACTTACCAAAATTACATGTAAAATATCTTTAAAATATTATAGATTAAATATACTCAAACAAATTGCCACTGGCTTCAACCATGCCGTCCAGACAACTTCATAATCTCCTATAAGCCTTTCCAACAGTTTACTTGTTTAAATTGCTAAATGCCGCCATTATCCTTGCTTTTAGTTCATCCTTGTTGTTGCACAGTTTTGTTGGTTTCTCACTCAACCACACCCCCATACATAATAATCAAGGGGATTGCAATCTGAGGAGTTAGGCAGTCAGAGGTTAGAGGTGTTGTGGTCACAGAAATTTTCTAATTGCCAAGTCTGGTTTCTCCTGCCTGTGTGGCATAGTGCAGAGTCTTGTTGCCAGATGGTCTCCCAGCAGCCACCCTCTCAATCCAAGACAGCACTACTTCCTCCAAGCCTCCATGTTGAATGTTAAGCCATGTGGGAAGATGAATGAAGACATAATATCACCATCACTAGTGACCACCGTAAACACCATGATGTGGAATGGGTGTTTGCTTTTCATCACTATCAGTACGTCTTGTGGGGACACAGCAACCATCAGTGGTTCGGTGAGTCCACCATCTGATCCCGGTAGAAATTTTTCTCATCTGAGAAAGACCAAAGCATGGGGGGAATTGTTCAGTTTGTTGTGAAAAGCTTTGCAGCACAGTCTTTCATCTTTTCCTTCATAAAAATTGTGATAAAAATTAGCCCTTTCTCATCTTATGAGAAATGGTGAATGTCTTCATGCATTACCTGCCTGATCAGAAACTCAGTCACTGCCATATCCTTGGCTATGGACCTGATTGACTTTCTGGGATTGCTGTCAATCATTGCCTGGATCTCACCAAGAAATTCAAGAGTTCATTTTTTTTTTTTTTTTCAAAATGATCAGAGCGAGGCTTTCAAGCTGCCATACCTTTTGTAATCTCTATTGAATTCATCCAACTCTTTTCAAATCCTCTGCACTGTCCTCATATTGACACCCAAACATTCTGAAATAAAATCGTTATTTTCTATTGCCTCGATAGCTATTTAATTTAATATTACCTCTATATGATTTTATTACTTATTTTTCTTAAAAAGTGATATTCTATAAAGTATATTATGTTCATATCTCCAAGATAAAAGAACAAATTGAAAAGTGGTGTAATAAATGCCTGAATCTGTATCATAAGTTTTGATCCAATTTTCTTTGCATGCAATATATTGTATTATGAAATCAGTAAAAGGGATAACCACACTACAAGAAAGAACGAAAGAACCTGCTAGAATTATTGAAAGCTGTTGAGTAAGAAGTAAAAGCAGCTGACATTGGATTATAAGACTGTTATAGGCAGTGTATATATATATATATATATATTGGCCGCCAGGTGCAGCAGCCTCAGAACATCCTGATCAAACATGAAAGCATTCAGATATGAATGAAGATTGGTTAATTGTTATTTATTATTAAAAAATTTTTTAAATTCCTTTTTTTTTTTTTTTTTTTTTTTTTTAATATTTCCAATGATTATTGGAAATATTCTAGAGGAGATAGAAAAATTATATTGAACAATTGACACAAAAAATTGTGACACTGGAAATTTGAAGTGTACTATATATGAAAGAAATACTATTTCCTTATGAAATAAGTATTTATATGAAAATCTGGACCATATTACCCTTTTGCGATTTCGACTCGTGGGGACACTTTTCCCATTACACCGTAAAAATCCAGTTGTTTGTTAGGGGTTAGTTTTATAATTTTTTTAAAAATCTAAAAAATCTTCTGTTAACAATTAACCGGATTTTGGCGGTGTAAATGGAAAAAATGTCCCCCACAAATCGAAATCGCAAAAGGGGTGCGTTAAGGTCATATGGTCCGAAAATTTAAATATACAGTATCCAGCCATTTGATTTTTTTTTTTTTTTTTTTTTTTTTTTAAATAGCCTACCTAGCGCAATAATAGCTTAGTTTTCTTCAAAATACTCCCTCTTAAGACCTTACACAATTAACCCAATATCCTTTTTCACTGCAAATGCCATCAACTAACTCATTATGACTCTACACAGTATATTCAGTGGTGTCTTGCTGCTGATTGAGTCATCCCATAGGAAAGTTTGTTTGTTTTTTGCCTGTGTATCCATCAAGGTTACACAACCAATTCTCAAAATATTCAAAACCGCTTCATCTTTTCCATTAATTTTTTGTAAAAAAAAAAACTTTTGATGTAGCACATGTCAATCAACAAAGCAAATTGCATTTATATAGTCTGTATATACATAAAGGGCAATTGGTGTATATGTATGTATGTATGTCCGGATTAAACTACGAAAATAAAACAACATATATATATAATATATATATATATATATATATATATATATATACACACACACACATCAAATATCATCGGTACTTGTTTTTTATGCCAAAATTATGAAGATTTAGTTTGTATTTAAAGATATTTAAAAATTAAAATATACATAAAAATAGTATTGAAATCCTGCTTAAAAATGTCCAGCATTTGTAAATCTCAAAAGTAAATAAATCAATGAACTAAAGTTTTTGCCCCCTCCCCATACCTAGGTGATGCTGGGTAGCTGCTTCTATTTATGAATTAAAGGAGTGTATGTTTTAATTGAAATAAATCGGAGCCATTGCTGATGATAGTAAAAAAAAAAAGCAATTAGAAATATTACCTGTCTCCCAATTGAGTTTGTGTAGATTATTAACTTTGAAATTTTGAGAAACCAGAGAATTTCTTTCTTTAACATTATGGAAAAATATTTAGTCAATAGTTTGGAAATTACTGTTAATTTTCTTTACTAACTATTTACATTTTTTTTTTCTTAAATTAGAAGTAGTGTGAGGGGGAAGAATTATTATTAAAAAGAAAACAAAAAAAATTAAAAGAATTTCGAACAATCTCCACGAGCACAAGAATAACAGACCGACTTAACACCACAGAAATAACCAAAAAAAAATTTTCAAATATCCGGCGTTCCTCAACTTCTTAAACAACAGATGATTACACCAGCGCCGTGGGATAAGTACTATAAAAAAAAAAAAAACACCTAGTACTTTTAATACTTCTAATAACTCTGATGATGAAATTTTATTCCGAAAATATTTAGAATTTAAAAAAAAAAGGTAAATAAATATAATTTTCAACACATATTGCATTGTCAATTGCCTTCAAAAATCTCTATAAAAAGAAAACTGTTTCATCAAAAGAAAAACCTATTAGGCATATTATAACTTCATCTACAAAAAGAATAGATATATTAACAGTGATGCTGATAGCTTTTTAATTTAGTGCATCCAGGGACGCACATATTTGCTTTGAAAGAGTCCCCAGGAAAATTTATGGGTCCCAACTAAAGTTTCTTAATAGATTGTAGGGTTTTTATTTATGATCTTGGGAAATGACTAAAGCCGTCTAACTCCTACCTTGTAACCTATCCTGTGTAATTAATTTCTAAGAAACTATTGAAATGTATTTACAGTTAGTTTGAAATGGTGAGGGAAGAAAAAAAGAAATACACTGGAATGCATGGATATGATTTTACAGAGTCCTTTTAGATTTTTGTGCATCAGGCATGCAGGACGCATACATATCAGCATCTCTGAATATATTAAAAACATTAATATTAAGTAAAAAGTTAAAATACTGATATGGTAATTTAGAAAAAACTGTAAATGCTATATGTAAAGGATCCCAAAGTTTTATGATAGCCAAAGAAAATATTGTTATAAACATTTGATATTTATTAAGTTTAGCACAGCTTGGCACCAAGTAGTAAACATAATGAAAGTCAAATTCACTGTAGTGATAAAATAATCTATAAAGCTAGCTTGTTAGATATTACTCCATAGGCAGGTAATCAAGACCTATTTAACTGTCAGTCATTCCTATCAAGGAAACATGCGCAAAAAAAAAAAAATTGGACAATATTAATTAGAAAGAGATTTTCTAATCATTGAAAAGCTTGAAAATTGCTTCTGGCATCATATGAAATTTCTTAAATTTTGAATGAGAAAATTTATTTTTTGACAAATTTCTTTGCAATCTTTCTTAGAATGCTCAAAGTGCCCATTTTTGTAGAATGTCATCGTGACATTTTAGTTTGAGATTGATTTAGACATATTTTAGCTCAGTCTGTAGAGCAGCCACCTCGGAACCACAAGATTCCAGAATCAATACCAGCCCTTACCAACTCAGTACATGAGTAGCACGGCTTGGATCTGTCATTGTGACATTTTAGTTTGAGATTGATTTAGATATATTTTAGCTCAGTCGGGTAGAGCAGCCACCCTCGGAACCACAGATGTTTCCAGGATTCAATCACCAGCCATCTGCCAACTGGTACATGAGTAACCAGCTTGGATCTTGCAATAAAGTAGGGGAGCTAATGGTAAGTGTGGCACTCTACCTTAGACACAAAAAAAAAT